>JAKZAP010000010.1:15627127-16227127 GCA_023053575.1 Branchinecta lynchi | reverse complement strand
AAGCCATGGCTCAGAAATATCGTTCTAAAAAATACCATTACTTTCCATGAGAAATTAGCAATTTTCTTGTTAGCACTTGTCAACTCTATCGACCCTATCCCGCGGCGGCTGGACGCAAAATATTTGAAAACTGAACGTGCCTTGGTTAACAAGACCAAAGGTTTCGATGGGATCGCAAAACTTTCATATATAATCCAGACAATAGCATCTTGCAGATATCCGGTCTTCGCCCGATTATTTGAAAATCTTTACTGTTGGGATTTAGAAATAGATTTAGGCGAATGGTTAATCATCTGAGAAAACCAAGTTCAGATATGGATTCAGCGTGTGTGCTTACCCCGAAACTGATTACCCGATACTTCTGTCAGATTTCCAGTTTCTTCGGTCTTCGCACGACTTCTTGAAATCTTAACTATTAAGATTTAGAAACAGATTAAGGCGAATGGTTAATCATACGAGAAAACCAAGGTCAGATGTGGATTCAGCGTGTGTTTACCCCAAAAACGATTACCCGATACTTCTGGTAGTTTCCCGGCTTCTGCCGGACTCTGGACGAACAACTTGTCCAGTAAAAAAAAAGCTCGAAAACGAAAGCAGCATATTTCCTTACCCCTATATCTAACCTCTAGTCAACTTCAAATAAAACTTTAAGTTATAACAAATTTTCAGGTTTTGGCCGGATTCTGGGCGAACTATTTGTCTGGCGAGAAAATAATTTACATATACGGAGTCAGCTAACTCAGATAAAACTTTTTCATATACGTGTTCAGCATGTCTCTTTACCCTAGATTGAACCTCTGATCAACTTCAGACTAAACGTTTATTTTTCAAAAATTCGAATGCCTTTATCAGATCAGCGATTAGTACGTCAACGAAGTGGCCCTGTTCTTCGAGATGTAGAAGTATTTCGTCCAACACATGGACCAGGTAGTGTACCGTGCCGTGTCCAGGTCGAAACCCCAACTGACGAGTATCGATGTTGTCTTCAGTATTGCTGTAGAGCCATTCTCAGGATTTCTTCGGCCACAATCCGGATTTGTGTTGTCTTAAAAGTGGCCGTTAATGGTAAATTGTTTGCTTAATTTATGTGTTTTTGATGAAATTAAAAAATGTATATGTCTAAAGAAAGCCTTCGAATGGCGAACATGGGACTTTTTTATATCGGTCTGAGATCTTTGCGGTAGCTTCAGCTGGTTGCTGCTCATTTTTTTACTTCTTAGGATTGCAGTACTTCAGGAATAATTACGTCTCTTGACCTGAAAACTAGCCTACTTTCGTTTACTGTAAATTCCAAACAAATGTACTTGGTATCCACTTTACTCGGGGTCGCCCCTTTCGTTGCCAGACAACTCTGGGTTGAGTAGATAATCTTGGGATCGCAGAAAGGCAATTTTATCATCATTGTTTCCACAAATGTTGCCTGCGACGAAAACAAGACCAAAGGTTTCGATGGGATTCCAAAAATCTAACATTTGGTTCAAACAATTGGTTCAAGGTTCAATGTTTAATTTACACTTCTGCATAAAAATCAAAATAAATAGAGGGTCAAGCCGGGGACACAAGGTCGATTGACAAAAACCCGGGTCATGGGTCATGTCTTCGGTATTCAGTCGTCGTCAGATTCCTTGAATATTTTTACTGTTAAAATAAAGTTAAAAAATGGATTCAACATTTCCCCGATACCGAATCTTTAATTTATTTCAGAGACAAAATTGAGCTTCAACCTAATTTCTAGTTTCAGCCGAATTCGTGATGAAGCATTTGTCCAGCAAGAAAACTAAGTTGAGATGTGGATTCAGCGGACCTCCTTACCCCTTCAATGAATATCTGATTAGCTCATAGAACGTACATGGTTTTACCGTAAATTCAAAACCCTCCTCTGCTACTCTATAGGAGTAAAGGACCCACCTAGGAACTTGACCTGTACTTTGCCAATGAATCCTCATACTAAGCTTGACCAACATATCCAACCCCTTCGACCTTCGATTATATATCTGTATTAAAAAACCAAAAGGCGATATACAGGATAAACAAACAACTCATAGGAAACTAAACAAAAATAACAAACTAAGAAACAGCACTTCTCAACTCGAGTGCTTTTTGCATAAAATTACCAAAAGAAACAATCACTCTTGGTGACGTAGAGCGTAAAATACCAAGAAGCTGCCCACCATTCCCAGAAAATAATGAACATCTTAAGTGCGAAAGCTCCTGGCACCGGAAAAGAATTACACTATTAGTGTATAGTGTATAGATTACACTAGCTCGCAGAGCTATACTAGTGTGAAGAAAGGGGAGGGACTGCTATAACCGAAAATTGGTCGACAAATTTTAAGTCCGGTTTTTGCCGGATTCCAGGTGACCTACTTGTCCAGTGAGACGATAACTTTCATATTCGGATTCAGCATGTCTCCTTACCCCTAAATCAACTATTTCAACAGTTTCAAAATATTTGTTTGTGCCCCTTAATTTGAAACCCCACCCTCAAATATAGGGCTGCAGAGCTCATCTTCGAACTTGACCTGTACTTTGACCCACAAGATCCTCCCACCAAGTTTTACCAAAAATATCTAAATCCCCTCGAGAGTTATCGTGCAGACAGACGGACAACTTTTGCGATGTCAGAGGTATCCCTCCACTTTCGTTCTGTAATCCCAAAAACGTCATTTAATTGGCGTTTGAGGCTTGGAATTTTGAGGGGGCTTGAACTATTGTTAAACTTGAACTATGTTAAAAGCTAGAATTTGGATGGGAAGTAGTTAAATGTTGCCAGATAGAAAAAGGCGGATTCAAAAAATTTCGCATGCGGCGCCTTAATTGATCATGGGCACAGCCGTTAGCGACGTTGTCGCTACGTAGCAACACCGTTTTGGCGATTATTTCAAGTCCTTTTGGCAAAACTGGAAAGGTCTTCCAAAGGTAAAAGACTAAGTGACGGCGTATCCATTAAAAACAAAGAGAAGCGGAAAAGTGTTAAAACGCGCCAGTTTTTCTCATTAGACTTGTTTTTATAGTAGATACTCGGCAACTTTTTAAGTTGTAGCTTCAGAAGGCAACTCGCTGTGTTTTAAGATTTTTGTTTTAATAAATTCAGTAAAAATCAGGTACCGATTCGGTCAATTTTACCAGGTGCGCCCCCCCCCCCCCCACCAATGAAGAAAGGCTCGGGACGCCACTGACTGTAGGAAGTAGACCACTTGCGCGTGTTTTGGCAGTATTCTTGGGTGAGATCCAAAAGAATACTATCGCACGTTTTTATGGAGCTTGTTCTTCTGCCAAGTGCCATATAGCGATCGCAATTTCTGTCCGTCCGTCGGTCTGTCGGTCGGTCCAGGTTTTGCTAGTTCGGGCACTTCCATATAAGCTAACACGATGAAACTTGGCAGGCGTATGAGGGACCCGGAAAAATTTACTCAGAAACAGTCGTTTCCCTGATCCGACCATCGTGGGGGGAGTGGAGGGAGGGGGAATCCCGAATCTTGAGGTATTTATAACTTTTGAACGGGTCATCGTGATCTTAATGAAACCTGATATTTGGAAAGACCTCATGTCTCAGACGGCCGGCTTCATCCGTACCTGATCTGGTGACTTTAGGGGAGTTAGTAGTTATATAAAGGGGCTCCCACTCCACCCTCCCCCCAATGTCAAAACCCCATTTTAACATCAATTTCTTAAATTTTAACATCCTTTTTACCAAATTATCCCCCTTTTTAAGAACATTTTTATTTTCTTACTTCCAAAATAAAGGATACAAGAAATGAGAATATTACCCTTTACTACATATAAAATACTACAATATACTACTACTTTTTTTTTTTTTACATTTTTAATTTTTTATTCAAATATTACTGAGTAAACAGTTCTAAATCCACATATGTTTCTTTGTTCTTGTTTTCGCGTACAATAGGCTGCAAAACCAGATTTTTCTTTAAAAGTAATTCGTTAGCAATGGCATTATATTTCTGTGTTATAAACAAATCACAGGGTTTGTCATTATGATTAATGACTACAACCAACTTATCACCATATTTTGTCTCAGCAATTCTCATTTTAACGATAGTATATTTCAATCCTAACACTAGTTCTTCTTTCCTGATTGTCTCATTGTATTTATTCATTCTGATTGTATTCAAGACTTCCTTTGTGGACTCCATTTATTAGGGGATGATTTTATTAAATAAAAATCCCAATCGCTTTGAAACATCTGGTAATAGAAACCAACCACGTTTATCACATAAATGCGATAGATACAAACGCAGTACTGAGTTTGCATGATGATATGATGATTACCGATTTTGAACTTTATAAAATATTTTTGCAAAACCCCACACCCCCAGACTCTGAAAATTAAGAGGTGTGATGTTGGTACACCCCGATTGGTGTAGTGTTTGTGGTGATGTGGCCTTAGTCTGGGGGGCCCTGAACGGGGAACCCGCAAGTTTTTATTACCATCCCACTATCGACAAACAGAAACTGCGGTCAGTGGGATTCGAAGGTCTGAATGGTGATGAGTCAACGTTCGGCCGAGCGTTGAGCCATTACACCAAGGGTCCTTGTTCAATTCGCAAAAGTTTCCGAGTTAAGATGAGATTGTGTTAGTCACGCCGGAGACTGTAATTACATCCCAAATTGACGGCGAGACCTTTGAATGACGCAGCTCATTAATGCGCGTATGAAATAAAGATCTGTTTGACAGTTAGGAAACAATATTCAGTATAGCAATAGACTATATGTTTGGTAATTTCTCTTGACTTTTTATAGATTTATTACAATATTTATAGCCATTCAGACGGACTTGTTTCATGTATTTTTCGCGAGGAAAAAATCGAAAGGTTTTACGCATCTCTGTTTCTCTCTGAATTACCTCCTCAATTGTTAATTGTCCGCATTTTAGCATTGACAACAACTCAGTATAAAAATCATAAATAGTCCTAAATTCTGCTTTTCTATCAGCAATGCTTAACTGCTTTTCAATTATTTCGATGATAACAGCACCCAAACTTAAAGAAGCTAAAGGTAGCACTAGAAACGCAGACATTCCTGCTGCCGAAAAGAGGAATTTGGATACAAGTAAGCTATTACTTATACGATTGTAGTACTTGTAACTGCGACGGTAAACATACATTTTCTTTTCTAATTCTTCCATTTATTATGTAATAAAATTGTTTCAGAAATTATTTGATTGAATGAAAGGTTCGCGATTCGGAACACATCCGCCACCTGCTATACTGTATGGAATCTTTCTTGATTGATTGGAGAGAATATAGACAGCGCTTGCTCTGTGAAACGCATACTGAAACCAGTGCTTTTCTTTACGGCTGACAAAACTCAGACGGGAGAAATTTATTAATAAAAATGTTCCCCTATTAAATGATGAATACTGCAGAGGTTATTCAGCTTTGTAAAAAGGTTATATCAAACAACAAAGCGGTTATACAAAGATTATCGCTATACACATATAATGAACTGCGGACTTATGCGAAAATTAATAAAATCAAAACAAATGGAGCTAAGAAACATGAAATAACAAATAATATAATAAACCATCTTAATAAGTATATTTTGATAGCTGAAGATAAAATTAAAATTGAACGCAGAAACGAAAGAACTCATAATAAGAACAGACCATCCGACTACAAACCAGAACCGAGATTACGAACCATTCTGGAAGATGAGATAAAAGAAAATAATATCACCATTACAAAACTAAAACAAGAATACAATGATAACAAAGAAAAAGAGACAAGCGAATTAAACAAATTTCTGAAAAACAAGAACCTATCAACTCGCGGAAACCGAGAAGAAGTACTAAAAAGAGTTGAAGAATACTATAATAATATTATTACCAAACATAAAGATTCCGTACAGAAAAATAGAGATATCATAAGAGATCAAACAGAAAGACGTGATAACAGTAGACAGAAAGTAATCGATTTATCAACTCTCTTCATAAATAAGAAAAAAATCCAAGTAGAAAAATTAATTCCTGATCATTTATTTAGAACTGAAGAAGAAGAACAACCTACTATCTCTAGGGAAAATGAGAATTTGTACACTGTAAACGTATCAGTTGAAAGCAATGGAAGAGATGAACATACTCTTATTGCTTTTACTTTCGCCGATTTACAGCGGCGGATGAATGAACTTTATCAATATAGAGTTCAGTTCGTAACTCGTGTTATTTTCCATCGACAGGAGAATGATGAAGAAGTAGTAGTGTATTACAACAGTACTTCTTGGATTTTAAATAAAAATAGCATTCTTACTCATAATCATTTGAATGATAATAACAAGAGACTTAGTTCTTTAAGTAATACCCCTCGATCTGGGCTACAATTTAGTCGGTATGAAGGAATTGATTATAGGATGACACGAATAGAATCTTACATGGGAGGAACGTTTAAAATACTGCCAGATTTCGTAAAAAATAAAAGAGCTTGCTTGAATATTGAAAATAACGACCAGAAATGTTTCCTTTGGTCTATCTTAGCAAATCTACATCCAGCTAAGGATCATCCGGAAAGAATTTCGAAATATAAACAATATGAGAACGAATTTGATTTCGAAGGGGTTACCAACTTCCCAATGGATACTAAAGATATACACAAATTTGAAAATAGATACAACATTAAGATTTGTTTATTTCAAATTGAAAAAGAGAAAATTATCAGAAGTCATATACTAAAAAGTACAATCAATGGCAAAACAGCTAAACATGTTATTAATTTATTGTATTTCGATAATCATTATGTACTGGTAAAGGATCTGAGCAGATTAGTTGGTCCTCAAATATCTAAAAAGAAAACAAAGACATACCTCTGCACTTATTGCGGAAGGCATTTTAAGAAGGAAGAATGCTTTGAAAAACATGAAAGTAAAAATAATTGCGAAGATCCTGATATAATAATGCCTCCTGAAGGTTCAAGTATACAATATAAAAATATTGCAAAACAAATGAAAGTACCTTATTGCATAATAGCAGACTTTGAGTCTTATAACGAAGAATACAATCAGGTAAACGGGAAGAAAACAATAAAAGTGGCCAAACAGAAACCATTTGCTTACGCATTTCAGATATGCTGTTCCTTTGATACAAACCAGAACAAATACTATGACTATTTCGGTGAAGACGCTGCAAAACATTTTGTTAAAACCGTTACAAAAGTATCCACAGAAATTGCAAACAAATATGAAAGCAGACAAAGAAACCATACTTATACCAATGCAGAAATTACCGAAAAATGGAAAAATCTAATGAATAAGACTTGTCACATCTGTACAACTGAAATTACTGAAAATCCTCACTTTGATCACGACCACATGACAGGAGAAGATAGGGGATTTGCTCATGCTGAATGTAATATGAAATACAGGATTCCTAGGCATATCCCGGTAGTAATGCATAATTTATCAAAATATGATTCTCATTTATTTGTTAGAGAATTGATACCTGATAACGGAATTTTTGAAAGTGCAGAAAGTTTCATCTCATTCTCGAAATCAATAAGTATTACAAAAGCGGATACGGAAATAAAATATGAGATGCGGTTTATAGATTCAATTAGATTTATGGCTTCATCTTTAGACAAACTATCAGCAAATTTAGCAACATGTGATTGCAAAGTACCTTGTAATCATCTAAGACAGAATTTCAAGTACACATCTAACAGCTTCAAAAATGACGATGAATTCAAAGAAATAATTAAAAAAGGGGTGTATCCCTATGAATTCGTAGACAGTTTCGATAAAATGAATTGTACAAAGTTACCATCCATAGAAAGCTTTTATTCTAGGTTGACGGGGAAAGGTATTGACAAAAGTGATTATAAAAGAGCGGTATCTATATGGAAACAATTTAACTGTGAAACATTACTTGATTATACTAAATTATACCTAAAAAGTGATGTGTTAATATTGTCGGATGTTGTAGAGAATTTCAGGAACGTTTGTATACATAATTATGATCTGGATCCAGTTCATTACTTCTCAGCTCCAGGATTAACATGGGATGCTTTCCTAAAGCATTCGAAAGTAGACTTGCCGTTATTCTCAAAGGAAGACATGTATACCTTTATAGAAAAAGGAATAAGAGGTGGTGTATCCCAATGTATAAAAAGATACGCAAAAGCAAATAATAAATATACAAGTGATTATAATAAGCATAAACCATCTAATTATTTAATGTATTTAGACGCTAATAATTTATATGGGTGGGCGATGTCGCAGAATTTACCAGCGAATGATTTCCAATTCATTTCCATACCAGATGATTTGAAAGAAAGGAATGAATACGAATCAATCGAGTATTACAACCATCTAAAAACTCATATCAATTCGATAATGAAATTACAGAATGTAGGTGCTATATATGAGGTAGATTTAGAATATCCAAAAGAACTACACGAATTACACAAGGATTTACCATTAGCACCCGAACACTTTAACGGTAAGCTATGTACCACAGTATTAGATAAAACCAACTATGTAGTTCACCACAGGAACCTAGAATTTTATTTACAAAAAGGCTTGATATTGAAAAGAGTACACAGAATACTAGGATTCACTGAAAGTGCTTACTTAAAAGGATATATAGACCACAACACAGCACTTAGAACTAAAGGTACAAATGATTTTGAGAAGGATTTCTTTAAGCTTATGAATAATGCTTGCTTTGGAAAAACTATGGAAAACGTAAGGAAGCGAGCGGATATGGAAATAATAACGGATGATGCAACAAGAGAAAAAATAATAAAGAAACCCAACTTTAAATCTGAAATAATATTCAGTGAAAACTTTTCAGTAGCAAGAATGTCAAAGGAAAAGATAAAATTAGACAAACCAATGTATATCGGCTTTGCTGTATTGGAACTATCCAAGTTATTGATGTATGAATTCCATTATGATTATATGAAGCCTAAATATGGAGATAAAATTGATTTGTGTTATATGGACACTGATTCTTTCATATATAAACTATTAGAACTGAAGATTTTTATCAAGATATCAAACAGGATTTGAATGAGAGGTTCGATACATCTGATTATGCGAAAGATAATCCATATAGGTTTCCTAATGTAAATAAGAAAGTGATAGGAATGATGAAAGATGAATTAGGTGGACAGGTTATGACAGAGTTTGTTGGATTACGATCAAAAGTATATGCTTATTTAAAGGACAACCAAGACCCTTCAAAAGCTAGCAAAAAACTGAAAGGAATAAAAACCAATATAGTTAAAGATAAAATTACGATTCAAAACTATAAGGATGTACTGTTTGGTAAAACGGAAAACCTTTCTATAACCCAGTATAACTTAAGATCATACAAGCACAATATGTTTCTAGAAGAACAGAATAAAAAAGCGTTAGATCCTAAGGATGATAAAAGGATAGTAACAAGCGATAAAATACACACTTTACCTTTAGGTTATAAACATTAAATTCAAGTACCTACTTAATAAATTCAAGTACCTACTTAAAAAATTCAAGTACCTACTTAAAAAATTCAAGTACCTACTTAAAAAATTCAAGTACCTACTTAAAAAATTCAAGTACCTACTTAATAAATTCAAGTACCTACTTAAAAAATTCAAGTACCTACTTAAAAAATTCAAGTACCTACTTAAAAAATTCAAGTACCTACTTAAAAAAATCAAGTACCTACTTCAAAACTTCAAGTATATACTTAAAATACTCAAGTAAATCTTATAATGAAAAATTCTTCCTAAATAAATGAATGAAAAGGCTCCAATCAAAGTCTATGACTTTAGTGAAAAGAACACTTATCAGAATAAGCACGACCTTGCACCTCAGTGGCCATTTAGACTCTTAATTTGTGGTAGTTCTGGAACAGGGAAAACTAACCTTCTTTTGAATTTAATTTATGAATATCTTTGTTTCAACCGAATATACTTGTATGCAAAAGATCTTGAAGAAGATAAATACCAAGACCTTATAACCAATTTGACCACTTTGGAGTCACAATGCAAATCGAAAGTCTTAACAATAAGTAACAATCTTGATGATATTGTCGATGTTGACGACTTAGACCCTGAGTACCAAAACTTGATTATCTTTGACGATTTTGTCACTGAAAAAGACCAGAAGAAAATAAAAGATTTATTCATAAGAGGAAGAAAGAAAAATGCCTCAATTATTTACTTGTCTCAAAGCTATCATAAAACGCCAAAGGTGGTAAGGCTCCAGTGCAATTATTTTGCATTCTTTCAGTGTTCTAATCCAAAAGAAGTAAAATTAATAAGACAAAGCCATGTATCCAGTATAGACAATGAAAAATTTCTCAAACAATTCGAGACTGCAACCAAGGGCTACGGTTTTTTCTTCATAGATTTAAAAACAAAAGATAAAACCCTGAAGTACAGGAAAAACTTTGAAAAATTTACCGGATAATTTATTTCTATAATACATGAATAAATTTGGTAGTGTTGGAAAAAAGGTTAGTAACGAATCGAATGAAAAGAGAGTTACTGATGACAACGGTAATATTAACCTACAAGATAAGAGAATTATTATGTTAGGGGATGCGAAAGCTGACCAGGACGCTATTAGTTTCAGATCTATGACTATTATTTTGAATCAATTTAAAGAAGAAATTACCGCACAACAAGTGGGGGCAAATCAGTATTTTAGCGAAGATATCAACAGATTAACTGCGGTACATGATTCTCCTGATAATTTATTGGTAAGGATTAAAGATAAAGGGTTATTTGTAAAAGAATTAGTTCGAGTTAATGATAAAGAGATTAACGCTGAAAACAAGTTGATAACAAATGTTCAAAACCCTAGAAACAAAAATGATGCTGTTAATTTAGCAACGTTAACTATGAATCTTTTAGATTATGACAAAAAGCTTCTTGGGCAACACACCCATAACGGTATAATTGAAGGAAAGATTGCTGGTCAAAAAACTCGTATCGATAATATTGAAAGAGCAGTAGTAAATATTTTAAAAAGGTTTCTAGAGCTAGAGCTAAAACCTGTTGACAAACCATTCGTTACCAGAATAGAAAAAATGATGGCTGGTAAATAAATTTTATAAGATAAATTAATTCCCTAATAAATGGTTGAAACAATGGAGTATACAGTTTATTTGTCAAAGCTTCAGAAAGGAAAGCTGAAGAAATGCTTTGGTGCTAAACAAAAATGTCAGATACGTGTTAGTCATAGTAGACAAAATGAACGAGAACCAGTCAAGTTACTTTTAAGTAAACGACAAACTGATAAAATTGAAACATGTAAAATGAATAATAAGGGCTGTGATATTGATGTATCATACAAACAGATGAAAGAAGCGATTCAAAAGGGTGGATTACTTCCATTTGTAATACCGCTAGCAATTACCCTTGGTAAGGCAGCTTTAACAAGTGGTGCTGCTGCTTTGGGTACATTCGCTAGTAAGAAAATTATGGATAAAATGACCAACACAGGTGGTGCGCTAAAACTTCCTGGAACACAAAAAGTTGTGGGTAATGGGGTACGTGGGAAGGAAACCGATGATGTCAACATAGGTGGAGCGCTTACACTCCCTGGAACACAAAAAGTTGTGGGTAATGGGGTACGTGGAAGGCCTAGGAAGTCAAAAAACGGGGACATCAAAAAAGAAGCAAAAGTAAAGTAGGACCTCTAACCAATTTTGATATTATGGATGCATTAGGGGATATACCACAGTTTAGAGGTGTGTTCTCTATAGATACGCTACCCAAACATATAAATAGTATAGAATGCGGTGTCATTAATTACGATAAACTCGGAATGCCTGGAACTCACTGGGTTGCGTATTGTAATCTACCTGAATACCCCCATGTAGAATTTTTTGATTCTTTCGGTATTCCCCCAGGAAAAGAAATAATTAAATATCTAAGAACTTCAAAGAAAAAAATAGCTTATGAAAATCTTGCTGTTCAAAATATAGATGAATTAAACTGTGGACTTCACTGTATTTCCTACATTAAGCGCAAAATGAAGTTGGTAGCTTTTCGTTTATAAAAATTGTTTTCTAATAAATGGAGATTTATTGTATGAAATGTAAAAAGAGCACTGACACTGAATCAATGTTTAAGGCAGTGTCACAAAAAAATAATGTTCCAATGCTGAAAGGGAATTGTGTTATTTGCGGATCGAGGAAAAATCGCTTTTTAAAAAAAACCTCAACGCAGAAACAGATATTTTAAAGACGTATTATTCTAATTATTCAGGTGTGGATGATATTTACAGAAAATTAAAAGAAAATGGTGTTAAGGTTTCCAAGGATAAAATAAAAAATGTGTTGCAAAATGAGAATGTGTATACGTTACACAAACCTTCCTATCATAACTTTGAAAGGAGGCGAGTGTATGTTCACTATGTTGATGAGCAATGGCAAGCTGATTTAGTTGACATGCAGAAATATAAAAAAGAAAATAATAAAACAAATTACATTTTAACTGTTATTGATTGCTTTAGTAAATATGCTTGGTGTATCCCTCTGAAAGACAAAACGGGTGCTGAAATAATAAAAGCATTCAGTGTTATATTCAAAGAAAGAATTCCTAAGAAACTACAAACTGATAAAGGTAAAGAATTTGTGATGAGAAATGTTCAAACTTTTTTGAAAAATAACGGCATACACTGGTTTGCATCTGAAAGCGAATTGAAAGCACAAATTGTTGAACGGTTCAATAGAACGCTAAAAGAAAAGCTATGGAAATATTTCACTCACAATAGCACTACTAATTGGATTGATATTTTACCTTTATTTGTGAGTAATTATAATAACTCGTACCACCGTTCAATACAAATGAAACCAGTTGATGCTAGTAAAAAGGTTAATCAGAAAAAGGTTTTTAGTGCTCTGTTTCCTCCAGTAGATGAGTACAAAATCACAGGAAACGTCAAAGTAGGGGATTTAGTCAGAATTAAAAAAGAAAAAAGTATTTTCGATAAAGGATATTTACCTAATTATACGGATGAAGTATTTCAGATAGCAACCATCAGACCTACCATTCCCATTACTTATGAAATATCTGACAAAAGTGGGGAATTAATTCAAGGAGGGTTTTATGAAAAAGAACTTTCAAAATTTATTATGAAATAAAATTAGTTGTATATAAATGGATTCAAGACGCTTGAGTGATATTTTATCGGATATAGTGAAGAACAGAGAAATTCAGAGAAGAAAGGTTCAACAAAATGAGATGGAGAAGGCAGGATTTCGGGAATATGCTTCAGAATTAAACGCTCCAGTTATTATAGCACAAAAAGAAAACACTAAAGACACCATCAAAAAATTACAAGAGAACGCTGAAACGATAATTAATAAACTACAGGAAGGTGATAATAATTCAAGAAGACGGTTTGTCAGATTAGGTGATACATTTAAAACAGCTTTACAGACCACTACTTCAGAGGAATCGAGTCGAGCTCCCACTCATGCTATAGAACCCAATCTAGAACAACCATATGACGTAAATCTAAACTTAAATATTGATGTGGAATTATTAAATCAAATTAATTTAAAATATAAAGATGACTGGAATGATACCGATAATTATTTTAAAATGCCTCATTATTACCTTAAGCATCCTAACGAAATAGATGGGGCTCTGAATTATTTAACATCTATAAGTCAAAGTTATGGTGGTTTGAAAAGTAAAAGTTATAGTTCGAATAAGTATGATAAAATTATTTTATTTATACAAGACTATAAGGATAGATTAAAAAAAATTCAATCTAGTATACCCTTTATAAGACAACAAGGAACTGGAATATTTATGAATTGTGATGAAATGATTTCAAAATTATACACTTTGATAGGTAGCAGAGTAAACGGAAATACATCTGATGAGGTGAGAAATGAAGCTATTGATATTTTGGATTCTTTAATGCGAAATAAATTTCTTACGAAGAGAAATTACAATTCAATATATAAAAAATATTTCTAATAAATGGTGTTGTTAAACATTGAAGGTAATGAAAGTATCATTGATATAACATTTAGTCAACCAATCGAATTGAATCGTAATTGGGATTATGAAATAGGTTTGAATCAGTGTACTTTGTGGTATTCATGGCATAATATAAGTGATAAATCTGGAAATAATACATTTCAATACAGGAAAGACGAAGAGGGGGGATGGATGAATGTTACTATTCCTAATGGGATGTATAACGATGATTGTTTGAATTATTTTTTGTATCAGTATTTTGATACCCCAAAAGATAAATGTCCTATTGTAATTTCATCCAATCCAGCATCTATGAGATTTGTCATACTATTACAAGAAAAATATGTGTTTAGATTTAATAGTGACTTGTGTCAGATTTTAGGATTTGAGAAGGATAGTGAGATATCTAAGAAAATCAATGAAGGTACAAAGCTTCCGAATATAACAAGAAGCGTTGATAAAATTCAAATTCACTGCTCTCTCGTAAACAGTTCTATCGTAAACAAAAGTAAATCAGATGTCATTTGGACATTTGTTCCTAATACAGAACCGGGTTGTCAAATTGTTGAGAATCCTAGACAATTAATCTACCTTCCTATTAATACAAAAGACTTTATTTACTCCTTGAGAATGACAATTACTGATCAGTTGGGAAGACCTATCGATTTGAATGGTGATAACGTTGGATACGTACTGCATTTAAGAAAAGCTTAAAGGATTAGTGAAATAAAATTATTTACCTATAAATGTTGATTAATAATAAGCGATTACTTTATAAAAAGCAGTATGGAAGTGGAATCGGTAGTGTATTCAAAAACATTGTTAATTCCCAGTTATTTCAAACGTCAGCAAAACAAATAAAAGATGGGGCTATGTCAATGTATAATAATATTATTAAACCGAGATTTGAGTTGTTGAAAAACAGAGCAATAGAATATGGGAAAGATCTGATCAATGTAAACAAGAAGGAACTCATTGATGTAATTGGAAACAAAAAATCGATGAAGGATCTTATCGGTACAAATAAAAGGATTTTAAATCAAAGAAGTCAGGACTTGATCAAAACATTAATGACTGGAAATGGATTAAAGATTCTGAAGTAAGTTTTATTTAATAATTTCTTTCTTATATAAATGGCAGTAAATAAAGTTATCAGTCCGCAATGGAACATTTTTGATGAACCACTTGTGGATGATACAGTGGTTAAATATGAATTTAAAGAAATTCGAGAAACAGATGTGAATGTATCTAATAAATCAGAGTTTGAATTCGTAACAAAGAAATTAGATTCTTGGTTTTATCCAAGTGAAAGTTATCTTGATGTCAGTGTAAGAATAGTAAACGAAGATGGGACTCCTATAGCTGCAACCGATGTTGCTACTTTAACGAATAATGGATTTAATTTATTCAGTACCGCTGAGTATGTAATAAACGATGAATCGGTTGAAAAAATTAATCATGTTGGTATTACAACCACCGTTACAAAGTTGATTGAATACTCTGATGATTATTCTAGAAGTGCAGCAAGAAATCATTTCTGGTATAAAGATTATAATCAAGGGAAAGAACTCAATCCTGTAGTTGCTTCTTTTACTGCAGGGGCTGCAGCAGGGGCTGGAACAGTCAGGTTGACCAATAATGATAATTATAATAAAGGATTTGAAAAAAGATATAACAGAACAAAGAGCAGTAAATTAGTAAATATGTATTTACCATTATCAGAATTGTTTGGATTTTTGAAAGGAAACAAACGATTCTTCAGAGGTGCATCGCATAAAATATTTCTAAGAAGAAATGATGATAACAACATGATTATAAGAAATGGAAATACTAATTTCAAAGTAGTCATCGAGTATTTATCCTGGAAGATCCCTATTGTAGCTCCTAGTATTGAAATGATGAGTAACTTAGAAAAGGGATTGGCAAAGGACAGAAAGCATAATTTGATGTGGGAAGCATGTAATAGTTATAAAAGTGATGTTAGTCAGAATAAGGAGCACACTTGGAAAGTTATTTCTGAGAGAAACAATCCAACAAAAGTAGTTGTGATGCTACAGAAAAATGAAAAGCATAACAATCAATTAATGAATAATATGGTGTTTGATCATATGAATTTAACAGACATAGAACTTAGAATTAATGGGGATAAATATCCTGAAGAACCACTTAAATGTGATTTTAGCGATGATAAAGGTAAATACTCAAATCTTTACAATAGGTTCATACATTTGGGTTATAAACAATCAGCATTTGATACCGGTAGTGTTGTTAGTATAGAAGAATTCAAAGAAGTATATCCACTATTCTGTTTCGATGTTTCCAAACACGAGTCAAATATTTATAATGGAACAACTGCTGATATTGAAATAAGTTTAACGTTGAAAGATAATCAACCCGTACCATATAATGTTTACTGTGTTATATATTATGAAAGAAAAGCTACATTAGATATTATCAATAAAAATATGTATGTGAGTTTGTGAGTCTGGATTTTTATTTAATAAAATCATCTCCTTTTAAATGGAGTCCATGAGAGAAGTCTTGAATACAATCAGAATGAATAAATACAATGAGACAATCAGGAAAGAAGAACTAGTGTTAGGATTGAAATATACTATCGTTAAAATGAGAATTGCTAAGACAAAATATGGTGATAAGTTGGTTGTAGTCATTAATCATAATGACAAACCCTGTGATTTGTTTATAACACAGAAATATAATGCCATTGCTAACGAATTTTAAAGAAAAATCTGGTTTTGCAGCCTATTGTACGCGAAAACAAGAACAAAGAAACATATGTGGATTTAGAACTGTTTACTCAGTAATATTTGAATAAAAAATTAAAAATGTAAAAAAAAAAAAAGTAGTAGTATATTGTAGTATTTTATATGTAGTAAAGGGTAATATTTCTCATTTCTTGTATCCTTTATTTTGGAATTAAGAAAATAAAAATGTTCTTAAAAAGGGGGGTAATTTGGTAAAAAGGATGTTAAAATTTAAGAAATTGATGTTAAAATGGGGTTTGAAATTGGAGGGAGGGTGGAGTGGGAGCCCCTTTATATAACTACTGGAGTTGGAGGGGAGGGGGAACCGGAAATCTTGGGAAACACTTAGAGTGGAGGTATCGGGATGAAACTTGGTGGTAAGAACAATCACAAGTCCTAGATACAGCATTGACGTGACGGGACCGGATTCAGGCACCTCAGGTGGAGTTTGGGGGGGGGGATTGTGGTGATCCAGCGAGTTAGATACTTCCCGATGTACTAGAATGATCAAACTCGGCAGGAATACGTGGGATCTGAACAGACCGACTTGAAAAAAGTCGTTTGCACGACCCGAACATCTTCGGGGGAGTGGACGAATGGGGAATCCCAAATCTAGTGGCATTTATAACTTGTAGTAAACACCGGATTTGAATGAGACTTGGCAAGTGGAAAGAGCTGCTGTCTCAGCTGTTCCAAGTCAAGTCCGAACCGTATTCGATACTGGGGGGGTGGAAGGGGGCACCGGAATTTTGGTGAAACACTTAGCGTCGAGGGATCGGGTTTGAATTTGGTGGGAAGAACAAGCATAAGCATTAGATAGGTTCTTGACAGAACCAGATCGCATCGGGGCTCTTTGGGGGGAGTTGGAAGGGGTTTCCTGGAATTGGCCTTATTACAATTTAGGGCTCGAAGTGGACTAGTCTCTGTAAGTCCCCCATTGGCCTCATAACCAACACTTGTGTAGACATTGTAAAAAGTCGGATCCATAGGGTAGTGGGTGACTTTCACTTTCTGCTGCTAAGACGTATGCAAAACCTCCATTACCTGGGACACAGATGACAGGTTTTCTACTCATCAACCTCTGGATCTATTTTACCATGTCTGATCCAAGTGCTGACGGTGAGGGGAATTTAGGGGAATTAACAGAAACTAGTCCGCTTGGTGAGATTAATTGGTAAGTATGATACGGGAGTTCTAAGTACAGAGTCAATTTTTAGGAAACTTAAGATTTTGAAGGTAGGTCAAATTAGAGATTTCCAAATTGGTATTTTTGTGTTTCAGAGTCTGAATGGTTTCGCACCTGATGTTTTTAGTAATTTATTTCGTTTTAACTCGTTTTATCACGGACATGCTACGAGGCATGCTGGAGACCTGGTAAGTGAGCCAAGAAGTACGGTTCGTTCTAGCCATGTGGCAAGGCATTCAGGTACGGTGGTCTGGAATACTTTTCCAGACTCAATTCGAGAAGCGGAAAGTGTACCGCAGTTTAAAAATCGGTTAAAGAAACATCTCCTTGAGGGTAGTTGGTGAGTGGAGGGTGATGGAGACGAGAGAGGACAAATTGACAAATTAATTAATAATTTTTAGTTAAGAATATGGTTAGAATATGATAGTAAATGTGTACTGGTTGCGTTTTTAAAGCGCGTTTCTGCTTTGTGTGTAACCGGTCGTCAAGCCGGAATGATTTTGTTTTTAGTAAAGTTGTTGAATCCTGAATCCTGAAGCGCTGAACAGGAATATGACCAATTCTGGTGATCGTGAGTTAGGATACTTCCAGATCTGCTAAGGACGATAAAACTTGGCGGGCATATCAGTGACCCAATCAAATAGACTTAAGGACCCGACACAATGCCCTAGAAAGAGTTCCGTTCCTGGATCCAATTATTTTTCGGAGAGTAGGGGGAATCCGGAAATTACTGACTTCCGTAAGTTCTGAACAAGAGGTTGAAGTTGAAGTTTACGGATGATAAGAATTAACCTCATACGGCCATGGTTGGAAGAGTTGGAGGGGGGGGGGGGGGGTCCGGAAACTTCGTGACATGCACACAAACCAAACGGATAGACCGAATGGGGTGCAAGTTGGACAGTACCAAGTTTATACCCCCTAGATTTGTCATCTGGCTTCCGAACTCGATCCAACCAAGGTAGAGGATGATGAAGCGGGAACGGGAAATTTGCAGATATGCTCCGATTTGAGTGAAATTTGATGGACGGGAAGAAAAGATGTTAGAGATACGAAGTTTCTGTGTCCGAGTCGTATTCGGCCACAGTGGGGGGAGTTGGAGGGGAGGTCCCGGAAATAGTGTGGCTTGCATAGGGGTTAAACGAGTGGAATGATTTGAATGAAACTTGGAAAGTAGAGAGATTGCATGCCTTAAATGACATGTTTTAGGCTCCGGACTGGATCCGAACACGGTGGGGAGGGCTACCAGAATTTCCGGAAAAATGCTCAGATTTACTTTCACGTTTCTAACCCCACTTAATCGTGACAAGTGCCGTATCAGCTCGTAGCTCTTGTTTTCTACCTCTAAGCTTTCGCGCATCAATGGATTCCGATTTGTGCTAAAAAAAGTACAGTAGCGCACTTTTGGCATCGTCTCCTTCTAGTATCGTCTTGGTCGAGGTTGACTCTCGAAACACAAAACTAATCTGTAGAAAATTTAAACTACTGGGGAAAATAGTTCACAGACATGAGATGGTGAGAATGAGGGGCGTCACGTAAGGGGGAGGGGTGAAGCACCCCAAATGCTGTCCGCCAGTCGGTCGAGAATAGCCAAATCGGCGCGAAGCGCCGCGATTTTTCGGAAAAACAGTCGATTTTTTCTTGGAAACGGTCGATGTTTCATGAAAACAATCGGTTTTTGGGATCCCAGAACGTAAGTGGAGGGATACCTATGACATCTCAAAAATGTCCGTCTGTCCATCTGCCCGTCTGTCCGTCTGTCTGTAAGCACGATATCTCTCGAAGGGAATGAGATATTTTGATGAAACTTGGTGTGAGGATTCTTTGGGTCAAGGGTAAGGTCAAGTTCGTATATGGGCTCTGTAGATCTACATTTAGGGGTGGGGGAGGGGGTTTCAAATTAAGGGGCAAACAAATATTTTTTAAAAGCTATTGAGATAGCTGATGTAGGGGTAAGGAGACATGCTGAATCCGAACGTGAAAGTTATTTTGTTGTCGGACAAGTAGTTCACCCGGAATCCGGTGAAAACCGGGCACAAAACTTGTCGACCAGTTTTCGGCTATGGCGGTCCTACCCCTTTATTCTCAAATGATTAGAGCTCTGCGCACGTGGCCGACTAATCACTTGTTTATTCAGTGAAGTAATCGAAGGTCGACGGGGGGTCTCAAAGGTTTTAAAGTTCAATGGGCACATCAAACTACCCCAATCCCACACTGCAACAACCTAGGAAAAATACTTACCCCCTAGATCAACAGCTTTTTCAAAGGTTTCCTCTCTGTGATATTTCAAAGCGTAATTTTTTGGGCCAGTACCTGCTCAGTTTACTAGCTTGGACAAAGATAAAAGTGATGTTTCTTGTAATATTTAGTAGATCTTTATTTTATGCATAAATCAGCTTGTATAATTCAGATTTGAATAGGCTATTTGTTTTTGAATGATTTTTGTAGCTATGTTATTTTTCATAAGCTTATGTATATTCTGGTACATTTTATAAAGCAAGCTAATCAAGCTTCACAGCCTATTCCACAAAGAAAAACTTTTCATAGGCCATGGAACTTCTGATGAAACACTAGAACAATCAGGTAAACTGCATCTGCGGCTTGACTTTGATGACATCTCAAATATATCCTTTTCTATCAAGCATTGCTGGGAGTTTCTGAATTTCCTGCCAGGATATCCCAGCTCCTAAGATTTGGATCGCCGAAATGCCAGAGAGGTAAAGACAAGGGATAACAAGAAAACGGCCGATTTTCGTAGCGCCTTCTAAGGGAAGTCAGAAATGTTTATTTGTGAAGCATTTAAAACAAATTAAAGCATTAGAAGTGTCCATTGTGCTTTAAACAGAGACGAAAGAGACATGGGGTGAATGTGTTTATTTTATAGCGGGTTTCGATAGGGAGGAATTGAAATTATTAATTAGTATGCGTGCTGATATTTTACCGCTGTGAGATTGAGATAGGAGGAGGTACACGGGTAGGCCGATTGGGAGAATTGGTCCTTACTTCTGCCCGATGTGTGGAGAGCGAGAGTGTGTGCGACATCTTATGTGTCATCATAGGAAATGTAGTAGGAATTGTAGGTATGAGTGAGGGGTTGCTCACTGAAAAAGGTGTACTTGGTAAATTTACTGTAATGAAGATGTACTGGATAAGTGAGGGGCTACTCAGTGGGTGTACTAAAGTTGTTTGGGGAGGGGATGGGGTGAGCCGGTCCCAGGTACTCGTGAATCAATCCCAGGTGCACACGAGGGGTTTGGAACTGGGTGTACCCGTTAAAGGAGAACTCGAGGGGTTAGACACTTGGGTGAGCCAATCCCAGGTGCTAAGTCTGTGAGCCAGTCCTAGGTGGTTGGTGAACCAATCCCAGGTCTACGCAAGGGGTTACTCACTTGCCAAAAAAAAATCAAGGGTTAGGAACTGGGTCTTGAGGGGGATTCCCCGGGGGAATTATCGAATTTTGAACTTTATTTCCTTGACGGATAAGCTGGCAAAATTTGTAAGGTTCGGCTCCAGCGTCACCAGATCTTTTGCTCTGCATGCAGTTCGCCCGGAATGCTGGTAAAATACGAGAAATTTGGTAGAAAAACAACAACACAATTCTAAAAAAAAACTTTTGAGGTGGATTAGATATGAGATAGTGGAGTAAACATACTTGTTGAATCCGTATCTGAACTTGGTTTCCTCATTTGATTAGTTGTTTGCCTGTAAGACTTGGAAATGTACAAGATCGTCTGGACCAAGAAGTCTGATAAACATTAAAAAATTTGGGATCCCATCGAAACCTTTGGTCTTGTTCGTCTTAAAAAGGTCATTTTTTCTGCAAAGTCAGTCGGTAAAAATTACCAGCCAGTCGGTAAATACCTTGCCCCCCCCCCCCAAATATTTTGGCTAGTAACGCCTCTGGTGAGAACTATTTATACTTCACGCGATTTCATGATTCACTCCCTCCAATGTCCGGGGTCTCAAGAGGTATTTTATCTTATTCAACAACTCGACGTCACTTTTTATACTGTCCCACCCCCATTGTTTAGAATCTCATTTTAAAGATTTTCACATTGTTTGCGCTTTTCCCGGGTGCTCTCACCGTTTTGAGCTAAACTTCAGAAAACGGCCCTCGACTACGAACTCTTCAAACATTACTAAACGAATAAAAGCACCATCCATTATGAAGATCACCACTCGTCAATTGTTTTTCAATGAGATTGCATTGATTGGTAACATGATATTTGTTAAGACCGAATAATGTGAATCGATGGATGGTCGATGCGAATTCAGAAAGCTTAGTTCGAGGACCCTTGTTATTGTTGACAAGAAAATGTCAAGAAGGAAAGCACTTTTACGGAGCAAGACGGAGGGTGAAGTGGGGAGGTTCAAAACGGGGGTAGTAATGACGTAGTTGTCATTTGTAAAATAGGGGAGGTTCAGTAGAGGTACGCTTCCTTACATGTCGCCCAACTCTGAACAACGGCGATTAATACGATGAAAATCAGACCTAAGAGTTAAATGTTCATTCACCATCCTGACTCCTGAGTGTAAACAATAAATCAAATTAAATAGAGTCAAATTAAAGCCATTTCTTTAATCTTCGCTAACTTTTTGTACAGTTGCTTTTGCACCCACAATGACAAAATTACGGGATCGACTAAAATGAGGGGGGGGGGGGGTTAAGGGAGGAAATGTTTGGGAGGCGTGCTTTACGGGAGGAAGGGTTAGTAGGTCTTGTTGGAGATAAGTGTTTCGCAGTAATGACAAATTTGGCGGTGTTCGTCCGGTCGGCAGCGAAGCATCGGGAGGATCTAATGTAAGTATTATTAAGCTATATCTAGGATTTTCACTTTTCGTTCTTGTTGTTTTCTTTTTCTCATACCTGAGTGTTTTGTGGTAGTTGCTATGACCAGTTGGCTTTTTGCAATAAATGTATACTGTACGAGTAATAAAAAGAGACAAAGAAACGAAAAGGGCCCTTTCAGGCTTTAGAGTGTGGTGCAGGAGCAAGGCCGTATCCAGGGGGGGGGGAGGAGGTAGGGGGTTGGACCCCCCCCCCCCCAGAAACATACAAAAGTAATCATTTGTATAGGCTTTTCCCTCTGATCTATGTGTTTTTGTACTTTTTTGTCCGAACAGCAGGCAAACCCCCGCCCCCCCCCCAAGAATTCCTGGATACGGGCCTGGGCAGGAGCAATATTCTAACGAGACTTCTTTCAGGATCTGGAGTAAAGAACTCCCATTTACTTGTCTACTTCTACTATTGCTAATCTCGTTTTATTACTCGTGCCTCCTACGCCATGCCGTGCCGTGCTGTGCCTCTTTTTAGTCGATCCCCAAAATTATGACGTCGTTAGTGTTGCATAAGTTTTTCATTACCGTTCACAATATCCCAATGGAAGTAGAAGAACCTTCAAAATAAACAGCAGATGATGATGAAATTTTATTTACGCACTTAAGAAGAGGAAAATAGTGTCAGTATAGACAAATAAAAGGAAAAAAGACACTGAGTAGTAAATAAATAATGTATAGTAAATGCACGTAGACAAAAGTAAATGGACGTGATTTTAGCATTTGTGTCATAAGAAAGCCAAAAAAAAAACACTTGCTGCCGAATCGTAGCCGAGGTATCCGTTGTATCCATTGTTTCAATATGAGAAAGCTGAAACTATCTGACTCGATGAGTTTTTATTAAATTCGTAATTTGTCCTTCCCGTTTGAATGGTTTTATATTCGGAAAGTCAACTCAGGTAGTCCAAAATTTAGAGGTGTTCACAGGGGCGTTACTAGCCAAAATGTGTCTCCGAATAAGGATGCAATATTTGCTACTAGGATTACTCTTATCTCTATTGGGATAAAATTGATCAGAATTAGGCATAATCTTATCTCAATAAAGACAATATTGATCCCAGTAGCAAGTACTGCAAGATTTATTTTTACAGTGCAGCCAAAATGTTTGGGGATTGTTTTTTAAGAACACCCATTGTTTGTAAGAAAATCGGCTGTTTTCAAGAAAAAAACGGCTGTTTTTACCAAAAATTGCGGCGTTTCGCGACGGTTCGGTTATTTTTACCAACTGACCCGCAACTTTGGGGGGCGTCTCCCCTTTTCTCCCCTCCCCCATATGTGACGCCCATGGGTATTCAGAGAAGCCTACTGCACCTTATATTATCCAATTACCAGAGAGTTTTCTACCGAAATTTTTACCATAAGTATTCTCAATAAAAAAAGGAAGAACTTATTTGTAGATCAGAACTGTTTTTACAGTGCAACATTAGTTGCGTTTTTTGTCTCTGTTCTGTTCGCTGTTTTCTCTCTGTTTTATATTTTTCCCGTTTTTGTCAAAACACGGAACACGCTGTTTCTCACTTTCCCGTTTTTGTACGCTGTTCTGTGTTCCGTGTTCTCTGTTCCGCTGTCTGTTTTGCAAAACACGGAACTTGCTCTCCTAGCATGTTTTATGACTGTTCAGATAGAAAATTGCAGAGAGATTCACAGATAGAAAAGAAAGAATTGCAGAAGTTTGGATAAAGCTGGATCCTAAAGTATGGTCGTTTTAGATTAAAACTTGCAATTTAACAGATTTTCCGCTTAAGATATGCTCAGGATCTTAAATTTGCGTTTTCGTCAGAACAGTGACAAAACATGAAACACGGAACACCGTCAACAAAACACCCGTTTTTTACCTAAACCAGACAACTGTAAACAGAGAACACGGAACAGGAATCAGAGGCAAAAAAAGCAACTACTGAAGGAGGCAAAGTCGCTGGAAGCTTTTCTGTAACATTTCCGTTTTAACGTTCAATCCAGGTCTCGTTTCTAGGATCCCAGTCGGAAGTTCGACAACAATGGTGCCGGAAACTTTATTGTTCGCATGTCTATGACCTCGGTAACGCACGAAATGGTTGAAACATTTCGGATTAACTTATATTATGGTACTTCAAGTCAAGGATGAGGTCACATTGAGAGCATGACCGCGTGGTATAGTTTGGATATCTTCGTAGTAGTCGAGTTCGTAGATGGATCTTGCACCTCAAAATTAAGGGGGCGGGGGAGGGATTTTGAAATTTACGGTTAAAGTAAATACTTCAATCGAAATTGTCGGCTCGAGCCGATAGCTCAGCCGGAATTAGGAGAAGGGATGACATTGGGTATAGCCGAAAACTTTTTGCTCAAGTTGACTGGGGTGCAAGAAAACATTCTGGTTAGTTTTGCTTCGTTGTCCCATCGGACCAATAGTTCGACCGGAATCCGCCAAACACCGAAATTTTGTCTCCGGCAGGCTTGGTTTAAGAGGAAATGTAACTAAGCACAGCAATCGACTTTGTATTTCTTCTTTGCCCTTTTCTGGCACAAATAAATACTATACTGGATTAAGGATGTCAGTATATATTTATTAATTTCTCCAAAGGTGACTTATCATTCACATTACCCGTTTATTATCCGCCGAAACCTTTGGTGTTCTAAACAGTCACTTACGTAACATTTTTTCTTTTATGTGGAAGGGTCGCCTGCAAAATGTCTACTGTCGAAACGCGCATTGGCAAAAGGTCACCCAAAAAAGTCCCCATGATAAAAGTACTTTCTTCATTGATACCTTTTTCCGGCGACGCTCCATTAGGAACGTTTTTGGGATCCCAAAACGTAAGTGGAGGGATACCTATGACTTCGTAATAGTTGCCCATCTGTCCGTCCGTCTGTCAGCACGATGACACTCTAAGGGGTTGAGATATTTGGTTCAAATTGGTGTGAGGATCCATTGGGTCTAAGTGCAGGTTAATTTCGTAGGTCAGCCCTGGTGCCCAATATTTAGAGGTAGGGGAGGGGTGTTTAAATTAAAGATAAAAAAGTATTTTTCAAGCTGATGCGAGAGTCGTCTTCAGGGTAAGGAGACATGCTGTCAATTTTATTTTCTCACCCCACAAATAGTTTGCCCCGAATCCGGTAAAAACGGAAATTTTGTAAAAATAAAAGTTATATGAGGGGTTGAATAGAAGTTCGATACAAGGGTGCAGAGACACACTGAGTATGCTTTTGACTTTTCCTTTCCCGGACAATTCCTTTGCACAGAATCCGGCGAAAACCGGAAAATTGGTAAGAGGGAAAGTTTATACTGAAGTCCATCGGAGCATCCTTATAGTAGCAAGACTACAAGCCGAACCCATGTCTGAACCAGAATTTTCTCGCTGGATTAGTTCATCCGGAATCCGACAAACCGGAAATTTTGTGATCTTTAAGCTCATCGTTGTGATTTCTCACAATGAGAAATCACAGGACAAGTAGTTTGATCGGAGTCTGGCCAAAACCGGAAATTTCGAAGAAGTAAAATAAAATTGTTTAAAATTTGGTTAGAGCTGGTGTACCCGAAAAAGACACGGTAAATCAGGACATATACTGTTTATTCTCTCCTCGGATAGACAGTCCTGTTGGAATACGGTCAAAACACTTTTTTTGTAGAAGATAATATAAGATAAGATAAGATTTATTCCACTAAAAGCACAGAGGCCAGGGGAAAAAATAAACACAAACAAAAATCAACAAGACCAAAGGTGTCGATGGGATCCCAACAATCTAATATTTGATTCAGACAATCGAGTCTTGTCTTCGCCAGATCCAGTCTTGGACAGGCTAATCATCAGAGAAAACCAAGTTCAGATATACCTCTATAGGCCATATCTATTTTGACGATACTGACCGAGACTTCCTGCCGGTTTCCAAGCGAACTACTAGTCCAGCCAAAAAAAAATATACAGAAACTAAACCAGCGTATCTCCTTATCCCTATAAAGAACATCTAATCAACTTTGAATAAAAGTTTGACTTAAAAAAAAATCCGGTTACAACCGGATTCCGGAATAATTATATGTCCGGGTAAAAAACCATTGTCATATGTTTGTATAAAAGGAATAGTTCAAGTTGGTAGTAGTGTATCGAGACAATTTAGGATTATGCGTGGTGTAAAACAAGGTAGCACTTTATCCCCTCGACTATTCAATATTTATATTAATGATATTGTGGATTTTCTAGAGAAAAGATGGGCTCCAACGGTAAGTCTGGGAAGTAGAAAGCTGTCAGTGCTGCTGTTTGCGGACGACCTTGCGGTTGTTGCTAAATCGCGTGAAGATTTGCAGACGCTTTTGAATTTGATCGGGGAGTATCTGGCGATGAAAAAATTAAAGTTGAACGTTAAGAAGAGTGAAGTAATTATTTAAAAAAAAAAAAAAATCAATGGTATTGAAAATTGTAAGTTTACTTTCAATAATGAAGAACTGAAGGTTGTTAAGAGAATAAGATACCTTGGATTCGTGTTAACTGACAACGGAAGTTTTAAGTCACATATTGATGAGGTGGTTAATAGAGGTAAAGTAGCCATGTCAGCTATTTTTCGGAATCAGTCAATTATGGGTATAAAAAACCTTAAAATGCATAAAAGAATATTTAATACAAAAGTTTTGCCAATTTTAGAATATGGAGCAGAGATATGGGGTGAAGAGACGGCAAAACAACTAGAGTCGCTCCAACTTCAGTATTACAAAAGGGTATTTGGACTACATCAGACAACCCATTCTCAAATTTTAAAGGGTGATATAGGTTTATATTCTTTAAAGTTACGTAGGGCTATCCTGATGATTAGATTATGGTTAAAAATTATTAATATGAGTAAGGATAGACTAGCTAGGTTAGCTTATGATGAGATGCTGAATAATGGTTTGAAACATTCTTGGCCATTCCAGGTAAAGCGGTTACTGGAGCGAGTAGGTATGCCATATATATGGAATGAAGGTCTTGGTTGTGTTGATTTGCCAAAAGATCTAGAACGTCGGATTAGAGTGATTTTAGAAGGTCAGGAAATCCAGTGTTGGCAGGGTATTGTTAATAGTTCTATAACATTGAGTCATTATCAAGTGGTAAAAGTTTGTTTTGGAGAGGAAGTGTATTTTAAGTTCAATCTACCCGGAAAGGTTTTATGTCGTTGGATCCAATTAAGGGCAAACTGCCTTCCAATTCAGAGCAGGCAGAAGGTTTTTGATAGAGGTAGTGTGGTTCCTGATGGGAGGTATGCTTGCCCACTTTGTGAGAAGGAGGAAGAAAATTTGGACCATTTTCTCCGTAGATGCCCGAAACTTTCTGATTTAAGGAAAATTTATCAAGAGGGTGTGATTTTATCACTTCCTGAAATTTTGAGGTATAGTAACCCTACCGTTATTACTCGAGTGGGCGTGTACATAGATAAATCTTTAGAGCTAAGAAGGCGTCTGATTGTTTAAGTTATATTTTTGTTTTTGTTTGTTTGTGTATATGGCCCGTGGGCTTTTGAAATACACTAATCTATCTATCTATCTATACCGACTCAAGTTCTCTTCTTACCCCTTAATCTGTCATCTAATCGAACTTTTGCTTTGAACAAATTTTCCGGGTTTGGCCGGATTCCAGGAGAACTAGTTGTCCGGCGAGAAAATGATTTTCACCATCATGTTCGGCATGTCTTTTTACCCATAAATCACACATTTAATCAACTTCAAATTAAACTTTTACTTTTAACCAACTTTCCGGTTTTCGCCGGATTCCGGGCGAACTACATGTCCGGAAAGAAAATTGTTTTCACATTAGTGTTCAGAATGTCTTCTTGCCCTAAATCGAACATCTAATCAACTTGAAATAAAACTTTTAATTTTAACAAACTTTCCGGTTTCGGCCGGATTCCGGGCGAACTACTTGTCCGTCGAGAAAATGGTTTTCACCATCGTCTTCAGCATGTCTTCCTACCCCTGAATCGAACATCTAATCAACTTCAAAAAAACTTTTACTTTTAACAAACTTTCCGGTTTTGGCCGGATTCCGGTCGAACTACTCTTCCGATGACAAAATGGTTTTCACCATCGTGCTCAGCATGTCTTCTTACTCCATAATCGACTATCACATTAGCTGTTTAAAAATATTTTGTTTGCCCCTTAATTTGAACCCCCTCCCCCACCCCTAAATGTAGGGCTACAAAGCCCATCTACGAACTTGACTGGTCCGACGACCCAGCGAATCCTCACACCAAGTTTCATCAAAATATCTCATTCCCTTCGAGAGTTATCGTGCTTACAGACGGACGGACAGACAGACAGACGGACGGACGGACGGACGGACAGGCGGACAACTTTTGCGATGTCATAGGTATCCCTCCACTTACGTTTTGGGATCCCAAAAAAAAAACAAATAAATGATAACTATTTTACTATTCCTTTACAGGAACCTTTCTCTGTGGTTCATCGTTACCGAAAGGAATCTTCCCAACTTTTCAGTATCAGCAAATAATTTACTTCCCATTACTTTTACCAATCAATCCTCCCCCCAATAATTAACACCAAAAATTTTCCCACTTCGATCTGAAAGTTCAGGGCATACGCACATTAAGTGAAAAATATTTTCATCCAATTGTCCGCACATAAGGACCAGACAACACTCTTACCTCACCTAGATATCTTAGACGCATTCCCAAAGGTAGACAATCACCCCGTAAAATCATTAACAACCTCAAATGATCTGCTGGAATCCCCACCTTGAAATAAGTTTCCTCCCCCCATGTCTCTTTGGCCCTCGCGTACAACCACAATGAATCAGATGCATCCACCCCACACTGCCACAATTGTATTTCCTGGTCGTGTAACCTAACCTCCACCTCCTTAGCAATCCTAACACCAATTTCCTGCTCTAGGTCCTTTTCCATCACACCAAAAATGAGACAAACCACTACTATCCAAAATATTTCTAACCTGTCTTGACCACGATAATAATGATTATGAATTATTAAATTTATTTATTATAAAGAATGGTTTCCCCTCTTGAATGGTCCGGAAGGTTGCATTCCCTTGCAAAGGTCCACAGGATTGAAAAGCTGGAGGTGCAAGTCTGGTCTGGTGAATGTGGTATTTTGTTATTTAATTTGTATGTATGGTATTGCGGATGATCACTCGTTATTTATTTAAGTTAAACTGTTTTTTTCACTGTATGTTGTTCCCGAGCATTCGAGATGCCTCTCTGCCGGGAAAGAAGTGTAATTTATTTTATAAATTTTTACGTAAATATATAAGCCTGAACCTGAACCTGAAAGATTCCTTCGCGCCATCCTGGAGGGATTCCAAATATGCAGCCTTTAACGGTCTTACTCTCGGCAACGCAATTATTTTTTCCCAAAAGCGTATTAGAGTGATATCAGGCAAAGACAAACATCTGCAAGACTTGATTATCGTTATCAAAAGCAAATGGGACCCTATCGAAACCTTTGGTCTTGTTTCTCAGGGACGTTTTACATCTAGGCCATGTGAAAGCCTAAGAGATCATTCAACAGCAGCTTGACCTAGTGTTATTACTTTGACTAGAATAATCACATGATAAACAACACGTCAAACATTACCTCAAGTGCCTCAAACATTACCAAAAGTACCTCAAGTGCATTTCAAACGAGTGCAGATTCAGCAAAATAAAGCAGTTAGATTAATTGGTAAGTATGATACGGGAGTTCTAAGTACTGAGTCAATTTTTAGGAAACTTAAGATTTTGAAGGTAGGTCAAATTAGAGATTTCCAAATTGGTATTTTTGTGTTTCAGAGTCTGAATGGTTTCGCACCTGATGTTTTTAGTAATTTTTTTCGTTTAAACTCGTTTTATCACGGACATGCTACGAGGCATGCCAAGAAGCCAAGAAGTACGGTTCGTTCTAGCCATGTGGCAAGGCATTCAGTTACGGTGGTCTGGAATACTTTTCCAGACTCAATTCGAGAAGCGGAAAGTGTACCGCAGTTTAAAAATCGGTTAAAGAAACATCTCCTTGAGGGTAGTTGGTGAGTGGAGGGTTATGAAGACGAGCGAGGACAAATTGACAAATTAATTAATAATTTTTAGTTTATTTTAGTGAAGGTTTGGTTAGAATATGATAGTAAATGTGTACTGGTTGCGTTTTTCAAGCGCTTATGTGCTTTGTGTGTAACCGGTCGTCAAGCCGGAATGATTTTTTTTTAGTAAAGTTGTTGAATCCTGAAAAAATCCTGAAAAGCAATTGAAGGAATAAAATAAAAATGTGATTAATTGTGGAAATGGATCAAATTTAAGAACCTCGAACAGACAGGGATAACATGACATGCTTCATTATCTTTCAGACCCCCCCCCCATATCTCAGCGGATCCTTAGCCGATTCCTCTTCTCAACTCGAGGAGGTTCCCACGGACTTGCATTTTGAAGAGGGGATGAGTTTTATCAGTTTATCTGCGTACGATCATCTCATGAATGGTCTCTCCGATTGCCAATTTACAGCAAAAGAAACCTGCCTAATCGCGACGAAATCTGAGAATGTGCCACAATTTAGGCTGCCAATCGAGTTAAGAGGGATAAAAACCCGCTGATTGCTCTATTTTTCACAATTCGATTTTGGTGAAGCAGCGGAAATCTGAAAGGCAATTAAGACGGAAATCTGGGGGACGCGCCTAGCTAAGTTGCATCCCATTGGGGAGTAAGTGAAGTGGGAGCTTGGAAAAGGCCATACCCGATGAAAAATTTGTCTCAAAATTGTAGTATGAAGCTGTTCGAACAAGACCAAAGGTGTCGATGGGATCCCAAAAATCTAAGATTTGATCCAGACAATTGGGTCTTGTCTTCGCCAGATCCAGTCTTTCCCAGGCTAATCATCAGAGAAAACCAAGTTCAGATATTCTATCTAATCTATCCATACCTCTATAAGCCATATCTATTTTGACGATACTGACCGAAACTTCCTGCTTTACTTCTGCCAAATTTGCGGTTTCGCCCGAATTCGAGCGAACTACTAGTCCAGCAACAAAAGAAAATTCAGAAACGAATCCAGCGTATCTCCTTAGCCCTATAAAGAAACATCTAATCAACTTCAAATAAAACTTTGACTTAAAAAACAAGAGCTGAGAGCTCATATGGCACTTGTTACGAGTAGAGGGTACAAGAAGTAGATGAGAATGTCACAAAATTCTCCTTTCATCCCCCCCCCCAGGGATTGGACCTAGAAATAAGGACCTAGAAACCATACTAGTTTGATTCCTAGGACTGCCGTACTGTTGCCGGTAAGCCTCGCCCTCAAACTTCCGAACCAGGGCCAAATCTGGTTCAGCCACATATACAGATTATCCAAGGTATCTTCTCGTACCAGATGGTCTCTATTCTTTCCAAGTCTGATTCATATCACTCCATCCGTTTGACCCGTACGCGAGCTTCCGAATTTCCCTCCAACTCCTCCCAATGTGGTCGAACACGACTAGGACACATAAACTTCGCATCTCTGACATCTTCTCTTCTCGTCCTTCAAGCTTGACTCGAATCGGAACATTTCTGCAAATTTCCGGTTTCCGCCTGATCCTCGTACACTGTTGCCGGATCCGGTCCAGACGCCAAACAGCATAAACTCAGTACTGTCCAACTTGCATCCCAGTCATCGTCCTAGTGCATCAGGAAGTACCGAACTCACGGATCCGGATCCCCCCCCCCCAACTCCTCCCATAGTGCCCGAATCCAGTCCGGTTATGTCAATGATGTATCTAGGACTTGTGATTGCTCTTCCCACCAAGTTTCACCCTGATCCCTCCACTCTAATCGTTTCCCAAGATTTCCGGCTCCCCTCTTTAACTCCCCCCGAAGTCACCGGAACCGGTTCGGATTTTATGTGGATCGTCTGAGACACGAGGTTTTTCCAAACACCAAGTTTCATTAAGATCTGATCACCTGTTCAAGAGTTATAAAATACCTCAAGATTCCGGATTCTCCCTGCCTCCACTTCCCCCACGATGATCGGATCAGGCAAACGACTACGGTCAAGTCGGTTTATTCAAGTCGCTTATCTGCCAGCCCAGTTGCATCGTCCTAGTACATCAGGAAGTACCGAACTCACGGATAATCAGAAATCCGGACCCCCCCCCCCCCAACTCCCCCCGTAGTGCCCAAATCCGGTTCGGTTATGTCAGTGATGTATCTAGGACTTGTGATTGCTCTTCCCACCAAGTTTCATCCTGATCCCTCCACTCTAAGCGTTTCCTAAGATTTTCGGTTCCCCTCTCCATCTCCCCCCCCCCCCCAAGTCATCGGATCCGGTCCGGGTTTTATGTGGATCGTCTGAGACACGAGGCGTTTCCAAGTATCAAGTTTCATTAAGATCCGATCACCCGTTCAAGACTTATATATACCTCAAGATTCCGGATCCCCCCTCCCTTCACTCCCCCCACGATGCTCGGATCGGGGAAGTGATTATTTCCAACTTAATCATTTGGGGTCCCTGATATTCCCAAAACCGTACAAAGACTTTCACAGAACTAAACTCTTCTCTAAGAAGAGTTAACTAACTAAACATAAAGTGCTGGGTGAAAGCTTCTGCGTTTTCCCAGGGAACGATTGTAAAATTAGCTGGTAAATTATAAATAGACACAGACCTCAGAATTGTAAAATAATCACAGATTTGCACATATACACTTTTAACATGCACAGTTTAATATTTGTTATTTTATTTGAATTTGTCTGTCGTTCAATCCGCATCGTTCTTCTAGTTTTAGTTACATGTCATTGTATGTTTTGTTGGTTCTGCATCGTTTTTAGTTAGTCTTTCGGCTTTCACCATATTTTGTGGAGCTCATAACTCGTGAACGAGTGCAAGTATCAAGCTCAAACTTGGTACACTTGTGGGTACTGGGGTCTAGTTGTGCCTTTTGGGGGTCCCAACCCCCACACCCAACCGGTTCAGGGGCAAATGGGCCCAGATTACCCAGTGAGTAATGTTCATAACTTGACCAGAACCGGACAAAGGACGACGAAATTTCTCGGACGTGTAGCTCCGAAGGCTGGGAAATTGCTTTTAAAGTTGCACTTCCCCACCCACACCGTTCATGGGCAGCTGGGCCCAGATTGCCCAGGAGTAAAGTTCGTTACCCTTGCCATGAATCAACAGGTATCAAGTTGAAACTTGGTAGGATTGTGAGCATTGTGGTCTCTTTTTACTTGTTGCGGGTCCCAAACCCCATCCCCACTTGGTTCAGGGGCAATTGGGACCAGATTGCCCGTTTTTTAATGTTTTTAATTTGACAATAAGTGGAGATAAGGCGATGAAATTCCTTTGAGCTTTAGGATCATATGAATCGGGGAGAGTTGAACCACCCCCACCCTCCCCGTTCATGGGCAAGTGGGCCCAAAATTGCCCATGAAAAAAGTTTTTTACCCGTCACTGGAATCAAACCTAAGCTCGTATACCAGAGGAAAAAATATGTAAATACGCATTTTGATGGGTCCCGACCCCCCCCCCCCCCCCCCCCTCCAGTTCATGGGCAGCTGGGCCCTGATTTCCAATGAGTTAAATCCGTCTATGACTCTTGCATATTTGGGGAGATATATCTATGGATGAGGATTTGGTGTAACATCAACAAATAAGACGACACGACGTACTTTAATCTTTAATGAACAGATGGAAACTGGACTGTTGTGTCATATGATCGATGATATGCCGTACTTAATGAATTGTGACAAAGGGGGCATTAGTCTGCTACGAATTGGTTTATTGCACTTGTTATTACCTTGCTAATGAACAAGAGGTTCAAAGGGTGAGATTGGCAGGCAGACCATTCAGTGTTCGAACAAATACTATTAGTGCAAGATCTTCAACATTTCTTTGGATTTATACTGGCGGTTTGTTTACATTTAAAGCTTTTAAAGGGGTGCGATTACAAGGTTATTTCAATACTTGTTTGGTTATTGGGGAATAGAAATGTCTTGGTTCTAAAGCTGTTTGTATACAAATGTGATAAACATTTTACTTTTACACTCCACGTCTGAGCGCTTGCGCACTTGTTCTGTTAGTATTGTGTTGGACCTTGTGATTTAGTTTTGTTTTTTCGCTGAGGACGGTTTGCCGGAAGTGCAACCGAAATATCCGAATTTATATTTATTCCTCGCACATCATCTTAGTGAGATAACTAGCTCATCAACAAAAAAAAACACGAAAATCCCAGTTTTCTATTTGTTTCGTTAATTAGATGTCCGATTTATGGGTAAGAAGAGATGCTGAATCCGTATATGACTATCGTTTTTTACCGGACATATAGTTCTCATGGAATCCGGCTGAAACCGGAAAATTTGTTTTAATTTAAGTTGAAACATTATTTGAAGTTGATTAGATGTTCGATATAAGGGTAAGGAGGATGAATTCGTTTCTGAGCTTTATTTTTTTTTACCGGAGTAGTAGTTCAGGAACTCGGCCGAAACTGTAAATTTGGCAAAAGTAAGGCCGGAAATTTCGAACAGTTTCGTCAAATAGATATGAATCATATGGGTTAACACACTATCTGGCCTTAAGCTGTTTCTAAATTTTAATAATAAATATGTTCAAGGAGTCTAGCGAAGACAAGACCCGATTGTCTGAATCAAATATTACATCTTTGGGATCCCATCGAAACATTTGGTCTTGTTAGTAGCATCTTTGCTTATTTGCCTTATCAGGCTTGCCTTTCTAACTTGAACTTAAAGAAGACCCTTGCCAAAAGGGCCGAAATATCGCTAGAATAAACATCAGCTGAAAAGTAGTGAACTGGAAGACAAAAATTGTTCCTCAGCCGGGATTTGAACCCAGGACCCTCTGCTTACAAGGCAGGCACTCTAACCATTTGAGGTACCTAAGGGCTTGTGAACACAGTTCGCAAACCACTACAATAATCTGGTAGAAGCCGGACATAGGAACAGTGATCCCGCCCAACGGCAAATTCATATAACTAGTTCACATCCCCATGTCAAGTACTTGTACCGTGAAAAAATGGTCACGGTACAAGTCCCTTCTGTAAAGTGCCATCTATGTATCATTAAACATCAGCTGGTTTATCCATTTAGAGCTGTCATTATGATCATCACCACTAACCTGCAGTAGTAGAAAGAAATCCGAGGTTTTTGGTCTTCCATGCTCGAATTACAGTCTTGACTTGATGTAAATCGAGATATCTACTGGAGAAGTTTACCCTTTCCACTTTCTAACCTAAACCTGAATTTTAGTTGTTAGACATTCGCCACAAAAGGAGTCGAAAAGAAAACTATCAAAACTGTATTACGCCTGACGGTAGCACCAGAGAAAAGAAGACTTTCCGACCTTAGGGTTTATTGACTTTGCCAACGGTGGAAAACCCTCCTAGTGAATGAGGGCTTACAGCACCCATGCCCATTCATTCATTTTCTCATATCTTGCTGTTTACTTTAAGTCACTTAATTCGTATGTCCGCAGGATTCCTACTCTACCCAAAATCGCCTTTTCTACATTCTATGCACGTCTACATTCTATGCACAATGTTTTAGCCTAACCAAGATTGAACCCTCAACCAAAATGAAAATCGGCAAAAGACTGAGAACTCGTCCCATGAGATTCTTGTTAATTTGACAAGATTATTTTCTGTGGTTCCGGAAACGACAAGGTGCAAGACCATGCGTAAGTCGACATATTTAGTGGCCTGTACGGCCGCCACTGACTTCCCAAACCAACTTTTTGGGATCCTAAAACGTAAGTGGAGGGATACCTATTACATCGCAAAATTTGTCGGTCTGTCCGTCTATCTGTCTGACCGTCTGTCCGTCTGTGCGCGATATGACTCTCGAAGGGAATGAGATATTTTGATGAAACTTGGTGTGAGGACTCTTTGGGTCAAGAGTAGTTGGGCCCCAACATTTAGGGGTGGGGGAGGGGGTTTAAATTAAGGGGCAAATGAAATATTTTGAACAGATAATGTGATAGTCGATTACGGATTAAGAGGACATGCTGAACACGATAGTCAAAACCATTTTCTAGCCGGACAACTACTTCGCCCGGAATCCGGCCAAACCGGAAAATTTGTTAAAAGCAAAGGTTGTATTTAAAGTTGATTAGAGGTTCAATTTAAGGATAGGCAAACATGCTGAATCCGAACATGAAAAATTATTTTCTTGGCGGACAAATAGATCGCCCGGAATCTGGCCAAAACCGGAAAATTTGTCAAAAGTAAAAGGTTTATATGAATTTCATTAGGTGTTCGATTCACGGCTAAGAAGACATTCTGAATTTGACTATGACAATCATTTTTTACCTGAACATAGTTCGCCACGAATCCTGCTGAAATCGGAAAATTTGTTGAAAGTTGAAGTTTTATCTGAAGAGGTTCGATTTCGGGGTAAGGAGATACGCTGAATCCGTTTTGAACTTCAGTTTTTTGCAAGACAAGTAGTTCGCCCGGAATCCGAATGAAACCGGAAATTTGCAGAAGTAAGGCAGGAACTTTCGTCAAAGTAGATATGACGCAGGCTATAGGGGTAAACACATATGGTGAATCCATATTCCAACTTAGTCTTCTCATATTATTACCATTTGCCTTAATCTGTTTCTAAAGTTTATCAGTAAAGTGCTCAAGGAGTCTGGCGAAGACTGGACCTCTACAAGACCCGATTGTCTGGGTCAAATATTACATTTTTGGGATCCCACCGAAACCTTTGGTCTTGTGAGACCGGAGAAAGAAACGTCAGCTGCTTATCGCGCAACTTTTTTTTTTAATTTTTAATTTTAATTTCAATTTATTTTCAAAATTCCTTCACGGGCAAGCCGAACATTGGATTTTCCGTCATAAACATAATAACATCAACACCTTTGTCAGAATTTTGTCATAAATAATAAACTTATATACAATTCGAATCACTGTAAGTGATCATTTACAATTACACTTATATCAGAACTGAAATTCAAATCACTTGAACATAAACAGGAACGTAAATAGTGTCTTCCTAGAAAGAGAATTTTGAATAATCCGCCGCAGGAGAACACCAAGTTTTCACAGCGACCACTAGCCCTCTGCGTGACCTATTGGGATATGCTTTGTTTTAATAAAAGAGATTAAAAGATTATTTTCTTGGGCATAAATGTTGAATTTTATCATGGGTGGTAGGGTGGTTAGGGGAGGAAGAGTGGGCTCGGCCGCAGGCCGCAGCATCGCTTTTTCATCACGTAGCTCCTCCCACAGGGCGGGGCTTAGCTCCAAACTGTCTCTTGTCAACCCTTAACTCCTCCCCATTTGGAAGCCAGCTAGGCAGGGGTGGAAGGTGAGGTCGGGAGGAAGAATGGGGGGAGGGGGGAGATGAGTATTGATGAGTGAGAGAGATGGGATTTTTGTTCTTATTTCTGTATATAGGTAAGTAGTTATGTAGACTCTGGCGGGAATGCAAACCCTCATAGGTTTTTGGGATCCCAAAACGTAAGTGGAGGGATACCTATGACATCGCAAAAGTTGTCCGTCTGTCCGTCCGTCTGTAAGCACGATAACTCTAGAAGGGAACGAGATATTTTGATGAAACTTGGTGTGACGATTCATTGGGTCGTCGGACCAGTCGAGTCCGTAAATCGACTATGTAGCCCTACATTTAGGGGTGGGGGAGGGGGTTCAAATTAAGGGATAAACAAAATATTTTTAAACAGCTAATGTGATAGTCGATTATGGGGTAAGAAGACATGCTAACACGATGGTGAAAACCATTTTGTCATCGGACACGTAGTTCGCCCGGAATCCGGCCAAAACCGGAAAGTTTGTTAAAAGTAAAAGTTTTATTTCAAGTTTATTAGATGTTCGATTTAGGGGTAGGAAGACATGCTGAAGACGATGGTGAAAACCATTTTCTCGACGGACAAGTAGTTCGCCTCGAATCCGGCCCAAACCGGAAAATTTGTTAAAGCACAATGGACACTTCTAATGCTTTACTTTGTATTAAATGCTTCACAAATAAACATTTCCGATTTCCTTTAGAAGGCGCTACAAAAATCAGCCGTTTTCTTGTTATCCCCTATCTTTACCTCTCTGGCATTTCGGCGATCCAAATCTTGGGAGCTGGGATATCGTGGCAGGAAATTCAAAAACTCCCAGCAATGCTTGATATAAAAGGATATATTTGAGATGTCACCAAAGTCAAGCCGCAGATGCAGTTTACCTGATTGTTCTAGTGTTTCATCAGAAGTTCCATGGCTTAACGTGCCTATTAAAAGTTTTTCTTTGTGGAATATTCTTGTGAAGCTTGATTAACTTGCTTTATAAAATGTACCAGAATATGCAATAAGCTTATAAAAAATAACATAGCTACAAAAATCATTCAGAAACAAATAATCTATTCAAATCTGAATTATACAATCTGATTTATGCACAAAATGAAGGTCTACTAAGTATTATAAGAAAAATCACTTTTATCTTTGTCCAAGCTAGTAAATTGAGCATGTACTGGCCCAAAAAATTACGCTTTGAAATATCACAGAGAGGAAACTGTTGAAAAAGCTGATGATCTAGGGGGTAAGCATTGTTCCTAGGTTGTTACAGAGTGGGATTGGGGTAGTTTAATGTGCCCATTGAACTTTAAAATTAACAGTTTTATTTGGAGTTGATCAGATGTCCGATTTAGGGCAAGAAGACATGCTGAACACTTATGTGAAAACAATTTTCTACCCGGACATGTGGTTCGCCCGAAATCCGGCCAAAACCGGAAAATTGTCAGAAGTTAAAGTTTTATTTGTAGTTGATTAGATAACCGATTTAGGGGTAAGAAGAGATGCTGAATCCTTGTGTGACAATCATATTTTACCGGGACATATAGTTCGACCGGAATCCGGCCGTAGTCGGAAAATTTGTTATAAGGTAAATTTTTATTTGAAGTTGATTAGATGTTCATTATTGGGGAAAGAAGATACCCTGAGTTCGTTTTTGAGCTTTCTTTTTTCGCCGGACAAGTAGTTCTGGAGTTCGGCCGAAACCGGGAAATTGGCAGAAGTGGCAGGAAGTTTTCGGCAAAGCAGATATGACTTATAGGGGTAAACACCGATGATGAATCCGTATCTGAACTTGGTTTTCTCAGATGATTAGCTATTTGGCCTTATATGTTTCTGAATTACAATAGTAAAAATGTTCAAGGAGTCTGGCAATGACTGGATCTGGCTAAGACAAGACCCAGTTGTCTGGATCAGATATTGAATTTTTGGGATCCCATCGAAACCTTTGGTCTTGGTTCTCCAGAGCGAAAGTGTTGTTTTTTATTTATTTATTTGTGAATTTTGGAAATAAAAACTTGAACTTGTACGAACTAGCGGCTTTCATGGGCAGACTGCCTACAGGACAAGCTCATATCAGCTGAAAACTAAAAAAAAAAAGTTGTTATGGGTTTTTACTGAAGTTACTTTTTACTTAAAGTTACTGAAAAGTTTATAGACCTAACTGAAAAGGCAGCTTACTTTTGGGTCTCGAGTCTGGGTGTTCGCTACTGAAATATTTTAACTCTATTGAGGTTTTTCTTAATAGAAAAAAATATGGAAGACGTCACGACATGTTGACAATCAAAGGCAGGTCGAACGCGCAAATTTTAATTCCATCGATGAAGTGGTCTCCGCTGCGAACAAGACCAAAGGTTTCGATGGGCCAAAAATTCAATATTTGATCCAGACAATTGGGTCTTGTCTTCGCCAGATCCAGTCTTCACCAGACACCTGGAACATTCAGTTTTACAACCAAAATTCAGAAACAAATTAAGGCCAAATAGCTAATCATCTGAGAAAACCAAGTTCAGATATGGATTCAACATGTGTGTTTACCCCTATCCCTTCGAGAGTTATAATGCGCACAGACGGACGACTTTTGCGATGTCATTGATTGACCATGAAAGGATAGAAGCTCTGTTGCCTAGCAGCCTATCAGGTATGTTTGTTAGCAGCAGGCGCTTCGAGTTTTCAGTTCTACTTTAAAGTTTAACCGAAAAAGGCTGGGATAGGACAATCTAATTACCCATCACTTATTCACTTAAACTGGCTTGAAGACTCACTGCAAATGCGTTACTTCATCATTCCGCTGTTCACGAACAATCGATTTTCAAATAGAGGAATTTTCTTGTGATTTGTGGTACCTCTATGCACTTGTATTTGTGTTGTATGCCTTACAAGAAAGATTTGTGATCTTATTTTTCAGACACTAAGCAACCTTCACCAATCTCACCACTCACCACTGCCCACTGAAAAGCCGCGTTTGTGTTGAGATTAAAATTTTAAAATAATATATATAAAATAATATTAAATAATATTCGTCGTAACTAGAGCAGATAGTGGAAAATAAAAAGATCTCTTTCTAGAATCCAAATAATTCAATGTATTCAATTAAATTACACAAAAATAAGTTGGCCTTTTTAGTTAAACTTTAAACACTTCCCAACGACCATCACTCTGTAATAACATTCAGCCAATTACGAACACTCAATAAGACGTCATTAAAGGTATCTAACGAGATCAGTTGCCTCTTCGAAAGGGATTGCACTAGATCCAATAAAAACATCTTCGGCATTACCTACTCATTGATAAGATGAAAGGCCTGTAACAACTATCGAGTTATTAATAATGATCCTAAAAGCTTCTAGAATGATGTACCTTTGTCGCACTAATTTGTTGATACGCCTTTGATAGGGGGCTCTTCAGGCTATTACTCCCTGGAACTCCACCCAGCAGCGAACTAGGCTGTTGTCTATGGGCACGAACCTCGGAAGGGTTGGTAGCCAGGGGGCCGAAGTGGTAATTGTAACATGCAAAAATATATAGCTGGCACTTGTCTATTTCATCTCTAAAGGCGTATTCTCGCCGTGGGGAATGGCGAGAATAGAGGCAGTCGTTCCACGCGGACTCCCCGTACAGAAATAGCGAGAACACGGGGAATGCTTCCAAAATCGATTTTGTCTTGCAGTTGACGAAATCAGTCTGGATTCCCTTTATTTTTGGTTTCGTTTATTCTGATTGTCTTAAATTAATTTTACATTGCACCAACACCAGCATCATTCCCCTCCGAATCTGAAAGAGAGTCCTTTTTGATGATGGTGATGATAATCAGAGCATTCCCCGTCCGTGGGACTCGCAAGAATACGGTGAGTGAGTCCGGTACCAACAAAAAGGCGGGGACTCCTCAAGTGGAGTCCTCGGGGAACGGCGAGAATACGCCTTAAGTCTGCTTATTTATTTTCTAAAGCAGAATTACGTTCAATGAAAAAAAAGATTATAGTTTGTTTTTGCTAAATTGTCAATGAGGGGGTCCCGACTTGGTTAACTGCCTTCGGACCCTGGATCTGTATGTCCGGGCCTGATTGCACCACAAATAAAGGATCCGAATGATAAGGACATCGTGCTACGACTGTTTTCTTTGACCCCAGTGTATTAATGATGTTCACACATTTTTTTATTTCTGAATCATAGAAAAAGCAGCAAAAACATGAACAACAAGAGCTACGAGCTCATATGGCACTTGTACGAGTAGGCTGTACAAGAAAGTAGACGAGAACGTCACAAAATACACCCGCCATCCAAAAATGCGGTTCGGAAATAGAAATAGGATATTTAGTTTCACTCATTTCTGAGTGGTTCCGGCATCGTCTCGATTGTTTGTAGCAAATGCACATGACTATTCAAACTTTCATCCCAATAAATTCATTTGTTTGATCCCTATACGTGCTACACGATTTCCGGTACTCACTCTATCTCCACCTACCGTGGCCGAATTTGGTTCGGAATAAAAAAATCGACCACCTAAAGCATCTTCTTTTATACCATCTATCAAGTTTCACTCGAATCTGAGCATTTTTGGAAAGTTCCGGTACCCCCCCCCCCCCTCCCACCAACGTTGTCGGAGCCGGTTCGAGCTCAATCTCTTAATTCCCTGTTCCTGTCCATCCAGTTTTACTGAAATTGGAGCATAGCCTATCTGCAAGTTTCCAGTACCCCCCCCCCCCCCTACCTTGGCCGAATCCGGCCCGGACACCAAATAACAAATCTAGGCCGCATAAACTCGGCACTGTCGAATTTGCATCTCATTCGGTCCATCCGTTTGGTTTTTGTGCATGTCAAAAGTCCCCCCACCCCCAATTCCCCTAATCGTGGTCGCATATGGTTCGAACGCATGTTTTACATGTCGAGGCCATCAATTCGTATCACCCACGAAGTTTCACTCGAATCAGACCACTCATTTGCAATTTATAGAAGTCAATTTCCATATTTCTCTTCTCTTGCTCCCCAAAAAATGCTCGGATCTAGGAACGGAAGTTTCCGGGGGTATGTTGTGTCAGGTTCTTAAGTCAAGATAATTCGGGTCGCTAATATGCCTGCAAAGTTTCGTTGTCGTTTTACATCTGGAACTATTCTAACTCACGACTACCGGAATTCCAGGAAACCCCCTCCAACTCCCCCCATAGAGCCCCGAAACCATCTGGCTCCGTCAATTTCATCTAGGCCTAATGCTTGTTGAGCTTGCTGCTTGCTAATGCTTGCTGAGCTATTCAAGAAACCATGGATTTTAATAATTACATATAACTTTGGACACTTTGGAAACTCGTAAATAAGGCATCAAGGCACAGTAATCTTCGAAATAACTCATCAAGAAAATAATCACAGTAAGCTTATAAGCATAAAGATTGAGATCATATTTGTTTTGGAAAGGGAAAAAAATCATGGTAAATCACACCAAGTTAAAAATCATGGCACAAAGAAAACAACATGAACAAAAATCACAGTAAGTGTCAGTAAGTACTTCCACTTCCAAGCGACTAGTTTCTAATATTCCCCCTATGTCTCGCCATCAGCACATCTGACAGACACAGCAAAATAGCTCACATGTTGATGAGTAGAAAATCTGCAATCTGCTCCCTGCAGGTAGTATAGAAAATGTAAGTTGCCCATTACTCTATAGACCCAACTTATAAGTATGTCTATAGACACACAGAAGTCTTGATTTTGAGACAATGGGGAACTAACATAATCTAGTCCACTTGGAATTAGTTGGAATGGTGAGCCGGAATAAGGCAAACTGACACCTCGAGACATATCAACAACGAATTATAGCCTAGAGCACAACGTAACGCAGTACAACGAAAAATTATTTTTAGAAGTAACCATCAGTATAACTCACAGTATTTGGAATCTTTTACTTCTTTCCTTGAAAATACCATGATAATATTTCAGGATATCCCATCATAGCATTCAATTTTTCAAGAAATGGTACTCTGTACCCACAGCATTCTCTTATTTCTTCCTTTCCACTTGACAATCTCTTTTGTAAAGCAACATGGTAAACTGTTGGAAGATGTTGGTGGCAATGGTAAAAACAATTCTCTTATCCTTTGAGTCCAGGCTCTCGAACGGAACATAAACAGAGACTTCTGGGTCAAAACCAGAACAACATGTTTGATATAAAGGTTGAAGTTTCTGAATTCCAGCAATAATTTCATCAGAAGCCTTCTTGCTGACTGTGTGGAGATATCGAAGTTTAAGGAAAATCTTTGCTTCTTCCCTCTCAACTGGCACATCAGGAAAATAGGAACAAACTTTTCTCCAATATCAGTATCATCAACAACAAAAATTGGGAACTGAGATGGGACGGGACGCTGAGGGATAGGTAAAGGCTCAGGAAGGGATGCAGTGTCAGAAGATGAAATAGGATTAAAAACCCCAAGACAAGACAAGGGGGTATTCACAGTATTAGAAGGATGAACCAACAGTATCTGGGACATCCAAACTTGACTTACAAAACTACTATACAAAATCTTTTCTGACGAAAAATGCAGAAAAGCATGTCTCGATAAATCTCCCCATGACCTGAAGATCTATCGCCTAATGTTTCTCAAGAAACAACTCACTGTAGAATTTATGACCACCATCCTTACACCAAGCTTACACCTCAACCTTTCCGGTCCATAACATCTGAACATAGCATTCACCAGACTAGTCATAATGCTGATTTGCTGGGTTTGGCCATGTAAGTAAGTCAGGTGAAAGTAAAACTGATTGAATTGGTATTAAATTAGATTGGTATTAGAAAAAGTCCAGATTTCATTCATAGAATTATGAAAATAAATTAATTAAAAGGAATTAAGAAATCATTGCTTCACTGAGCACAAAAATAGGGTTGTAGCCAGGTCTAGCTTATGAGCATTCAGTTGGTCTGAGACAAGCTAACCAAGAAAACAAAGACAGAGAAAGAATTTTTTATTTTAATTGTTGCTGAGTTTTTAAAATAAAAGTAAAATAAAAAAGGGTTTTGGTATCGGAGAAGGAAATGAAAAAGATCGTAAGAAATGCCACTGCAAAAGGGATTCCCTGTGACGGAAGGGCATCCTTTGACGCAGGGAGTGCGAAGAGGTCGAACAGATTTTGTAGTTTTTGCCTCCAGGACAAAACCCCTTTTTTTGGTTTGGTTGCAAAAAAAAAATAATGAGGGATAGTATTTTTGTAAATATTAAGCTTTAAAAGAATGAAAAGTTTAAGGAAAGGAGATATTAAGGAAGGAAAACAAAGAAAAGGTTTTTAATATGTGATGAAATGGTAAAATGAGAAATAAGGGTTAAGAGAGGGAATAAGAAAGAATATTAAAAAAAAGATAATTAAAAGTAGAGATAGAGGAAAGTGTAGGTGACACTAAAAATATAGGTTGGTCATTTAAAAAAAAAAAAAATTAAATATTAGATGTTAGGACCGTTGGCGTCACCGAGGGAAGTGGAAGCATAGTCACCTGGCCAAATCATATTGGACAGGAAGAACGGAAAAGATACTATGCGGCATTTAAAAAAATTTAAATAAAAAAAAAAAAAAAAATGGAATTACTAAAATAAATTAATTAAAAGGAATTAAGAAATCATTGCTTCACTGAGCAGAAAAATAGGGTTGTAGCCAGGCCCAAACAAAGACAGAGATTAAATTATTTACTTACTCTGGCAGAATTCGAGAACTTCTTTATCCTTTTCAACAAACGTATAATGAAGTGCCTCCTCCATAGTGATGAGTCACAATTCGTCACTTTTCAGTTTGAAAGATGATGCGTCATACACGACGAAAACGGAAATTTCTTTCATGGAAGGGAGCTAACAAAACGAGTTTAACAGCGGGAGGTAAAGGACTTTTGATTTAGATTCCCGACCTGTTCCCGACTTGAAAGATACTTAAAAGCGTTTGGTGACAATTATGAGCCTGTTATTGGTAAAAACGTTGCCAACTAGTTAAATCATATTTTTTAACAGAGTTGTGAAAGTAAGAGGTTAATGATTTTTTTAAAGAAAAAAATGTGTCTCGTCTACTATTGATTGGCTATGACGCTTTATGCAAGACCAAACAATAGGAAGCATAAATCGCTTTTTAATAGGAGTTTGAAGACTTTAAGCTATAATTTCTTTTGAAACACCTATACGAAAAAAGTAAATCATACGATCAAGAAAAGGTTAGGATACATTTTCCAGCCATTTGCAGGTTCACAAACGCCTTTACTTAAGGCGTATTCTCGAAGTTCCCTGAGGACTCCACTTAAGGAGTAGCCGCTTTTTTTGTCCCGGGGACTCACTCCCCCTATTCTCGCGATTCCCCGTGGGCGTGGAATGCTCTGATTATCATCACCATCATGAAAAAGGACTCCCTTTCATACTCGGAGGGGAATCAATTTTTGCCCGTGTTGGTGCAGTGTAAAATTAATTAAAAAGAATCAGAATAAACAAAACCAAAACTAAAGTTGATCCAGACTAATTTTGTCTACTGCTAATTTTTTGTTTCGAAAAAAATCCATTTTAGTAGCATTCTCCGTGTTCTCGTTGTTTTCCTAGGGAGAGTCCACGTGGAGTGACTCCCTCTATTCTCGCCGTTCCCTTCGATTCCCCGAGGAGTCCCCGGGGAACGGCGAGAATACGCGTTTAGGAAGTCCCGTATATCTTCGTTTATGCCCTTTTCTGTTTTCGTAAAAGTTTGATCGCAGTTTGATGATTCCTGTTGAATGAACTTGGTTGCCGACCAAGTTAAGCTCTTTTTTTGGCTGTTACCTCATGACTTTTATCAATTCGCCAATCAAATCTGGATATCAAAGTGATGTTGTAAAGGTAAAAGCAAAGCGATAACAAAACAGGAATCGAGACCAGGGGCACCACGTTTAGGGGGGTATCCATTTAACTTGTAGTCAAGTTGATACAGTCAATTCAAAAACAAAGTTTTCAATCTTCAAAACAGTCGATACCAGTCGATTTTTCGTCAAAACAAACATTATTCTTAAAAAGTGTCGGTATCTCTGCTAAAACAGTCGGTAAAACGACCAGCCAGTCTGTAATTACCTTGCCCCCTTTCCCCAATTATTTTTGCTGTTAATGCCTCTGATCGAGACACATGGTTTTCCGATTGTAGGGTTTTCTGAAACTGAATTGACGAATACATAGCCTCCACAAAAAGTCCGAACTGGTCCATAAACGTTTATTGCAGAAACAGTTATGCGTGAAATATTATGCATAAGGTTTCCAAACACAACAGATAACATCCCAAGTGTCGTCTGTTATGCATTGTCTGCTGAAACCGCGCATCCTTGTGTTATCTGTTATGAAAGTTCTGACAGTGTATAGGATCTTGCCTGGAAAGTGGAGCGCTAAGCTCTTCCGTGAATCTTTAATTAATATCCACCAATAATTTCTTCCATTTTCCTTCCACTCTAATCACCTTCACATCAACGACAACTGGCAACGTAACATCTTTTCTACCTCGTAATGAGATTCGAAAGACAATACCGAACGTGACAAGCTGCTACAGACCAAGAGTTTGTCCTTTCAATCACCCCTTAATTCTATGAGACGCTTTGAATTGCAATAATTCCCTCCTGTCCCCAATATCGTCGCAGGTCATTGTTTTCCCTAATGAGAACTAAATTACCAGGTTCCACAAAAGGTCCCTTCTATTAATCGGAACCGGGAGCCACCGTTAATATCATTACCCTGACTCATAAACATTGCCCAACCGCGTTTACCGAGTCGGAAATTGAGGGATCTCCAGCATATTACCAAAGCCCTACTGAAGGGGGAGGGGCTCCTACGTATCTCGACGAATCAGAGTATGGGATTCTGGAGCAAAGAGCTCCGATTGGTAGATACTGGAGGGATATCCAGAAAATCGGGATTAAATCCCTTTCAAAACAGTGGACTGGAACGAGTGAAAGTAGGACCTTCGAGTGGTAAAGTGGTTAAGGAAAATGAGTAGGAGCTTCATAGATTCGCTGTTGCACAAGGATGGACCAAAGTCGTCTTTTTTCATTGAAGACATCTTATTCAGAGCCGCAAAGGTATTTCTTTCATTCAATAACCTAATCTTTTCATAGATTCCATATTCAGTAGTAACCGTATCGTCTAAACTGCAATTTTGTGAAAAAGACGAGGATACCTGTTATGATACTCGGACGGAGGGATATTGACATGGATTACTATTTCAGTATTAGGAAGTTTAATTTCAAATGTACACAGTAGTTGACAGGATATGTCAATTTGTTGTGCAAGAAAGTCTGTACCAAAATCCCCTCCAGACCATTCTTTCCTACAAGAAAACAAGGTCTCTGAAAAACGTTATGATTCTGTTCTATTCCGACTCTATGATGTCTTGTTCGTTATCCTAACTTAATAAATGTGGCAGAACGCAAAGTTTCTTAAGCTAAAAGAATCGTAAAATTTCAAGACATGTTTATAAGCTTTGGCTAATGTCTTTTTCGGCAATCTGAGAAATTTCTCTCTCTCAGTTTTACAAGTAAAAAAAAGCACACAATAGGAAATTCGCACGGGGGTAGTTGTGGAGGAGATATAGCCGGGGCATGCAAGGCTGTGGTTAAGTAACAAGTTCGGCCTGTATTATCTAGTGTAAATCCGGCGGACACGGCATCGTTTCACTAACCATTAACCACATTTAGGCCGACGGTTCGAAGAACAGGACGGTCGACATCCACCACTGCCCAACTACAGTGGGTAGCAAACCACCAACCCCAAATGGTGACCGGCCGAGAACCAGATCGCCCCTGCCACCTACTGAAAACCCCCACTACCAACCATCTTTTTACCCGCACGAGCTGGCGTTATTTTCTGCCGTCAATCCAGCCGCCGCCGCAATGGCATGCGCCGCTGCCAGCTACCTCGGACCGCCACCACCTTACTTAACTCATAGCCATTTGACGGCGTCCCACCACCCTGACTTCATAAGGGATCACAATTCTCCAATGTACTTTCAAGCGACGGGTAAGTGGTAACTTTGATAACTAGAGTTTTCGCAGGAGAATTTTTCTATAGGTGATGAAGATTATACCATTAATCTCCATCTGTGCGACAAAATTTTAGTCCAACAAGAAGAAACAAGACCAAAGGTTTCGATGAGATCCCAAAAAATCAATATTTGATTCAGACTCGTCTTCGCCAGACTCCTTGAACATTTTTACTATTAAATTTCAGAAACAGATCAAGGCCAAATAGCTAATCATCTGAGAAAACCAAGTTAAGATATGGATTCAGCATGTGAGTTTAGCCCTATCGGTTAAATCTGTTTTGACGAAAACTTCCTGCCTTACTTCTGCCAATTTCCCGGTTTTGGCCGAATTCCGACACTACTTGTCCGGCAAAAAAAGAAAGCTAAAATTTGAACTCGGCGTATCTTCTTTCCCTATATTGAACATATAATCAACTTCAAATAAAAATTTAACTTATAACAAACTTTCCGGTTCCAGCCGGATTTCGGGCAAACTGTATGTCCGGGTAAAAACTGACTGTCATACACGGATTCAGCATATCATCTTACCTTAAACCGGATATCTAATCAACTACAAATAACAAATTTTTGGTTTTGTCCGGATTCCTGGCGAACTACTTGTCCGGGTAGAAAGTGGTTTTCATATAAGTGTTCAGCATCATTTCTTACCCTTAAATCGAACATCTAATCAACTTCAAATACAACTTTTACTTTCAACAAACTTTCCGGTTTTGACCGGATTTCGGACGAACTACTTGTCCGGCGAAAAAACGATTGTCATATTCGTATTCAGAACGTCTTCTTACCCCTTAATCGACTACGTATTAGCTGTTTAAAAATATTTGGTTTGTCTGAACCGCTTCCCCCACCCCTAAATAGGCTATAGAGCTACAGAGCCCATCAACGAACTCCACCTTTCCTTACCCCAAAGGATCCTCCCACCAAGTTTATTCCCTTCGAGGTTATCGGGCTCACAGACAGACGGACAACTTTTGCGATGTCAAAGGATTACGTTTTGGGATCCCAAAAATCTAGTAATTACTTAAGTAATCGTTCAAATCCTGTGTAAATATGCTGTACCACTAGTTGCGTTCTTCCTACCAAGCTCCTAGGAGCGGTGTCTCTGAAATTGGACAAGACCAAATGTTTCGATGGGATACCAGAAATGTAATATTTGATCCACACAATTTGGTCCTGTAGACTCCTTCAGCATTTTTACTATTACAATTTAGAAGTGGATTAAGGCAAATGGCTAATGATCTGCGAAAATCAAGTTCAGATTTGGATTCGGCATGAGTGTTACCCCTATCCTTTACGTCATATTTTACTTTGCCGAAATTTGGTAAAAAAAAACACGACTAAGTTTTACCAATATCTTTCAGTTTATACAAGAACAAGGTTTTCTTGACCCTGAAAAATACAAAAGATTTTCACATAAGTGTTCAGCATTCCTTCTTACCCATAAGTCGAACATCTAATCAACCTCAAATAAAACTTTTACGTTTAACAAACTTTCCAGTTTGGGCCGGACCGATTTTTCGTCAAAACAGTCGTTTTTTTAAATTGGTGGATTTTTCGTCAAAATAGAAGACGAACTACCCGCCCGGCAACGCAATAAAGCTCAAAAATGAATTCACCGCATCGTCTTACCCCTATATCCAACATCTAATCAACTTCAAACAATATTTAACTTCTAAAAAATTCCGGACGAGCTATGTCCGGCTAAAAAACGATTGTCATATACGGATTTAGCATCTCTTTTTTCCCCGAAATAGGACATCTAATCAACTATAAATACAACTTTTGCTCTTTACAAATTTTCCGGTTTGGACCGGATTCCGAGCTAACTACTTGTTCGAGTACAAAAAACTTTCACAGGGTTGATTGGAGACATTTGTTTGTTTCCAAAATTGTTCGGTACTGAAATAAGGACAGATGCAAAATGGAGCAAAATTCATAACTTGGAAACACTATTTCGTATTTGGATTGGGTTTTCTAAAGGCAATGTGGCAATCATTCAGGTGTCCTTTAATTTAAAATCCCTCCCCCACCCTTAAATGTAGGGACACAGAGCTCATCTACGAACTCGACCTTTTCCTTGACCCAAACGACCCTCCCACCAAGTTTTATCAAAATATCTCATTCCCTTCGAGAGTTATAGTGCTTACAGACGGACGGACGGACGGATAGATGGACGGACGGAGAGAAGGACAGCTCTTGCGATGTGATAGGTATCCCTCCACGTACGTATTGGGATCCCAAAAAGACGGAACAGACGACGTAAAGAACGTCCGACTTTAGTTAGCTTTTTTAGGTTCGACCAATTGTTTTGACAAGTTGACCAACCGGAGAAGAGATCCAAAGAAAAATTTGAAAAGTTTGAGAAAATGGAGTATTTCTTTCAGAATAATTCGCTACACAAAATTCTAGTATAGTTGAGCGGGACAAACCTTACGGATTATGTTCTGCAAAAAACTCCACAAACCTTACGAAAACCATCTGAGTCGGTTTTTCGCGGGAAATTAGATAAAAGTAGAAGTGAGAGGACTTGGTGACCATTCCAATACTGCATTAAGTTCGAATGTTTTCGTTCTTCTTTCTTCACAGTTTTTCATAATTTGCGTTAAGGGGTCATGTGGGGGGGGGGGGGGGGGGGGGGGGGGGCAGCATCGCAGATCCAGAGCAGTATTGCAGCCTGATTTGTATTCATCGCAAAGCTGTGACACACAGCACGATGATAACTAAAGTATAGTAAAAAGTACGGCGTTTTGAAGTGTTTTGATGCAGGTTGTATTGGCGGCGATTCCAGGGTTTTCCATATACAAGGGAACTGCTGATGCTTAAAAATACTTGAAAAGTCTAATATTGAATCTTCAGCTCCAGAGTTACCACGATTCTGAGTTTCGGAGCTACCAAGGAGCTCGGTTCAAAACTGGGTAATACATAAATATTCCTTCAGTCCAAGCTGACTGCGAATCATATTTGACATTTTATTAGAGCTATGTTTCGGCTCTTCTTGGCAAGGGTCCTCTTCAGGCTCAATCCACTCTAGCTGGAAAATGAACGTGTGGAAAAACAATTGAAGATTCTTCCTTAAATATCTAATTTTGTGAAATTCTTCTCTGAAAATTGGTTGGAGTTAAAGTTGGTGCTGTGATTTCATTCTTGACAGGGCTGCTGTTTTTGCTGATCGATTGGGTCGTAGAAAGGGTAGATATTCTTCTGCATTTTGATTTTATAGTAGCCTGTCTCTTCTTCTTCTTTCCAGCTAAGATGGATACTTGGTAGAGAGAAAAGAAGTTTGTAATAATTCAAATCAAAATCACAGGGCTACAAGATGGCACAATTGTGAATTTGCTAGATCTCTCTAGCTATGGAGCTGCGTCATCGTGTATAGTCATCGTTAGTGCACACTATAAATTGAAGCTTTGCACATTAGATGGCACCTATGCGACCTTGCTGCTTGCTATTCAACAGTGTGCATAGGCCACTCGGAAATTACCCCGTAATTTATTTTAGTAATGTGTTGGGAGTGTTATTATCTGGTCAGAGCTGAGTGTTTCTGCTTGATCTGCTGCCAAGATAAGGCTGTCAGTTTGGCCTTAAACCCTTAAACAGTTTACCTATTTTAAAAGAGAGTAATGAAAAGTAATGACTTAATTCAACCAGGCATTTATATAGAATGTGTTTTCATTCAGTAACGATGATCAATTGTGTTGGGTTGGGTGACACAAATTTGGAAAGGGGCGGGGGAGAGGCAGGTGGATATTCGTCTCGGAACCAAAAATGTCTGGAACAAATCAGATGCTAAAATTCCGAAGTATCATCCTGGCCGCGCTCGTAAACGCAGTGTAGGATTAAGCCTTGTAGGCAGTCAAAATAGGTTTATTTTTTTATCTCGTGCGTTTACTACATTACGGAAAGCTCAGTCTATTTTTTCCTTTTATTTGTCTTTACTGCACTACTTTCCTCTTCTTAAGTACGTAAATAAAATTTCATCATCATCATTAATATCGGGACCAACTCCTGGTGGATATAGATAGATAGATATTCGTATTGATCTAACTCGTGGCGCCAAGATGGCACTAACTACGTCGACCATGACATTTAATGTGTTAAAATGTGAGATAAAATATACCCTGAATCGATACACCCAGAATTGCTTATTTTCAATAACTATGCTTTTATCTTCCAGGTTTGCCATTTAGCGCTTTATTTGCCGCCGATGCCAGCGCCAAACACGGCAGACGGCGGAAAGCAAGAACAGTATTTTCCGACCAGCAACTCAGCGGATTAGAAAAGCGATTTGAAGTCCAACGGTACCTTTCCACGCCAGAACGGATAGATCTGGCTAATGTCCTAAGCCTCTCTGAAACTCAAGTGAGTACAAATTGTTTTAACCCTCATGCTATCGCGTGTCATACGGTGACCAAAAATCTGTCCGTCGGTCTGCTTCTTTGAGTGGCAGGGCACAGGAGAATTTTGGAGGATGATAAAACAGTTTTTGTAATGGCTACAATTGGCAAACACACACACACACAATTGGCAATGGCAAACATGGCTACAATTATTCTTTCATTTACTCCGCTTTTTCAAAATGGCGGGTTATAAATAAAGTACTTCCTTATTACTGACTATTTATTACATCAGGCTCTTTTGAAAAAATATGTGACTTAAATAAGGAATGACTAGAAACGGATAAGTCTGCTAGGATATTCATCAATATTTCAGCGATAACATGTGATAGTAAGAGTTAAAAGAATACCTAAGTCACCGAAAGGGCGCAAAAAGTATGAATAATGAAAAATAAAAAGAAAAGATACTACGCGCGTGTAATATAAAATTCCATCATGTAGGTTTTAATTAGTCCAGCTATTGCCTTTTCTAAATATTTAACCTATCTTGATTATTGTTCCTTTATTACGGGTCTCCGAATACTCGAGAACTTTAATTCCCAACCACATGAAAAGGCACCCAGGGAACCTAAAGTTATATTTGGTAGTGCAAAACGGATACGTCAGCTGAATTTTATTAGAGCTATATTTCGGCCATTCTTGGCAAGGGTACCCTACCCCCCCCCCCCCCCCCCCGTGGATACGGTTTTACCTGCACTTCCACTTCCACTGTCCACTTTGGTCTATTTTATTTTTAAACTTTATAAATAGGAAATCTAATATATAAAAATAACAAAGGGGTAAGCTAAGTTAAGCTAATGGGCTCATTCCCTAAAGATAGATTATTTCTCCTCTTTATTGGATTTTTAGAATCTCCACTTAAATCCTTTTTTGTTTTTCGCTTGTTTGTTTTTATCCTGTGCATTTACTACGTTATCGAAAGCTCAGTGTATTTTTCTTTTCACTTTTTTTGCGCTGCACTATTTCCCTCTTCTTGTTGAGTGTCCACTTTAGTCCTTTTTTGTGTTCTGCTTGTTCGTTTTATCCTGTGCATTTGCTACGTTATCGAAAGCTCAATATATTTTTCCTTTTCTTTTCTTTGCACTCTGCTATTTTACTCTTCTTGTTTAGTGCGTCACTAAAACTTCACCATCATCATCTACGATTCTACAAGCGCAGTCATACTCGTTCCATACCGGGGAGAAGAAATCACGAAAAACACTATTCTTCCAGACTGCGTGGCGCCGGTTCACAAAATACGATGACGTTTACACACTTGGGCCATTGCTATCACTGATCCTTACACGACTTACAAGACCTGCTTTGCTCTCAGACTGTTGTTTTTAAAAAGAAAAAGATTTAAAAAAGTCCAAAGAAGCATGCTGATTTTTAAAAGCAAGGCGCATCCTTCAAGACTTTTGTTTCGAATTCCACTAATCCGTTCTCGATGAGGTGAATCCGGAAGGTAAATCAGGTCTAAAAAGCGATTCCAACACCGGGTTCGCTGGTAAAAAAATACGATCAAATCCAAAGTGGAAGCCGGATTCATCGACCGAAATAACGAGACAAAACAATTTCGATTGGATCCCAAAAATGTAATATTTCATTCAAACAATTGGGTCTTGTAGATACGTCTTCGCCAGACTTCTTAAACATTTTTACTATTTAAATTTCCGTCGACGAACCCCGAGGCTAGGTGTAGGGGTAAGTAGACACGCTGAATTCGTTTTTGAGCTTTAGTTTTTTGCCTGAAAAATAGTTCGCCCGGAATCCGGTCGAAACCGGAAAATAGGCAGAAGCATAAGGAAGTAGATGTTCCTTCAGCCCAAGCTGTAAAAGTTTTGATCAATTTCGTCAAAGTAGATACGGCGTATAGGCTGTAGGGTAAACACACATTCTGAATCCATATCTGAACTTGGTGTTCTCAGATAAAATTGGCCTTAATCTGTTTCTAAATTTGAATACTAAAAATGCTTAAAGGACCCCTCTTGCTTATTCTGCCTTTTATAAGGTACCTAGCTCCCTTGTGGACGAAGAAGCTTCTAAAATCCCCACCATTTTCAATTGTTTCATTTTCTGCCTATGAATTTTAGCGCTTTTTCGGCCTTGCCGAGTTTTGCCCGTCTCACAACGCAAAGTTTGCCGAAATATTCGATGTCCGCTGACAACTCATTGACAAATAAGGATACGAGAATCTTATGTTTTTTAACGCCTTTTATTTGCTTAGTTTTCCAACTTTTTAACCACGGCATGTTAAATTTTCAAACGTTTTGCTCCCAGCCGCCGCGTCGGAGAGCAAGAAGTTGGATAGTGTCGGTAAGCACTAACAAGAAAATAGCTAATGTCAGCTGAAAAGTAATGGTATTTTTGAAGAACATTTTTCCGATCCCTTTCATAGGGAAAAGATCATTTCTAGTAAGGGTTGTGCTTTATGAAGTCTGGCGAAGACCGAATATCTGCAAGACAATTGTCTGGATCAAACATCAAATTTCCATCAAAACCTTTGGTCTTGTTTACTTTCGTTCCAAGACTGGGCAGGACGCTTGAATTAGTAAAACTGTTCACGTTCATGACCAAAAAGATGAGCGCAAGAATTAAAATATACTAATTTACCAGAGCTGTCCAGAACCGAGCGTTCGCTGGGGCTTGAGTTGTGAGGAGATTTTTTTGTATTACTTGTTCACTTGTTCCATTTCAAAGTTTCCTGTAGTTTTGGAATTTGAAAATGCTGATGTCTCGTTGTTTATAGTTTTTTTTCTATTCAGGTGAAAACATGGTTTCAAAATCGAAGGATGAAGCACAAAAAGCAGCTCAGAAAAATGGGAGATGACAAAGACACGTCCTGCACGACCACCTTATCAGAAGAAACATCAGACTCTGGTAAGTGATTCTTTTTCTGCCCCAGGGACTACAGACATTCCTTTGCTCCCCACTGCCTGATTTCAAACTTATAACAGTAGTTGCAACACTAGCCTACCCAGCAATGCTGATGTGTTCTACATAATATGAGCACCTCAGACTTCAGACACTGTGGGTTCATGGCTGAAGTTTCGAGGACAGATAGACTGACTAATAATGTATAAGGTCATGTCTAGGTCATGTAGTAGTGAAAATACACAGTTTCTTGAAGAAATACGATTAATGTAGCGTTTACACAGACAAGAAGTTTTGACGAGTAGAAGGAATTCCCGTCGACCCGAAAGGATTCCATTCGTGAAGACGACTAGAAAAAAGTCTAGCGGGACTAGAATCCTTTCATGATGAAAAGAATTCTGGTCTACTTGAAAGGAATCTCGTCGACGGCGCTGGTAAAAAAAAACTAGAAAAAATGCTCTCGCAATGTTTTTTTTTATTGGGTAGTGAATTTATTTTTGTCAGATTTTCTGGTTTGAAGAATTTATTTGGTTCCTTTTGCGTGAAAACATAACCTTGTCACCAAGATCGGATTCTGTTCAAGTTTTCCTGTCCTTGTAAACGCTGCATAAAAGCTCCACTTGATTTGAAACTTGAAAAAGAGCCAAACAAAGTTCCAAACGAAGAAGACGAAGTCCTGTCCTTCGTAGTTTTTTCTTCCCAGGCTTTTTCTTCCCAGGGTTGGTCACCAAAAGTAACTTCGTACACCCTGGAAAGTAACCCAAAAGTATCTCAAAGTAACCCAATGCAATGTAACCCAAAGTAACCCAATGTAACCAAAAATAACCCAAAGTAACCCTGAGTAACCCAAAGTATCCTGAAGTAACTCGCACACCCTGGTTCTTGGTGACCAACCCTGGGTTCAGATCACTTAACAGTGACGAACCAGGATCCGGAAAGAACAAGGATAGGTCTTTCTGAAAACGTGAGAATCAGCGTAGTGCCATTAGGGCGGATGCAACGTGATAGGCGAGATAGATTGCTTATGGACGCAGATTGAAGAAATTCTGCATGCTCAAAAGGTCCTTTAACTAATGTTAGCACTTTTTCCAGAAAAACCAACCGACCTCTCCCGACCGCATGTGCATGGGAACCTAACACCCTCCAGCGACAGTGACGTTGAAGGCTCAGTTGACATTCTCGACGGTGACTCAGATGATGAAAAGTGAATTGATCTCATAAAAATGTTTTTATACTTTTTCTTGTTAGCGTCTTTCTTTGTTAATAAAATGTTTCGAATTCATTTTTGTATACGGATTCTGAAAAGGTATACGTTTGTATAGTCATTTAGTTTAGCGGATCTTTTTCTTTTCTTTCCTTTATTGTTTTCATATACTCCGTACGGGCTTGGTAGGGGCACGTTTTATGCCATTTCTATATGGACTAATAACATTCTTGATTGATTGTTTGATTGAAAGCCTAATGGATCGATGTTTTCTCTTCTGTCTCCGAATGAACATCGCAGAACTGCAGCCCAAAAAGAAACAAAAGCACAAGGTAGCCAAGACCAGTTACCAGCTGGTTACCAGCTAGTGAGATATCCGATCGTGTAGACACAGTGCCGAAAGATCAGAAGAAGCTTCCAGTCGCTGCACGAATCAGATTTTGTCTCTCTCTGAGCAGTCTCTAGACTCCGCTACAGTGATATACAAGTAATAGTGCGAACACACGATCAGGATTTCCCAGCCGGATTTCCTGCACTTTCATCATCAAGTTGAAAAAATTTCAGCTTTTCCATAATGAAGTGATGATGGTGGCAAAAATCTGAGCAGGAATTCCAGTCCGGGAGCTTCCTATCCCGACCGTGTGTCCGCACTATGAAGAAAAATCGTCTTGCTCTTGATACAAGATGAACGGAATTTTTGTTCGTGGAGTTTCTGTTTAAAGTCCGCATCAAGACTTCTCAATCCTAATCCCGGTATAAATCGGAATTCCGTACACCCATTTGATCTATTTTACTTCAGAAAAGGAAAAACTGTATTTTATTCCTATCGGTGAATAAATATTTGAATATATATATATATATAGGGCAGAGCGGCCATCGAGGCAAGGGTCGCGTTTACATTTACAAAACGACCTAGAGACCATCGAATTCTATATTGGGTTCTCAATCACACGACGTCACCATATGCGTCCCGAGTGTATGTCATTCAGACACAATTTGCTCGACAACCTAATTCCATTTTTATCTTTTGCTTCCTACCAATTACTCTCTGCTATGGTCCATCATATTCACGACCAGACAAGGTCAGAGGCAACAAAAATTCCCATTTGAAATAGCAACCAATTTCAAGCAAGAAAGGAAATACAAACGAAAGAAGACACGACAGATTGGTTCGTAAGGACAACATTACTACAATATGACAGCGGTAACTCACATATATTACTTTACGAATTATTCACTGATGATTCATTATCCTACTGGAAGGAATTTGAGAATTTCAGACTCGCGAAGCTACGGGGTTTGAGACTCCGCAGTGTTCGGTTGTGTCACTGTCTACGATACTCTGGTAAAAGACAAAGCTTGCACGTAGGCTATCATAAAATAAGCAGTAGTCTTGGTTTCAATTAGAAACAACTTGGCAAGGGTCCTCTTCAGGCTTGATCCAGAAAGACGAACCTGCGGTAAAGTAAATGAAAATCCACGACAAGAAGGGCGGAAATTCGCTAGAATAAATCAAAGCTGACTTTCTCCTTTAGCGCCAACAAATATGAAAGTGGTTACCTTGAATTTCCAAGCATCGTTGAAAACATCTCTCATCTACTAATTAGCCAACCCACCTCGCTAAATACCGTTAAGCCATCCATCTACTGCTGCTTGTTAACTCGCTGATCCGACAGTTTCCTACTAGAAAATCGGCTTGAGCCGGCATCGAGCGATTACGAAAACAAGCGGATTCCAATGCTCGTTAGAAAAGGATAAGCAAGATATTAAGCCATCAGCTTGACTGTGGGCAACATATCGCTAGACGTAAGCAGCTTGGCCTGGTAAGTGGGACGACGTAGCCGGATCAGCACAAGCGAGGGAGCGACAAACTACTTTCTCACGTACTGGCTTATGCGGGATTCCCAGAGGGTTTCTTTTGTTGTTCTTCTTATACTTACACTTATAACAGTTAAGAACTTAAAAGCACCCGTGACGCGTCCGACCTGGCGTAAGTGTACCCATCTTCGCGTGTACGAAATGGCAATATAGCAACGGAAGCAGTGTCAAGTTTAAGAGTTTACACAGTATTATGTAAGTAATATAGTCTTATGTAAGTAATGAACTAATGGTCTATCTTGATTCCAATTCGGGATCGGATTTGAGTTTGGAGGAATTGTAAGAGAAGCGGGTCAGAGCAGGTGGTTGCGGGCTCTACCACTCCGATACTTAACAACCAAGGGTGGGTTCATGCGGTTTGGATTCTGAATATAGTACTATTCCAAACCCCGAGCGCTGCAACCCGGACTAGGTTAGTCGCTTCCCGAATTGAAGCGGGGCATTGATTAAGTGTAGAAGGGAAACGGGAGAGAAACAAAAAATAAAGAAGAAAGATAAGAAATATTTTTAAAAGTGTTGATGAGATTATGGTAAAATTAAATGCAGGAGACGGGGAAACTATCCATCTTGGCGCAGACCGTCCTGGTAAACCGGGTCCGTGCTGGCTCTACCGTCCGATACTTAAGGACCTGTCTTACCTATAATACTAACACAACCTACTTCCATAATCACTCAATATATTTCGAAACCCAAAGACCCCAGTTTCGTACGGTAAATTCTAACCCTTCTAACAAAACCACGCTGATACTCTCACTTGCCGTGTTTTGCTACCTTCGATGTGTAGCACGGTCTGATAACGCTGTCGACGGTTGTCTCCGAGAAGTTTTTCCATCAGAAAAACCGGTTATCCTAGCTGTTTTCGCTATAAGTCAACGGGTCTCCGAAAAGGCTTAAAACAGCAAAAACCGTGGGTTATTTTTTGAAAGCACAGTCTAGTTTTAAAGTATTCGTATATTTTAAAATACTGTAAGTTGAAGAGTAAATAGTGCGAGGGGTCCTTTAACAACCAAGGACGGGCTCATGCGGTTTGGATTTGGAATATATTACAATTCTCTGAGAGTTTCTTTTGTTGTTCTTCTTATACTTATACTAACAACAGATAAGAACTTAAAGCACCCGTGCCAGTAGCTATGCACATTCATTCTTAGTCTCCCGTCATTTCTGTTCAGTAACTAAATTATCATTTTCACAGAATTTATGTAGCTGTATCACAATAGTTTTTTTTTCACCGTGCAAGTGGATAAGCAAAATATTTTGGCCTGATCCGGATCGATCCCGACGAATTATTACGAAGGACGTCAAAAGACTTACGGCTATTCTCAAAAAGGACTTTGGTCGATTTAAGGGTTATAAACATGAAAAAGAGAAAGGAAACACGTGCAATAAATTACTCCATATGACTAAGTCCAAAACGCGCCAGTGATCCTGAGGAAGAAGGAGTAAACGTCTGAGTAACGACTCAAACTCAACGACTCAAATCCAGTGTCAAACAATCACTGCAATCTTCGGGAGCAGCTGTGATAACCGAAGTGATACCGCTTCTGGCTCTTCGGCTAGGTACCCGGCAATTTTTCATCGGCAAGGAGAGTTAGTCATCAAGAGTATTCAGAAAACTGAGTTGCCAATTGCAGAACATGCGCCGCGCCGTCACCAAGCGTCAATGACAATGACTTCTGAAATTATCTTTTTACCGAGGAAACAGAAACGGCCATGTTTCGGTCAGCTGCTAGTCGCGAAAGCAAATGGTGTCAAGAAATCTGAGAAAGGAACTATTTTATGAGACTCCTTCAATGATCTGAGAGCCAATAAAGAGAAAATTAATGTAAAGTGAAGGTTTTTGGGATCCCAAAACGTAAGTGGAGGGATACCTATGACATCGCAAAAGTTGTCCGTCTGTCCGTCCGTCCGTCCGTCTGTAAGCACGATAACTCTCGAAGGGAATGAGATATTTTGATGAAACTTGGTGTGAGGGTTCGTTGGGTCGTCGGACCAGTCAAGTTCGTAGATGGGCTTTGTAGCTCTACATTTAGGGGTGGGGGAGGGGATTCAAATTAAGGGACAAACAAAATATTTTGAAACAGCTAATGTGATAGTCGATTATGGGGTAAGAAGACATGCTGAACACGATGGTGAAAACCATTTTGTCGTCGGACATGTAGTTCGCCCGGAATCCGGCCAAAACCGGAAAGTTTGTCGAAAGTACAAGTTTTATTTGAAGTTGATTAGATGTTCGATTTAGGGGTAGGAAGACATGCTGAAGACGATGGTGTAAATTATTTTCTCGACGGACAAGTATTTCGCCCGGAATCCGGCCCAAACCGGAAAGTTTGTTGAAAGTAAAAGTTTTATTTGAAATTGATTAGATGTTCGATTTAGGGGTAGGAAGACATGCTGAAGACGATGGTGAAAACTATTTTCTCGATGGACAAGTATTTCGCCCGGAATCCGGCCCAAACCGGAAAGTTTGTTGAAAGTAAAAGTTTTATTTGAAGTTGATTAAATGTTCCATTTAGAGGTAGGGAGACATGCTGAAGACGATGGTGAAAACTATTTTCTCGACGGACAAGTATTTCGACCGGAATCCGGCCTAAACCGGAAAGTTTGTCAAAATTAGAAGTTTTGTTTGGAGTTGATTAGATGTTTAATTTAGGGCAAGAAGACATGCTGAACACTTATGTGAAAACAAGTTTCTACCCGGACATGTAGTTCGTCCGGAATCCGGCCAAAACCGGAAAACTGTTGGAAGTCAAAGTTTTATTTCTAGTTGATTAGATAAGCGATTTAGGGGTAAGAAGAGATGCTGAGTCCCTGTGTGACAATCGTATTTTACCCGGACATATAGTTCGACCGGAATCCGGCTGGAATCGGAAAATTTGTTATAAGCTAAATTTCTATTTGAAGTTGATTAGATGTTCATTACTGGGGAAAGAAGATACCCTGATTTCGTCTTTGAGCTTTCTTTTTTCGCCGGTCAAGTAGTTCTGGAGTTCGGCCGGAACCGGGAAATTGGCAGAAGTGGCAGGAAGTTTTCGTCAAAACAGATATGACTTATAGGGGTAAACACACATGCTGAATCCAAATCTGAACTTGGTTTTCTCAGGTGATTAGCTATTTGGCCTTAATCTGTTTCTGAATTTTAATTGTAAAAATGTTCAAGGAGTCTGGCGAAGACTGGATCTGGCTAAGACAAGACCCAGTTGTCTGGATCAGATATTGAATTTTTGGGATCCCATCGAAACCTTTGGTCTTGTTTTTTTACTGCCCCCACAGGCCCGTTCGGGCTTTCCTGCAGTCAGAAGTATCAGCTACAACCAATCTATTTATTACCAGTCAAGAGAAGAGAAACAATAGAGGGCGTGTAGCCCTAATGACGGAGTACAAACAAAAGAAAAAACAAGAGCTACGAGCTCATATGGCACTTGTTAAACGAGTAGGTGGTACAAGAAAGTAGAAGAGAACTTCACAAAACAGCCCGCCATCCAAAAATGCGGTTCGGACCTAGAATTAGGATATCTAGTTTCCCTCAAGTCAGAATTTCCGACATCACCTCCAAGCCATCGCCAGCCTTCCATGTTTCAACCCAAGAAATCCACTCGCTATGTGCGAGGCGTGCCCGACATTTCCGGTACCCCCTTCCAACTACCCATATACCGCGGCCGAAGCTGGTCCGGACTCCTAACTGGATCATCTGAGGCATTTTCTCTTACCACCTATCTTTCACTCGAATCTGATCATTATTTTGGAACTTCCGGTACCTCCCCCCCCCACACCGTAGTCGAATCCGGTTCGATCCTTAAAATATGTCATCTAAGGCACATAATCTCTGTACCTTCCAAGTTTCATTCAAATCACTCCAACTGTTTGACCCTTATGTGAGCCACAAAATTTCCGGGGCTCCCCTTCCAACTCCGCCCACCGTAGCTGAATACGACTCGAAAACATATATGTCGCATCTCTGACTTATCCTCTTCCCGTACTTCAAGTTTGACTGGAATCGGAGCAGAGCCTATGTGCAAATATCCGAGTCCCGCTCCCCCTCCCCCCACCTTGGCCGGATCCTGTCCGGACGCCAAGTAACAATTCAAGGTCGCATATTCTCGGCACTGTCCGATTTGCATCTTATTTTGTCCATCCGTTTGGTTTTTGTGCATGCCACAAGCTTTTTACAACCCCCATGATGGTCGGATCGGGGAAACGACTATTTTCAAGTCAGTCTGTTCGGGTCTTTGATACGTCTTCTAAGTTTCGTCCTAGGATATCAGGAAGTTCCGAACTTGCGGGGTCGCCAGAATCAAGACCCCCCCCCCCTCCAACTCACCCACATGGTCCAAATCTGGTCCGGTTATGTCGACGATGTTTCTAGGACTTGCGCTTCATCTTCCAACCCAGTTTCATCCCGATCCCTCCACTCTAAGCGTTTCCCAAGATTTCCGGTTCACCACTCAGGCTCCCGCCAAAGTCACCGGATCCGATCTGGATCTGAACTTGGTCGTCTGAGACTTGGCGTCTTTCCAAATATCAAGTTTCATTAAGATCCGATCGCCCGTTGGAAAGTTATAAATACCTCAAGATTCCGGATTCCCCCTTCCTCCCCGTCCTGACATGGACCACATAGCTCTTTCCACTTGACAAGTTTCATTCAAATCCGATCACCCGTTCAAAAGCTACCCGTGCCAATAGATTGTGGAGTCCCAATTCCTCCACTCCTCCCACGATGGTCGGACAGAGGAAACGACTATTCTCAAGTCAATCTATTCGGGTCCCTGACATGCCTACCAAGTTTTATCGTCCTAGCACATTAGGAAGTACCGAACTCGCGCGCTGACTAGAGATCCGGACCCCCCCCCCCCCCCACCCCCCACAGTGACCGAATCCCGTCCTGTTATGTCAATGACGTATCTAGAACTTGTGCTTGTTCTTCCCACCAAGTTTCATCCCGACCCTCCACTGGGGCATGGGCATCTGACGCACCAGGTCTTTCCTAAATATCAAGTTTCATTTAAATCCGATAACCCGTTCAATAGCTGAGCTTGCCATTGGATTCCAGATTTCCCATCCCAACAGTTCCCCGTGATGGTCGGATCGGGGAAACGACATTCTCAAGAAAAGTCAATCTGTTCGGGCACCTGACAAGCCTGCCAAGTTTCATCGTCCTAGCGCATTAGGAAGTACCGAACTCGTCGGATCACTAAAAACTCGGATCTCCCCCCCCCCCCAACTCCCCAACAGTGACCGGATCCGTTCCGGTTATGTCATTCACGTATGTAGCACTTGTGCTTGTTCTTCCTACCAAGTTTCATCTCGAACCCCTCAACTCCAAATAAAACTTTTACTTTTAACAAACTTTCCGGTTTTCGCCGGATTCCAGGAGAACTAATTGTCCGGCGAGAAAATGGTTTTCACCATCGTTTTCAGCATGTCTTCTTACCCCTAAATCGAACATCTATATCAACTCCAAATAAAACTTTTACTTTTAACAAACTTTCCGCCACTCTAAGCGTTTCCCAAAATTTCCGGTTCCCCCCTCCAAATCCCCCCAATGTCACCGGATCCGGTCTGGACACGATGTCCTTCCATATTTCAAGTTTCATTAAGATCCGATCACCTGTTCGTCAGTTAAAAATAACCAATATTTTCCATTTTTTCCAGATTCCCGCTCCCTCCACTCCCCCCCCCCAGATGGTGGGATCGGAGAAGCGACTATTTCTAATTTAATCTGGTCCGGTCCCTGATACACCTGCCAAGCGTCGTCGTTCTATCTTATCTGGAAGTGCCCGAACTAGCAAAACCGGGACAGACAGACCGACTGACGGACAAAAATAGCGATCGCTATATGGCACTTGGCCGAAGGGCCGAAGGGCAAGTGCCATAAAAACACACGGATAACATTTATAAAGGATGTTAAGAGGGTTACAAAACGTGTCTTCAATAAGATGTTAGGACAACAAAATTGTTAACCGCCGAGTACGAACAATACTTTTGAGCAAACGGTACATTTTTTATGATCCTCAACGGCTCAGAGTCAAGGCCGTGTCCAGGGGGGGGGGGGGTCCCCCCCCCCCCGAAACATACAAAAATAACCATTTTTATAGGCTTTTCCCTCTGATCTGTGTTTTTTTTGTCCTTTTTTGTCCAACCAGCCGGCAACCCCCCCCCCCAAAAAAAAAAAAAAAAAAAGTTCCTGGATCCGGGCCTGCCCAGAGTCATTTTATCTCGAAGGGGTTTGCTTACAAATGAAGTTCTAGCTCCCTTAGACTGCGCATCTTACCAAAAGTCAAAACGTACTTTCAAAATTGTTTAGCCAGGTTACACAATGGCAAAGTTCCGATCAAAGTGTAGAACCACCAAAGTTTCGCGGTACACTTACACACACATTTGCCCACGGGATGATACCCGAGATGATACCACCACCACTCTTTAGGGTCGGACATGGCTTAGTCGGGACAAGGAGTAATTACGAGAAAGAACAGATAACGTTGCTAGAAGTTCATGATTATATTAACGTATCACCAAGTTACGTGTTTTTACTTACTCTCCAGTTTGAGAAAGCAAATGATTGTCCGGATCCTCGAATTTATTTCGATGGGTCTACCCGCGGGTCGGACCCAATCCATACCAAACAGTAAGGCAAAAACAAAAATCAGGGATTAAAGCCAACACAAACTACTGTTTTTGCATTTTTTTTTTTTTTTTTGGGGGGGGGGGTAACCTCCCTCCGACCTCATACGACTCGGATTAGATGTAAAGTTATAAATACTGTCCCAGAGCGCGGGCAATTCAAAAGTAACCGAAGATGCCATTTAGGAAGATCAATGCCTTGTAAGTGTCTCTACCGCCTTCAATTTCTACAGCTATTACATAGGCTCCCCCCCCCACACACACGAAACATAAAAAAATGATCATTTTCATAGGTTTTTCCCTCTGATCTATGTGTTTATTGTACTTTGATCGTTTGAATGAACTTAACTACCTACAGAAAACTACCACAGCGGGCTTTCCCGAATTGTTTCGGTGCAAGTTACATACGCGGAATGTGCAGTAGCCTAGTTATGGTCATCTCTATCTCTCATCTCATCTCTATCGCTATGAGACTTGCTTCACCCCTATGTAACGAGCTTTGTGGGGGTCGAAATTTACTTTCTTCATTGTTTTTTGTATTTAATAAAAACAAAAAAATTAGATAATTTGCAAGTGGGCCTCAAATAATTGCTTGGGGGCCTTCACAGGGTTTTATGGCAAAGGCTTCAGGCAGCTACTATCCCCTCTTGGACTTGTCAGCTGTCAATCTCTACAGATCATCGCCAGGAAAACTCAGTCAGCGAGGGGGTCGTCGGCGCGTGCCACGCAGCCCGGCAATTAGCCATGTCCCGCCCACTTAGTTTCCCCTCCATTAGACACATTTGTTGAAATTAATTGTTGTTTTGCCAGCAGTTATTACCGAAAGATTTTCCCGTGTTTTTGGCACAAGGGGAGCTTAGCTTAGAAAATTATGGAAGTCAAAATAGCGTGAGAACAGTTCCGAAAATACTGGGAGCATCACGAACCTGAAATAGACAAAATGACGGCAGCATTTAGGTCATTCATTCAGTTAGGCCTACTGTGAATCATCTTCAATGCTAATGAACAGTGTGCTTCTTAACTGAAAAGTGTGTTCATATAAATACTAAACATGCTTTGAATTCCCTCTGAGGAGTCTTGTATAACAACGATAATCTATAAGTTAATGAACAAGACCAAAGATTTCGATGGGATCCCAAAAACTCAATATTTGATCCAGACAACTGGGTCTTGTCTTCGCCAAATCCAGTCTTCGCCAGACTCCTTGAACATTTTTACTATTAAAATTCAGAAACAGATTAAGGCCGAATAGCTAATCATCTGAGAAAACCAAGTTCAGATATGGATTCAACAGGTGGGTTTACCCCTATAAGTCATATCTGTTTTGACGAAAACTCCTGCCATTTCTGCCAATTTCCCGGTTTCGGCAGAACTCCGGAACTACTTGTCCGGAAAGAAGATAGCCTTACAGGCTATCTTCTTTCTCCAATAATGAACATCTAATCAACTTCAAATAAAAATTTAACTTACAACAAATTTTCCGACTCCAGCCGGATACCCGTCGAACTATATGTCCGGGTAAAAAATGATTGTCACACACGGATTCAGCATCTCAGCATCCTACCCCTAAATCGTACATCTAATCAACTTCAAATAAAACTTTTAGTTTTAACAAAGTTTCCGGTTTTGGCCATATTCCGGGTGAACTACTTGTTTGATGACAAAATGCCCATAATCGACTACCACATTAGCTGTTCAAAATATTTTGTTTGCCCCTTAATTTGAAGCCCATCCACGAACTTGTCTTTTCCGATGACCCAACGAATCCTCACACCAAGTTTCATCAAAATATCTCATTATATTCAAGAGTTATCGTGCTTACAGACGGACGGATAGACGGACAACTTTTGCGATGTCATATGTATTCCTCCCTCCACTTACGTTTTGGGATCCCAAAAGAAGCATCCTAGCTTCTAGCATGCGTCGCCTGGATCACCCCCATTAAAGTCGCCAGTTCAAACCAAACCAGAAGACGGTACTACCGTGAGGTCACCTAGTTGTGCGATCCAGAAGCTCTCACAGATTAACAAGACAATCAGACAGATGAAAGCACATTTAGCTGATGTAAGAACAAGAGTTAGGAGCTCATATTGCACTTGCAAAGCTGGTTCAGAGGATGAAATATTGAATCGTGTTTGTTCTAATCATTTGTAAACAAAACCCTTTAGATAAGAATGATCATAGACCCTTGGAAATCTAGAGAGTGTATCGTTCCGTAATAAGTATAATGATGCGCACTTGAACGGCGCGAGAAATTCATCTGTAAGCAAAACCCTTGCGACAAAAACGATGATAGTTCCTTGGGGATCATTAACATATGCTTGATCAAAAGTATTTCTTTAATTTTTTGATCAAGATGCGCAGTTTAAGGGAGCTAGAAATTCATTTCTAAGCAAAATCGTAGAGGTAAAAATGTATAGTTTGCTTAAAAGCATATTTTTTTTGTTTACTTTGCGGTTAAGCGTAGTATTTTAAAGAACGGTTAGATTTCGGAAGTGACGGCTTCGAAGCCAATCTTGTCCAATCTCTAATTTTCCAGCAAAGTTTCATCGTCCTAGCACATCTGGAAGTACTTTAACTTGCGATGACCGGAACTTAGGACCTCCCCCCACTCTAACTTCCCCCACAGTGCCCGGATCCAATCCGGTAATGTAAATGATTTGTCTGGGATACTTGTCGGCTATTCACACCAAGTTCCATCCCGATCTCTCTAGTCTAACCGGGTCACGTATTCCCCCCCCCCCCAATAGTTCCCGTCAGGACATGAAAAAGAATGTCAGAGACATGTCTTCTGTTCAATTATTAAATTTCACTGGAATCCGATCACCAGTTACAAAGTTACGCATGACTCAACATTCCAAATTCCTCCTCCCTTCAGTCCCCCCATGATGATCGGATCAAGAAAAGTTGCTATCTCCAAGTCAGTTTGATCGGGTCCAATATACCTGCCAAGTTTCGTCGTAAAAATCCCCAAAACCACCATCATCGGAATCCAGGGAAACCCCCTCCACCCCACGACCCCAAAGTATCCGGAATCCGGATCAATTATAATTGTGTAAACGAGTCATCTAGAGTAGATGCTTGTTTTTCCCAGCAAGTTCAAGTCCGAACCCTCCATTCTAACCGTTTCTCGAGATTTCCGGTCTCCCCCCCCCCACCAACTCCCCCACAGCTGTCATCCGGACTTCAATGGACATCAGAAATATGTTGTCTATTAAGTTCTCAAGTTTCGTTCAATCCGATCACCCGATCGAAAGTTTCGCACCACTCAATTTTCTGGATTCCTCCTCCCTCCGCCCCCCCAGACGGTCCAGTGGGGAAACTGATTATTTCCAAGTTAGCTTGGTCGTGTCCCTGAAATGCCTGCCAGATTTCGCCTGAATTTCTGCCAAGGCGAAATTGGATTGACAGCCTGACGAGGACCCTTGCCAAGAAGGGCCGAAATATCTTAAAAATAAACCGAAATTGATCAAAATGCAGAAAAAACCCTTTCCTGTCATCGCCCCAATCGTGCAGCAAAAACAGCGTCGTTGTCAAAAATTAAATCTCAGGACTAGTTTTTTCGTTCTAGTGGTATTTGAAGATAATTTACTTTAATAAGATATTTATAGTCGGTAGAAGCTTCAGTTATTTATTACAGTTTTGATTCTTTCCCCGCAGTTGATCTAGAGGATTGACAGCCTGACGAGGACCCTTGCCAAGAAGGGCCGAAATATCGCTGATGAAAAATCATAGCTGACGTATCCGTTGTAAACATTGTTTGAATAAATGTTTCAAAGTCAGCTTGGGCTCAAAGAATATTTATGGCCGAAATATCGCTGACGAAGAATCATAGCTGACATATCCGTTGTAAACATTGTTTGAATAAATACAAGTTTCATCGTCCTAGCACATCTGGAAGTACCCTAACTCGTGATCATCGGACTGACCGACCGACAGATTGACCGACGGAAAAGTGATCGGTATGTGATACTTGGTCGGAAGGCAAGTGCCATAATAAAAGTCAACGAAGCCAAATGTAAGCCTATTGTATTTTTTATTTCTTTCAATAATTTGTTTTGAGGATTTTTATATTATTTCTGCCTAAATATCAGTCGCATATTCAAGAAGAGATGTTGTTTCCACCAAGGTGTCGTGCACAGCGAGCTGACAGAATCACTTTCACAAAGAGCTGAGGATTTTCTGTCAATTGGCAATAATGTTGGTAGGTATTAGAATAAAAAAAAAAAAAAAGGTTTACAATAATCATCCATGTCAACAGTAATGTCGACTGGTAAACTGGCTTAAACCATATCAATTCACTCCTTTAATAGTAGTTTAATAAGTATTATTAATAAGTAGTATTATCTCGTATAAATTGCAGCACAAGTCCTTAGGACTTTCTTTTTGCTGCAATAGGATATAGTAATGTTATTTTATTTTATTTTCAATGTTTTGTTTAAAAATGAAAACCTACCTACCTAATAAACACTATTCTAAATTACTAGGAAAATTTTGACTGTTGAACCGACAGCCCTACGAATCAATAGTTATCGTTGCCGGGTACGAGGCTTGCAAAAATGGGAAAGGCAGGGAGGCCTTGGAAACTTGTACAGTTAGCGAGCCCCATGCGTGACTATAGCAACATGGAGCCATCGACCTTCAGAAGGTTTGGAAGCTATGGTCAATCTACAGTGGTAATAATTACAATTTACTTTTAACGCGCTTACAGCGGAGTAACACACAATAAAGAAGGGGAACGGCATGAGTGTAAACACTAGGCGATACAGAACAAAATAGTAAACATGTTCACATTCTTTAAGAATGCTCTAAATAAGTTGTGACACACAATTTTGACGGTATGGTTTCTGAATGTTTCAGTCTGAGTTTCCAATTTCATTCAACTATGTTTAAAGAATGAAATACACAACTAACATAATATTATATTCCTGCCAAGAAAGCACAAAAGGAGCGGGACTAATTCTTACATTTTGTGCTCCGTTTGTTTGCATCGGGCAGGGTATGGGGAAATATTCGACTTGGCAAGGTCATGTTACGGAGATAACGAGACGGAGGTTCTTTCTGATTATTTGTTCTTGCCATTATGTGGTTCTGGGTAAGATAATGTTGAATACCTGTTAGGACAGTACCAGGGGCTTCCGTCTCGGGACTTTGTTGGAAAAGCTCGTGTTTCTCTAGCTTTAGGTAAAAAAAAAAAAAAAAAATACAAATAGATAAAGAAACAAACAAAGAACAGAATGACCGAACATATCAGATTTGATGTAGTGAATGCGCAGGAAAAAAGAAGATTTTTTTCTTACTGTAATCAGAATTTGTGTGGTAGAAGTTTGACGTCATTTAATATGTTCGGTGTTCGCTTTTCGAGTTAACTATGTACTGCCAGCGATTGGGGGGGGGGGGGGCAAATTATCTGTCAAGCATAGTACAATGAATCATGAACATCCGTTATTTTCTGAGTGTAGGAACCTTGTACGTAATATAACAAAAATCATTTTAACCGATTGACATCATTCATTAACTCTTGCGCAAATGCCATTACTAACCATCATAAATAACCATAAAACTTCTACCGCTTTATTAGCCGACATACCGAACCAGTCTGGGTGAAAACAAACCGGTACCGTAATAGTTTTATTCCAAAAAGTGTTACCATTTACAATGCATCATAAACATGCTAAGTAGCTAGCGTATTTAATTTTTACGTTCAAACATCCTGAAAGATGAAATCTATTCTGTTAGTTAATTTGGCAAGAAGAATTCTTACTCTGTGTTATTCTTTACGAGTAGGGCTATTTGGCTTGTCCACGATCTGGGTACCAATAACATTGAAAGAAACGGGTACTGCCTAATATTTAGCTACACCTTTTTGGGATCCCAAAACGTAAGTGGAGGGATACCTATGCCATCACAAAAGTTGTCCGTCTGTCCGTCTGTCCGTCCGTCTGTCCGTCTGTACGTACTATAACTCTCGAAGGGAATGAGATATTTTGATGAAAGTTGGTGTGAGGATTGTTTGGGTGTCGAGTTCGTAGATGGGCTCTGTAGCCCTACATTTAGGGGTGGGGGAGGGGGTTTAATTTAAGGGGCAAATGAAATATTTTTAAATATATAATGTGATAGTCGATTGTGGGTAAGAAGACATGCTGAACACGATGGTGAAAACCATTTTGTCATCGGACAAGTAGTTCGCCCGGAATCCGGCCAAAACCGGAAAGTTTGTTAAAAGTAAAAGTTATATTTGAAGTTGATTAGATGTTCGATTTAGGGATAAGAAGACATGCTGAACACGGTGGTGAAAACTATTTTCTCGCCGGGCAAATAGTTCGCCCAGAATTTGGCCAAAGCCGGGAAGTTTATTCAAAGTAAAAGTTTTATTTGATGTTCGATTAAGGGGTAAGAAACATGCTGAACCCTTATGTGAACAGTATTTTTTACCAGGACAACTTGTTCGGCCGGAGTCAGGCCAAACCGGAAAATTTGTTAAAAGCAAAAGTTTTATTTGAAGTTGACTAGATGACAGATTGAGGGGTAAGAAGACACGCTGAATCTGTATATGACAATCTTTTTTTTTACCTGGACATATAGTTCGTTTAGAATCCGGTTGAAACCGGATTTTTTTTTTATAAGTTAAAGTTTTACTTGAAGTTGATTAGATGTTCTTTTTACGGATAATGAGATACGCTGAATTCGTTTCTGAACTTTTTTTTTCTGGACAAGTATGGTAGTTTTTGGGATCCCATCGAAACCTTTGGTCTTCTTAGATTTGATTCGTATGCCAGCTATCTAATTAGAGATTAGAGATTAGGTCGTGAAGCTTCCGAATTTCACCAGTAGATGACCCCATGGCCGTACCGAGTCCCGGTCCGAACTTACGAAATGGAACTCCTTTAAAGGACATGTCGTACTCGTGATAGTAACCAATTCTACTTCAGTAGTATTTCCATCCATTCTCGATCCCAAGATTCTTGACGTCATAATTGTACCCATCTCCTCTATTTGCAATACACTGATTATCACGCTTACCACGTTTCTTCTCTTAACTTGACGCATCAGGCGCCCAAACATTGTTTCCGTGGAGCTTATTCGTCGAGAAGACTGATTATGCAAATTTTGCCAAGATTGTCATCCAAGGCGAGGGACATGGAAAGAGGCTAAAACAACTGAAGCCGTGTGTAATTTTCTGTAAGCATAGCTGAATTGTAAAGAGGCCAACTATCTCCGACTATCTGAACAAAAAATTGTGTAGTCCTTCAACTAGGTGCCCTTTAATCGGAAAGGGGGCGGAAAATCGTATCGCCATTTCGCAGGTGTTTTAACCCCCTCGAGGACCGGACAATATGAGGTGCGTAAAGGGAGCGGGACAGAATGGAGACTAATTGGCTTTCGTTTAGACTCATCCTTCAAATTAGAGGGGATCACTAAGTTTTCAAGATGAGTCGAAGGTATCAAATTACTATGGTTACGGTATCCATTACATAGGGCAGAACAAATAACTGTCATATCATAGCACCGGGTGGCATCCCGATTGACTAAATGATGGTCATTAGCAATATTGCTTTAGCCTATAACAGAAACAAAATGTCTATGTTCGAGCTAGGAGGGAGCTTTGTCAGAAATAGATTTATAGATTTATTGAAACAGTAACATAAGGCGCAAGAAAAGAAAGAAAATGTAAAATGGGAATTGCTAGTCGAAATGTTTTTGAGGGGAGGGGGGGGGAGCAAGATTTCTTTACCGACAGAATGGTCACTGTTTCTCCGAAAACGAGTTGCGTTTTTCAGAAAAAACGACTGTTTTTAAGTAAAATCTACCTTTTCAGAAAAATCAACTTTTGCTCATAAAAATCGACTATTGCTCAGAAAGCGATTGTTTCTACGAAACATCTCGTTTGTTTTTTACCGATTGACCGACAACACTGGGGGAGGAGGAGAGCCCATAGCCCAGAGGTGTCATTTCGTGGAAACAAGGAAGGGGGGGGAGGCGTCATCCGCCTCCCCCTTCAGATGTACAAGTAAGTAAGGAAGTAATTTAGTTGTCACCCGCCATTTCGCAAAAGCAGGGCAAATATAAGAAAATAAATAAAACACATAAACAGAAAAAGACACTAATTTTCAATCTTCGGCCAGGACGCAATGGAAAAGATCGTGCGCTGGTTGGGCTCTGTTGTCAATGATTTCTGATAATTTTTTAATTAGCGACGAAGAAACATCCAAAAGGGTAACACTTGCATCTTGAATTTTGAACTTGTCCGTCAATGTATGGTTATAATTTCGACAAGTGAAGCAGGTGCTTTGCATATTTAAAATAACATGATCTCATCTTTTTAATTAAGAGAAAACAAAATTATTTTATTTTATTTGAACTAAGATTTGACTACGGTAAATAAAAGAAATAGGTGTAAGGTCAAATAGTGAAGAATATTCCCACGCGGAAGGCCTGAGACCTAGTTAGTCCCGGTACCCCGGCGTTAGAATAGGCTAAGTTCTGTAAGACTTGTCAGTTGAATTCGGCAAGTAAACGAAATAGTTGTAAGGTCAAATAGTGAAGAATATTCCCACGCGGAAGGCCTGAGACCTAGTTAGTTCTGGTACCCCGGCGTTAATTTATGGTAAGTTTTGTAAGACTTGTCAGTTGAATTCGGTAAGTAAACGAAATAACCTGGAATATTGATTTTCACCGATACATCTCAAGATTTCAAGGAAGGAAGAAGAGGCACCAGGACGAAGGAAGTAAATTAAAGAGAGATTCAGAGTTTTGCGTCAAGTTTCGTGTTCAAACCAACTACGGTTGGTCCTATAACAATCACACGTGAGATCTTGGTACAACTTATCTGAAGGGGAATAAGCGATCAGGATTTCGGTTGTGCTCACGTGAACACAAATTTAAAAAGCTTACTTTCGACTAAATAAAAAGCGTATTATTCTTAAAATATGCTTATTTTTGTCTTGGTTTCAATTAAAATACCAAAATTCTCAGCACGTTAAAAAGTGGTTTAAAGGAGTTTTGCTAATTTGGGATAGGGTTTAAGGATGTTTTGCTAAGGGCGAACTGTTTACGGAGTTACAAATTCCCAATACTCGCCCCGCAAGAAATGACAAATGGTTTCGAAAACAAACTTGCAAAAAAAAAATATATATATATATATTTTAAAATTTACACTTTTACTTCGCCTTGGCCCTTATTACGAAGCCAAAAGTCTCGCCAACTAAAAGTTGCAAGAAGGTTTTACTAAGGTGGGGTCACGATCTTTACCGTCGTGGGTAGTAACAATTTTTGACGTTTGGCGAAGGGCCGCTCATCAGCCGGCGCATCTTTGTGTCGCGCCGGCGACGCATCTCTGGTCATAGTGGTTAACCTTGCTGTTCCAACTATAAGAGCTGAAACCGAACAGGCAAATCATCAGATACGGTTGCTTATTCAGTCTCAGTTGAACTACCAGTTCCAAATCTACAGTCAATATGAAGACCGTGAGTTGATTTTTGATCATTTTTACCATCAGGGACATTTCATGTTTTTTCTTATGAGATCTTCTAATATCTGGCAGGTCCTCTCTTCTGTATTATTTTCTCAAAGAGGTTTTCCTGTGGACATAGATTCGAAGATTAAATTAAACGTTCTCCACGTTTTGCCACTCTGGTTGATACAATTTTTCTAACACATTTGTTTTACTTTATTGAGGATTTTTCCTGTCCAATAATTTCTCTCACGCGGCAAGTCTTGGTTGAAAAAACTTCTATCTGTGCTTTCGTCTGTTTTTGAGACCACATTTTTTCTTCTCTCGATTCCCTGACAGACCTTAACGTTTAGGTATTGCATTTTGTATAATTTACACAGTTCGATCTAAGTAGTTCCATTATTTTTTTTCTCAGAGAGAATGAAGGGTTTGTTAACAAAAAAAATCTTCAATGCCGAGAGGCAAACCTGTAAGGGACTAATTACCCTCAAAACAAAACATCAACAACAACAAAAACTTCCGCAAAAATAAGAAAAAAAGAAAGAAGGACAAAAAGGAGCTTTTGTTGCCTATGATTAAGTTGTATTTTTCAGTATTTCATTCCCTTGTACATTTATATTATCTTTATCGGAACGACAGATCGTTACGTTTAGATCTTAAGTTTTGTATAAGGTACACAGTTCGGTCTAAACACAGTTTCATTTTATTAAACTGTCTTTTCCTATTCGTCTCTTGCCCTAGCGAGTAGTGTACCTTATGGAGACGTAATACAAATTCACTCTTTCATTTCTTCGGATAAAAGACACGAGCAGACTTACAAACTAATGCAGGCGCCTATTGTGGTAAATATTTATATTATTTATTTCCATTTGCAGTTCGTGGCCCTAGCTTGCTTGTTTGCCGTTGCCTTTGCCAGGCCCCAGAACCCGGCCGACCGAGAGGCCGTTGTTGTCGCCGAGGAGAGTGAGCTTAACCCAGATGATGGAAGCTATTCATTCTCGTAAGTTTAGTGACGGACCTTATTTTCTATCGGTTTGAGTTCTTGCTCTTCCAAATCCTGTATCTTACCCCATTTTTCCTGGTTCATCCATCTTCTAAATACCATCGGAGAACTCGTTCAAAATTCCAAGAATTTGCTTTAAATATTTTAGTATGCTTGATATTTCTTTCACAAATATCTGTTACTCAATTAAAAGGTAAAAGATTATGCTACGCTCAGTTCAATGTTACAGTAAAATTTTGCCTTCATCCGACTTCAAACATCGCACTAAAACAAAATGAAAGAGAAGCGGTCGAAAAATATTAAATTATAATAATAGTTAGCACGGTCACGATAGCATGGACATTACCATACGAAAGAAGAGCTGTTTCATTCTCGACCGTGAAGTTTCTTGCTGACTACAGGGCCTCTATACCAATTAAATTATCCTACAACTTGTCCAACCAGTTCTGGGATATAGTCTTGGCCATCAGTCAGTTCTTTCCAAATAATCATCTTAGCTTTCACAAACAGCGTAATAAGCAGCAGCTGTATAGTATTTTGATAAACACTAGTTCCCCCCCCCCCTTACCAAGACGATCTAAAAGGTAGAAATACTTTAAAAGTATCAACCTTTCCAAAATCCCCACGAATTGTACAGGTCTACGACATTTTGTATTCGCAGGCAAATTCGTTTGTTCTGTCGATTTTGTTTTGTTCATTTTGATGTACTATTGGTTTTCTATTGTTAGTTTTTTCTTTCTCTTTAATACTCCACTATCTTCACATTGTTCATATGCGGTGGGTTACAAATAAATTATTGAATTGGTATTATATTTATTATTATCACTACCGATCAGCCAACACATTCTGTTTTGCTCCATCCTGCCTTATCGGCAAGGCTGTATCCAGGGAGGGAGGGGGGGGGGGGGGGGGGGGGGGGGGGGGTAGGGGGTTGACCCCCCCCCGAAACATACAAAAACACTAATTTTTATAGGCTTTTTCCTCTGATTTATGTATTTTTTGTACTTTCTTGTCCGACCGGCAGGCAACCCCCCCCCCCCCGAAATAAATTCCTGGATACGGACAGGAATCGGGTTTGCATCGTGCAAAAAACGAACAAAAAAAATCCTAGTTTCCTGGAACAAAATTAGCAGACTGAGGGGTAAATATTCCCTGAGACCAAGCTGACTTTGAAACATATATTCAAATAATGTATACAACGAATACGTCAGCTACGATGCTTCATCAGTGATGTCTACATTATTTGAATATAGACTGAGGGGTTAAGAGTCTAACCCCTTTGCGCCACTTTTCAATTGATTTTTATCAACAAATGAATTGAGTTATTTTTTTTTTTCAGAGTAGAACCTTACTCTACTCATTAACGGTTAAAGTATGGACAAATTGTCAAATATTTTTCTTTGTAGCTTCAAGACAAGCAACGGTATTTCTCGTGAGGAGAGCGGCAAACAGAAGCAGCTAGCACCCGAAGAAGTCGGCACCGTATCTGCTGGAGCCTGGTCTTACACCGCCCCAGATGGCTCTGTCGTCAAGGTCAGCTTCACTGCCGACGAAAACGGATACCAGCCAAGCAGCGACCTCCTCCCCGTTGGACCCCCAGCACCCGCATACGTTGTCAAGCTCCTCGAGGGTATTGCACGACGAGCTGCTGCAGCCGCCAAGGCATAAATCCGTTTTTGTTTCAAATGTGTTTTGTAAATACATTTATATTTTATTTAACCACGCTTAAAGGATTCCCCACTTCCATCGTCGCTCTATCCTCCCGAAAATCTTCTGTGACCAGTGCCGAATGCATCGAGCTGACCCTCCTGTTAGTGTATTCCATGTGTGCAAAGTAAATCCCGAATGGAAAGATGTTTTCTTGCTTCAATTGTTTCCTCGGTAACTACTGGGCCCGAAATCTCTTTATCTCCCAGAAGTATTTTAAAGAGAAATTATAAAGCTTAATTCTGATTTGTAAATTCACTGTTCTTTGATGTAATATGTACAAATTTGAGTACAAGATGAAGTGCAGTTATAGGTATTGCATAGTGTACATCTTCCTTTCCCAGTCACTGCATGGTGAAGCTACATTTCTGCTCTACGGTTCTGAAAGAAAATTCTCAAGCTTTCAAAACAAGTTGACCGAGGTTGTTTCTGTACTTCAAAAATCACTGGCTAGGCTCATCGTTGAACCCACCCAATACTGCTGTGGCCCCTTTCTTGTTCCAAGACTCAAACGGACTGGGGTGAGTTCAACCGCACAATGTATCATCCCTGCTTAAAGGACACCTCGCACCAAGAAGTGTTTCTGCGAAGAAATTCTGACTACTCTAAAACTCGGTTCCTCTTACAGCAAATTACACAAGGTTTCGGCAGTTTGTGTCCTCTCTCCAGACCTAATACTTCGAACTAAAAACGCGGCAAAATTTCCATAGCCGGTTTTCTGACCAATAAGCTAACCTGAAAAAACGCTCGGGAGCCCAGTCCGTCGCCTAAGGAGACAGACGTGTAAAATGACTTTAGTGTGAATAGGGGGTGGGGGGTCGGTATTGAAAACAAAATATTGTTTGTTGATCAGTTCAGAACTATTTGCATGAAAGTACAGAAGAAATGGCATATAAAACTGTTCCAACATAGAAAGCGAGAAGAGGCAAAACTAAGCTAAGGTAAGAACTATTCCTTAATTAAAATAACAGTTTTAAAGATCGCTGTTTGGAATTCAGTTTTTTTTTAAGAACTATAGTATTGTATTATAATTGAGATTACACCAACATACAACATACGATTATCGCCATTCTGATACTCGGTTTACTCTTTCCGTTGCTCACTCACCCCTTATTCCAGTTTACTACCGACAGTACCGACTGAACACCTCAAATAATTCAATCGTGGGCATTCTGAACCGTGGGCATTTTGAGCCGTGGTCATTTTGAGTAGTGGGCATTTTTAACCATGGGCATGGGCATTTATAGTGGGCATTATGAGTCGTGGGCATTTATAGTGGGTATTTGAGTCCTGGGCGTTATGGATGTTAGCCTGATTAGTATCAAAGGTACCGACGCACTAGTGTGTGTTAGAACGTCTGTCTCTCCTTTCTCGCGACATGTCTTTGCTCCTACTTCCCGACACATATAGGCGCTAAATGCTCTACCAGAAACCTCTGCATTCTCACATCTCTGCAACGTTAAATACACTAAACCCATTCATGCCAAAAAGATGGTGTACGAGGTCGCTCAGATAAGCACTCGCTCAGTATTCCAGAGCATGGTCGCAGGTTATTACTCGATAAAGTGCCTTGGAGACAGAGGCTCCGGTCATTATTCGTTCTTACTTAAACCTGCAAACTCTGTCGCGATTTGTATCTTGTAAGTTGTACCAGCTTCAAACTTCCAGCCCTAACTTCGACATTCCCTCCCCTCTCTAAGACACAGTTGAAATGGAGACCGTGTCGAGCACCATTATAATCAATATGGCGACAAGTTAGAAGCTTAACGCCAAACGTAGTAATAACAATAAAAAAAATAAAAATCCCTCAAACCCCGTTCAATCTTTTCTACGGGTCAAATGTCTTCATACCCACACATAATATGAAAAACTCCCTCAACTTCCTCTTTGCACAATCGACAAAAGTTAGTGGAAGAATCGAACACGCATAAATAAACTTTCGCTGAGACAAAAAGCTATATTTCAGCCAATCTTGGCCTTCAAACTTCATTACTTATTGCCGGCTCGTTTGTTCTAGCTATAACCTGAAGAGACCCTTGCCAATAAGGACCGAAACATACCCGAAGAATATCCTAATTGCTGACTTATCCGTGTTAATCTTTTTTGGTCCCAACAAAAACAGTCCCGCAAAACTCTTAAAACTAGGCTCGGCTTTTGGCTCAAGGCTGAAGAGGGATTTGGTTTATACCGAAGGTTCTTCAACTGAAGAAGCAGTTAAGTAGACCGGTTCTGCGTCTGGAGAGAACCGAACGAAATTCTGGTTTTACATCCTACAACTGCGTGAACAAATGGCTAGTACAACTGAAGAGATGCTGACTCTTACTGTTTGCAGTAATTTCTAGTGCCTCAACAGTTCCGGAAACAGGGACCCCCCCCCCCCCTCAAGGCAATCAACAGAGTTGGGGCCCCCTTTTTGGTAATTTAGCAGAACAAAGAATCACTTTGTTTTTCTACTTAGCGTGGTTTGACTAGAAAACAGAAAAACACACGGGAAAGTACGGTATAGTCATGTTGGGAGTGAGTAAACCCTCGTAGGGAAGTATCATACTTTTCCCATATGAATCATTAAATTTTACCATTCCGTATTAGGCTTCTAATAAAAATTTAAGGTAACTTTTCTTTGAAAAAATAATATCTTTATATGTTGACAAGTAGATCTGTTGATAGTATTACCTGAGAGTTCCTTGTAAGCTCCGGAATTAGCTGCAAGCAAGTTTGTTATTTTTGTAAATTTTCTCGAATTCTGTAACTTAACTTCAAATCCAGAAATTCGGTAGAGTTGCTCATATCTGTCGAGATGTAAATTATGGATGACTCCTTCGATCTTTACATGCAAATGGGGCTTCTTTCTTTTTTATTTGTATCTATATTCATGTAGGTAGAGTTAAACACTTTAAGATTTACTCCTATTTTAGTAAAAACTGATAAGATATAGAAATGAAGATTAGGAGTTCTGAAATTAAATTAAAGGAAAATAAAATAAAGTGTTCCAATATCCTTATGATTTGTAGAGTAAAGTCATCGTTGCAAAATGGTAAAGTGACCTGAACAAATTTCCTTCTTCTTCTTTCCTCATGAATTTTTATAATAGTAGTATGCTCTTGGAACAGTCCTACCCCCTCGACAGATATGAGCAACTCTAGAAAAAGCTGTCTCAATATCCGCCGTACGAAACTGTGTTTCCAAGCTATGATTTTTGCATCTGTCCTTATTTCAGTACCGAACAATTTTAGAAATGAACAAATGTCTCCGATCAACCCTTCTTCTGGAATATGTTTTAACCAGTTAAGCCCAGACGTATATCTAGAAGAAATTCCATGCAGGCAGCATGTCTTCGAAGGTTACCGGGAACATTCAACATGAAATCTACCATCCCAGGTTATTACAATTATCATTTGGGCCACTGGCCGGGTCAGCTTTCTAGGTTGGGGCCCCTAAAATGAATTTCTCCACTAAAAAAAAAAAAAAAAAAAAAAAAAAAATCAACAAAGACGACTAGCGAGGACAGTACTAAGGAGTGACTAGCGAGAGTCACTCGCTTCTACCAAGCGAGAACAGTGCCATATAGCGATCGCAATTTCTGTCCGATGTCGGCCTGTCGTTCGGTCGGTCCGTCTGTCTGTCCCGGTTTTGCTAGTTCGGGCACTTCCAGATAAGCTAGGACGATGAAAGTTGGCACGCATATCAGGGACAAGACCAGACTAAATTATACATAGTCACTTAACCGATCCGACCATCTGGGGGGGGGGGGTGGAGGCAGGGGCGGATCCAGCCTTCCGTTCTAGGGGGAGCGATTCTTATCGAAAAGAGTGGGGGTAGTGTCTTTTTTGTTTGCCACAAGGCTGCTTTTTTCGTGTTTTAAGTGTCCCTGTCGGTCTCTTATTTAACGAAAAGGTGGTTTTCATATATTACAATAATGGTAAAAACTGTACTTGATCAACTGACAACTGTTTACAAGAAAAATTCAAGCTCCTGGCTCCACTTGTAAAAAGATTTTAGAGATCTAGTTACAGTAGTTAGAACATACGTTAATGCAGACTTCCGTAAGTGCAGTAAAACAAAACAAAAAATTACAGCCAGTCTAGGGGGGGCGATCGCCCCCCTCGCCCCCCTCTGGATCCGCCCCTTAGTGGAGGGAGGGGGAATCAGAAAAATTTGGAAAAATGAAGTATTTTTAATTATCGAACGGGTGGTCGGATCTTAATGAAACTTGATGTATGGAACGACTTTGTGTCTCAGATCTCCTATTTTAAATCTAGACCGGATCCGGTGACGTTGGGAGGAGATGGAGGGGGAAACCGGAAATCTTGGAAAACACTTAGAGTGGAAAGATCGGGATGAAACTTGGTGGAAAGAACAAGCAAAAGTCGTCGATACGTGATTGACATAACCGGACCGGATCCGCTCACTTTGGGGATGTAGGGGGGGGGGGGGCGAGTTTCTAGTGATCCTGCGAGTTCGGTGCTTCCTGACATGCTAGGACGACGAAAATTGGCAGGCATGTCAGGGACCCGAACAGATTGACTTTAGAATAGTCGTTTCCCCGATTCAACCATCTGGGGGGGGGGAGGGGGCTGGAGGGAGGTGGAATCCGGAATAGTTAGGTATTTCTAACTTATGAACGGATGATCGGATCTAAATGAAGCTTGATATATAGAAAGACCTCGTATCTCAGACTTCCCAGTTTAAATCCAGACCGGATCCAGTGACATTGGGGGGAGTTGGTGGGGGGAACCGGAAATCTTGGGAAACGCTTGGAGTGAAAAGATCGGGATGAAACTTGGTGGAAAGAATAAGCACAAGCCCTAGACACGTGATTGACCTAACCGGACCGGATCCGTTCACACTGGGAGAGTTGGGGGGGGGGGGTCTGAATTTCTTGTGATCCCGCGATTCCGGTACTTCCTGGTGTGCTAGGACGAGGAAACTTGGCAGGCGTGTAAGGGACCCGGACAGGTTGCCTTGAGAATAGTTGTTTCTCCGATCCGACTATCCGGGGGATGAGGGAGGGGGAATCCGGAAGTGAGGTATTATTAACTTGCGAACGGGTCATCTTAATGAAACTTGATATATAGACCCCGTGTCTTAGACGCCCCATTTTAAGTCCGGACCGGGTCCGGTGATATTGGGGGGAGTCGGAGGGGGGGGGGGAACCGGAAATCTTGGGAAACAGTTAGAGTGGAGGGTTCGGGATTAAACTTGGTGGGAAGAACAAGCATAACGCCTACATACGTGAATGACATAACCGGAACGAATCTGGTCACTGTGGGAGAGTTTGGGGGGGGGGGGGTCAGAGTTTCTATTGATCCACGAGTTCGGTACTTCCTGATGTGCTAGGACGATGAAGCTTGGCAGGCTTGTCAGTACCCGAATAGATTGACTTGAGAATGCCGTTTCCCCGATCCGACCATCCTGGGGGAGTCTAGGGATGGGGAATCCGGAATCTAGTGGCAAGCTCAGCTATTGAACGGGTTCTCGAATTTTAATGAAACTTGATATTTATAAAGACCTCGTGCCTTAGATGTCCCATTGTAAATCCGGACCGTATGTATTGACACTAGGAAGAGTTGGAGGAGGGAAACCGAAATCTCTGGAAACGCTTAGAGTGGAGGGACCGGGATGAAAGTTGGTGGGAAGAACAAGCAGAAGTTCTAGATACGTCGTTGATATAATAGTACGGAATTCGGGCACTATGGGGGAGTGGAGATGCTCCTGATTTCTAGTGATCGTGCGAGTTCGGTACTTCCTGATGTGTTATGAAAATAAAACTTGGTAGGCGTGTCAGGAACCCGAACAGATTGACTTGAGAATAGTCGTTTCCTCGATGCGACCATCGTGGGAGGAGTGGAGGGATTGGGAATCCGCAATCTAGTGGCACGGGCAGTTTTTGAATGGGAGATTAGATTTTAATGAGACTTGGCAAGTGGAAAGAGCTATCGTCTCAGATGTTCCATGTCAGGTCCGGAGAGGAGTGGAGGAGGGGGGAATCCGGAATCTTGAGGTATTTATGACGTGTGTCAACGGGTGATCGGATCTTAATGAAGCTTGATGTTTGGAAAGACGCCGAGTCTCAGACGACCCAGTTCAAATCCGGATCGGATTTGGTGACTTTAGCAGGAGCCAGAGGGGGTAACTGGAAATCTTGGGCTTAGAGTAGAGGGATCGGGATGAAACTTGGTGGGAAGAACAAGCGCAAGTCCTAGATATATTGTTGACATAGCGGAACCACATTCGGACACTGTGGAGGAGTTTGGGAGGAGGGCTTAATTCTGGCGATCCCGCAAATTCGGAAGTTCCTGATCTTCTAAGAAGATAAAACTTGGAAGACATATCAGGGACCCGAACAGACTAACTTGAGAATAGTCGTTTCCCTGATCCGACCATCATGGGGGTTACGAAAAGATTTGACGTGCACAAAAACCAAACGGATAGACAAAATAGCATGCAAATTGGACACTGCCGAGTTTTTGCGACCTTGATTTGTTATTTGGCGTCCGGACAGGATCCGGCCAAGGAGGAGGGTACGGGGAGCGGGACTCGGATATTTGCAGATAGGCTCTGCTTCGATTCCAGTCAAACTTGATGGACGTAGCCAGGATAAGTCAGAGATACGACATTTATGTTTCCGAGTCGTATTCAGCCACGGTGGGTGGAGCTGGAAGGGGAGATCCGGAAATTTTGTGGCTCGCATAAGGGTCCAACAAGTGAAGTGATTTGAAAGAAACTTGAAAGGTGCGGAGACCATATGCCTTAAATGACATATTTTAAGGTTCGAACAGGATCCGACCACGGTGGGGGGGGGGGGAGGGGATTTACCGGAAGTTCCCTAGAAAATGCTCAGATTCGAGTGAACGATAGGTGGTAAGAGAAAATGCTTCAGATGATCCAGTTAGGAGCCCGGACCAGATTCGGTCGCCGTGTATGGGGGGTTGGAAAGGGGTACCCGAAATCTTGGGCACGTCTAGGGACATAGCGAGTGGATTTCTTGGGTTGAAACTTGGAAAGTTGGCGATGGCTTGCAGGCGATGTCGGAAATTTTCAGAGTTGAGTGAAGATAGATATCCTAATTCTAGGTCCGAATTGCATTTTTGGATGGCGGGTTGTTTAGTGAAGTTCTCTTCTACTTTCTAGTACCACCTACTCTTAACAAGTGTCTTATGAGCTCGTAGCTCTTGTTCCTTGAAATTTTCTGTCTGTGCTGAAGAAGGGATGCGGTTGTCCTCCCGAAATATTCGCCTTTTATTTCAGTATATTCGTAGGCCTTTACAAACGCCATTTTCGTTGGCTTCTTCGTTGATTTTTGAGATATCTCAGGCCAATGTGGTTTACGATATTATAAATTTCTCCACTACGCATAAAGTAATCCTCAGTGCCTCTGGCCAGCGTAATGACTGAATAAACGAGTGAACTAGGTTACATCCCCTTTCCTTCGGAAGAAACCCTTTACTAACAACAATATGAATCGGTCTGGCCGTACCTCTGTAGCTGATACACAGGCTAGTTGCATCTTAAAACTTACCATTTTGTTAAGGGCATACAACCATCATCTCTTTCTCGACATGTTACAGCAGACCGACTGGCACCCAAGCTCGGAAATGGCAGAGAAGGCTCGCCTGCCATCTAGCGTACCAGACGACACGAAGGAACTAAGAGCTTGGTCACACTGGGCTCATTTTCTGGCTTTTTGGGTTGCAATAGTAGAAAACAAGACCAAAGGTTTCGATGGGATCCCAAAAATTCAATATCTGATCGAGACAACTGGGTCTTGTCTTAGACAGATCCAGTCATCGCCAGACTCCTTGAACATTTTTACAACTAAAATACAGAAACAGATTAAGGCCAAATAGCTGGTCATCTGAGAAAACCAAGTTCAGATATGGATTCAGCATGTGTATTTACCCCTATAAGTCATATCTGTTCTGACGAAAACTTCCTGCCACTTCTGCCAATTTCCTGGTTTCGGCCGAACTCCGGAACTACTTGTCCGGCGAAAAAAGAAAGCTAAAAAACGAACTGTTTCAAAATATTTTGTTTGCCTCTTAATTTGAACCCCCTTCCCCACCCCTAAATGTAGGGCTACAAAGCCCATCTACGAACTTAACTGGTCCGACGACCCAGCGAATCCTCACACCAAGTTTCATCAAAATATCTCATTCCCTTCGAGAGTTATCGTGCTTACAGACGGACAGACGAACAACTTTTGCGATGTCATAGGTATCCCTCCACTTACGTTTTGGGATCCCAAAAAGGAAAAGAACAAGATACATCTAATTCTGAATGTTGTCGTTTCAAATTCAGTGGATCAATTAGAGCAAAACAGCGTGTATAATAATGTTAAAGGAACCCTAATTGACCCCTAAATGCAGTCTGCTCATTATCCCCAAGCTGCCACAAAGCCCATCAAATCTCACGTCCCCTAGGGATTTTCAGTCGTTTTTCAAATAGGCCGCGTTTTGAGGCCAGTGTAAATAAGCTCTAAAAAGATAAGATCGTGGTATTTGAAAGAGCACCTGCTCCATTTTTAAAAAATTATGCCACAACCACACCCATAAGCCAGTGTTCTTCTTGCAATTCTTAAATGACAGGTCGTACTTCAATAGAAATTCTTTTACTTCAGTAGTACTTCCATCCATTCTCATTCCCGAGATTCTTCACTTCATAAGTGTATCCTATTAGCAATGCACTGATTATGACGCTTGGCAAATTCGCTATTTTCACGTGACGTATCACGCCCCCTATTTTTTTTTTCCGAGGAGCTTATTCGTCCGAAGAACGGTTTTACAAGTTCTACCAGGATTGTCACCCAAGGCACGGAATCTCAGAACATGTGAGCAGAAACATACCGTAGTGCGAGGTGTCCTTTAAGCAATCCGGTCACTTAAACTCCTGGCTCGTTATGGAGTACCCACTGACCATCTGTTGGCAATCTTTGTGACTTTCGTCCGTCCAACCCTAGAGTATGTTGCCAGGTTTGGCATTTCGGGTTGACCCGTGATCAGTCGGATACACTCGAACGGGTGCAGTATAGACCCCTCCTTGTGGCCTCGAAGTCCCCTAAAGTCCCATATCTCGAATTGTGGAAAAGATTTAATTTTGAATTGTTAGCACAGCGCCGAAAAAAGTTGTGTCTCAGTTTCGGTCTAAAAACGTTGGAGAGCCCTGGTCTACGAGAAATTCCCCCCCCCCCCCTGCATATCTACCTATTAGGCCAAGACCGGCACGAGCTGCTGCCCAGCCTGTTCCAAAGTTGCAGCCAGTACCTTATTCCCATGACCGATACAAAAAAAAAAAAAATTTCATTCGTTCACTGACCTTTTTAACGGGCATTCCGAAACACCTCCATAGTTTAATCGTATTTCTGTGTGTGTTGTTTTTGAATTGTAGATACAATAATTGTTGATCTTACCTAGTTTTTTGTTTGGTGTGAATTTGACCGAACTATGATTTTATGTATAGACGTTTTGATAAGTTGACATGTTACGTACGATTAAAGGTTTTACTCAGAGTTTTATTGTGAGATACATGTACATTGACGAAATGAATAACATTAGTTATAGTTGCTAACATTAACATTAAGTTATACATGACGGAAGAAATCAATGTTCGGCTTCGTCCGTGAGCGAATTTTCGAAAATAAACTGAACTGAATTGAATTGAAGCACTAGCACAAATAATATGAAAATTTTTAAAATTCTGTCCCAGTATAAAAGTTCCGACTTTTAACTGCGTAGATTCCGCGAGGGATAGTGATCGATATACTGGAAAGTCGTAACTGCTATGTCTGCTATGCCGAGCCCGCGGAGGCAAATTTAATTTAAATATCTCTTCGGTATTTTATTTTCATCAACATAGCCTCGTTTTTTGTTTTAATAGCGCTGTCGCATCGCTGCTGCAGCACTTCTTTGCTTTGGCACAGTATGCGTTTTTGGATTCACTTTCTTCTTGGTTAAAGCGGCAGCACCTTGCAGGGAAGCACAGACTTGGTCGGTGAGCAAGTCCGTGATTCTCGAGAATCGCTGCCGCCTTCCTCGGAAGCACTGCAATGCAAAAACGGATGTAGAAAGAATCAGTCCTAAATCGACCGAGAAGTGGACCTGCAGCATGCAACAAAAACGAGGCTCATATCAGGCACAGATACGTGCTTTAAAGGACCCCTCCTGTCTATAAGGCCAATGCAACCTACTGCTCTAATTTCATTCATTATTTCTTAAGCCCGCTCTGATTTTACATTCTAAGCCCGCTATAACGACACCTCACTAATCTTTGCACTTGCCACGATTCACTATTTTCCAGGAGCATTATGCTACCAACGACCTTAATGCGTAACACCGGTTACCAGAATCTTTTAGTATGACGGGTTATCAGAATTTCGCCGAGTTTTTTGCTACTAGTCAATAGGCCTAGGGAAAGGCTTAAAACAGACAAAGAGATGAACAATTTGTTAAAAGCAGATACCACTTTTAGAGTATTACAATGGTTTTCAATATTGGAACATAAACAGTACATAGTGGTTATTACAGGTTTGTTTCCTTCCCCGATTACAGGTTTGTTTCCTTCCCCGAAGTTGAACAAGAGGACTGACAGCCTGACGTTTTCGGCCCAAGAAGGGCCGAAATATCGCTGATGAAGAATCGTAGCTGACATATCCGTTGAAAACATTGTTAGAATAAATGCCGAAATATAGCTCGAATAAAATGTAGCCGACTTATCCGTTTTGCACCGTCAAATATCCCAGGTCTTATCTGTTGAAACTGCGCATCCTTGTGTTATCTGTTATAAAACCTGCATGTGTCACGGCTTCCATCGGGGGATCCCGAATACTAACCATATCGTTTCACCACTTGTGATTCATAAATTTACTTTATTTCTTAGAAATATTTACATTCGCAAGTTAATCTCAACGCTAAGTTCGACTACCGTCAGCTAAGAAAAGTCCACGAATTATAGAGAGAGCTACCAAAACATTTTTACGCTAAAGGAATGTATACTCCAGAAAAAACGTAACGGAAATCTTGCAAACACTGGAAAATGCTGAATACATCAGATTCTACGCTATAAACGAGAAAACGCAGATTTCCCAGAAAACCCGGATTTTGTGCGGATTCCGGTTGGGTCCGCTAATACAGAGTATTACGCTCTCCAATAAACACGCATTAAAAAATGCACTCAATAAGCTATATAAAATGCAAGAACCAGCATTTTAAAAAATACTGACTAGGATGAAAAACACTAAGAACGCGTGTAATGTCAAAAAAAAATCACAGATTCAGCAGCATAGACGTCGCTTTACTTGGAAGTCGTAGCAATAGTTTCCTTCTCAAAAATGGCAGCCATATTTTTAATCCTGCCCTTTTCGTTCTCTTTAGCTACGTCCCGCCCTGTTATCAATTTACTGGTTGGGGGAGCGACAATTTTCTTCTCCTCCTTCTTAAGTGGCGCAATTTTTTCATCTTTTTTCTCTTTTGGATTTGTCTTTGTCCAGTTCGCAACCAACTCCTTAACGTTTATATCTTCACCAATATTGTTACTTTCGCCTGTAGAAATGAGAGTGGGTACGATTGCTGTGGTGATGACTAGAGTTTGGCGTTCCGGTTCGATTATTTCAGGGCTGGAGGACAGATCGCTTTTGCTGGAGTTTCGTCTGTTTATCCGGTTGATTTTCGGAGAGTTTAGTTCTCGGTCAGTTGGGCTTGCATCTTCAATACGGGTGGGGCTCCCCGCCTTTTGCTTAAGGCGTGTCAACATCTCATCCTTCTCTCCTCGAAAGCTTTCGGATTTGAATTTTTCGCGTAGCTGGGACCGACGTTCCTCTTTATACTTCTCAATGCGTTGGCGAGTTACTGGGTCGTTTATATCTACTAAGACTTTCGGATCGATCGACAATCGGTCGTTCAGGTCGGTTAGGGACAGTGGTTCGTTTGGGCTGACTAGAAGCCGAGACTCATCGTCCCCTGGCGCGCTCTTGGGTCTCACTGGTTCATCTTCGATTTTATCCGCTATTATCACCTCTTGGAGAGTGCTTATTCCCTCTAAGGACTTTGTCTTTATCTCGATATCGATCAGATCTTTCGCCTCGAATCGGTTTAGCAGATCTTTGACACTTGCTTTCTTCTCCGACTTGAAGCGATTATTTACGGGTGTCACTATAGCAGGCCGAGCGCTTACGATGCCATCTAGTCTTCGGGGGTTGATGTTTTCCTTCGCGTCGCTAGGTGGTGAACTAATCTCATTGCGCCGAGTTTCCATCTCATCACGGAGTTTCCGCGCGTGGATTAAGTCGCGGCCGATTTCCGACTCGACGCGCCGCTTCGACTCTCCGGTTTCTAAGAACGAGAGTCGACGGGTTGGGGATTGCAAGCTCGGATCGGAGTCCGTTTTGCTCCGAATTCGGCTCTCGATCACAGGCGATTCAAGCGCCAGGGAAAGGGAAGATCGAGCGGCGGCAACAGTGGGAGAGCCGCCTAGAGGGCCCTTTTTCAACTGGACTTTTTCGAGATTTGTGGCTGACCGCGCTAGAACTGGGGGTTTCGTATCCATGGTGGGCTTGAACCCAAGCACTGTTGGCCTTCTCACAACCGGTTCAACACATTCTAGCTTTTCAATAAGGGATTTCGGCGCGTCTGCACTCTCACTAACAAGGGTAGCGGAGAGATTCACTGGCGATACTTCTGTTTTCGAGACAACTACAGGTTGCACTTTCTGAACATCTAGTTTTTTCGGTCGTTCCAGTGCATGAATGAGTCCTGTCTGTTTCTCAAGGGGTAAGATTGGGGTCGGCTTCGGCGACCCATCCGTCTTGGACTTCTTTGCCCGCCAAGGAACCGGACAATCCACAGACATTGACAGGCCTCTGATCGGCTTGTCAACTTCAGGTTTTGCACTAGCCAGAGGCTCCGTTACGGGGCTGATTGGTGAAATCTTTGAACTCGATTCCCTCGTAGGGGTCTGCGTTTCACTAGTGGTAAAGTGCTTTTCATCCTTCTCGTCCACAGCCTGCCCTGGCTTCGACGGACTGCCTCGATCAAGACTCGGCTCGCGAATTATTTCATTCACTTCTTCAATGGACCTCTTTAATACCTTCACCTGTTGATAGACAGCTTCTTCTGACATTATACTACTGGGAGGTGAAGGGAGGAGGGAAAGGGGAACTTCCCCCACGGACACATCCTCATACAGATTTGAATCAGTCGCGGCAGCACTAATGATCGCCTTAAGCTCAGACTTGTTCAGTATATTTTCATACGATATTTCTTCTTGTTCTTCTTGATGAATTTCACCTCCTATATTTTCGTAGGAGACCGGTTCGCTATATATAATAGAGTTTCTAGGGGCCGGTTCAGGCACTGAGATTTCTGGGTAGGATTCTAGAATGTTTTCATACGCTCTTTGCCTTTCTTGGTTATGACAAATATTCTCGTAAGTACTCTGTACGTTCTCGTAAGTATCAGATCCTCCCACTGTTTCGTACGGTTCTTCTTTTTGTAACACTTCGTACTGCACTTCTTGGGGCGCTAGGGCCTCGTAGCTCGACTCTAGTTTTTCGTAAGCATTCTCGACATCAGCTACTTTTTCCGAATCTGATTTTACATAGCTTTTGTCCTGTTGTTCCACTGGCTCGTACCCGGAATTTTCAAAAACGCCATCTTGAGTGGAGTAGAGTACGTTCTCGTACAGTTCATCTTGCACCACGGCTGTATAACTAGGTGGCGCAGACTCTTGAATACTCTCGTATGCAACATCGATATCAACAGAGCTCAGCATATTCTCGTAGTCGATATTTACTGCTATCTGCGGTCGGGTATGAACGGTAAGGCTCTCATTATCCGAGCCCGCGGGTAAGCTAATACTGCACTCGGAGACGGTAAGGCCTGTATCAGGCGCTTCAGTATTTTCATGAATGGAGACATTCTCCAGCGAGTCGCTTCTGTCAACTGTTTCACTAACAATATCCCCCACTTGAGCGTCAGTGTTTTCTGGGGAACTTTGACCGCTCTTCTTGTCCGACACGTCATAAACGGGGTTAAATGCGCATTGCAAATCCGACCGCGACACGATATTGTTCACAGCGCATGTCACATGGGCGCTCAGTACCTCCGTATCAACGCGACTCCTCTTCGGGTCACTTGCAACGAACAGTTCCTCACGGCTTTTATCCGGCATCATTTCCTCACTACACATCATGTTCATATCCGAGTTATCCATGTTTAAGGTACAATCCAACTGCATGTCGCTGAGGACAAAAGATTCGTCTACTTCTTCTAAAGGATCTGGTGGCGGCTCTAGCGTACCCACGAGGACGTTGAAGTAAGAGTCATGCGACGCGCTCCGGTTGTGCGTCCGAGTCAAGTCACTAGATGGCGGTTCCGCAGCCAGCACTGGGCTGGCGATAACTAAATCACCCGCTTGAGGGCTGGTGATCGGAGGAGTGTCAATGCACTGCGAGTTTCGACTCGAATTGGAACCGGAAACAAGTGATTCCGCACTTTTGACTGGGCGAAGTTTCCGGCGAGGCAGGCTCCCCTGACGACACATGGGATTAGTAGCTTGGTCCTGAAAATGTATATAATTAAAATAAACATTTAAAAGTGTAAACTATTTACTATTTGCAAAAGTGTATAAGTGGAGTTTTGCAAACACTGTTGTTGGACCCGGGAACGGGATCCCCCTACAGCCTACCGACGACACGGTCAAAGGATCCCTGGTACTTATTCTGCCTATTGTATTGTCCCTATCTCCGAAGAAGAATTATAAGCTTCGTAAATCCCTCCTCTTCTCCATTGTTTAGTTTCGCACATATATCTTTTAGCGATGTTTCGGCTTAGCCGAGTTTGCCAGTCAAGGAGAGCACATTCTGGAAGACTTGGTCGACCAGACGGTCTATCGTGTGTTCCGGACTCCTTTTCGCTTGCTTGGCTACTTTTTAAGCACGTGACCGCACGGTTTTCAAATATTTTGCGTCAAACCTCCGCTTCTGACAGCGAGAAGTCTGAGCCTCCTTTTTGTTGCAATAGCGCTGCCGCATCGCTGCTGCAGCACTTCTTTGCTTTTGCATAATATGCGTTTTTGGATTCACTTTCTTCTTGGTTGAAGCGGCAGCGCTGCAGCATCTTGCAGGGAAGCACGGACTTGGTCGGTGAGCAAGTCCGCGATTCTCGAGACGCGCTGCCGTCTTCCTCGGAAGCACTGCAGTGCAAAAATGGATGTAGAAAGAATCAGTCCGTAAGTGGTCGAGAAGCGAACCTGCAGCGTGCAACAAAACGAGGCTCTGGACAGAGACCACAAGCACCAACAAGAAAATCGCTAACTTAACGGGGCAAATTTTGGATATTAAAAAAAGATATTTCTGAACCCACTTTGCAGTTAAAAGATCATTTCCTATAAGTAAGGGATGTGCTTTAATGCTGAATCGATGAATAACTTCAAGTGTAGGCCTATTATAATAATAATAATAATAACCCAATGAACAAAATAGACCATTGGCCTCTACAAACGGCCTCTTAAAACACCGTTTATTGTAGATTCTTTAAGCGTACAGATTGTCCAAGGAAGTCGTGAACACATTGGCAGAATCGAAAATTACCAAATCAGAGGAAGGTCGTTCCGTCACTATGTCCCATAAAGACCATCTGCTAATACCCATTGAGAACCACAAGCCACTCGGTCGTATTATTCATCAGATTTCTAACTCTGCTCTGTACGATTTAGTCCAATTTCTGCGAGAAGCAGTCTATTACTATCACTATTCAAGTTGAAAGAGACCAAAAAGTTACTAAAACTGAAAATAATAAACCATGATGGAGATCTTTAGACGCAAAAGCATTTATTAACCGAAAAGGGCTGGGATATGACAATCTGGTTACCCCTCACTTATTTGCTTAAATTGGCTTAAAGACCCGCTGAAAATGCGTTACTTTGTTGTTCCGCTATTCACGAATAATCGATTTTCAAATAGTAGAATTTCCGTGTGATTTGCGGTACCCCTATGCGCTTGTATTTTTTGTTGTACGCCTTACGAGAAGATTTATGATTTTTTTTTTTTTTCAGGCACTAAGCAATCTTCACCAATCTCACCACTGCTTACTGGAAAGCCGCGTATGTGTTGATATTAAAGTTTCCCGCGACATAGTAGAATTTTCGTTGTGGGGACGGCCGTAGATATTCTGAACGTCTTAACTGTCGCAGATAGTGGAAATAAAAAATCCCTATGAAGAATCCAAATAATTCAGTGTACTCAATTAAATGACACATAAATAAGTTGGATTTTCAGTTGAACTTTAATGTTTCATGAAGTTCCCAGAGCTCATCACTTAAGGTTCCTTCAAACAAACAAAAAATCGCTGGTATTTACCCTTTCACACTGACACTCTTCCAGTTACGACGACGTAAATATCTTGCGTAACTCTTCGTGACGTAAAAATTTCACGTAAATTCTAAGTTTAAATTTATTCAGCACAACGTGTCGTAAAAAGCAATTATAATGAAAGGAATTTTTTTGATGACAAGAGTTGCCAATTTGTCCCGGAGAGAACCCAAGAGAAAAAACAGAGAGAGTTGCCTCCGTCGAAAGCTACGACAAAATGAGAAGAAAAATTCAAGATTTACGTTTACGCCAGTCCGAATGGGCCTGCTACAACTATCATACAACTACACAGGCTGCAAATTTTTCATCGGGAAAGGCTGTTATATCTATATTAATATGTACGCAGCTTAGGATTACTTGCGGGTCGGTTTACGCAAACGCAAAAATTAACACTCTTGCGTGTTTGTACGCAAAGCTTGTCTAGCGTCTTCACAAAAGCCTAATTTTGTCTCGTAGTGTTGTGTGATTTCTTTTTTTCTTTTCTTTTTCTTTTGTTTCCTTACCAACTCCTCCGACTATTTACCTTGTATCTGTATGGAGGGTTTAAATAAAATTATTATTATTAATAAAACTTAGTAGCTCAATCTGTAAGGCTTACGCTTCAGTGTGAAAGTAGCATCATGGTGGGTTTACATATTGCGTAAAATCCGAGCGTATTTTACGCACGTACTTTGCTTGAAATTTCTTCTGCTTGAATATTTATCCAAGAAACGGACCGATTTCTCAAATACGTCCGTATTGCTAGAGATCTTTTCGGATTTTATTCAGTGTGTAAACCCACCATTATTCTGAAGAGACATTTACAGCGAAAGCCTTGTGCTTTTGAACCATTCGCCTGTTCCGACACGGATACGGCTTTAGAAGATATATGAGGTATTATAAGAATAACAATATAAAGCAACAGACAAGGCTTTTGCTACTAAATAACTCTTAGGAACTGGAAGTAATCGTACTGATCAGAGTTAATAATCCTGTATATATATCACTTGAAACTATTGATCGATTCAGCATTAACTGCATCTTCGGCAAGGTTGTTCGAAGGACCAACAATTCTGTTACCTAAGCTCCACTTATCCGCGTTCTAGTGGAATTGTGATTTGCAAGCTTGAACGAATGCCCCCCATGAAGGAAATTAATGCTGAATCTTGTTAAATCTATCTTGTTGATGCATTCGAATGTCTCTATAACTCTCCTCTGAAAATCTATGTGCGATGGAGGGAAGGCACAACTTGGCCAATCTCACTTGGTGGGGCAGATCGCGTACTTCTGGTACGACGATGTGTATAATTTTTTTTTTTTTAGTATTCTTTGGCCAGATTGTTTTTTTTTAGTATTACACGTTGGGCCAATTTGGTTGTATTTATTTCAATTTATGCTCTCCGATCTTGGAGGTCAGTACAATATTTAAATTTCAAATTTGATAACACTCGGGTTATAACCTGTTTTGACTTTGAAAACGTTATGCATAAAAAGCATAGCCAGGAAGACCCGACAAACCGCCAAAAAGCTCCTGCTGACTTTTCCGATGTCATGATGACAAACACAAAAGTCAGCAGATGCTTTCGGCTCTTCCTGGCAATGCTAGTTATGCATAACATTTTCAAAATCACCACAGATTACATCCCAAGTGTTGTCGGCTGAAACAGCGCATCCTTGTGGTTTCAGTGGAATTATTGTTTCTTACCTTTCTGCTCACATGAACTGTCGGTCCAGCACTGACGGACGACATCGTCCTTACATGTCCCTTGGGAGATTCGATATCCTCCTCCCTGGTACCAGAGCTACTGCTTCCACGAGACTTGGAGAAGAAGGCCTTCCATCCCGATGGAGACTTTTTGTGTTTGATGCTGGCGCTCCGTTTGCCTGGCAGCTCAATGACGGTGTGGTATTTGGGCAGCGTTGAGGGCCCGCCGCCTGAAAACAGTTGAAGTTGAAATCTCTAAGGGACAGAACTAGGGTCGCGGAAAACAGGCGGAATTATCCTTTTCAAATTCAGCGCTCCCATGCTGTCAGGAGTTTCATAATAGATAACATAAGGATGCGTGCTTTCAACAGATAACACTTGGAATCAATGCCGTATCCAGGGGGGGGGGGGTTAGGGGGTATAAACCCCCCACCCGAAACGTGCAAAAATAATCATTTGTATAGGCTTTTCCCTCTGATCTATGTCTTTTTTGTACTTTTTTTGTCTGACCCGCAGGCAACCCCCCCCCCCCCCCCCGAAATAAATTCCTGGATACGGGCCTGCTTGGAATGTTATCTGTTGTGATTTTGCAAACGTTACGCATTATTACACAGATGGCACTTTAGATCAATTTGCCTCCGGGCGGGATCACTGTTCCTATGGTCGGCTTCTACCAGACTATTCTAGTGGTTTGCGAACTCTGTTCACAAGCCCCTCGGTAGCTCAAATGGTAAGAGCGCCTGTCTTGTAAGCAGAGGGTCCTGGGTTCAAATCCCGGCTGAGGAGCATTTTTGTCTTTCAGTTGACTACTTATAAAATGTTATGCATACTAGAACAGCTGAAACACTGCCGATAAAACATCTGCTGACTTTTTTGTTTGCAATCATGACATCGGAAAAGTCAGCTGGTGCACTTTCGGCTCTTCCTGGAAATGCTTCTGTAACTCTCCAAAAACATAAAAGCTAACATCCGAAGTGTTATCTGTTGAAATCATGCATTCTGGTGTAATCTGTTATGAAGCTTCTGCCACTGTTGGGGGATCAAAGTATGATACTACCTACCGCGAGGTTGACGGGTAAAACCCATTACGGAATCACGACTGAAAATACGAGAATTGGCAAAGTTCAGCTTTGATAGTTGTTAAACAAAAAATCTAATTCCTATGGCAAGCTAACGGTGATGACCATAACCGATAAAATAACCGCAACGGTATCAGAGTTTCAGAGTAGCGTTTTAAATCGCACAATATCCGCTACGACTCAATTGGCAGAAAAGCGATCCGGACATGAGAGAGATTTTGAGCAGAGGGACTAGACATGATTGGTGGATGGCCCAGTTCTTGTTGGTACTTCTGGTGGCATAAGCAGTATTCCGTTCCCGAGCGGGGAACCGAAGGTAGCGGCGAGAATAGCGGGAGTCACTCCACGCGGACCCCGCGTACAAAAACAGCGAGAAATGAATTCCAAAATGGATTTTGTCGGATCGGGACATGAGAGAGATTTCGAGTAGAGGGACTCGACACGATTGGTGGGTGTCCCAGTTCTTGTTGGCACTTCTGGTTTCATACGGCGTATTCTCACCGTTGCCCCGAAGACTCCTCGGGGTACCGAAGGGAGCGGCGAGAATAGAGCGAGTCACTCCACGCGGACTCCGCGTACAGAAACAGCGAGAACACGGGGAATGCTTCCAAAACGGATTTTGTTTGAAAAAGAAATATGCACCGACGAAATTAGTCTGGATCCACTTTATTTTTGGTTTTGTTTATTCTGCTTGATTTTAATTAGTTTTACACTGCACCAACACCAGCAAAAATTGATTCCCCTCCGAATCTGAGAGGGAGTCCTTTTTGATGATGGTGATGGTAATCGGAGCATTCCCCGTCCGTGGAGACTCGCAAGAATACGGGGAGTGAGTCCCCAGGACAAACAAAAACGCGGGGAAGCCTCAAGTGGAGTCCTTGGGGAACGGCGAGAATAAAAAAATAAGGACACGTGTTGATTTGCTTCCTGTAGGGCATTTTTTAAAGAATCAATCTATTATTCTTAATTCCTAGTACAAACGTTAAGTTAGGCGTTGTTCAAGCAAACAACGTTGCACTTTCTTTGCATCCGCAGATAATTAAAATTAAATATTTTTAGTTATGGTTGGATTAACTAAAGACATTTATGTTCAAAGGAGCATGGATGCAAATCGGATATGGTGGTTGAAAATCTGAGAACTTTCCTGGGTTGATAAACAGGAAGAGCAAATATCAATAAACAATGACGCAAGACCGTAATGGTAGCCTTTTACAGGCGACTAAATTCTAAGTGTTCAACTGAGGCGGAAAGCAATAATCCACGTATCAGCTACGTGACCCGTGACTTCCGTTTCTACCAGGAGATAAAAACCCACATGCTGATCCAAATCTGCACCTATTCAGTTCATAAAAGGCAGTACCGTTAGGAGTGGCATTTATAAGTTTCCGTGCGGCGTCTGCAAGTCTCGGTTTACCGGAGCACTTGGCGCAATTTCGGAAAATCCTTCTTTCTTTGCAATATGGGTATAATAATATTTTTTTTAAACCCTCCATACAAATACAGGGCAAATGGTCAAAGCAGTTGGTAAGGAAATACGTACTCTTTCGGTCCAAGCCGATTGTGCATCACAGCCTATATGGTGTTATCATTATAATATGAAGGTGGAATTTCTATAAGAGATTGATCCGTTACAAATGTCCTGGATCCAGTGTCGGATCTCGAAGACATTCGAGGCTCAAGTATTCAACTCCATGAAATCGGAAAGCGAACTGTTTCAACCAGCATGATTTCAAGCGGTATCACTAGTCCTGTAGCCCGTTTCTATCTGGCGGCTTAGTTTCCAAAGGTTCACGGCCCCTCAATGACTAGATTGGCTAGAAAGTCACGAGTTCAAATCTCAAAAGACCAGCATTTTTGTATTTCATTTCATTACTTAGAATGCGCGGCGTGTTCACTATTTTAAGATTTAGCTGCGCCAAGAGATCTGCGATTCGTCCTTTTGGCTGGATTCGGATTCGGACTCGGATTCCAAACCCTCAGTCTTGGGAATCCGCTCGAATTTCTAGTCTACATCCTTCCAGCTTCCGTTATCCCAATTTTTACACAGTGATGATGATGATGACATTTTATTTACGCACTTCAGAAGAGGAAAACAGTGCAGTATAGACAAAGAAAAGGAAAACAAATACACTGAGCTTTCAATAATGTAGTAAATGCACGAGATCATAAAATCGGGTCTAAAAAATCTTCTTCCTAGATGTGGGCTTAGGCAATACAACTTTTTGGTCTCCACCACCAACCATCCTCAGTGACCTATCACGTTATCTGATTCCCTTAGATATCAGTGTTTTTGTCACCTCTGATTTTTAAACTATAACCTATATACATGATTTGATTTTTGCTGAGGTCGGATTCAAATCCTTGGCATGCATCCTCGGAACTGGATTCGTACCTAGCCCTGGATTCGGGTTCAAATCCTTTCATGGTCGGATTCGCCCATCTTCGGCTGCGCCTTGAAGCCCTACCAAGAAGGACCGAAAGACGGAGCATCGTGAACGTTTTTTGGGGTAGGGTTTTTCTTTTTTAGTGTTTATATTGAGTTTTTGAGTGTTAATGGCTATTTTTATTTTGCATGGCCCCACTGGCTTTTTGAGAATAAACTCATTCATTCATCACCGAAATGCAATCTCAGCTGATTGGTTCATTTATCATAATCAAACCGTACTGAGGTTTCCTGCCTGAAATCAACCCAGAGAGTGTGAAAAAGATTTCGTCCCGATTTCCGGTTAGTTTCAGCCTCGAACTGATCGGCATTTCGGTCTCGCCTCTACCTGAAGCCGAAATTGGCGGAAAATTTCCACACGAGCAACACGATGAGCAATCATCTTAAAAAAAAATCAACGAAGAAGCTAACGAAAATGGGGTTTGTAAAGGCTAACGAATATACGTTGGTTCGATGATTTTTTGTGATATGTCAGGCAAATGTGGTTTAAGCCCCGTTCACAAGCATGCCTAGCCAAGCGCCGATGCCTAGGCACGTGCCTAGCATCACTGCTCACATCCATGCCCAGGCACAGATTTTGGGCCAGGTACGGAGTTCTAGGCTAAGCTAGGCACGTGTCTAGGCATATGTGCTTGGCTAGGCATGCTTGTGAACGCGGCATTACGAAACTATAGTTGCGTTTTTGCTGATACCATGGTATATGTTACCACGGTAACTGGATCTGCAATTAGTCGTTTTTGCAGTTATCGTGGTATCTGATACACGGTGCTCTGCAAAAACGACTATTGCCGAAATTGCACTTTTCGAAGTCATCCCAAAAGAAAGTCATCCCACTAAGTGCTAAACTTCTTTCTCATCAATCTGACAAAATTTGATGGAAGTGAGATGACTTTTCAGATATCACGACCAGTTACCACGGTCGGATCGTAGTATCTGAATATCTGATACCAAGATAACTGCAAAAACGCCTTTTGACCGTGGTATCAGATACCACGATAACTGCAAAAACGACTTTAGATCGTGGTAACAAATACCATGGTATCAGCAAAAACGCAACTTATCTTAGCAATCAGCTTGTGTTTGACCAAATCTTATCGAACCCTATCTTGATAATGACCACTTACCAACTTCGATAAACTTTTGATCTGACTTTGCCTGAGCCGCATGGGCTCTGTTTCTTGCTTCCTCCAACGATAGAAGTTTGCCTGGTGTAGATATGGCGAGCGACTTGGGTCGTAATCGCTTGGGATCTGAAACGGGGGGAAGTTCAAATAAACAATCTCCTTTAGAGTTACGGAGCAGAACTGAGATCCTACAGTCTAGTTACACATCACTTATTCACTTAAATAGGCCTGAAACCCAATAAAAATGCGTTGTTTCGTTTGTCCGTTATCCACAGATAATCGGCGTCATCGAATGGGCTTCTTTTTCGGAATTCTGGTACCTCTATGTGCATGTCCCCGTAAGCTTGAAATATTTACCAACTGCAAATGTAAGCCATTATCGAAAAATAAACAAAAAATACCCGATTCTCTGCAAGACTTATCTTACCACACCACAATTTTTCTACTTCCTACAGGCGTAACTTTTCGAGTTACCACATCAATCGTATATCTAATCAACTACAAATAAAACTTTTACTTTTCACAAGTTTTCTGGTTTTGGCCGGATTCCAGGCAAACTACTTGTCCGGGTAGAAAATGATTTTCACGTAAGTGTTCATTCTTACCCCTAAATCGAACATCTAATCAATATCAAATAAAACTTTTACTTTTAACAAACTTTCTGTTTTTTGCCAGATTCCGGACGAACTACTAGTCCGGCGAGAAAATGGTTTTCATCATCGTATTCAGCATGTCTTCTTACCTATAATCGACTTACATTCAAATTTTCCGCGTCTGGGTGAATTTTTGAATGTCATTACTGGAGCCCCGGGTGAAAAATTTCAAATTCCCCTAGATGAGTCAAAATATTACAGGGTATTCAAATATAAGATGCAAAAACAAGGTGCCTTTTCAGTTAAACTTTAAAGCTTCCGCGATCTTAATACTGATAGTTTTCAAGAGAATGAACAGCTTTCAAACGATTTCATATTTGAGGGATATTTTTTTAGTTTCAGGGTGGTTCGGTTTTGCACACGAATCTCAACCTTATTTTCGGACTTTTGAAATATGTCCGCTAAAGTTTAGGAATATTTTTTTTTCTCCCTTGTACCCATGTAGCAGCAATCCGACTGCATCACAAAAACTGCTGCCTTATCAGGCGGTTGCTTAGCGGCTGGGTAAACGGCCCCAATCCTACTGGACTGCATACAATTAAGTTATGTTTAATGTTAAATTATTTTTTTTTTCTCAATTTCGTTATTTTGTCTTGATATATTCAGGTTATCTGTTAATTATATTTTTATTTTTTATATTCTCAGTAGTTCAATTTATTTAACAGTTTTTGAAAACCATAAGAAGAACAAATAAAACACTCAAAACAAACAGTACACTAAACTAAAACAATCAAGTCGAACGAGCTCCAGGTGGAACCTGGGTCACCCGCAGAGACCGCTCCCATCCCGATGAAGAATTTGTAGCCTGAGTAGTACTATGGTAGTGGTACGAAAACGTTGCATGTAATACTATGTAATAGCAAAGAATACTATCATTTAATGTGCCTCAGACTAGTCCAATCTTATGTAGTAGTATCCAGTCTTGCCATAGTAGCATCCTGTCTTGCTAATAGTAGCATATAGTAACACGGTAGCCTTGAAGTAGAAGCATGTAGTAGCATCGTTAGTACTGCATGCAACTTTTTCGTACTACTTCATAGTACTATTTTGTGATAAATTTTTCATCGGGATTCCAGACACAGGCAGAGACAACCTCAAAAGCGGGGCAGATGCGGCCCGCACAAGTGGATTAGACGCCCTGAGAATCCTGTTTTAGCAAACTACCCTCGTCAAGCGGTAGGTTTAGTTTCGGGTACACAACTTGTGTTTTTTGTTTTGTTCAAATATCCATTAATGAAACTGAACTGAATAAAACTGACACGGTGACAGAATTTGAAAAAATTAATAATTGGATTGCAGTTTCACAGCCGAAGAAAAAGTCAACGGAAAACTATTATTTATTTGGTAGAAAAATTTACTGTTTACAGGCTTTCGCTGACAGTGGAACCTGAAGCACGCAAAGCTCAAAGAATTTTTCTGCGAAATTTCAAGCCAATTTGCAAAATAGCATGTATATGCAGGTTGCAACACGCGCTGTCTATTTTTAATTCTCTCAGTCTTGCAAATGGCTCAAGACCAAGTGCAGATCGTGACCAGCATTATCGGTGCTTTTTATCAAGACACACAGACTAGAGTAAGGATTCCATATACAGAGCTTCATCTAATTCAGAGATGCCAATATGTCTGACCGGAATACTGACGACAGTGTAGACTACTTGCAAGTACAAGACGTGTCACAAAAATGGTTTGCCACAAACAATTTATTTCCTTGCTTAACACAAAATAAATGAAGAAGTAAACAGCAACTCACTCCCCAAACCCGTGTACACGAGGTGTTGCGAGATACCGGAAGGTGCCGAGAATGAGTGTACATCGGGTGCCTGGGAGTGAGCACCCCCTCGGTAAACAGAGTACACTAAGATGACAAACAATAAATAATGTACTGTGTTTCCTCGATAGCTTGTATTCTACATGCTAGTATCGGATCGCAATTCACGCAGATAACACATGACACATACGTCTAACTTATGAATATCGTTTAACTTATCTACAATAAAATATTGGGTGAAATAGGGTAGGCCTACATAAGATTCCAAATAAACTTCAGTCAAGTTTCTGGGTCGTGTCTCTGGGAAGTAGCGTCCTTCTATCTCTGTCGCCTATTGGGCCTGCTACTTGCTAGGGTCTCAAAATCAGGTAAAATGGTAGGATGCGCAAGTGATGCTAGACATTTGCTCCCTAACGTCATAGCGTCTGATCACATCAGCTGAACATCCAAAAAGACAGAGTCGTTCCACTTTAAGAGTGTACAGTCCTTTCCGATTCAAAAGAAACAAAATGAGTAATTAATTAAATATTCCTTCAGCCCAAGCTGACTGCGAATCCTATTTAATAAGTTTTCCCCATATCCCGCCAATTCTTCTACCCAATTTTTACGTAGTTTCATTCCATCATTTATTTCTGGTAATTTCTTGTAAGTGTATTAGTTAATTTGTTACTTGTTTGTCTGTGTATTTTGTAAATTTGTATTCCTTTTCTAGCTTTTAGCTATTCGGATTAAACTTGATTGATTGATTGATTTGACAGTGCAGAGGGTCCTCTTCAGGCTCAAAGCCGCTCAAGTTGGAAAAGCGAGCTTGTGGGAAAACGTTCGTTTTTACAACTTGAGCGGCTTCGAGTCTGAAGAGGGCCCTTGCCAAGAAGGGCCGAAATATAGCTCTAATAAAGTTCAACTGACGTATCCGTTTTGCACTATCAAATACGAATAACTAATTTATTTAAAATGATTTCTTACATTGACTTTTTTGTTCTGTCTTTGCTGTTTCGAACTCGAAATTAATACGGAAAACTACCACACACACAAATGAATAGATAATCTTCCCCGTGTCCCAAAACTTCAGCGTACTCCTTGCGCATATTACTTTAAAAGCATTCTCCCCAGAAAGACTGAGATTACACCATATTTCGCCAATACCAACAGAGCTCAGACGGTAGCGCGTCGGTCCTGAAGCTCGACAGTCACGGGTTCAAGTCCAACTCGAGTAGCACTTTTGTATTTAAAGCACATCTCTTAGTAGAAATGATCTTTTCATTACGAAACGGATCAGGATAAACCTTTCTCGGAAGTACCGTTGCTTCCATCTGAATTTAGAAATTTTCTTGTTAGCGCTTGTTGATTGTATCCAGTCTTCCTGCTACCCGACGCGGCGACTGGGCGCAAAGCATTTGAAAAATGAACGCGCCGTGGTTAAAAGGTAGGAATATGAAGCAAATAAGAGAAGTCAAAACCAGAAGATTCCCATATCCTTGTGTGTGAAAGAGTTGTCAGCAGACGCTGAAGATTCAGGCAAACTTTGCGTTGTTTAACGGACAAAACTCGACATGGCCGAAAAAGCGCGAAAGATTCATAGACACATAACGAAACAATGGAGAAAGTGTGAGGGTTTTAGAAACTTAGAATTACATAAGGGAGCTAAGTATATAATAAAAGGCAGAGTAGGCAAGAGGGGTCCTTTAAGTTCTGTGATATTGGGGACGAGCCCGTCAGATAGAAACTATTTCTGAGAACGAGCGCGTCCGACCAGTCACAACAACTAACCTTCTCCGCCAGTGCAGAGGAACCTCTTTCGCGATCTTTGAAAAGCCAATAGGGACCTCCGTAGTGTCCCACAAACCCCTCACTTTCGGATAAGCTGCCCCAAATATTAGTGCAAGGTCTGCGCCCGACAGGTTACTCTAACGTCGGTCTAGCGTTTCCAGATGGGATAATGGCGTAGTCTGATCATGTTTTATTTCAAAACAAAATATCAAGGCATAAACTATGTTTGGTCAGGTGGGCCAACAAATGTTCAGAGTGTCCCAATGTTGAAAGCAAGTCTGGCTACTGAAAGCCACTGTCCGTTCGATATAGTTGCCCACTGAACTTGGATATGAATAAATATCCCCTCAAAAAATATCTCTGTCTTCTTTTTTTGTTTGAGGTTACATAGACGCGTAGGTTTGGTTCGAAGTTGTTATTTCTTAAAGGACACCTGAACAATGAAACCATACTTGAACACACCATGGAGAATGCATTTACAGACATGGCCACGGAGAACATTCTTCTCCTGAGCGTGACGTTTTCAAAACAGGGATGATTGTTTCCGGAGGTTTGCACATGCAGACTCCAAGACAAAAAGCGCAATTCATTCAAATCTTGTACAGCGCTGGCCGGATCGTATTGGAATTTCTTCTAGATATACGTTTGGGCTTATCTGGTTAAAAAATATTCCAGAAGAAGGGTTGATTGGAGTATGATAAACAGAAAAAGTGTGTAGATGGGGTTTATTTATGATATTAGCGTGTGGCGTGCGAGCATGGTAATATTGGCGACTGGTTTGTGGTGCGAATACACCGTTATACACCGAGTCTTTTCGAAGGCGATACTCAGTTCGTAGGTCAATAACTAAAACACATTTATTAAGGTTCGTACTTACATTGAAGATAGGTTGGTTAACACTTGTCACTTAATTTGCTCAGAGGTCAACTGAACTGAGAACAGAGCCCAGGTCGAACTCCAAGTCGAACTGAGATCCGAATTGAACTGACTTCCGAACTGCGAAGTTGGTCCTTTTAAGCCCTTGGAAATGTCTACAGAGTGCTATAACGAATAGTGTTACTGTTCGTACGTCCTAGCAAATCTTTATACAGTATGAAAGGGTTGGTGACCAATGGAGTGAGTTTGTCTAGGTTCTTGATGGGGAAAAGAGTTCTTTGATTGGAGAAAAGGAAATAAACTCTCTCCGTCGGAGAAAAGCGTGGGCGTTAGAGCTAGTCGGAAATAGAGAGAGTTGAGGATAGAGCTTGTTGAACAAGCTTTGATCAAGATATATTTGTATACTAGATGTATCCTCACATTACGCCCTCCCTCTGAAAAAATTCGAGCTCCCGCGAGAAAAATTAGTTTTCACTTTAACTTTAAGCTTTAAGGTATGAAAAACAGATCATTTATGATAGCTTACACTCGGGTTTATAGTATTTACAGGGATTAATGTAGTTATTAACAATATTTTTTTTCATTACTACTGACATTTGAAACTATTTTTTTTTGCTATTTAAATTTTTCGTGAGTTTTTTTTTTTTTGATACACTCACCGTGAATACAACTATCACGTAGCTTGATATGAATAACACGGAATGAAACATCAGTAGACGACTTCACTGTACAATGTTCCAATCATATTTCACAAATTGTCTTTCTGAACAACTTTATAGCAGTTGCTCGGTAATGCTTCACTAAAATAAGTGTTTACGGGAATGACCGCTTACCATTTCTCCGGATCGTAAGTCTATCACTGTTAGCAATCTCGCAGTATAACTTCACTGAAATAGTGTTCATGTTATGCCTGCTTACACTGCTTGCACTGTTCATGTTAGTGATCACTGCTTGCACTTCACTGAAATAAGTGTTTCTGTTATGCCTGATTACACTTGCTAAGATCAGAAGTAACCACTGTTAGCTGTAGTGCTTGGCACAGAGCTGTCACACTCGGTTATATCCGTCCATTAACCGTAATGCACAAAGTTTCAGCCACTGTTCAAAGTTTCAATCACTTTTGTCATATCATCACTCGATCTAGATGGGACTCGTCGAGTTTCTTCTTGGTTCTTTGGCTAAAATCGAACCGACGTCTTCTTCTTTAATAGGTCGATCAAACGAAGTAACACGTCTGCTGGGTGCTGGTAGGTCAATGGGTTGTCGACCTCATGTCAGCACATAGACGTTGCTGGCGTTCTATGCTCGTTTCCATTAGAAAATAGTCATTTTTCTTCTTTTAGGGTTTTTGTTTTTTTCTGTATTTTCCCTGTTCTCATTTCGTTGTTTAGCAGTTTTATTCTGCCGAGAAGAAATTAGTCGCCTTCATTATTCATTTATCATCATTCTCTTCTCAGAATAATATTATTAGCAATATTATATTAGCAAGTCATTATTCTTTGGGGGATGGCTTGCGCTTTATTTGCCCTAGCAAGTCATTTTTGCAGAAGAATATCCCGGGTACTGAGCTCCGATTCTTATTATTTTCTTGCTTTCGTGCAAAATTTTGCCAGCCTGGTCGTCTCGTTAGCATTGATTTATTTTGCCGCGTCTCTTCGCGTCTGTGCTCCCCTCAGAAGATTTGGTATTATTACGAGTTTTATGTCCCTTTGGCTGACGAGGGGTACGATTCTTCGGCAGTCCCTCCTAGTCATTTTTGGGAGTTGATTCGTCTCGTTGCATATCCGATTTTGGAGCTGGATACTTTTCGTATTGGATTTTTACCTGCATGCTAATAATGCTAATATTAGCATTACAGAGTCGTAAGTAAGCTGGAGTACGTAGCCTATACTCATATGTAAATTGTGGTCTTTCCACCTATTATTTGTTTCGTCACAGCGCCCATTAGCACTTATTTCCTGATATAGTGTTGCCTCTGGCGCCTTTTGGAACTTTCGAAATGGATCATTATACGACTTTGTTGTGATCTCCCTTTTTTTTTCTTTGCCACCCTTGTTGTCCTCCTATTTATAAAGCAATATTTTGGAATTCGACGTTTCTTGATTTGTTGGGTCGTAGAGCGGTAGATTTTCCTGGATGGTTAGTTTAACCCGGATTTTTTATTTTTTCTCATATATTATTCATCCTAGTACAAAATCAAATTTTGTTTTGAATCGTGCAGTTAGTCAAGGGGACCAACATTGACCGAGCTCACTCGAGGTTTACCGGTGCATGACGTCACTGTACGATATGACTTTGATCCGTAGGTTACACTGAAGATTCGCTTCTCATACGACCAAGAGAGCGACAGTTCGCGACGCTGCCTCTCACTGGGTACGCAGAAATTATGAAAATTTTAGTGTTTTCTTTCCAGGATTTTTAATGAATGTTAAAAATTTAGATCATTCCTTCTTTTTAATATTTTCGTTGTTGCCATTTCTTAAACTTTCTTTGTCGCGCCGCTGAATTTATTAAATCGTTTAGAAGATTATCGTTATTATTGTCTCTATTTTCTATTCTTTTCGGTGGCAAAATTAGGTGGTATTAGTAATCGCTAATCGGCAGAATTCATATTTTACGACACTCGGGTTAGAGTTCTATATTGATCTTTTATTTCCTTCATTTTGGACCTCTTGTTATAAGATAATTTCATCGTCCGTCGTTTATCTTCCAGCCCCTCGTTTAATTATACAGTGTATCAGGATTGCTACTCATCTAATTCGGCGGGCTATGGCTTTATTACGTCTCTTTGGCCGAACAAATTTGGGGCTGATTTTCCGGTCCATTTGACACAGCTTGGATATCTGTCTTTGCTGCATTCACAGATTTAGTCTTTTTGGCGGTTTTGATATTCGTCCAGAACGAGTTCGAACTTCCTCAGTCTTTTTACAGGTTACTTTATCCGTAGTTTGACCATGGTATTGATTACGATTCTCTACGACCGGTTCCGAAGGGCCTGGTTTCTGTTCTTCGTATTGCTTTTTTGGAGCTTTTTCGGTTTTCTCAAAACTATCCGTTACTAGCCGTTTCTTTGGTCTTCCTAGATCAGGATCTCTAGAAGAGGATGGGGTCATAACGTCCCAAGCACGTGACTGACGTTGCTTTATTTTCTTAGCCTTTTCAGACAATTTTCGCGCTTGTTCCGCAGCTGAGGTTGGAGGGTTTGTATATTGGTACGTTTCGAGCGAAAAGTTTTGTGAGGGCAGTCCACTGGGCCCTGGCTCATCTGGATTAAATACGTATTCAGTCGGTGTTTGTGGTTCAGGCTCTTTAATCATTTCTGGGGCTTGGTAATTTGGGGCAAATGGATTTATGGCCTGCCACTGAATCGGTTCTTCAGCTATTGCTGGGGCCCTATTGGCTGATTCCGGTACTTTATATTCCGGAGCAAATGGGTTTAAACTTTGTTGTTTATCTCTTCGGTATTCCTGCAACAGTTCGGTAGGGGAAATTAGCATGTATTTTCGGGAGCCTGCTATTTCTGGTTTCATTTTCCAATGATCATAATTTGCAGGGGTGTCAAAACTTTGCCATTTTTGGTCGAAAGGTAAGGTTGTGGGCCAAATAGCTTGGTCTAAGGTTTTGCTCTCTTCTTCGTCCTCACTCAATGGATACGCATCAGTGGGTGAAATGCGGTAAAAATGCCGTGACGAATTTAGTTTTGGTTTTACTTCCTCAGGTATTTCATAATCAGTTTCCGGAGAAGGGGTTCGAAAGTAAGGAATTCCTATGTCCGTCGGGTGGTTGAGATGGATGGGCGAAACATTTTCTTCTACCATTAAATCCGGTTGATTTCTTCCGCGTTTTGGGCTAGAAATGCGCGAAGGGAAGAATTGCATCTGATTTTGTTGTGGGTGTAAGAAACTTGGGATTTCAATATCTGAATCAAACTGCAAGCTAGGGTAACCGTCGGGGTCTGGTGGAGAGCTTGCCCGTGATTGGTAAACATGTGATTGGTTATTCGGCATTACTGCGACATTGGTCCCAGTTAAAGGTGCTCCTGAACTGGCATAATCGTTGAATTCGTCATCGTCAAAAATCGTAGGCAAAAACAGGTGATGCGGTTTCATATTCTTTAAGCGGTTTGCCAATATTGGACCTTTCTCGAATAGCGATGAGGTTTCTTTTGTTTCCGGTAGGGGTTCGGTTGTCCATGGGCTCTTTTGATACGCTCTTTTTAGACGGTTGTGGTGAGCGACGTAAGGTTTGCCTGTTTCCGTGTGTCTCAGTTGGTAAGTTAGGTCGTTTTTCTCTCTTTTTTCAACACGATAAGGGCCTTTGTATCTGTCAGCTAGCTTCCCATCTTTTTGAATTTCAAGAAATACTAGGTCACCAGGTTGGTACGTATGGAAATTACGGGCTTTCCTTTTGTAGTACTCGGTATGATTAATTTTGGCCTTTTCGAGATTTTTCCTTACAGTCTCATAGCAGTAGCGCATTCGTGCTATTATTTCAGATTTAAAATTTGTATCTTCATTGTAGAATTTTCGGCATCCAAGTATTTCATTTATAGCTGTTTTGGGTTCTCGTAGAAAGAAAACGTAATGACTTGAATCACCTAGCGATTCCCTGTAGCTGGTATTTATAGCAAAAACTACCATTTGGAGGTATTTATCCCAGCTTGTTGGATCGTCACGGCAAATTATGGCTAAACTGTCTCCGAGCGTTGAATGAAATCTTTCTATCGGGTTTGCTTTCGGGTTTGCCGCGCTTGTTAGTAAACGGGTGACACCGAGGATCTTAAATAGCTCCGCGTTCAGTGAATGTAGGAAGTTGGTTCCTCTGTCTGATAGGATTGCCGAAGGGAAACCATATTTACAGAACAACTGTTCTACTAGAGCCTCCGCAATATCTGATGCTTTTTCTCCGTAAAGTGGTAATGCGAACAAGAATTTCGAAAACATATCAGTTATAGTGAGCACCGCCTTGTACCCACGTTCCGAGGGGGTTCCGGCTTTCCATATATCCATGCTTAACACCTCGTAAGGTTGAGTTGGAAGTGGGGCACTACCGAGAATTTGGATTGGTCTGGTGGGAGTCAACTTTCTTAGGTTACAGCCTGTGCAAGCTAGAATGTATTCTTTTACTTTGCTGTAGGCTCCAGGTCGGTAAAATTCTTCTTTGAATTTATGATATGTTTTTGCCAGTCCCAAGTGAGCTAAATCTTTGTCATGGATTTGTTTGATAGCTTCAGCGAGTAGAATCAGTGGTAAGACCGGTATCATTTTGATTTCAGCTGATTTATAGGGCTGCGGTGCCGTATAATATTTGCAAAGTACACCACTTTCGTCAACGATAAATTGGTCCACGTCCTTTTCGAAGGATTTCAAGTCGAGCGGTAAGGTAATTGAGGACTCAACACGATTTATTAGGTTTTTGCAGAAGTAATCGGTATGCTGAAATTTTCGCAGGTTTTCTATGCGCAAGGGCGATCGTTTTTCTAGCACGGAAACGTCATGTGAATCATCAGTGTTTAAGCCGGTAGGCAAGCTTTTAGGTTGATCGATTGTACCCGGAAAATGGTTTTTGGAAGAAGAAGTTTTCTCTTTTGTTGATTTTTGGTTTTTAGTCGTTTTTTCACCTTTCTTCGCCGACGTTTTTGGTCCAGCCGCATTAATGGCTAGTACTGCTTCAGTTCTTTTTTCGGAGTCCAGGATATCAAGCATGTTTTGCAATTCTGTTAGGGAAAACGTCTGAAGTTTTTCTTTTGTTGGTTCCGGATTACTAGATAGTCGCGAAAGGAAGTCTGGAACTCGATTGAACTTTCCTGGTAAATAAATGATTTCGTAATCGTATTGGCTGAGCGTTAAGACCCATCGCGTTATTCTTGAGTTCTTTGGTTCGCGTAAACATTGGAGGTATTGCAATGGTTTGTGATCCGAGTAGATTTTTATCTTTTTCCCCAGAATGTAGTGCTTCCAGGTTTCGATGAACGTAATAATCGCCAAAAACTCTTTTTCAAGAACTGAATAATTGGTCTGAGCCGTATTCAACGTTCGGGATCCGTACTCAATGATTCGCTGACCTTTCCCATCAGGATGATAAAGTATTGCTCCTATACAATCTTTAGATGCGTCCGTCGCCATTTCGATTTCTAGTTCCGGTTGATAGAGGGTTAGAACTGGTTCCGAGGTTATAGCAATTTTCAAAGCTTCGATAGCCTGTATTTGGTCCGGTCCCATGTGGATTTCTGCTCCCTTTTTTAGCATATTGGTAAGAGGTAAGGCAAGTTTAGAATAGTTACGGATGAATTTCCGCAGGTATGACGTCATTCCTAGAAAGGCTCGCAGTTTGGTTATGTCCGTGATTGATTTTGGGTCAAAATTTGTTATCGCGCTGATTTTTGCGGGATCTGGCGAAATTTGGCCCTCGCTAATTACATGTCCTAGGTAGGATATTTTCCTTTTCAAAAAGAAGCATTTTGAAGCTTTCAGTTTCAGTCCGGCATCATGAATTTTGGTCAAGGTTTGCCTGATAACTTCTTTATGGGTCTCGAAGTCCTTGGAGAAAGCACAAATATCGTCCATGAATAAGCAGATGTTTTTGTTCAGTAATCCGCGGAAGATTTTTAGCATAAGTTGAACAAAAATTCCTGGCGAAGTTTTCAATCCGAATGGTAATCTTTTGTACTGAAAAAGTCCCATGAATGGTACAGCAAATGCTAATTTTGGCCTGTCTTGTTTTCTCACTTTTATTTGGTAGAAGGCTTGGAACAGATCTAAAGTGCTGAAAATGCATGCACCTCCCATTGCCTGAAGATTATCTACTGTGAGTGGGTTTGGGTTGCTGTTGCCCTTTAATACAGTATTTAAGCGTCGGAAATCTGTACACATGCGTAATGAACCGTCTTTCTTTGATACGAGTACCACCGGAAAAGACCAAGGTGAGGCTGATTCCTCAATCAAATCAAGATCCATCATTTCATTTATTTTGCTTTCGACCCAAAATTTATGTTGGTGTGGTAACTTATATGGTCTTATGGATATGGGGTCAGCATCGCCAGTATCAATCGTGGCTTCTAGCAAATTTGTGCAACCTATATCTTTTTCATCCCTGGCGAAGCTCCATCTGTGATCCCAAAGTAAAGATCCAAATTCTTCTTTTTCCTTTTCATTTTTTGCTTCGTTTAGGTCAAATTGTGACAAAAATGTTTCTTTTGACATTCCGTAGTCTCCGTCTGAATTTTCAATTTCGGTTTGTTCATTATTCTGGATAGATGCTATCACGTCCGGAATTAAAATTTCGTCCTGTCCGTCGGTAAAAATCGTCGCTGTGCCAATAGGTCCTGCCGGCAGTTTCATTGGATGGTTTTGGCCGTTTAGGATTTGTATTTTTCCTCGTCCATTTACTGCCGAAATCAATTGGTCGTCAATGACAATTTTAGTGTACCCCTCAAGTGGGCAACCTTCGATTATAAAGTCGCCGGAAATACAACTGTCGGTACCTGAATCTTCGTGAACTAATTTTATGCTTGCGGTTGAATTTGCACCCGCAGAGATTGTGGTTCGCTTTTCGAGTATTACAAGCAATCTGTTTAGGGATTTGTCACTGTCTTTTTCTATTTCTTTTGGAGCTTCTGTGACGTTCGGTATTAAGCTTGGTTCCGGACTGGTACTTTTATCGGAAGGGGCGGACTTTGGTCCTAGGCTTATTATTTCAGTTTCCGATTCGCGGTCAGATTTGGGGTTTGGCCGGTTAATACTATTCAGTGCTTCAATTACTGATTGTATTTGCGTGTCTCTATCTGGGATTTTGAAACGCATGGTTGTCGAAAAGGGTGCAAAAGCTTTATGGCCGTCCACTAGCGCTTGCCTTATGATTGCATTTGCCGTCTGGCGAGTATTGATCCCTGTTCGCCAATTCCTTCGCTGGCTGTTTCCGTAACGACCGTAGTCTGTTCGCGGAATAACTCTCTGCAGACGAAAAGGCGCCGGAAAATTCGTCCGCTGGAAGTTTTGGTTATTTTGCCGGTCGTGGTTTGTTCGTTCGAAATTTCGTCGGTTTTGCTGATTTTCCCGGTAAACATTATTCACGAAGACTAAGGTTTTTTGGTAGCCTTTTGGTCTGTTTGGGGTCTTTGGTCTGTCTCGTCTCATATACACGCTGCTGATTCGGTCAGTCTGTGCGTGGTCTCGAAATTCTTTTGAAAAGTCTGATTTGAAGTGCACGGTTTTATTCTCCGCATCTAGAAAAATACTGTTTTCTCTCAGAAACGGGAATCCTAGGACAACTTCGTAGGGTATATCAGAACATATCAAAAACTCAGTAGGCATAGTTCTACCTCGAAATTTAACGTTCACATACGCTAATTCTCGAGCTTTGAGAGAGTGGCCTGTAATTGAGCTAAGTTGCCGAGTTACCGGTCGGACTTTTCGTCTTTCGTCAGGTTTGAATTTTTCAAAAACATCTGATCTCATTAAACAACATGATGCACCGGAATCTACTAATGTTTTGGCTCTTATATCATTAAACGTGAAGCTATTTACAATTGGCAAGTCACAATATTCATCAAACACTTCATTCAAATAATAAGCTCTATGATTAGCATTATGCTGTCTACCTCGCTGCTGTCCTATGCTATTTGTCGAGCAGCGAAAATCTCGTTTTTTGGAAAACGGTCATAACCGGTTCGGAATTCAGGATTACTATTTTCCGCAAAGTGGCTGCGTCTTGGTCCCTGTCCGGAGAAAGATCTTCTGGCTCCCCGGAAGTATTGATCGCGGTTTGGCCTCCGGAAAACCTGAGATTTCTGCTGGGAACGGATAATCGAAGGGAAGAATTCGTTTGGTCGGGAGCGGTTCAGGGAATGAGGGTATTTATTTGCCGGTGCCGGGTAAGCGACGTCCCGCTCGCGTTTGAAACAATTGCGCTGGATGTGTCCCTCCTTGTTGCAATAATAGCAGATAATTGCCCTTCTTCTTGAGATATTGGGTTCGTTTTGAGGTTTCCGTTGGGGAGTCGACTGGTCATTTTCGTGGTTTTCGGCGAAAGATACTCTACGGGGCCGGTTATTGGTTGGTCTCTTGGGAGTTTCAGGTGACCGATCTCTGGTTGGGGTTTCGTAGACTGAAGGTGATGACGATCTTGATCTAACATTATCTGGAGCCATTATCGATCCCGCTGCGTTGATTGATAATTTTCGGTGGGCTCTTACCAGATTTTCTATCGAAATCTCATTTTCAACTGTTTCAATTGCTGTTTCAAGGTTCTGAATTTGTCTGCTCACACAGATTTTAAACAGTCGTTCTGGTAAGCCGATCTTGAAGTTCTCGAATACTGCCCTTGTGAATGTTTCGTTAACAGTGTCGCCCAAGGTTATTGCTGTTTTGCGTCGGACTAAATCTGCGTAGTCTCTGACTGACATGTGGGGAAGCAAAGTTGGGATATCATATTTCAGTTTCTCGGAATCGGTTGTTTCTTTAAACCTCTGCCTGAACAGGTCAACGAACTGTCCGTAGGTCAGGGTATCTGTCATTATCGTGGCTACATATTTTAGTGCGTTCCCTTTTAATCTCAGTGGTAATATGTTTTTGAGGTTTGCCCATTCTGCGTCTCCACCCGTGTAGTTTATGATGTAGTCAAGGATCTGCAAAAATTCGGATACGTCGGTGGCACCATCAAATTCCGGGATGTTTTTAAGTAAGTTTGTTTTTTGAGCTTTTTCGGATGCTCCGTAAAAACGTTCTTCGGCTGTTGCCATTTTTTCAGATTTTATATCAGGGGAAAAAAGGAATTAGAATATTAAATATGTTCAAACTTCATGAGGAATGCCTATCTGTTACGAGTTTTATGCCTAAAACTTGTGATGGGTTCATTTATGGGTTTAGTTGTAATCGATGAAAAAATGGGTTTGTTTTGGGGTTTGCATCATGTCTTTAAAGATCGTCGTTAAACATGTGTGATTGATTCATGGTTAAAAATCAAATAGGTATTAAATATCATCGTACCAATATTTCGGATGTCCGTTTTTTTTTAGTTATTGACCGCGCATGTCACCAAATATGATAAACAGAAAAAGTGTGTAGATGGGGTTTATTTATGATATTAGCGTGTGGCGTGCGAGCATGGTAATATTGGCGACTGGTTTGTGGTGCGAATACACCGTTATACACCGAGTCTTTTCGAAGGCGATACTCAGTTCGTAGGTCAATAACTAAAACACATTTATTAAGGTTCGTACTTACATTGAAGATAGGTTGGTTAACACTTGTCACTTAATTTGCTCAGAGGTCAACTGAACTGAGAACAGAGCCCAGGTCGAACTCCAAGTCGAACTGAGATCCGAATTGAACTGACTTCCGAACTGCGAAGTTGGTCCTTTTAAGCCCTTGGAAATGTCTACAGAGTGCTATAACGAATAGTGTTACTGTTCGTACGTCCTAGCAAATCTTTATACAGTATGAAAGGGTTGGTGACCAATGGAGTGAGTTTGTCTAGGTTCTTGATGGGGAAAAGAGTTCTTTGATTGGAGAAAAGGAAATAAACTCTCTCCGTCGGAGAAAAGCGTGGGCGTTAGAGCTAGTCGGAAATAGAGAGAGTTGAGGATAGAGCTTGTTGAACAAGCTTTGATCAAGATATATTTGTATACTAGATGTATCCTCACAGGAGACATTTGTTCATTTCTAAAATTGCTCGGTACTGAAATAAGGACAGATGCAAAATGGAGCAAAAATCATAGCTTGGAAACGGTATTTCGTATTTGGCTTCGGTTTTCTGCAGGCAATGTTGACGGACGTCATACAGATAGGGATGATACTTGGTACTCTTCATTCAGGTGTCCTTTAAGTATTGTCTAATTATTCAATTCAGATTTATTCACCGTAATATAAATGCATAGCAGTTATAACGTTGGCATGTCGAAACTACAATACAAGGCAAACAAGAAATATTTGAAATCATGGGCTTGTTATAAAACTTAATAGCTGAGAAGAATAGGCATGAGGCTCGTCAGATTTTTGCACAGAATTATATTTACAAGTACGTCTGGTCTTAACTTCATATTTACAATTCGGTTTAAAACTTAGTAGAATCTTCAGTGATGATCGGATTCAAGGCACTGGAGATCAAATTTCATGGTTAGTGCATGTCTTCTATCGGCAAGGGATGTTAAGCTTAGCTTCACCAGTGCTGAGTAATAGTCCAAGTATTTGTCGCCAAGGATGATTCGGAGACAACGATTTTGTATTTTTTCGATCCTCGAGGACTGAGTCTGGGTTAGGCCAGGGTGTCAAACTTGACAGGCGTATTCAGTAAGTGGTCGAACAAAGAGGAAGTAGCACCGTAATAGCGCCTTTGTAGAGATAACAAACCGTTCAAGGTTCGAAAAGAGAGATATGGCGCCGTTAGTTTTCTGACATAAGGAGTTCACATGATTTTCCCTATTCAAATCATTTTTAATAGTCACGCCAAGAATGTTTGCGCTTTTGACATGTTGTAACGCTGTTGATTCAGTCGTCGGTGTTTCCTTTTTTCAAAAACTTGATTCTGGGCACTGAGGTTTTTTTCAGATTTAGTTCGAGCTTCAGGTTGTTAGTCTGTGTCAAAAGAGCCTCGTTTTTGTTGCAATAGCGCTGCCGCATCGCTGCTGCAGCACTTCTTTGCTCTTGCATAATATGCGTTTTTGGATTCGCTTTCTTCTTGGTTGAAGCGGCAGCACTGCAGCATCTTCCAGGGAAGCACGGACATGGTCGGGGAGCAAGTACGTGATTCTCGAGAAGAGCTGCCGTCTTCCTCGGAAGCGCTGCAGTGCAAAAACGGATGTAGAAAGAATCGGTCCGGAATCGGCCGAGAAGCGGACCTGCAGCATGCAACAAAAACGAGGCTCAGGTCATCCAGGATCTCATTGAGAAGTGTTTTGAAGTCACACGCGGAGTCACGTCATCAGCAAATTTGAATCTGTTTTTCAGGTTCGTCATTAGTGTTTTGACCACAATTAGAAAGGCAAGTGGGCCTAACCTCGTCCCCTGCGGTGCTCCAGACGTTATACTCTCAAGCTCTGAAAGAATGCCAGCTGAACGCACTGGGCTCTATCCGAGAGGAAGCTGGCTAACATTCTCAGAAGGATGTCTCTTGCTCCCATCGACTTTGTTCGGATCGTTACTTCACTATGTCAGAGTGGATCAAAAGCTTTCACAAAGTCTGAGATGAGGCAGTCTACATAGGCACTTTCATCTTCGAGGTGTTGAGCTATTACGTGTATGAGCTTGACCAGATAGTGAACTGTACTGCAGCCAGGTCTGAATCCGTATTGCATCGGGTCAAGGTTGTTTTTAATGTCGTCATACAACCAATGAAAAGAAATCCTTCGAAGACTTTGGAAAACGCAGAGATATTCCATATTGGCCTTAGGTCATCCAGACCCTCGGGATTTTGCTTTTTAGGTATTGGGTAATGACGGCTCTTTTAAAATGACGAGGGTACCGTCGGGAGGCCAAGGACTGGTTGAATACTGCTATTGGAGGGACGGCGAGTTCATCAGCAGAATTTATAATGATCTGAACTGGAATCTCCCCCGGTAATAGAGATTTGTTACTGTTCAGGTCGGAGAGAGCTTTGAATACTTGATGACACTCAATGGCAGGTATGTCAGTGATGTCAGGTAATGCAGAGATCTCAGACAGACTAGGGTTCTTCCTACAGATTTCAGCGAAATGATGGTTCATTTCTTTTCATTTTGTATCACTATTTTTTTTTTAATGGGCTTTTAATCAACCTAACTCACCTGTGCTACTGATGATTTCAGCTTCCGTTGGCGGTTGACTACTGAAAATCATCCTCACATATCTGACTAGATACTCCGTCACAACGGCTTGGATGCCAACCCCTTGAAGGGCTGCAACGCCCCCCGCCTCCAGCTCTTTGCAGCGGAGGAGGTTTGGCGCCCAAACGATGGCCAGGTTTTTGGCGGTCATACCCGTCAGCGACCCATTTTCCGCGACGTAAGAGAGATGTCGCATCAGGTACTCGAGTGTTCTGAAAGAAAAGAAGGTATTTGAAGTCTTTGATTCATGTGGGCCGAGAATGTGGGAGACACCATCATTTTTCGATGGGTCGGATTTTTACGAACACACTGTTACCTTTGTTTTCCTCAAAATCCTCACGGTAGCCAGCGTGATCCACAAATTACTTGAACACAATTCACTCCTGAAAGCAAGTCCGCCATTGCTAATTAACTATTCAGTGACCTCCCAGCGGTCGTCAAAAAGACTTACTAAAACCTTCGAGACGATCGAGTGGCGTGTAAGAGGATTAAAACATCTAAGTATATCACCATGTGGACGTTTAGATATGTTGGAAGAAGAAATCATCGGCCAGTTTGACATTTTTTGGTCTCGGAAGCTGAATATTATTTAGCTCAGTTTCAGAATCTTCAAGAAATCACTATAACGAATTTAGTGTAATTTACGGCGTTTGTTTACTTTGATCTAGTTTTACATCCTTAATTCACTTACAGGAATTAACAAGAAAAAACAGAAAACAAAATAGGCTACTAAAGAAATAGATAATACAAATAATTAGTTTGATTTTTCTACACATTTTCCATACATCTGCTACAATAAAAACATTTAGTTAGATCCATAGTCAAACTAGATACCAGCCTCCCCAAGTCGGGAATTTCCGACCCTCGCCACTAGATGACCCAGTGGTCGATCGAGTCATGGCTTCATCTTGGGTCATGGGGGGGGGGGGGGGTCTAGACGTTGCAAGTGCTAGAATGCTTATGACACAACTTTAACGACAGGAGATTGTCTTTAAAGCCGCGTTCACAAGCATGCCTTGTGAAGAGTAATAAATGTTGAAGGGAAGGTTCCTTACCACTATCTGCTCGGTAAGTTCAAACTCACCACCTTGGACGCGAGAAGAAAACTCTTGTGCCTTAACTCCGGTACCAAGACTAGGTATGTTCCCCGGTAACGCCCTATCCACCCCGAACCCTACTCACCCATCTGCAACAGATCACAATGTCCCCCCAAAAAGTTCCCAAATTAACTCCTGTCCCCAGAAAGCACGAAAGACATAAAAGGAGTTTTGTTCTAAGTTTTGTTGAGCTGTAGCCTACAACAGCCAGCAAGAATAGTGAGTTATTGTCTAATTTTTTAGTTTGATCCTTTTATTACATATTGATTTTATATATGTATTCCAGCAAAATTACATTTAACGTAAAGATTAAATTCTTCCTTTTATTTTAATCAGTTTTGGTAGTAAGTGATTCTATTGATTCTAGGACAATTGGTCACAGGACATTTCGTCACAGACAATTCGACACACGGACAGTTAGTCACAGGGACAATTCATCACACGACAATTGGTCACACGGACTATTCGTCACAGGACAATTCGTCACTAGGACAGTTCGTCATATTTTAGAAAATTTGCTATTACAAAGGTAGTTTGGATAAAATAAAAATTCCACCCTTTCACAAGAGGTTGTTTGAATCACTATTTTTAATCCTTGCTCTAATTTCCGATATTTAATCATCAGTCTTAGTGTTATAATATATTCTCGAGGAGAGTCAAGGTGTTATTAGTTAAATATGAAACTCACAAAGACTGAGAGAGGTCGTTGAAAACTCTATTATTAAGGATTCTCATATCGTTCGGATCGTATCGTTCCGTTCGGACGGCGGAGTTGACTCTTCCTCCAGGCCAGGCAGGATGCATGTTCTTGTCAATCTTGATACCATAAGTATGATCCAGGGTTGCCAAATATCGCACGATAGTCTGAATTGTCACTCTATTTCAGAAAATGACCAATGTGTTATTTTTGCAGCAGCGATTCCGACCAGAAGTGACTATTTCAAGACTTTTCCATGAACGTGTCATTTTTACAGAGGTGATTCCGACCAAAAGTGAACATTTCATGAGAATAAATTTCACTCCCGATTCACTCTCTGTTTTGGGCCAAAAGTCACTCTCTAAATATTTTTTCATGTGTCAACCCTGGATCCAGACCGCCAGCAACTTTGTTTCGCTGGTAGCATTTTCACGTGGGCGTTAACCCAATTACTTTTTTGGTTTACATCATCTAACAAGCGGCTTGCGGCAAAAGCATGATGTATTTTTTTCTTTGAGTGTAATTTTCACTTTATTTCGTTTAGCTCTTTTCGGACTATTCCGCTCGATACTTAATCCGAGGTTAAGATGATTTTAAAACGATTTCAATATAGGCTACATTCAAACGAACAAAACAACAAACCAATGGCTAACTATCTTATATCAGTAGCCTCGTGTTACAAAAAGTAAATAGTCTACGCTTCACTCTAATTCCATGTAAATTTTCGGGTCAATAAAATTGCTTACTTAGAAGGCGGAAGCTATAAGAGTATTTATTTATTTATTCCGTGGGGCAGGCCAGACATTCCAGCCGAAACTCATTCTACAAATGGCCCATTGTCTCTATCACCCAGTTCACAATTGATGGAGAAACATTACTCTGTAATACCAGCTATAACAGTAAGACAATCCTCTTTGGGTCGATTGCTTCCAATCCCTTGAAAAGTTGGCATACAGCAGAGAATTTACGGGTTTGTTACTTCGTAGTAAATGGTGGTTTGGTACCACTACGCGATGAAAAATTTGTCTCAAAATAGTACTATGAAGTAGTACGAAAAAGTTGCAAGCAGTACTAACGACGCTGCTACATGCTTCTACTTCAAGGCTACCGTATTACTGCATACTACTATATGCTACTATTAGCAAGACTGGATGCGACTATGGCAAGACAGGATGCTATTGGATACTACTACATAAGATTGGACCAGTCTGAGACACATTAAATGATAGTATCCGTTGCTATTACATGCAACATTTTCGTACTACTACCATACTACTACGCTGGCTACAAATTTTTCATCCGGTAAGTTTGACACTGTTTGATATTAGTAAAGTTTATGATATCCTTAGTGTTGGTAAACATAAGTTGCGTTTTTGCAGATACCGTGGTATCTCTTACCACGGTAACTGGATCTGCAATTAGTCGTTTTTGCAGTTATCGTGGTATCGGATACCACGTCCTAAAGTCGTCATCACAGTTACCGTGGTAGATGAATATCCGTTTGACGTATCTGTTTTGCACTATGAAATCGTATACCACGGTATCTGGCAAGATACCATGGTAACGGCAAACACGCCTTTGTCCGTGGTATCATACCACGGTAACTGCGAAAACGACTTTTTACCGTGGTATCTGCAATAACGCAACTATAGTAAAGTAATACTAGTAAAGTTTATGATCTCCTTAGTGTTTCTCAACTATCTTCATAAATACATGTCTATTCTAGTCCGTCAAAATTTGGTTTCTGGGGCCCAGATAGCCGTTCTACGTATGTTTTCCTTATTATATTAACGTATTTTCATTATTACATTTTTTGTACTAAATAAATGAAATGCAAATTTGTTCTGTCCCTCAATTTGATTACGCAGACTGGTCACTGTAAATTACGCAAAAATAACACAAATTAAAGGATTTAACTGATGTGGCGGAAGACGGGGGGGGGGGGGGGGGGGGGGGGGGAGGGGGGTCACTGTCAATCGTGGAAAACCCAAAAAAGAACAGCTAAAATTAGCCTACTCCCAAAATATAGAAACCACTTCCAACTCTTTAGAGCATTTCATCCCTCTTTCTCGACAGCTCATTAATTATTTATTAGGCACTGACCCTAGCGGATACATCTTTTCTTCTTGAAAATTTTGTGGATTTTAAAAGGATCCTTTGGACTGTTTACTGTTTATGTTCCAACATTTTAAGTTTATTGAATATTTTACAACTAGGCTTTGATTTTTCTAGCCTAACCAACGTCTAGCAAAAACACAGACAAATTTACGTAACCAGTTTTCCTAACAACTGAGCTTCTCGCAAATCGTGGTCGGGAGGAGGATACGCACTGAAAGCAGAACACACGGAGATTGCAGAAATGAGTGGAATGTCGACAGCGGGTTTAGAACATGCCGTATAGAATTTGGCTCTCCGATTTGAAGAAAGTTTGGAGCGACTCCGGAAGCTCGTCCGGAAGTAGTTGCATTGTATTACAGGTACGTAAACACCTTTAAGCAAAAGTGTAAATATAAGCTCAGAACAATTCGAAAAAAGAAAAGAAAATGTCAAATCTTGTACTTTTAATTCTTTTTTACTTTTATTGATATGCCAACTATATATTTTTCTGTATCTTTGACTGTTGTCTTCACAGCTAGTTCGACAGTGCCCAAAAGTGTATTTTCTGAAACGCACCACTAGATTATGGGTTTAACTAGCGAACGACAGTGGGTGAACTAGGTATCGCAAATACGAGAATGCTTCTGAATTAACTCCTTTAAGACTAATCAGTCTATTGCAAGAGAAACTAAAGCAGCTCTACACGTGCGGTAGAAACTGTACGCTTGACACATTTTTTGTATCCTTCGGGGCTTCGCTTTATTACGAAGGGCCATATAACTTCATCTTGGCGCAGCACACTTTCTCTGCTCAACAAGCCTATTAGGCACTTTTTTGTAGGTGAAATTCAATTAACAAAGCTTATCCTCAAACCTGTTTCAAGTTCCATTAATCAGTAGCTTCGGCTAGAAAAGCACCATTCCGCCAAGGGATGCCTCACTCCGCGATTGAAGGTGAACATCCGAAGCCACAAGTTCGAACAACCTTCTATCTAGCACGAATTAACCGGTTGATTAAAGCGGGTATTGAAATTGCCGCATAAAAATATACCGAGCTCATGCTTCTGTTCTAATTCGGCAACGACTTTGCCATACCCAGCCGACCAATTCACTATAAAACTTTCATCGGAAAAAAAAAAATACAGCGAACGACATACCGTAGGCTACAGGTATTTCTTCAGCCCAAGGTGACTGCGAATCATATTTGACGGTGCAAAACGGATACGTCAGCTACATTTTAGTAGAGCTATATTCCAAAACCAAAATGCAGAAGAATCTCTACTCTTTCGACAACCCAATCGAACAACAGAAACAGCAGCCGTGTTCAGAATGAAATCACTGCACCAGCTCTAGCTTTCCGAGAAGAAAAATTTAACAAAATCAGAGATTTAAGGAAGAGTCTTTAATTGTTTTTCCAAAAGTTCAATTTCCAGCTTGAGCCTGAAGAGGACCCCGTAGGCTACATTAAAGATTTCAAAAAATAAATGTGTGCGAATTTAACTTGTGGTCCGACCAGCTCTGAAGTAGCTCGCCAACTATCAACAAGAGCTACGAGCTCATATGGCACTTGTACGAGTAGGCTGTACAAGAAAGTACATGAAAACGTCACAAAATACACCCGCCATCCAAAAAGGCGGTTCGTAAATAGAAATAGGATATTTAGTTTCACTCATTTCTGAGCAGTTCCGGCATCGTCTCGATTGCAAATGCACATGACTGTTCAAACTTTCATCCCAATAAATCCATTTGTTTGATCCCTAGACGTGCTACACGATTTCCGGTACTCACTCTATTTCCACCTACCGTGGCCGAATCTGGTTCGGAATAAAAAAAAAATCGACCACCTAAAGCATCTTCGTTTATGCATGCATGTCTACCAAGTTTCACTCGAATCTGAGCATTTTTGGAAAGTTCCGGTACCCCCCCCCCTTCCCACCAACGTTGTCGGAGCCGGTTCGGGCCCAATCTCTTAATTCCCTCATCAAGTTTGACTGAAATTGGAGCATAGCCTATCTGCAAGTTTCCAGTACCCCCCCCCCCCCTACCTTGGCCGAATCCGGCCCAGACGCCAAATAACAAATCTAGGCCCCATAAACTCGGCACTGTCGAATTGCATCTCATTCGGTCCATCCGTTTGGTTTTTGTGCATGTCAAAAGTCCCCCCACCCCCAATTCCCCTAATCGTGGTCGCATATGGTTCGAACGCATGTTTTACATGTCGAGGCCATCGATTCGTATCACCCATGAAGTTTCACTCGAATCAGACCACTCGTTCGCAATTTATAGAAGTCCATATTTCTCTTCTCTTGCTCCCCCAAAAATGCTCCGATCTAGGAACGGAAGTTTCCGGGGGTATGTTGTGTCAGGTTTTTAAGTCAAGATAATTCGGGTCGCTAATATGCCTGCAAAGTTTTGTTGTCGTTTTACATCTGGAACTATTCTAACTCACGACTACCGGAATTCCAGGAAACCCCCTCCAACTCCCCCCACAGAGCCCCGAAACCATCTGGCTCCGTCAATTTCATCTAGGCCTAATGCTTGTTCCATCCATTAAGTTTCGTCCCAATCCCTCTGCTTTTAGAGTTTCTTGAGTTTTCCATCCCCCCCCCATCCCCACAGGTATCGGACCCGACCCGGACGTGACACTGAACGTCCGAGGCGATAGCTCACCAGACAAGTTTCATTCAAATCCGATCACCCGTTCAAAAGTTATGCACGCCACTAGATTCCGGACTCCCCATCCACCCACTCCCCCCACGATGGTCGGTCGGGGAAACGGCTGTTACCAAATCAATCTGTTCGGATCCCTGACATATCTGCCAAGTTTCATCGCCCTAGGACATCAGGAAGTATGCCGAACTCGCGGGATCGCTAGAAATCCGGACCCCCACCCCAACTCCCCCACAGTGCCCTGATCCGGTCCGGTTATGTCAATGACGTTTCTAGGACCTGTGCTTGTTTTTCCCACCAAGTTTCATCCCGATCCCTCCACTTTAAGCGTTTCTCAAAATTTCCGGTTCCCTCCTCCAACTCCCCCCATTGTCATCGGATCCGGCCCGGATTTAAAGTGAGGTGTCTGAGACACGAGGTCATCCTAAATATCAATTTTCATCAAGATCCGATCACCCGTTCGCAAGCTAAAAATACCTCAAATTTTGGCTTCACCCTCCCTCCACTCCCCCCCCCCAGATGGTCGAATCGGGGAATTGATGATTTTCTATTTAAGCTGGTCGGGTCCCAGACATGCCTGTCAAATTCCATCGTCCCAGCACATCAGGAAGCACGGAACTCGCGGGATCACTACAAATTCGGACTTCCCCCCCCCCCCCCCCCCCCAACTCCCCCAAAGTGAGCGGATCCGTTCCGGTTATATCAGTCACGTATCTAGGACTTTTGCTTGTACTTTCCACCAAGTTTCATTCGGATCCCTCCACTCTAAGTGTTTTCCAAGATTTCCGGTTTCCCCCTCTAACTCCCCCCAGTGTCACCGGATCCGGTCTGGATTTAAAATGGAGGGTCTGAGACACGAAGTCCTTCCATGTATTAAGTTTCATGATGATCCGATCACCCGTTCGTAAGCTAAAAACATCTCATTTTTCCTATTTTTTTCCGGATTCCCCCTCCCTCCACTCCCCTCCAGATGGTCGGATCGAGGAAGCGACAATTTCTAATTTAATCTGGTCCAGTTCCTGATATGCTTGTCAAGTTTCATCGTCCTAGCTTATCTGGAAGTGCCCGAACTAGCAAAACCGGGACCGACAGACCGACTGACGGACAGAAATAACAATCGCTATATGGCACTTGAGTAAGCTCAAGTGCCATAAAAACCACTAACATCAGCCGATTGTACCCCCCCCCCCCCCAAAAAAAAATTAAAAAATAATTAAGATGAAACACACATTCTATGAGCATTTCTTTTCAGTCTTAATCTTCGCAGTTGTTTTCCCGTCAATGACTTCGTTGACAGACTAAACTGCGTTTTTCTGTTATCTGCAAAAACTCGAATCAAATTCATCTGCTCTACCATAGAACGTCATTTTTGGTGGTCTATTTTAAATTGTGTGGTTGTCCCTGGTCTTCAAAAAGTGCCATTTCTGAGGATCATGTACAAAGTTTTAGCTTAACATTTGAGTGCCCCCCGGCGCCGCGACACAAACGTCATGTTGACGCGGAACTTACAATCGCAGCGTCGTAACGCGGAAAAGCAGTTTGTTTGAACCAGCGTCGACTATGTCGTCATTAGTTGTGTCCGATGTGTGAAAAAAAAAATGAACTACTGTATGTGTAAACGGGGTGGGGGGGGGGGATTGGGTAGTATTGAGAAGCAAACGTTTTGGGGTACAAGAGATACAGGAAGATTACTTTCTGTGGGCATGAGTAACAGGGCAAGCTTTTTGTAGCCAGACTGTCAGGGAGCACAGCGCGGAGCGCTGTGCGAGGCTTCCAAGTCCTCCAGTCCAATAAACTAGCCACACCCAAACCGTCTGTGGTGGACAATACAATCTGACTAGATTGCCTACCCCTTGTGGTGTAGTATTCTCGGAAAACGGGTATATATTGCTGTATACAGTTGTTTTAATTCGTGGGTGGGGGGGGGGGAGGCTCATGGACTGTCAACTCATGTGTAAAACACAAGTGAGCCCTGGATTTGGATGTAGGACACCACAAACCAAGAGGGGCATGGTTCATGGGTTCATATAGGTGGTTGGTATTTGGGGTAAATATTTTCTGCAAATATCGGTGTAATGCAGAAGCTTTAATGCACAAGTGAAAATAAAAATGGTACCGTACGAGTGGATATGGTGGGGTGGTAAAACGTGCAGAAGGGGGGGGGGGGGGTCAGTATGGTGGTGCTCTGGGTTACAGAATACTGTGGGGTGTTAAAACATAAATATTTCTGGCAGATATAGGTTCACTGCGTAAATTCTAATTCGCAAGTAAAAATCAGATATAATAACGTATTGGTGGATACGGTATTGTGGTATACGACGTACGGAGGGGTGGTATGGCTCTGGTGGGGTCATCAGGTGATAACCACTCCTTAGATATTGGTATTTATCGGGTATATGGAGTGGCGGCGCCATCTCGAATTCTTCGAGATCCCCTTAATATAGAGCCTGCCCAATGGTTTCGGTACAAGAGATACAGGAAGATTACTTTCTGTGGGCATCAGTAACAGGGCAAGCTTTTTGTAGCCAGACTGACGTTGTTACGGTTTCGTTTTGTTGTTCCCTTTCATGGAATAAAGGCGTATTCTCGCCGTTCCCCGAGGACTCCTCGGGGAATCAAAGGAAACGGCGAGAATAGAGGGAGTGACTCCACGCGGACTCCGCGTCCGGAAAACAACGAGAACACTGGGAATGCTTCCAAAATGGATTTTCTTCTAAAAAGGAATATGCAGTTGACGAAAATAGTCTGGATCCATTTTTGGTTTTGTTTATTCTGATTGTTCTTAATTAATTTTACATTACACCTACACCAGCAAAAGCTGATTCCCCTCTGAATCTGAAAGGGAGTCCTTATTGATGATGTTGATGATAATCGGAGCGTTCCCCATCTGTGGGGACTCGCGAGAATACGGGGAAAGAGTCCCCGGGACAAACAAAAACGAGGGGACTCCTCGGGGAACGGCGAGAACACGCCTTAAGTCTTCTCTTATCTAATATACACACCTGTAATGTGGAGGCGGTAGTTGCTGGACAACTTCCCGCATGCGCAGAAGTTTTACTTCTTCGTCGTCGATCTGGACTGCGGCAACGAACTTGTCGTACAGCTGGTAGGTACAGAGAGGGTTTGGCAACTCGCGGAAGTACATCTTAAGCAGAGAGGAGACGGCATGGATGTCTTGGGATATTTGCTCGTCGTTCTGGAACAAAGGCGAGCGATCCTCGTCGAAGGAGATCCTATAAGAGTAAAATGGTAAAACACTAGGTACGGTAGCGTAGCATACGCCCTACAGCTTCTTGAGAAAGTTTGCCTATTTCTAGTCCTGCGTATATTTTCCAGATTTTTCAGTTTTCTCGCCAGATAAAACTGGCGGCGTGGTATCAAAAACCGTGGCAAGGGAAGGGTAATTCTCATGGAATTTTGCTCTGTTCTCTAGAATTGAAGACTCCCATTCCGACAGCATTTCGTGTATAAATGAGGCAGACGGACTTGGCTCTAAAGGAGAGAACTCCGTGAAAAAGAAATCCGACTCAGTCTGGTACGCTAAGCCATTTTTTTTTTATAACAAAGCTCAAACGTTGGGGCATACTGGCATGGGTGAGCATGTGCTCATACGCATTTGCAATGCTTGTCCCCCCGTCCAAACTTTGGTATTATTTTGACTTAGGAAATGTTCTATACCGATGAGGGAATAAGGATGTTATACGAGAATAAGGAGTACACGTACGTATGAGGACCGCGCATACAACTGCCAGCATAACCTAGCGTTTAAGCATGGTTGGGAAAAAAAAAAGGCTTACTGTACTAGAATGACCCGACTGGGGTTGAAGGAGATTGCAACACTGTAGTACGTGAAGTAACACGTCCTCAGAATCGGGACTGATAACAGGAAAATCATGGGCCATTGCATTTCCTAGACTGAAAAAGGTTCCACTCTACCTAGCCTCATCTAGCAATCATTGATTCCTTCCTCCTTTCTGACAAAAATAAAAGCAACGGTCCAACTGCCACATGCTAGGTTAACTCATTTCTGGGAAAAACAAACGTAATTCAACGAGAGCCAAACATTTCGTTCAAATTTCCCAACCATCTCCTCGCACTCGACAAAGTTCCAAGGAAACGAAATTACCACAAGTTTTATCCGAGGAGGAAACGGAAAGAGAATGACGCAAAAACGAGTAAGAGGTTCGAAATGGCAAACTTGGCATACACGAAAAGGCACATGTCCATGGGAACATGCTACGCCTACGGCATTCAAGGGGTTGCTCACGCCATAAATGGCTGTACAGTAAGTGCCCAGTCGGTGTCCACAAGATTGTACAGTGGTGCCCGCCAAGTGAGCACCACCTCGAAGGTATTGCACTCTAAAACGTCGGCAACCAACATTTTTACTTTAGAAGAAGCAGAAGCTGAATCTGAATTAGTATCAGGATTCAACACAGAGTATGAAGAACTAGATTGACGTAAAACGAGTACATTTGGGCTACTCAGAAAAACAGAAAAATACCAAGAAAAAGGCAGTTTTTAATCAGAATTGTCACATCTGATTGCGTCCATATCGGTTGACCAAGGTTACTCATCAAAACTGATCCCTTGGTCAGTTAAATGTCTGAACTCTGAACATGGAGAGAGACATAGCCTTTATTACATATGTAGTTGAGTATCACTTTATACATTTTATTTTCTGGATTGCTGAGGGCTCACTTAGAAATTCAAGTGGGGGAGCCACCCCAAGGGAACACAAAATAAAAAAGAAAGAAGGGGAAACGGTCGGCAAACACTCAGTCCCTTTTCCGCTTACCCCAGATCGTTCATTTTGTAAAACGGTAAGAGAAGTTTTAAATCTATGTCTAACGTGGGTTGCAGCAAAGGCTACTCTGTTTCAGTTTTGTTTCGAATGGTCATTTTATTCAGAAAGGGTCGAGTTGATGCACCGTCATGTACGAGTTTTCACTTAAATGTCTCACACAAATATATTTTTATATATTTTTCGATATATTTTCGGGACCAAACACGATGAGCTGATTGGCCCTTCGTTTCATTTATGATCCAAAAAGGCACTCTGATCATAAAGAATTCACAAATTTTCACCTGCGGCGCCTTTTGTAGTACGCTCTACGTAATTTTTATTTGAGGTTTCTACTCACAATCTCGAGAACGGGCCATTTTGAAACCTAAAATTTGTTCGGGTAGTAGTTAGTTTTGTTGCAAAACAGGACGATTTAAACAAAATTTCGCCTGCGGCGCTCGTGCATTTTTATGATTTACTACAGTTAGTAGCTGCTGGTGTACCTTCGCTCTCCAGCGAGTTCCTTTTACTGGGGATGACGTTTACCTTTCACAAACTGGTTAGTTTTCTGGATGTGGTGCAGTACGTTTCTTGTCTACAGTTTCTAAAACCTTTAACTCTTCAGCCTTGCAGGATTTCCAATAATTACACTTTGCGGTATTCACCCCAGCCCCGCAGCCCAAGCCTTTCAAACACCCCCCTACGACGCCACTGCCCCCCCCCCCTCCTTAGGATTCAGCGAAATGACGCCTCTGTGGAAGAAAATTACAAATCCCAGCATCGACGAACACTACCCGGTAGCAGTGTTCCACCGCTCCCGCGGTTTTCCGCCACCATATGTTTCCCGCCACTTTTTAATTTAGGTAGCGCAGGTAGCCCGTGCAGGTAGTTTCAGATTTAAATCTTTAAATGTGAAAAGGGTGTTTACCGCCACTCAGGAAATCTTACGTCCCCAAAAGGATTAGAGGCAAAAGTCAAATCTTGTCAGACCTAATATTCTGATGGAGTGTCGAGCGCCAACCAGAATAAGTATCACGGCTACTGAAACTTAAAATTACGTATCAAGAAGTCTTCAAAAGAAGTATTTCTACGGGCGATTTCTCACCTTTGAAATCTGAATAGTTTGGGGACCTTGAGTTGTTGAAGTTACTGTTTCTTTAGTTGGTTTTCAAATAAATAATTATTTGAAACATTAAGCTCAGTCTTCGTATTAGCTAAGTGAACCTTTAATGATTAACCATTTCAAATCAAATCAAATCAAATCATTTAATGTAAACAAGATACAGTCTCTCATAGGCATAGCCCAAATATGGTATCTTTTAGTCAAACGAGAAAAACAAAAAGAATAGGATAAAACACACAAGTTACGAATTGTTAAAAGTACGAACAAAACTCGGCACAAAGCTTCGAGAATAACGCTGTGACCTGGAGTAAACCGGTGTCAGTTTTGGAACTTTCGCAGCCGCCTCTCTGGGGAGTCGGGATCTGAGGGGGACAAAGGGGGGCGGGAGGAAGTTCTTGTAGATGGGGTGGAGGAGGAGGGTTGAGCCAAATTTTAGGCACAGTTTCTCTCGACGGGCAAAAAGGGGGTCAAGTTTGTATTCTTTTAGATAAAAAGAAGAGTAAGGCAGTGGGGAACCTCCGTAGATGATTTGTAGCGACCTCTTCTGAACCCGTTCAATTTTATCACTTTCTTCTTTTGTAAGAGCGAAATGCCAAACAGGACATGCATATTCTACTAGTGGGCGGATGAACATGCAGAAAATTAATTTTAGTTTATCCTTAGGAACCCGGAATTTCTTTAGAGTCTTCAGCATTTGGATAGCACCATTTGCCTTTTTTACAATCAATCTTGTGTTTTCATGCCAAGTTAGATCAGAAGAGATCACTACCCCAAGCAGGGTAGTGCTGTTACAGAGGAGGTTTGGGTCTATAGGTGGTTCGAATTCAGGTAGGCTTTTCTTGAGAAATGAAAATGTCATTACTGAAGATTTATCTTTATTTACCACCATATTTAATTTTGCTGCTTCAGAGGTAACTTGTTCAATATAATTGAAAGTTTGACTTTTACACGCTCCAAATACTACCTCTGCTAGGGAAAGATCATCTACATACTTCCATCTTTCTTCCAGCCCGACAGCTATTTCATTGATCATGAGGAGGAAGCATAAAGGACCGATCACTGTTCCTTGCGGGACACCGCAAAAAATCCCTTGCGGGACTTTTTAGATCTGGAATTACATGAACGTGCGCTACCTGCACTAATGAGTTGGCGGAAAACATAAAGTGGCGATGGACCTACCAAAATATTTGACCCTTTCGTCTGACCCAACTAATCCTCTTGATGATGAAGATTTCCTTGCTAGCGAAAAACACACGGTGGCGCTGGAACACCAACTTCCACTATCGAGGTGATTAACACAGGGATAAGCCACTTCCGAACACCAACCTGAAGGATGTGATAGTATGTGGGGTTTTGTCTGTGTTTATGGCACTCCCCTGGTAGGGAAAGGTTGGAGTTAATTTTCACCTAGGTAGTTTGCTTCCCCTTAAACTTATTTCAAGACGAATATCAATTCGCCGAACAGCCGGATTTACTCATTCTAGAGAAAAATGATCTACAGACACCCTGAAAAAATCCCTTCGACGCAAAACTAAACATTATTAAAACTAGTAGTAGTTGTCAGAAAAACTGAACAAGAACGATCCCAAAGTAAAATATTACACTGTAAATCACCGTAGAAATATAGGCACTTGCAGATAACGTACCGAAATCAGCTTATTTTCCCGCACCCAGCGAGACTTCGGCTACGTCCCAGTTCTATTTCTCTAGCCCCTCTAAGTACATGCAACCACTGGGAATACTTGGAATGAAACCAATTGCTTTCAAGGGCTTCTCGAAAGTAGGATGAGTCACAAGAACGGGAATTTGAAAGAGACGCAATTTGAAATAAAGGAACGACAGAACGCTTGCAAGAATTTTCTAGGAAATAATACGACGGCAAACGACAGATGCGTTAATAACAGTTGGCTTGTCCTAATTGTCTGGTGGCTAAGGAATGGCAAACCGAGCTCAAGACTACTAGCTTCTAGAACCGAGACAAGTGGATGTGTTTTCTGGAATCAAAATTGATGTAAAAAAGAATTCATGCTTTATTTTTTGAACCAATCAGATTCCAAAGAATTCCTACTGTGCAAAGAGTTTGGCAGCGAAACAACTGATTTTTTCTATCATAATAACTCCATTATCCTCCCCCCACCCAGTTCATGAGGTAAGTTACTAGATCCGGAGGGGGGGGGGGGAGTGGGCGAGCGCTTGGTCTAACGTGGTGTTTCAGTAGACCACACTCCTTTTCTATCGCAAACTGCTAATGGCCTTTTACCATTCCATCACTCCAATCGCAATAGTCTCTGTTAGTCCCCTTCGTGTCGTTATCAGCATCCCTTACACAGATATAGTAAAGAAGATCCATAAGTTAATGAAGAGAGAGAGAGAGAGATAAACCTTCACTCTTTAAACTAAAGGGTACCGTAGTGTGAAATTCTTATCGGAAGGAGGTTCAGAGCTTTTTCTACAGAAGGAGTATATTAAACGCAAAACCTAGCAGAGTTATAGTTGGAAGTTGATGATGGTCATGATCATTTGGGGATACATAGGGAATAAAGGTCATGGTGGCTCTGAACTGGAATAAGGAGAAGTGAGGGTTTCCAGTGAGGTCCTTGGCTTAGGCCTAGTGACCTTAGGACCTAGCCCACACTTTGTTTTTTTTATTGTGTAGTATTTTGGATGGGCTTTCGCCAAGTGCCGGAAGGCTCGCAGGGAGGACGCCTCCCTCCTCTCTTGGTGAGTTACTTTTTATGGCACTTGCCCTTCGGCCAAGTGCCATATAGCGATCGCAATTTCTGTCCGTCCGTCGGTCTGTCGGTCTGTCGGTCTGTCGGTCTGTCGGTCTGTCGGTCTGTCGGTCTGTCGGTCTGTCGGTCTGTCCAGGTTTTGCTAGTTCGGGCACTTCCACATAAGCTAGGACGATAAAACTTGGCAGGCATATCAGGGACCCCAAATGATTAAGTTGGAAATAGTCACTTCCCCGATCCGAGCACCGTGGGGGGAGTGGAGGGAGGGGGAATCCGGAATCTTGAGGTATTTTTAACTTTTGAACGAGTGATCGGATCTCGATGAAACTTGATATTTGGAACGACCTCATGCCTCAGACGACCCACTTAAAATCCGAACCGGATCCGGTGACTTTTGGGGGGAGCTGGAGGGGGCAACCGGAAATCTTGGGAAACGCTATGAGTGGAGGGATCGAGATGAAACTTGGTGGGAAGACACCTAGCAAACACTAGATACATCATTTACATAACCGAGCCGATTCGGGCACTGTGGGGGGGGAGTGGAGGGAGGGGGAATCCGGAATCTTGAGGTATTTATAACTTTTGAACGGGTGATCGGATCTCGTTGGAACTTGATATTTGGAAACACCTCATGTCTCAGACGACCTACTTAAAATCCGGACCGGATCCGGTGACTTTTGGGGGGAGCTGGAGGGGGCAACCGGAAATCTTGGGAAACGCTATGAGTGGAGGGATCGAGATGAAACTTGGTGGGAAGACACTTAGCAATAACTAGATACATCATTGACATGACCGAGCCGATTCGGGCACTGTCGGGGGAGTGGAGGGAGGGGGAATCCGGAATCTTGAGGTATTTATAACTTTTGAACGGGTGACCGGATCTCGATGAAACTTGATATTTGGAACGACCTCATGCCTCAGACGACCCACTTAACATCCGGACCGGATCCGGTGACTTTTGGGGGGAGCTGGAGGGGGCAACCGGAAATCTTGGGAAACGTTATGAGTGGAGGGATCGAGATGAAACTTGGTGTGCAGACACCTAGCAAACACTAGATACATCATTAACATAACCGAGCGAATTCGGGCACTGTGGGGGGAGTGGAGGGAGGGGGAATCCGGAATCTTGAGGTATTTATAACTTTTAAACGGGTGACCGGATCTCGATGAAACTTGATATTTGGAAAGACCTCATGCCTCAGACGACCCACTTAACATCCGGCCCGGATCCGGTGACTTTTGGGGGGAGCTGAAGGGGGCAACCGGAAATCTTGGGAAACGCTATGAGTGGAGGGATCGAGATGAAACTTGGTGGGAAGACACCTAGCAAACACTAGATACATCATTGACATGACCGAGCCGATTCGGGCACTGTCGGGGGAGTGGAGGGAGGGGGAATCCGGAATCTTGAGGTATTTATAACTTTTAAACGGGTGACCGGATCTCGATGAAACTTGATATTTGGAAAGACCTCATGCCTCAGACGACCCACTTAAAATCCGGACCGGATCCGGTGACTTTTTGGGGGAGCTGGAGGGAGAACCGGAAATATTTTAAAACGCTATGAGTGGAGGGAACGAGATGAAACTTGGTGGGAAGACACCTAGCAAACACTAGATATATCATTGACATAACCGAGCCGTGCTTACTCGTAACAAGTGCCATATGAGCTCGTAGCTCTTGTTATCAAGGTACATTTCACTTTGAGTCTGCTATTCCGACCTTGTTAATCCTATAACCGCGTGTCGCTACTTTTAACACCAGCCTTCCTTTGTGGCGACATCGTTGTCAACTTACACGACTTCTTTGAGGTAACTGTCTTCGGAATAAGTGTTTCTATTCCTTGTTTTGTTATGTTTTTGCTCTTTTTTATATGCTCTACAGACCGCATCAGAAAGAATTGAAAAAAATAATTATTTTCTTAAAAAGTGTATACAAATAATACTAAAACGCGAATATTTTTCAGACGCTGAAGGGATATACCGTAGATAACCTAGAGTAACTGTAAGCTTTTCCCCCAACGCTACGTCATCAACTCGATAAATCCAAACTCTGTAACTATCCAGAAAATACAGGGGAGGAAATCGATGAAGCTTTTCGTTTCCCCGACAATACGTCATCAACTCGATAACTCAAAGCTAATACAATATCCAGAAAATACAGGGGGACGAGATCCATTCCTAAAGTCAAGATTACACCGCAAGCAATCCTGCAACTAGAAATACTCGATCACAGCCGTTCCGTTTCAACTTTCAAGAGTTAACTGTGACTTACTGTCCCACATATTACCTTTAATATTCTAGTAATGACTATTTTCAAGAAATACTAACCGCGACTCGCATTTTCCGAGCTGCGTCATTTACTAAGTATACAGAGGAAGCATTGTCAACAAGACTGGAGTATTTATGCCGGCATTTTTCCTTCATACAGACCTAACTTCTGTACTTGCTCACCATCAGAACTACACAAGATTTCAGGCAATCAGCACTTCTATCTTAATCAGGAAAACATTTCGAGCAAGACAGAAACGAAAAAGAAAGAAGACACAAAATATTCGCAAAGATTCATTGTTTACACATCCATATCTAAAACTCACGAATGTTTGTCACTGATAATTATTCATAGATGATTCGTTATGCTCCTTGGAGGGATTTCGGATTCCGCGCATCGCGGAACAGAGAGAAAGTAGTGACAGGAGATCAGCAAAACGGGTTGGATACTCTCAAATTATCAACCGAAAGGAAGTGAATATATGTGAAGTTAGTAGGCTACAGTTTAAGTATATAGCCTAGAGTTGTTTCAAAGCAAAAAGGCATATTTTCAGCTCTTCCTTCTCAATATTGCGTAACAGTTTTTTTATTAAGGGAGGGGATCATACAAAAAAAGATTAGCGACGAAAGTTGTCTAGTTTACTGTAGGTAGATCAGTGAGGATGGCTTTGTTTGATCAATTTTTTTTTTTTTTTTTTTTTTTTTTTTAGCAAGAACCAACTGGTATAATCAGTTAACAAATCCCGTTTATTTCCAGAATTTTCCTTCGTCACCACACACGATTTTTTCGCGAGAACTAAAAATTGGATGTGGACAGTTGAATCTTTTCCACGAAAAGATTTATTCAGTCTTCGTGATTCACGAAAAGAGAATCTGGGATTCCACGAAACCCATCGTATTTCCAGACGACATACCCCGAAGCATACTCTCGCAATCCTTTACTGAATCTAGAACGAAAGAGCGGCATCTTTGCATTTACTTACAGACTTCACTTAGCATATGCCTGTCTGCTTCTAATATGTCGTGTCTACTTGTGGCCCATTGCCAACTGCTAAACTGATCAACTACACCAAACACACCCACAAATGACTGAAGCGCCTAAACAAGGAAGATGTACGAACATAACCTTATCGATGGGCTTGACATCAACCTTGATAGGGACAATTAGTAGGCTCATCCAGGAAAAGAACTTAGCAATGCAAATAATCACCTACAGTCACAAGCTAATCAATGGCTCGAAATTAGCATACAAAGGCACGCACGCGTTTCAGGGACTGCTATGTTAAACCCGGGGTAAATCAACGCCTAAAAATCAATAATTATGGACTTGCTGTTTCAGCCGCTGGATGTGGGCAAAAAAATGTAAGCTATATATTCCTTGAGTCCAAGCTGAATTTGAAACATATATTCAAATAATACATAAACGGATACTTCAGCTACGATGCTTTAGCAGTGACATTTTGGCCCTTCTTGGCAAGGGTCCTTGTCAGGCTGCTAGAAAAGACACAATTTTCGATGGGATCCCGAAAGCGGCAACATTTACTGGACTCATGATTCCGGGTGAACTGGTTGTAAAGCGAGAACAAAGTTCAGAGATCGACTGAACACTCGATGTCTCTTTAGCTTGAAGAAAATGTCTTTTTTACGACTTGATTGGAAATTCCCTCCTCCATCTCTTAACACAGGGCTTCGAGATCAACCAATGAACTTTTCGAAAAATAATCCTCACACAACTTTTAATAAAAGGCTTTCAATGCAGAGACATAACAATATAACAGAGATGACAGTATAGTATACAATATAATATAATAGAGTGGTAACAGACGGATCAACCGTGCCATGTCACAGGTATCCCGGCACTGACATTTGTCTGCTTCACGAGGTTACTGCTTCAAACGAACTACTTTTTCTTCAACAGAGGTACCATGAACACTGACAGAAAGGTAGTAGGTGAAATGTACGTTCACTTCCTTCGGGATGCTATCGGTAGCAATTTGCAGGTGTATTGTGTCAAGTGTACTTTTGCTACCTACCTGGATGCAGTTCAGCAAGCGCCGGGCTTCTTAAAGTCTGTCCCTGCACATAATCCCAAAGAATAACGAGCAATGTCACATCTGAGAGTTTCAGATACTAGAATGCAATAAGTTCACCCTTTATTATTATTATTAACTTTTTAATTCAGCTTTCGCCATAAACTAACATAAAAACAACAAACACACAATCAATCCCACCAGAATTAGTGAAGCGTCGTTTTTTTATGCCACTGGCATGTCTGATGCTTTTAAGAAACACCAGGTTTATTTATATTTGCCATTAAAATTGTACCTTACCTTTACTTTAAACAAAAACAACACTATGGTACAACACCAATGTATCTCCAGCAGATGCCTCCAAACAGGTAGATTGTGGAAAATGGGGTTTGCTGCCAGGATGATCAGACAGTTCTCCGACCGCCATAACCTTACAACCAAAGATGACCGGGCTTTACGAGCAAGTTCAGCAACACTGCGGCAATGGTTCTGGACAAATGCCTGACTTAAGCTCTCTCGAGCCTGCAGACGAATCAGACGTCTAAATATTCTCTTGTAACAAGCCTCCAGATTACAGTACGAACTGTTAGTACAACGATAACATAAAGCTAGCGCAAAAAACTGGTAGCAATACGTCTTGAACAGCCTAATCTTAATTGCACTATTTACGGAACCAAATTTCCATATTAAAACGTTCCCTCTCTTACAAACACTGTGCGCAAGGTCACGGAGGTGAGTATCATCCTTCAAAATGTCTCCTTTAAATTTTACTCATGTTCTTGCTATCATGCAAGCCCGTATCCAGGAATTTAATTCGGGGGGGGGGGGGGGGGGGTTGCCTGCTGGTCGGACAAAAAAGTACAAAAAAGACATAGATCAGAGGGAAAAGCCTATACAAATCATTAATTTTGTGTGTTTCGGGGGGGGGGGGGGGGGCAACCCCCTACCCCCCCTGGATACGGCCTTGGTATCATGCCTGAAATCTCCCCGGGCATTAAGGGTGACCCCCAAGGGAGGTTAGGTTTGTATCAACCAGAACCTGAACATCGGATTACGACACGTACGTCTAATACAAGAATATTACCAGCAGAGGCGCCAACACTTCAGTAAATCTTAGGGCCATGATAATTTTTGGGTCCGCATCCCAGAATTATTTTTTACTCAGACAAAAAATTTACTCTTATAGGGGTTAATTTTAAAGTAGTTTTCGAATTCACCTTGAAGTAATGTCACTGCTTTGCATTTTGCCTTTTAAAAGCTATTTCGGGGCAAAATAGAAGCAGGATGGAAGATTTAGTGCCCTCTGGCCACCCTATTCTCCCCCACACAGAATGGCACCTTTGTTTAACAGTGGTCTCAGGCGCGGTACTTTCGGCACTGGACACTATTTGCAGAAGACCTTTTTCTAACCACGTGACCAGGACTTCATAATCTTGTGCGAACACGGTCACCGGACTTAAGCGTACAGAAACAACACTAATTACAGTCTCAGCGTAAGGAACGGCTTCTTTTCGCGCTCTACTACTGCCTGTAAACACCATTCTTTGTTCTGAAAACCTATCTTAAAAAGATTTGATAAGCACAGTGATTCTGAAATGGGAGCTCGAAACAGGTGGTTCATGACTTTTTTTTTTATCGGAGAATTTCTTTTCACCATGACTAAATATGGCGTTAGGTTTCTGCCCAAGTCAAGAAGCTTCGGTCGTAAACCTGTCAGAGGATTATATTAAGTGCCGAAAAAGAGGGTTTGATGAGCGTAACAGCCCAGGAAAACACATCAAAGAAGATGAAACGCCGTAGGTCCAATAAAATAAGCAGTGAGCCTCGAGGCTGGCGTGAACCACTCAAGACGGTCCAGGCTTTCAAGAAAATCTTGAAATGCGTACGAAACAAAATACTGGAAAAGACAACTAGCCACCTTTCGACCCTAACTAGCATGACTCAAAGATTTGTAGCCAGATTGAAAAGAGGGACACCAAACCCTGACAAAGCAACGTTCTCAAACATTGTCTCCTTTTGCCTTGGTAAAAAGACAACCTTTTGATTGCTCTGTTTGTCAACTCGTGATCCAATCATTATGCTACTCGCTGGTAACCTCAGGCATTCCTCCTCCTTGGATCGGTTCACGACCCCATCACCATAATTTTCGTAAACAAATAACCATTTCTGTAAATAATGTGTGTCTTCTCGACCTCCATTTATGCCCTGGAAGTGTTTAATAAACTGTCCTTTTGTTTTGGAAAATAAAACAAATTAGTCAGACATCAACCTCTAGACTCAATTTGATACTTGCTGGCGGTTCGTAATTGCACCATGAAAAATAATCAAAGTGCTTCTTTTGTGGACTCGAAACCTGAAGAGTTTACTTACTTCAACAATCCGCTAAGAAGAACAGAATGGAAGAGCGAAAAATAAAAAAACATATTACAAATATGAAAACTGTACGAAAACTGACTCAAAAAGTGAGAATGGAATTCACGTCCATCTCTGCCTCTGCATTAGCACAAGCCAACCCCTAGAGAACTGAAGCCCACATAAATACTGACGAAATTATCCAAGAAATTGTCTGATAGAAATTGTCCCTAACTCAGGAAAAGCGGTTAAACAAACTTGAAAAAAGTTACAGCAGATAAAAGCTGAGCAACTAAGGAACAATAGAACTAGCAGGAACACCAGATGGTGGTCGTTGAAACTTTAAAGGACCCTTCGCACTATTTACTCTTCAACTTACAGTATTTTAAAATGTTTGAATACTTTAAAACTATGCTGAGCTTTCAAAAATAAACCACGGTTTTGGCTGTTTTAAGCCTTTTCCGAGACCCGCTGACTTGTAGCGAAAACAGGGAACAATTCAAATAACCTTTTTTTCTGATTGGACAACTTCTTGCAGACAACCGTCGACAGCGTGATACACATCGAAGGTAGCAAAACACGACAAGTGAGAAAGTCAACGTGGTTTTGTTGAGGGGTTACAATGTACCGTACAAAATTGGGGTCTCTGGGTCTAGAAATATAAGAAGTGATCATGGAAGTTGGTTGCATTAGTATTATAGGTAAGACAGGTCCTTTAAGCTTATCAACTTCCTCCGTTGAATCTCGAGCAGATACAATTTCGACATTTCTGTTTACGGACGACTGGGCATACGCAGTGCCATCTCGGCACCATGCCGCCTACACGGCCTATTAAACCTGACCCTGCCCCGCGCTCCAGATGTTCTCCATCCCCGCAAGAACGTAAGACGGCTAATTACCTGAGTTTCTGTATGTTGGAGGATACTCCTGACAGTCTATAAATACCATCGACGATCCCGTGAGATTCTATGTAGTCGGCGCACACTCGGAGAACGAGAGGAACTGGAAATAAATGTTTGGAGATAAGGGGAGAGTTTTTATGGGTTCTGTTCGCACCCCCATCCGAGGGAGAGTCAGATTTCTAAAGCTGGAATATGTGAAGTTTGATACCACGAGATTACGGGTGACAGGGTTTGGGTTGGAAAAAGCAGGTGGCACAACCCATCACCGCGAAAATGAAACAAACCGGACCTTATGGTTCTTGCAAGGGAAAACAGAGGGTCTACTCGAACTCCTGGTTCACACTTTCGCGTTACATGCGACATGATTGTTTAGCTGACATGTGGATTCCTTAAGTACAGACAATACTTTTGAGCCGATACACATTTTCGTGATCTCGATGAGCCTATGATCGTTTTGCTTCAAGGTTTTTTTCTAGCGCCCTTAACGTGCGCACCGTCACCGCAAATGGCAAAAATACAATACTTTTCACCAAACGGTACATTCTCGTGATTTTCAAGGGCCCATAATCGTTTTTATCTCACGGAATTTGCTTGCAAATTATCAAAACAAACCCACGAATTGGCAAATGCCTATTTTCATCCTCTTATCCAGCCTTGCAAGTGCCATATGAGCTTCTACCTCTTGTTATAGTTAAAGATAATCATTTTTATAGCCTTAACCTCTGATCATGTTCTTGTTTTACTGTTAAGTATGGATTAGGTGAGTACCGCGGGTAGACCCCCCCCCCCCCTGGTAGGAGGTTAGAATGCACTCTGAGTCTCGGCTAGTACGTGTGCTGCAACATTCAGTTCCAGGATCTTCAGTCGGCAAGCTTTGCCAAAGTCGAGTTACGAGTTTGATCTTTATCGAATACATTTTTAACTAATTTACGCCAAACCAAAAGTCCGCGGATTTGGATATATTTCAACTTGACTTGCATTCCAATTCCAATTCACAACTGCCAAGTTTGACAGAGGATTATTATTACATGTGTACAAAACCTTGTTGCTTCAGCAAGATATGTCAGTTCATAGATTTAAATTTAAGGATAGCCTACTGTGAATATTCAAGAAGTAGGAACTAACAAGACCTGAATTTCAACGACTTTTAAAATTTTTGAAACTGTCCAAAGCTGGACGACAGTTGGTCGACCACAATCAGTTCAAAGGACTACGACTGGAAGAACAATCCATGAACCATTACTGTCATTGCTGTCATACAGGCTCGTATTTATTTCGGGGTGAGTGTGGGGTTTCCCCACCCGCGGGTCGGATCTAATCCGTACTTGACAGTAAAACAGGAACGTCGATCAGAGGTCAAAGCTATAAAAAACGAATGTGTATATTTCGCTAGCCCCCTGCAGGGCCGTATCCCGGGGGGGGGGGGGGAGGTAGGGAGTTTAACCCCTCCCCGAACATGCAACCAAAATTCATTTCTTATATGATTTAACCTCTGATCTATGTATTTTTGTAGGCTACTTATTGGTCCGACCAACTGGCAAACCCTCTATCTCTATCCTGGATACGGACCCGCCCCCCTGGATACAGCCTTGCTGCAATAGTTCTGAAAAGGGTTCCAACCAGATCTTCAGGATAGAGGCGCGACCCATTCCCTCTATTTGGAGTCATATTTTACGTGCAAAACTGAAGTTCAAGATCTGGCTATATCTAATTAATACATAAAGAGCCAGTAAGCTCGACGTCGTTCATCCTCCGACCTTTGCGCGTAGGTTCCTAACTAGTCTACACCACAGCACTTTCATCTACAGACTACAGGGGGGGGGGGGGGGGGTAAATGACCAAGAATAGCGAAATCGGGTATACTACCTTCCGAATAGGCGTAATTTACTTGCAAGGTTGGTCTCACAACCTCGGCACGTACGCCATTAACTCATCTAGAAATTTAGTGCTTAAACGAACCTACCATCCCTTTCACCACTGGTGGGCTTAAAATGACTAAGAACGCCGTAATCGAATATACTAGTGTACGCATAGCTCTAAAACTATGCAAAGCACATGCCTTGGACGATTATTACGAACTGTAACATGTATATGGTGTTGCCATACCGCTAGACCCCAGGCCCATGTAAACACGTAAACAAATCAAACAGATAACGCTTGACTTCTGATATTTGGATATGCGAGCCCGCCTGTAAACACAGACCTAGCTTCCGTTAGAACTTTCAGAGTGTGGCTTGCATGTTGCTCGAGCCCGTTCCTTCGATCTTTCGTCGTGAAAGACAAGGAATCTGGTGTCTTCAAGTTCGAGCCTTGATTACTTTCGTTTTGTATATAATATAGCACTATTGAACCTTCCAATCTTTGTTTCTTTGTATATATTTTTTATCTGTCGACATTGCGAGTCTTGGTGTAAACTTCTGACATCGTATTAGGGGCGGTTGCTCCCCCTGAAATTTTTTTTTTTTTTTTTTTTTTTTTTTTTAAATACAAATTGGTTCAACTTCGGGGAAGGAAACAAACCTGTAAACAGAACAAACCTGACTACAGGTTTGTTTCCTTCCCCGAATTGAACCCAGAGGATCGACAGCCTGACGAGGACCCTTGCCAAGAAGGGCCGAAATATCGCTGATGAAGAATCGTAGCTGACGTATCCGTTGAAAACATTGTTTGTGTTTCAAAGTCAGCTTGGGCTCAAAGAATATTTACAATACAAAATTACTGGAAATGTCATTTGATAACACTTAATGAAAGTTAGGCCAATCTAATCGAAAGGACAACAAAGAAATGGGATATATGCATGTCCGAATCCAGAAATTTATTTGGGGGGGGGGGGGTGCCTGCGGGTTGGCCCATAAAGTACAAAAAAGACACGGATCAGAGGTTAAAGCCTATAAAAAACGATTATTTTCGTAGGCTTCGGGGGGAGGGGGGTTGAAACCCCTACTCCCCCTCGGCCCTGGACATATGCCACAGAACATTGTTCACAGCCGACCGATCCTGCAAGAGAGTAGACCGATGATATGCAAGCTGTGGAGCTGCATCTTCCATTCTACCGGGTGGGGGGCGGGGAACGAAGAATGGACATTTAGCGCGAGAGGCGTCTAAAACATGAAGAGATTGGCGAGATTCCTTGTGGTATCCCAGCCCATAGGGATAGGTGCCTCCAGGATTTTGTTGGTTTGTGTTTCTATTCTGTGTCGTGTACATTTATGGCCCTTGCCTGAAATAAAGGTATAACTAATAATTATTATTTTGTTTGTATTTGACATGTTATTTTATCTCATGTATCTGCTTTTACGGATTAACAGAACACAAGCTGCAAATTCAACAAAAATAAGACTTTGCCATGGTCTCGCAATTAGCGTATGAGATTACGGTCTGGACAAAAAATTACAATGTAAAAAAAAAGGTTTCAAACGTAGCAGGCAACGCAGATAAGGACATGATTGCTTCGAAGCAACAATTAAACGCATCGTTCTCAGAATAAAAGTGACGGCGAAAATTTATGCTGCGACTGTTCGCACAACAGGTGTACGAAATTGGTAACTTGTGTGTTCGGGCGAATAAAAATAAACGCATAAAAAGGGTTTGACAAGCTGGCGTATGATCTGTGGTTTAATTAGTTCGTTGCTAAAATTAATCGAACTAAAATAATATTAAAATCAACAAACGGTACTACTGGAAATTACAAATACATATTTTCCTGTTACTTGTAGCCGAAAAAACAAACTCCTTCAACGGTCAACAACTCCTTCACAGATAATCACATGAGAAGCTCCAAAGTATTATTTCTCATTTCGGAAGACATGGTAGTCCATCAGGTCTACCTTCTGTTTTGGACTTTAATTTTGCTTGGTTTTCCCACTTTTAACCAAGGCGCTTTAATTTTTTCAAATATTTTGCGTCCGACATCCGCGTCGGAGAGAGCGGATGCGTTAGCAAGAAAATCTCTAATTTTTCGTGGAAAGTAATGGTATTTTTGAGATCGATATTTCTGAGCCATTTCATCTTGAAAAGATCATTTCTAATTAGAGTTGTGCTTCAAGGGAGTTAAGTCGGAAGCATTTTAGCCTCCGCAAAGTTCATATCGAGGGGGTGCTCACTTCCAAAATAAGTGTACGGTAAGTGGCATCATCTAGTAGCGCTATCCGAAAGCACCCATATGGGCCAAGATGGGTTAACATTTTAAAGGACACGTCGCGTCTATAATGCCAATAGAACCTACTTCATTATTCTTAAGCCAGGAGTTCCAAATTCCATATGTTACATTCTAAGCCTGCTAACGATGCCTCACTAATCTTTGCAGTTGCCACGATTCACTATACTCCACGCGCTTCTAGGCTGATGCTAAGTGTTCGCGTACATGCTATTGACGCTTAAAGCCGGTTATCTGAATTTTGCCGAGTTTTTACTAGAAGTCAATGGACCTGGGAAAAGGCTTAAAACAGCCAAAGTCGTAGATAGCTATGAAGAGCCTAGTTTTACAGTAGCCTATTCAAATAGTAATAAAAATTGGAAATGGAACAGTAAATAATGCGAGGTGTGCTTTAAATGAAATCAAACAAATATAAAAACTTGGTATATGAAGAAAAAGAAAAAAATAGGGCTAAATATTTGTTAGTATTTCTTTCTTAGTATATTTTGATGAAACTTGGTGGGAGGATCCTTTGGTCAAAGTACAGGTCAAGTTCGAAGATAGGCTCTGTAGCCCTATATTTGAGGGTGGCGGAGGGGTTTCAAATTAAGGAGGAAACAAATCCTCTCAGCCCTCTCAGCCCATGAAATTATTAGCCAGTTTTTCATTCCTGAACCCGATTAATGTGCTTGTCACTGTGTACAAATTTTAAGTCTATTTAGTGTTTTTTTGTTTTTTTTTAAATGAAAAGAATGTTGTCGTGTTTATTTGCATTGTTTTGTTTAAGTGTTTTAATATGTATATTTTACTTTTGTATTTTATACTCCGCTGTTACGCAAAAAGCGGGTCATAAATAAATAAATAAATAAATAAAAATATTTTTGAAAGCTATTGTGATAGTTGATTTAGGGGTAAAGAGACATGCTGAATTGAATATGAAATTTATTTTCTCGCCGGACAAATAGTTCACCCGGAATCCGGCGAAATTTGTGAAAATTAAAAGTTTAGTATGAAGTTGATTAAAGGCTTGATTTAGGGGCAAGGACACGTGCTGAGTCCGAATATGAAATTTATTTTCTCACCGGAGAATTAGCTCGGCCGGAATCCGGCCAAAACCGGAGAATTTGATAAAAGTAAAAGTTTTATTCGTTAAAAGTAAAAGTTTGATTTGTTAAAAGTAAAGTTCGATTTGCGGGTAGGAAGAAATGCTAATTCGCATAAGACAATCATTTTCCCACCGGATCTACAGATCGCTCGGAATCCGGCTGAAACCGGAACATTTTTTAAAAGTAAAAGTTTAATCTGAACTTGATTAGAGGTTGAATGTAGAGGCAAGGAGACACGCTGAATTCGTTTTAAAGCTTTAGTTTTTTCCCAGACAAGTAGTTTGTCCGGAATCCGGCCGAGACTGGAAGTTGGGTAGAAATAAGGAAGGAAGGAGATACGACGTAGGCTATAGGGTAAACCATATGCTGAATCCACATTTGAATATTTGACAGCGCAAAACGGATATCTAAATATATCTGAGCTTGTTGAAATTCAGCTAGCTTATCCGGTTTGTACTGTCAAAAAAGAACTTGTTCTTCTTCGATTATTACCACCTCTTTGTAAATATTAAAAGTACAAATGTTCAAGAAGTCTGTTGAAGACCGTGTATCTACAAGACCGAATTGTCGGGAGCAAATATTAAAATTTTAGGATCCCATCGAAACCTTTGGTCTTGTTTTAAGAAGAAAAGGTGTATCCGCTACACTATCGTACATTGCCTAAACCCACTGAACAATATATGAGCGGACGGAACTGAGGGACTCGAATTGTTAGATAAGGTTCGTTCATATTTCTGTTAGTTGCGAATAAGGCTGACATTAGTTATAATTTATTTTGTTTACCAAACTCACATTTAACCTAATAAAAAAAATAAAAAAATTAAGAAGCCTTTTGGTCTGTGCAGAGCGATTTTTTGTTTCACCTTTCTCTCGTCACATCGTTTACCACTCCCTTCCTGAGCCCCTCACCCAAGGGGTTGCTCACTCCCAAAACCGATGTACACCAAGCGGCGCGTGCCGCGGTGTACAGCGGTGGTGGAGAGAGAGCAACCCATCGCCCCCACCCACTCCAAATCTCTCCCCGAGTCCCCCGCCACACTAATTCACCTCTCAACAAATGCCAATTTAATTTACTTTCGAAAATAGATACGTTTTCAGCCTCCCCAACGCTGACTCCAAACCGATACTGCACTATTTGTAATCAGGAATCCTGCTCTACTTGTACTTCGCTGCTCATTCATCAACATGCTCGCATTGCTCTTAGAATAAAAGCGATAATTTGAATAAAAAGGAAAAATATTATTAGACCGTTTAAGAAAGAAAAGGAACAGTAGTTTTTACAATAATCATCACTGTTGACCAGTGGCGAAACTAACTCCTTTTCATGGGGTGGAAAGCCCAGATTTTACCGACAAGATTTAAGGATTTACTGATAAAAAGCGCCGTTGCCGCGCAGTGAATGCATCTTACAACCGTTGTAATAACAAGACCAAAGGTTTCGATGGGATCCCAAAATTCAATATCTGATCCAGACAACTGGGTCTTGTATTAGCCAGATCCAGTCTTCGCCAGACTCCTTGAACATTTTTACAATTAAAATTCAGAAACAGAATTAAGGCCAAATAGCTAATCACCTGAGAAAACCAAGTTCAGATTTGGATTCAGCATGTGTGTTTACCCCTATAAGTCATATCTGTTTTGACGAAAACTTCCTGCCACTTCTGCCAATTTCCCGGTACCGGCCGAAATCAGGGTATCTTCTTTCCCCAGTAATGAACATCTAATCAACTTCAAATAGAAATTTAGCTTATAACAAATTTTCCGAGTCCAGCCGGATTCCGGTCGAACTATATGTCCGGGTAAAATATGATTGTCATACAGGGACTCAGCATCTCTTCTTACCCCTAAATCGCTTATCTAATCAACTAAAAATAAAACTTTGACTTCCAACAGATTTCCGGTTTTGGCCGGATTCCGGACGAACTACATGTCCGGGTAGAAAATTGTTTTCACATGAGTGTTCAGCATGTCTTCTTGCCCTAAATCGAACATCTAATCAACTCCAAATAAAACTTTTAATTTTGACAAACTTTCCGGTTTGGGCCGGATTTCGGTCGAAATACTTGTCGGTCGAGAAAATAGTTTTCACCATCGTCTTCAGCATGTCTTCCTTCTTCTAAATCAAACATCTAATCAACTTCAAATAAAACTTTTACTTTCAACAAGCTTTCCGGTTTGGGCCGGATTCCGGGCGAAATACTTATCCGTCGAGAAAATAGTTTTCACCATCGTCTTCAGCATGTCTTCCTACCCCTAAATCGAACATCTAATCAATTTCAAATAAAACTTTTACTTTCAACAAACTTTCCGGTTTGGGCCGGATTGCGGGCGAAATACTTGTCCGTCGAGAAAATAATTTTCACCATCGTCTTCAGCATGTCTTCCTACCTCTAAATCGAACATCTAATCAACTTCAAATAAAACTTTTACTTTCAACAAGCTTTCCGGTTTGGGCCGGATTCCGAGCGAAATACTTATCCGTCGAGAAAATAGTTTTCACCATCGTCTTCAGCATGTCTTCCTACCCCTAAATCGAACATCTAATCAATTTCAAATAAAACTTTTACTTTCAACAAACTTTCCGGTTTTGGCCGGATTCCGGGCGAACTACTTGTCCGATGACAAAATAGTTTTCACCATCTTGTTCAGCATGTCTCCTTACCCCATAATCGACTATCACATTAGCTGTTTCAAAATATTTTGTTTGTCCCTTAATTTGAATCCCCTCCCCCACCCCTAAACGTAGAGCTACAAAGCCCATCTACGAACTTGACTGGTCCGACGACCCAACGAACCCTCACACCAAGTTTCATCAAAATATCTCGTTCCCTTCGAGAGTTATCGTGCTTACAGACGGACGGACAGACGGACGGACGGACGGACGGACGGACGGACGGACGGACGGACGGACGGACAGACGGACAACTTTTGCGATGTCATAGGTATCCCTCCACTTACGTTTTGGGATCCCAATAAGTTGTAACATATCAATTGAGATGGTTTTCTAATGAAACTAATGAATTCGCCATTAACTTCCTGGCACCAATGGCTATCACATAGAACCAGGAACATACTATGTAGTCAGTAGTCTTGCAAATCAGAAAAGTGGTGAGAGACACTGCAACAGATTACTTCACTGCTTGAAGATTTACGCGGCTGTCTTTTTCGATTGTAAACTAAGCGGTTTTTGGGGGTCCAAAACGTTAGCATCATGTGACCTAATTGTGCTATTCAGATATCCTTGCCTGATCCAACCCCCGTGGGCCGAGTTGGTGGGGGTATCAGTGACGGGAATTTGAAACTCATAAGTCACTGAATAAAGTGGATTATTTCCCGTATTGGTAATTAGCCAGATCAACCCAAAAGGGCAGTTAATAGGTGGGAACAGAGGAATCAATCAAGAACAGTTCGAGGATACAGGTTTGCTAGTGTGGTTGGTTTACCTTCAAGGAACAGAAAGGAATGAAGAAGTGTTTTGTTAGTGCATTTTCGGATTTACCGACGAGAATATTCCAGTAACCACATCAAAAAGGTCCCGCACTGACGAATAGTTCACAAATACTGAATTTAACGGCAAGATTTGTATCCATTCCGAATGTAAACAGAACAAAAAAGAGAGTTCCCATTTTACCGACAAGACTTTTCCCAGTCATTGTATCGAAAAATTAGAAACAACAGAGCTCAATCCGATCATCGGCTTGATTTCCCGACAAGGCTTTTGTCGGTATCATCTCCGCACCGACAAAAATTCTGATTTCCAGACAAGAAGCTTCCCTGATTACCGACAGAGCTTATGTCAGTATCAGAAACGGTATTAAGAAAGTGTTTTTTTATCAGAGCTCTTGCCGGTACTGAAAACGGAATCCGTGCACCGACAAACGCTGCCGATTTCCAAACAAGAACCGTTGCTGATTCCCCTACAGTTTCATGATTTAAAGACAGTATCAGAAACGAAAAGATGAAAGTGTTTACAGAGCTCTTGTCGGTACCGAAAATCGATTCTACGCACCGTCTCCGCACCGAGAACTGCTGCCAATTTTCCAACAAGAAGTGTCCTGGCTTACCGACAGAGCTTTTACCGGTATCAGAAACGGAATGCTAAAGCGTGCCATACCGACACACGCTACCTATTTCCCAACAGGAAATTTCCTGTTTTACCGACAGAGCTATTGTCGGTATCAGAAACGATATGATAAAAGCGTGACACACACTACCGATTTACCGACAGGATTTTTCGTGGGAGGGAGGGGGGCAGCTGCCCCCCCCCACGCCCTCCCCTAGTTTCGCCACTGCTGTTGACTGATGAGGGTTTCTCTTCTATCCTACGCCATTAAATTCACTCCTTTAAAGGGCCTGCCGTCCGTATAATGCCAGTCCAACCAACTTCCGTAACATCATTGATTAGTTCTTAAACCCGGAGATCCAAATTTTCTATGTTACATTCTGAACCCGCTAAGAACACTTCACCATCTTCGCACTTGCCGCAATCCACTAGTTTCCATGCGCAGGGTAGCTACATCGAAAAACTTTAGAGAGTGACTTTTGGTCGAAAACAGAGAGTGAATTGGGAGTGAAATTTTATTCTCATGAACAAATGTGGAATGCTCGCTTTTGGTCGGAGTCACTGCTATAAAAATGGCATATCTTGATTTTGTTTTCACGTAAAACGTGAAAAAGTCACTTTTGGTTGGAATCAATGCTGGAAAATAACAAATCTGACAATTCTGAAATAGAATCAATTTAATGTCCTACGTAGGACAAGAGTGACAAAAACAAAACAGAGTGACAATTCACACTATCGTGCGACAAATGGCAACCCTGTCCATGCGCACTAGGCTCCGGACGAGTGTTTGTATGCTAATGATGCATAAAACCGGTTTTCTGAATTTTGCCGAGATCTTGCTAGATGTTGTGTGCCTGGGAAAAGGCTTAAAACAGGCAAGGCCGTGGATATTTTTTTTTATAAGCAGAGTGGCTTTAAAGTATTCAGTTAACCTTGTATATTGAAACACAAGCAGTAAATACTGCGAGCTGTGCAACTGTTTCTTAGAAGAAAATCAACCAGTCCACGACAGCCTACTGTATCTCACCAGGACTAATAATCCCCTAACTACTTTGAAGAATCCCCTAGTATATTTATCGAGAAGATGCGTTTTACGACCCCTAATAAAAGAGTAATGATAAAATGACTTTGCAGTTAAAATTTTCGTCATAAAGTTCCTCAAATTAAAGTCGTTTACTTTCTACGGTCCCAGGGACATTACAGTAAGACTCAAGGGATTATATACTCCCGTGTATTCGGCGTACATTCGAGGGGTTACGCCGGAAGCATTTTAGTATCCGCAATGTCCAAATCATTCCTACAGAATGGTCTCAAAACTTCGAAGTAACCTGCTACAAAAGAGCGACAGGGCTTGGAATTCTTGGAAGCTCGGACATCGAAAGTAGGCTACTGTTGACATTTTTTCTAGTGATTATGTTGCAGTGGGGACATCTTAGAGATGGCTGCACACATTTATAGACATGACTTCTTTGTACGGGAGTATTTTCAGTCGGGGACGTTCCGGGAGTAGCTTTCTACCAAGAACAAATAATCAGACAGAACCTCCGTCTCCCTATCTGTGTAACATGACCATGCGGAGTCAAGTATTTCCCAGTACTCTGCCCGATGTAAAGGAGCAGCGGTAAGGAGCTACGCGGCACATCATGTTTCGCTACCTCTACAAATAGAAGAAAAGAAAGAACACCTCCTAAACGTCGGATATCCTGGGTTCCAGCAGCGATATCGCTGTGACGCCGCGTAGAAGAAACTTTCCAAGTGAAAGCCGATTGGTTCTCTGGAGCGCTCCATAGCGGGTCAGCCTGCCTCCTGTACTTATTGCTCTGTGATGAGCAATGGCGAAGATGGAAGTAGACGGTTATCAACTCAAAGCTAGATTAAGTACCTCTAGCCCCGCTCAGTTTTGTCGGGGTATCTATAGTCGGTGCATGGGACCAAAGACGGAGGTTCTATCTGATTATTTTCTTGGTTCTACAGACATATCCAACAAGGCATTTTCTTTTAAGAAACTGTACTCTGAGGCTACAAACCGTGTCTCTCTATAGCGTATGAGAGACGATGTAAGTTATCAGCAGATCGTAAACAAATTTATTGGTTTTTGAACTGAATTTATGATGATTAAAGCAACGGGACAGAAAGTCATTAATCTTATGTTTACTCCTTTTGTACCTAAATTTCATCGACACAAAAAAGGTAAATTTCTGCCCGCTTGAGTTGGCTCATCAACTACACGTGCCAAAAAGAGTTTACTTAGACAAGCTCAATTTGCGGTCCATTAGCATACACAGACCTAATTTTCTTGTATCTTATTTGGAGCCGCTTTGGAGCCGCCAACTCACGCTAATTAGTAAGACCTGTGAGCCATCACCTTCAGGAAATCTTATAAGTAATGGCCCATTACAGGTTGTTCTGAACAGCACCGAATGGAGCCACCAAGGGCCCTCTTACAAACAATCTGCTATTAGTGTGCATGTCTATTTGAATTTCTAGTGGAAGGTCATGATCCATATTAGACATGAAATTTCGCAAATCGTGATCGGTCCAGTAGACGTTGACTAGCCAAACTTGGCCTGTTCTGTTTGCGACCACGCTATTTTGTCTGCATCTGGATTATTCCGTTATTACATGCCCACGTCGGTCCGAAACAGACGCCTTGTAGTGTCCCAGTCCTCCTCGGACGGTCCAATTTTAGTTCACAAAATATCAGAAGATGGCAGCAGTGTAAGGGTTAAAGACAAAGGGGCTAGTGTGTGAAGCATTGACCTAGCTATGAAACAAAGCAACGCTATGGGGCTAACAAAATTTACATTCGTTGGATACTCTGCACACTAAAATGGTGCTGACACGTGTTTCCACTTTCCGATTTGGTGCATATCAAACCCTCTTCTGAATTTGTCATTGAGTGTATTTCAGTTGTTGTTTGTCATATGGACTACTTTCTTTAATTTGTCTCTCATTACTCCACTACAATTAACTTGCACAGTGGGTCACAAATGAATTATTATCATTATTTTATTAAAAGTAACCTATAACCTGGAAGCCAGCATTCTTGTGTCAGCCTCACCGCACTAACGAATTTAATTATCAGAAAGCACGCGGCGTCGTAAGACAAACAATATCAAATTGCCATCACTGTCCTAAGTTTACTCGCGTCTCAAAGCGTTCTAACGAGCAAAAAAGTCGACTTTAGAATCCAAGCGAGTAAAAACAAGGATTGTTTCAAGTGTGAGTGGCCCGCTCTTCATACATAATGTACTTGTTATTCTATGAACGTCGGGCATGACCATATGGGATGCAGCAAATGCTCATTACTTATATTACGTGAGACGAAGATTTAATGGAATGACACTGTGCGTCTGGTAGATTCATTACAGGTGTAAACAATTTGTCTTTCCCCTATTTGTTTTTGGGATCCCAAAACGTAAGTGGAGGGATGAAACTTGGTGGGAGGATTCTTTGGGTAAAGTACAGGTCAGATTCGAAGATGGGCTCTGTAGCCCTATATTTGAGGATGGGGGAGAGGGTTCTAATTAAGGGACAAACAAAATATTTTAAAACAGCTAATCTGATAGTCGACTATGGGTTAAGAAAACATGCTGATTACGATGGTGAAAACTATTTTCTTGTCGGACAAGTAGTTCGCCCGGAATCCGGTAAAAACCAGAAAGTTGGGTAAAAGTAAAAGTTTCATTTAAAGTTGATTAAATGTTCGCGTAAGGAGACATGCTAAACACGATAATGAAAACTATTTTCTTGACCGACAAGTACTAGTTCGTCCGGAATGCGGCAAAGACCGAAAAGTTGGTTAGAAGTAAAAGTTTTATTTGAAGTTGATTAAATGTTCGATTTAACGGTAAGAAGACATGCTGAACACGACTGGTGAAAACCGTTTTCTCACAGGACAACTAGTTCTCCAGGAATCCGGCCAAAACCGGAAAGTTTGTTAAAAGCGAAAGCTTTATCTGAAGTTGATTAGATGACAGATTAAGGGTAAGAAGAGAAGCTGAGTCTGTATATGACAATCATTTTTTACCCGGACATATAATTAGTCCGGAATCCGGCTGTAACCAGAATTTTTCTTTAAGTCAAAGTCTTATTTAAAGTTGATTGGATGTTCTTTATAGGGATAAAAAGATCTACTAGATTCGTTTCTGAAGTTTCTTTTTTTTTGTTGGACTAGTAGTTCGTTCGGAATTCCGTTTCCGGAACCTTCCTAAAGCAGGAAGGTTCGGTCAGTATCGTCGAAACAGATATGGCTTATAGAGGTGTATCTGAACTTGGCTTTCTCTGATGATTAGCCTGGCGAAGACTGGATCTGGCGAAGACAAGACCCAATTGTCTGGATCAAATATTAGATTTTTGGGATCCCATCGAAACCTTTGGTCTTGTTATTCTATAGCGTGATGCTTCCAAACCCTCCAGACAGTTAGGAGATAACAAATCCTATTTCCTACAGGCCTCAAGAGACTTCAAATTTAAGTAAAAAGTCAGCTTTTTCCATATTTTTCCACTCACTGTACTTAATTGTTATGACTTTGCTAAGGGACTTTTTACATTCTAGGATCAGCTTTCTCGTACTGACGGTCGGATAAGGACGATGACCAGACAAGGCGAAACTCCCAGGCAGACCGCACAATTTGAATATCGTCATAAAAGGTTTTTTTTTCCATTAGGCAACATCTTAATCCACAGGAAAAAAAGTGTATTTAATCCCTAGGTACTGAAATCGGATCTGATAAGCGATTGACGAGACAAATATTGAACAAACTTGATGTGCGCATTTCCGAGAAAGACAAATAAAGTAATGAAAAGCCAAAACTTTTTTGGGATCCAAAAACGGAAGTGGAGGCATACCTATGACTTCGCAAAGTTGTCCGTCTGTAGGCAGGGATGAGATATTTTGATGAAACTTGATGTGAGGACTCTCTAGTCAAGGGAGAGGTCGGTTTCGTAGATGGGTTCTATAGCTCAACATTTAGGGTTGGGGGTTCAAATTAAGGGGCGGCCAACGTTTTTTATTAAATATACTGAGATAGTCGATTTGGGGGTAAGAAGAAATGCTGAAATCAAATGTAAAAAAAACATTTTCTCATCGGACAAGTAGTTCGCCCGGAATCCGGTCAAAACGGGAAAGTTTGGTAAAAACAAAGGTTTATTTAAAGTTGATTAGATGCTCGATTTAGGGGTAAGAAGACATGCTATACATTTATATGAAAACATTTCCCCGTCGGACAAGTAGGAAAAGGAAGAAAGGACGAGGAAAAAGATATAACTGATACTCACTGTCATGACCAGAGTTGAGTAGATGTTCGCCGAGATCACAGCCAAAAACTCTTTCCTTTAGTATGCCCGACTGTTTCAGTTTTCTTCGTGCCGGCCGAGACAAAATGAAACTCCTAGAAGAGAAGAACGTAATTACTTTACAACGTTCTTGTGAGTTAATGCGGATGGCCTTCGGGAGGTTGAGTTTATTCCTATTTTATCTAGTTTTTGATAATACTGGACCTCGGGGTTTGTGAGTATTCGGACCGGGATCTTTCCTTGGACTTTTCCTCGGATCTTGATATCTTTTAGTTGTTTTTTTTATTATTGTTTGTTATCTGGACGTGTCACCGGGTGGTGTTGAGGACCGGGTGCTGACGGGAGAAGACGTATATATCAATTTGTATGAATGGCATGTGTTGAATTATAAATGTTGTATTTAGTTAAAGAAGCCTTTCCATCCCGTACACTGTAAATTTGCCTTTTCAGCCGGGCTTTGGATCTATTGTTATTTAGTTTCTTAAAAGAACCTGAACTTCAAATTTACCTTCAATACTTGCATGCTCGTGGAAAAGGAGGAGAGGCCAAGGCCCAATTTGTAAGGTTGGCGAGAGAGACCCGGGCCTGGAGGAAGTTGCCCTACCCACGCAGTAGGGGTAGGTTGCTTAAAGGACCCCTCGTACTATGAATGAATGACTGAATGAATGAATGAATCTTCTTATTTACCCACTTCTATAGATAGAAATAGTTGAGTACATAGAGAAAAGAAAGAACACAACTTCAATTAGAATACAAATTTACACTTAGAACAGATTACACTTTAAACAAACGGACATGACCGCGGTGCGGAGAAAATGCCAAGACCGACAGATTCCCATGCAGCTCGTCGAATTTAGCCGTTATATTTGTTACTGAAAATTTATTTATAATTTTTTGGCTTTTATACCAAATAGGCAAGAAGAGGAGGACATTAGCGGAAGTATGCGATTCAAATAACAGAATAGGCTACATCCTTTTGCTTTAGCAGATTTACTGTTTCACGACTACTTCGGAAGTAGGCTCTGATTTCAACAATTTACCATCGTCTTCAGCTGGCTGTGCACAGCCTTTTCAGGCTCGATGGCCTATCAGAAAAAACAGGAAAAAAAATTCAAACAAAAAGGCTGTGCACAGCCTTTTCAGGCTCGATGGCCTATCAGAAAAAACAGGAAAAAAAATTCAAACAACCATTTTTTCTGATGAATAAACTTCTCGCTAAGAACCGCCGACAACATGATAAGCATCGAAGCTGGACACACAAGGCAAATGAGAAAATCAGCGAGGTTTCGTTAAGCTACGTTTACACGGAGGGATTTACATTTACACGAATACCCGTCGTGTAAATGACTCTTTAGGGGAGTTAGAATATATAGTAGGCTATGAAATTCAGGTCTATGGGTTTAAGAATGGACGAAGCGATCAGGAATTAGGTTGGCAATAGATGGCAAATCCCTAGATGGCACCGAAACAGAAAAGTCATTGCTCGATTTGGACTAATAGACGTGCCGGATTCAGACTTCGAGTGATGACCTGTGTAAAACGACCGTTAACTTGATTCACGGTTACGACCTTCTGCGGACATTCTTTCTAATTGATACTAGTTAGCTTGTTCATGTTGTTTCGTTTAGTTTGTTTTATTTTTTTTATTTATCGTTTATTTCTTTCATAATACTCCGTATTTTGTGGTTTAAACTTTACGGGTAATACAATTCATTCATTCATTCATAGTATTAGAGGTTGGGTCCTTTCGGGATGAAAAAGAATGTTTAATACACCAAGCAAAATACGGTTAGGTTTTACTCATTTCGTAAGCAGCCGGTTCCGGGTTGCATATAAGTTGGAAGGAAGCCTGAAGTATTTCAAAATAGTCGATGTCAATAAAATCAAGGGCTTCACAAACAACGGCTGACGTCACTGGTAGCTTAACGTTACGGACGTTACTGGTCTTAAATCTGTTCCAGACTTAATTTATTGGTTTTGTCTGACGAAAGTGGGTTGTTTATACTTAACGAAAGCTGAAGATCACCAGAACAGTATAGAAATAAGTCCAGGTTTGGGCACAGAATATTAACAGAATGACGAACAAATCCATGACAGGTAGACGGCCAACATGCTCAGTGAAGAGAAACTGAGTCGTCTAATTTTTGACGGGGAAGAATTAAGACACATGTGATTGCAACTGACAGCCGTCATTTGCCTCCGGACAAAAATAAAGAAATTTAAGTTAAATGATCAAGAGCCGAGAGATTCTTGACATATATATCATCTAACCGCATCGAATATTAAAACATAACGGCCGTGACAGTGGAATTTCCATAAGGACAGGACACCAAGAGAGGGCGACAAAGATACTCAGCCCATAACTGGCGAAACACAAAGCGGCAATGGATCCAATCCAAACTGAAAAATCATAACAAAAGCTCGACGGACACGGACATGCCAAGCCGGAATAGGCTAATTTATCTGGACCAAGAAAATGCAAAAATAAACGGGATTCAGAACTGAAGCAAACCATGAAGCCTGAGCTAAAATAGGTCACATTCACTCTTTGAAACACGAATTAGTAGACGCTGTTGAGAGACGGTAAGAAGTGATCCACCCGGATGCTGACCAGAAATTAAATAGTTGAAAATAAGATATAAAGGGAGATAGAACAAAGTTATGGAACAGTATGTTAAAGTGGTATTCGGGAGCCACAAATCGATACTTCACTGATCTTGAGTTTTCTAAAGTGGATACATCTTACATTAAGTATATGCTAACCATTTACATAAAAATACCCGAGCGGAGCGAGGCTCTGTGCAAAGCGGGATGTCATGTGTTATGTTATCTTGACATGATTTAACGGGTGTCTATACGGGCAATGCAGTACCGATTCATGTCCTCAAATAACTCCATAGCATGTCGAGCCACATTTCCTTCAACGAATATACAGCGTACAAACATGAAGCATGCACAGCTGTGCGGTAGGCCCATGGTGGGACGGCGACCATAATCATAACCACGGTCGCCCCATGGAAAATGCTTAATCGTAATCACGTATGAGTTTCGCTTAGACGTCTCGAGCTAATAAAACATGTGAACCGGACGCAGATGAAAGTCGTGCACATAATATGCAGTTTGTATCCATACAGAATAGGCTGATGCAGCCTGGACCTTTCCAATATGCAGAACCCTCCATCAGATACCATCACCATCAGACACAAATTTATGGGTTTTTTGCTCGTTTTGCGGCGAACTGCGAACATCTGTTTCAAAGACGGGAGTCTGATGGAAGAGGAAATACCAAAAAGCATGAGACAATAATCAAAGCGAGCCATAATGTCGGCACGTCAAACAGGACAAGATTGGGTAGACCCATCCACTACGCCTTCTTTCTTGATTAGATACACCTGTGCCTACAGTTTCGAAGATGGAGAAAGAAATACAATGACGTTGAACTTGTCGGACTTGTGGTTTAGGGAGAGGGTCCTAGCGGCCAAGTAAACGCCAACAACTGTAGGTGTAACATTTATTTTATTTAGTGTATATATTGACATCAAGGTATCTACTGACGAGGACACGAATAAGAAAAAAAATAAGTAATAATAACGAAATAAGAAAGCTATGTTCTGGAAAAGACATTGGTCAGCATGGGGGTTTACTTTCAAAAGTTATATGACGCGAATAGTTAAAAGTGGGTAAAAACATATTAACAGCAACGTCATTGAGGGATGGAGCAGTAGCCACAAAAAGTACGAAATGTGTTCTTTCAGTTTTTTCAAATAATAAAACAAGTTAAATTACAAGAGATACCGTACTACGGAAAAAAAGGATACTTCTTGTCTGTTGGGAATGTATACTTATTTATTGCTGAAACAGAAGCACAAGTCGGGTTATGGACATGCCAAGTTTCGTCATCCTAGCTTATGTGGAAGTGCGCGAACTAGAAAAATTTCGACAGAGTGACAGACATCAGGATCGCTATAAGGCACTCTGCATATGCAATACAAATCGGAGTGGCCTTCTATTCTGTCACTCGCAGAGACGGCGCATAAAGGTTTCAAACATTTTGAGAGGCATAGCTGCAAAGTACGGAGACATTCCACTTTCCATCTGGCAACTGAACACAACAAACGTTGCGTTTGACCTTTCGTTGTTTTGACAAAACACTGCTTCGAGCGTCCGCCTAGAACCAACCAGGCATAGTGCGAAGTCACCGATAACAACACGCAAGTTCAGTCTAGCATAGCCAAGGACATGGCGAGAGAAATGACCCATGTGAAGAATGACGTCAGTGAACCTTTGCTCTTTGTAAATGACAAGGGCTACCTGCCAAACAATCTGATGGACCAAGCAAGGCGCAATCGAGGCTTGCCTAAAAACACGATTTGCGGTGACTGAATTGTGACAAATTATTATTGATCATTACCTGTTGCTTTTGGCCTACTAACCACGGACAAAGACCGTGTCGGTAGCTCAACCGCAAAGGAAGTGGAAGTACATGATGACTTGGGTTCCTAACACTGAACATAAGCTACATACTTTGATGCAAACGAGCAGAAACTGACAGTGCAAAAATGCCACAATGGAGCACTGATGTAGGAATGGATAAAGATTGTAGAGGGACCATAAGTGATCGAAGTACCTGTTGCAGTCCGTGAACATGCGAACGATTGAGTCTCGCAAAACCGGTTGTCTCGGATATAGCATAGCACAAAATCTAGACAAGACTGACCCAACAACAATACAGCAAAGACATATTAAAAAAAAACTCTAGCATCATTCTTTCAACTTCTAAGCGATATGAAACTGCATTTCCTTCACAGATATCGAGCTGCAAGAGATAGTCGTACTCGTCTTGAAGAACAACGACACGCAATGCTTAACGCTAAATGTGTTGATAAATAAGTATGTGTGGCCTCCGCGACCCTTGATAGGTGCATGGAAACTAATGTATACTACTGTTTTCTCTTTTTTTTTGCCCATACGTGCCGATAATGACGGGTAAGAAACAAAACAATTCAATTCGGAAGCTGTCTGTGCTTATGGACGGAGGAGGGGGGCGGGGGGTATGAATTTGAGGTGACTCCCTAAACATTCGATTCGAGATCAGATGATACACAATACGCCAATGAAGGGTTTGTCTGGTTGACTATAGCTCGGTTGGTGGGGTGTGTGTGTCTTGTACCATAGTTATTTAGTGCCGTATCGCAACAGACAAATCCAGAAGTGATTCTTTACAGGTTGGAGGTGCAAACGACACTGGGACCCAAATTTTCACGGAAGGGAGCTTCTTTGCTTACCTCGTGCTATCATCTTTGGCACCTTTTGTCATCTTCATTGGCGACACCCTTGATGAAGAAGTGTAAGCACTTAGAAAGTATCCTCGTACTGCATACTTATGGTAAAAAAGAAGATTTCAGAAGGCTCTGACGAACATTCAACAACAACGAGGTGATCTAGCAATGCACAATCCACATTTTCTACACTCAGAAACGGCCCGATCTTCACCTGTTTCAGCAGGAATTTCTCTTTTCAATCTTATGCTCAGAAGATCTCGTCTCAAGAACTCGGCATATTCTTCACCTTCTCTTCTTCATCAACTCGTTCAAGCTTCGTCGAGTTCTGCTCACTTAATCGACAAGTCTTCTACACGACTAGCAAACGATCATCTGAGGAACCAGGAAGATCCTTCACTTTCCTTCTCAAGCTTCATCAGATCTCCTGCTCACTTGAATTCACAAGTCTTCCACAAAGTGAGCAAAAGATTCCGACCTTGTTGAAGGCGTCGACAAATTCTTCACTTTTTCGTAAATCTTCAAGCAGATAACGTTGGGTAGCACTTCGAAACTAGCAGACCACAATGCAATGCCTTCTGCTCCATCCAGACTGGTGGCTGACGGCCGCTCGAGAGAGGGAAACCGGAACCTCTCTTGCGTGAATTTGTAATGTTGCTTCTGCTGCCAAAAGGAGAGAAGCGATGCACCTTTGTATCAGTGTCAGATTTGCCAAAAAAGGGAAGGAACATTTTTCATTTTTACCCTCCGAGGCAGGAGTTTAATTAAGATGCTGGGTCTCTGAAGATCTTAAAGCAGAGGAATTCATGGATGTCGTCAGGGACGGTTTGAATATAGTGTCAGAAAGGGCAAGGTGAAATTCTTGAAGTCTGAAACACAGGTACTTTTTCCGCTGCACGACGTTCATAGGGAGTTGTCAATAAGATAAGATTTAGTGTAGCCTACTATTCGAGAACAACCCACTAGACTCCAGATCACAAAAGCCGATAGAACAAACACGGTCGCAAGACAAGGTGCTGTCAACTTGGCAGAAGGTCGAGTTGCGACCCGACCTTCCAAACTGAGAGAGTGGTTGACGTCGTCCATGTCAACATCACCATCCGTCCCAGGACATGAAAGACTATCTGCATACCGCGTACTCTTTAGTTTGTACTGTTGTTATTTCCTCTGCTGCTTACTTGCTTCTCAGTTTTCATTCCTTTTACTCCTCTGTCTTCACATTGCGTACCTGCCGTGGGGTGAAACTAAATTATTGTAACTTTTCGTTATTTCTTGAAATTGCTTGGTTTACGATGACAGTTCAACTCCATAGACAAGCTAGTACGAGAGCCTGCAATTTAGTCATGTGCAGACAAGTCACAAAATGTGCGGATGTGAGGGATTGGCAGAACTGAAAATAGAAGCCTTTGGTGAAATTTGAGAGAGGAAATGACCGGAAGCAAAAAGGAAAACTGGGTGGTTGCTAGCAAAGTTGCTGAAGCCAACCTTAAGGCACACACACGGTTTTTGTAAGTGATTTAGTCTGTGAAAACAAGTATGCATGTTATGATTATTTTCATGTTTTTGATCTTTTGTGACTGTTTTTGTTTATTACGCATAGCTCAACGGACTTTTTGCTGCTAATAATACCCACCACCCATCAATATCAATATGAACAGTAATAAGGGGCGTCACGTATGGGGGGGGGGGAGTATATATCACGATTTGTTTCTTGGAAACGGTCGAAATTCTTCAAAAGAGTCCATTTTTAGTGGAGCGTTCTTTAGAATAACTCAATAACTCAACCAATGCAGGTATCAAAACTTGATATACTTTAGGTATTGGGGTCTAGATGTGCCTTTTTGCTGATCTTACCCCCCACACCCACCGCGTCAGGCGCAAATGGGCCCAGATTGCCTAGTGAATAATGTTATAGGACGATGAAATTTCCTGTACTTGTAGATCGTAGGATGAGAAATTACTGTTAAAGTTGCCCCCCCCCCCCCACCCCGGTCATGGGCAAGTGAGCCCAGATTGCCCATTAGTAAAGTTCGTGACCCGTGACAGGAATCAACAGGTATCAAGTTGAAACTTGGTAGGCTTGCGAGCATTGGGGTCATTTTTTTTACTTTTTGAGGGTCCCAAACCGCACTCCCACTTGGTTCAGGGGCGATGGGGCTCAGATTGTCCATTTTTTAATGTTTTTGACAATAACTTGAGATATGGCGATGAATATATATGTGAAGTTGAACCACCCTCCCACCATCCACATTCATGGGCAAGTGGGCCCAAATTGCCCATGAGTTAAGTTTTTACCCTTGAGAGGAATGACAGTCTAAGCTGGTGTACTTGAGGTATATAGGTATAGGCTTGAAAGCATTGTTTTTTTTTTGGACTTTGATGCGTCCTCCCTCTCCCCCCACCCTCCCGTTCATGGGCAACTGGGTTCAGATTTCGCATAAGTCAATGTTCGTGAATGACAGGCCTCAAACTCAACTCTCGTATACTTGTGGTCGTGGATATGTATGTACCGATGTGGACTGTGGTGTAAGAGCAACAAAGAAAACAACGCGACGTAGCAATACGACAACGACGTACTGAGAAGTTTGAAACTGGGGGGTTTTGTCACATGATCGATGATATGCCGTTCTTAATGAACTTCTGACGGAGGGGGTATTAAGCTGCTTTGGTCTATAGAACTTGTTATTACCTTGCTAATTGAAAAGAGGATTAAAGGGTCGGACATGCTGGTTGGTAAGACATTCAGTATTGGAATTGTGACCGTTCTTGGAAGAAGCGGGATGATTTAAAATTTGGTTAATACTTATTTGGTTATTGGGGATGTAAAATGTCCTGGTTCGAACGCTGTTCAAAAATAAGATGTGCTAAAGATTTTACTGTAACACTTCACGTTTGAGGGCTTGAGCACTTATTCGTAAAAAAGTAGATTTTTTTCTTAAAAACGGTGGATTTTTCTTTAAATTCAGTCGATTGTTTGTCAAAACAGTCGATTTTTTCTTGAAAACAGTCGGTAAAAATGACCAGCCAGTCGGTAAATAAAAAAACCTTAAGGCCCAATCGCAAAGGGTTTTACCTTATACTCGGTACCAGCCATACGGAAATCGCTCTGAGACCGAGAATTAGCTGGGTTTCTGCCGTTCGCAACTGATATTGGTGCCAGTCGGATACCAGCTAACTGACCAGTAAATTAGGTCATTGTTATTTGGTCTGATGTGGTTCAACATTAGCCAATCGGAATATTCTTCAGTATTTCCCTAAGTAATCTGACTGGCTAGTACCCTCAAAAGTTGAAGTGGTTTCAACTTGCAACAACCGAGACTAGCTGGTACCCAAAACTGGCACCAATATCAATTGCGAATGGCAGAATCCCAGCTAATTCTCGGTCTCAGAGCGACTTCCGGAACTGGCTAGTACCGAGTATTAGCTAAAACCCGTTGTGAATGGACCTTTAACAATGTTTCCGGTTTTGGCCGGATTCCGGACGAACTACTTGTCCGGCGAGGAAATGGATCAGCATGTCGTCTTACCCCTTAATCGGCTATCTCATTAGCTCTTTGCAAATATTTTGTTTGGCCTTAAACTGAGCGGCTTGAGCCTAGAGAGGAACCTTGCCGAGAAGGTCCTAAATATAGCTCTAATAAAATGTAGCTGACTTATCGGTTTTGCACCGTCAAACAAGATTCACGGTCAGCTTGGGCTGAAGGAACATCTTATGAACCCCCACCCCTAAATGTAGGGCTACACAGCCCATCTAGGAACTCGACTTTTCCATTAACCCAAAGGATCCTGACACCAAGTTTCATGAAAATACCTCATTCCCTTCGAGAGTAATCCTGCTCACAGACGTACACACAGACAGACTTTTGCGATATCATATGTATCCCTTCACTAAGGTTTTGGGATCCCAAAAACCACGTCCTCGATGAAATTCAAATTACGTGGTCTAACAGACTTTGGTCGCGGGATACCGTCTATCTCAACGCCACCACGACAGCCTACTGAGAAAAATAAAATAAAATTCAGCACCACTGTCAAAATACTTCAGTATTTCCACACAGAAGATGCCAAAATAAGGAAGCTTTCCAGTTAAACTTCAGCTAAGTTAAACAGTTAAACAGCTAAATAGGTTCTGGAATGGCCTTTGTGAATAATAAGTATGAATATTTTATTGTCGTACGTAGAACTTATTTATGGGCATGACGGATCTTTAGTCAGAGTCAAAGACTCTTATTTTAGCTCCACTGGATTAGTTTCAGTCAGTAGAAAAAGGAGTGCCGGCATCATGCAGCGAGCTTAAAATGGTATCTTACACAAGCCTGTCCTTTCAAATGGGTAATGTTCACGCAAACGAAGCGGTCACCTGCTTTGAGTTAAAATAACTATGTCAATGTCTTAGCTGAATAGGTGCGCTTGCGTGAGGCGGTTGACTCGGGGTTTTTGCTGTCCCCACGTTTCCGCAATCACTGTGTCTTCACACGCTTTTACAAACCAAATACTTGAACCAGTGTTGCCACTTTTCTCTGACGGAACGTGTGACACATGGCCACACAAATCTGTGACATTCTGGCGCCCCAAAAGTCGACTATTTTCTTTAGTTCCTACCTGCTCTTACAACAGGAGCTAATAATCGTAAAAAAAAATCCTTTTTCCGAAAAGTGCCTTGAAATTGGTCAAAATGCTTCAAAATCGCAGAATATGCGACATTTTGGAATACATACGATTTCGTGAGACAAATTTTTCATAGCTGTAAATCTGGTGACAAGTCGAAAACCTGTAACAAATCGCAAAATTCCGCAACCGATAGCAACACTGACTTGAGCACTTTTTTCGTACAGTAGAGGTGTACTTCTTTGGAAGTTAGTAAAAGAAGATCGTTGATAAGTCGGAAAATGGGTGAAAATCATGTAGCAAATGGGTGAAAACCATGTAGCCAATTTGTAGGAAAGATTTTTATGAACACAACTGTAGCCCTGTTTTCCTTTCTGCGAGCTCAAAGACCAGACCACATTATTCACAAATGCAGAAAACCAATTCGTATTTTACAGCAATAAGTCAATTTCCAGCGCACAGATTATAAAATATAAATACTTAAATAACGAATATAAAAAAAAATACAAAACTGTACTTTAAATGACTATGGCAATTTGATTGATATTCTTAAAAAAAATCTAGCAGTATCTTTGGGGGGCTTTAAAATTTCCCCAAATTTTGCATAGCCTAGCTCTGCCAACAATCGAAAACTACACAAAGTGAAAGCGAACCCCAGGAAAGCCGCTCCATTAATCTCGGGAGAGTGTGAAAGTAGACCATATCAAAAGTCGGGAGTTCGGAATCCCCGCTGATATATTCAGATGAGGGTTCTCACCGTGCTTCATTCAGCCATCAATGAGAAGCAGTGCTCGGTGAATTGAAAATGATGTGACGTTTCATGACAAAAAGCGTGACAGATGAGGGGCGTCGAGCCTCACCACAGGCTTCATGGGAAACCTATGCGTGATATCAACATTAGTGCGCTGAGAAGAGACTGGACTATTTGACTTTAAGGCAAACTCGGGTCAGTCATACGAGAGCCCGTCAGTTCTTCTACCAAAACCCGTCACTACACCCACTTCTTCCTACAGTCCACTCACCCGTCAGTTCTCACTATTCCGGTTCAGAGACGAGGGGTTGCTTACTCTAAAAAACGATGTACACCAAGTGGCGCATGCCGGTGCCGCGCCGAGGTGTCCAACGGTGGCACAGATAAAGCAACCCCTCGTTCGGAGCCACCATGCGGCTTAGTTCCTGCTAGTCCCCCAATGATCATCACCATCATCAACGTTTCTAAGATTCTTCTAGGATTTGTGTGATGGATCTATTGTACTATCTCTGTGTGAGGGATGCTGATAATAAAGGCGAGTGAAGAATATAAGAGATTAATCCACTTGGGGCGTTGAACTAGTACATGGCAAGCTGGAACAACCCGTCAGTTCGCTCCATCCGTCCATTCGAACTACATTGGTTGACTTGTAGTAGCCGCTTTCAGTTCAGTTATATATTCGAAATAAAAGACCAGTAAGAAAAATAAAACATACACTGCTGAGTCGATACAACGGCCGGGACATAGGGCCTCTAACAGGCCAGAACAAGTAGAAGGCTGTTAATGGTTATAAAACAGCCATCATTGAACCTTACATTTTCAGAGCGTGTTACGCCTACATTCTCACGGTTTAGAATGGTACTGCATTATCTGACAGTAATTAAGCGATACGACCTTCCACCACACGTTTATATGGAGTTTGTGACTTTGAATTCCTAGAGTCCTAAGCCTCGCCCGAACAGGGACAAGAACGTGCTGACACTGGTGTATTCTGATTTTTTTCCAAGGACCCGACACAGATTCTTGGAGTACAATACTGTGCCAAGTAGCCTACCTTTCAACATCTTAAACTGACCAGACTGCACCCATAATAGCACAGAGCTTGGCTTGGACGGAGACTCAAATGGCACGAGATTTTGCCAGACTTGGCATACGCCTTTCCGTCTTTTTGATTTATCGCTAGTTACGAGAGTATCCCAAAAAACTTCAAACTAATATTCCTTCTTGGTTTGTCAGCTGCGCAAACGAACTCAATAACGAATATTAGCTTTTTCCCCCTTAAAATCTTGATGTTTACTTAAGGCGGCATCAAGCACCCTGGTCTTCTCCTACGACGACACACTGAGGGGTTCGAAATAAATTTTGCCAATCCATACACAAAGCCACCACGGCAGCATGCGTAGGCCTTTGCCTAACTTTGATCCTTCAACGAACCAATAACCCTGTGGTAGAGACTGACCAAAGTCTCGACATCTGCTCTACTCTACCGTCATCTCCAAAGGAAGAAGAGGAAGAAATGAGCCGGGCGATTGCCAAGAAACGATGATCCTATAGGTAGCGACTGAGCAAAGTCTTATGAATTATCTACTAAAACTGCGACATTTTCTCGCCCACGCAAGGTCCCTACACTATCCCAGGGTCTGCTCTGCACTACCCCGATGATCTGCTTAGACACAAAACGAATCGGGATGTCTGCCACCTTCAGTGAGAATGCAGGGAGCTACAAAAGGCGTATTCTCGCCGTTCCCCCAGGACTCCACTTGAGGGGTCCCCACGTTTTTGTTTGTTCCGGGGACTCACTCTCCGTATTCTCGCTAGTCCCCGCGGACGGGAAATGCTCCGATTATCATCACCATCATCAACAAAGACTCCCTTTCAGATTCGGGGGGGGGGGGGGGGTCAATTTTTGCTGGTGTTGGCACAATACAAAATTAATTAAGAACAATCAGAATAAACAGACTAATTTTTGCAACTGCATATTTTACAAAATCCATTTTGGAAGCATTCCCCTGTTCTCGCTGTTTCTGTTCGCCGAGTCCGCCTGGAGTGACTCCCTCTATTCTCGCCGTTACTTTCGATTCCCCGACGCGTCCTCGGGGAACGGCGAGAATACGCCTTAAGGGAGGAGATTCTTGGGGTAGGGGAATGGGTAATGGTTAGCATTTAAACACCCCAAAGATTTTGTTCTGATGGGGAAGTCATGTATATATAGTTTACGTAAAGTGATTTGGGGAGGTTCCTCAAGTTAGCTTTGAAACACCGGAGAGATTTGTTTTCTGATTCGAAGTTGTATATATATATATATGGTGTACATAAAGTGAATTTAATGTGTTAGTGCGTTCGTGTCATTTTTGTTGGATGATGGGCTTGTGAATTGTGTTGCGAGAGCAACACTTTGGTTTTGTCCTGTTTTTTTTTTTTTTTTTTTTTTTTTTTTCCTATGACTCCGACTTCATTTTATTCCTGGTAACTGGGAAGGGTCTAACCTGTGCGGTTTTTACGGAAAGTGTGGACCTTAGGCCGGATTGATGAATATGACATTACATTTTGGAAAGCTCCATAGAACTCTTGCCTGGGGCCAATAAGGATGTTTTTTGCTTGTCATCGAGCCAGAGCCTACGGTTTGCGAAGTGAAGTGGAGTTGTATAGCCTATGTCGGAGAGGACCATCTCAAGTTGTGTAGCGAACCTTTCGTTTCATCAAACCATGTTTCTGCTTTCGAGTGGAAAGCTCCGTTCTAGCACGCTAGCAGGCAGGCACCAGTTTCGAATTGAAGATGGACTAAAATCTATAAGTGTTAAATATATGCGGCAGTTACCCGGCCCCACAGCCAACATATCTTCTTTGAGTGATAAATAGAAAAATCTACAGAGACAAAAAAGTGGCTTTTTCCCACGGGTCCGAAAGTGCTGCCATCTATTGTTTCTGTCCATGTCTGCGACGATTCCAGCTGAGTTTATAAATTTTTTTTTTTGCACTTGGGTTTGCGGTAGAGTAACGGTATCAGATGTGCCCCTTAAACTTTAAAAGTTATCTCATTGCTAAAGAAACTAGAGCTTATCCTTTGCTCCTTTCTAAGTCGTGACGTTAGAAAGTTGGCCTACGGCAAAAAAGTCAACTTTTGAACTAAGACAGGTAGAATTTTTTTTTTCGACGGCAATCGATAGCCACTGATGAGCTGATCAAAGTATATGTCATCCATTTTTTGGTACAAAAATTCCTTCATGAGATACACCAGTTTGAAAATTTCAAAGGGGTTGACAACTTCAGTAGTAAGGTACATTGAAATCAAAAATAGGCGATAGCAGGTATGCGCCATGTAGGGGACTTTTAAGCAACAGTCGACTGTTAGCTCATAACCATCTTCGGTAATGAGGGCCTTGCAGCTTTTGCTAGTTGGTGTACCTGTTATTTGTTTCCGGTGTATTTGATGGTAAGAACAATTTGGTTCCATTTGTGTACGCGATTTCAGCTGAGTTTATCATTCGTTTTTTTGCACTTGGGTTTGCGGTAGAGAAATGGTATCAGATGTACCTCTTAAACTTTAGAAGTTCTCTCATTGTTAAAGAAACTAGAGCTTATCCTTTGCTCCTTTCTAAGCGGTGACGTTAGAAAGTTGGCCTACGGCAAAAAAGTCAACTTTTGAACTAAGACAGGTAGAATTTTTTTTTTCGACGGCAATCGATAGCCGCTGATGAGCTGATCAAAGTATATGTCATCCATTTTTTGGTACACAAATTCCTTCATGAGATACACCAGTTTGAAAGTTTCAAGGGGTTGACAACTTCAGTAGTAAGGTACACACTGAAACCAAAAATAGGTGATACCAGTTGTGAGACATGTAGGGGACTTGTACGCGGCAATCGAGTGTTAGCTCATAATCATCTTCGGCAATGAGGGGTTTGCAGCTTTCCCTAGTTGGCGTACCTGTCATTTGATGGTAAGAACAATTAGGTTCCCAATTGTAAGACATGCAAGGGACTTGTCAGTAATAATAGGCTGTTATGCTACAAAAATCTTCAGCGATGAGGGGTTTGTAACTTTTGCTAGCCGGTGTACCCATTATTTTTATCCGGTGAACTTGATGTCTGTCACGGGAAAGGGACTTGTCAGTAGAATCGGTGCACGAGGGGCTAGAAATTTGTGCAAATTGTTGCACATTATTCGATTTATATAAAACTGACGGTAAGAAAGTTTGTATCGATGGTCTCTCGCTGTATCCTAGGATTCACTGTTTTCGCAACGGGTACAAACGATAATGTAAAACAAGGTAGTTTCGTAATAATTAATAGTGTCATCTATGGTATTTTAATCCTGAAAAGTTTCGGCTAGCTTTATAATACCAACTAGATTATATAGGATATTGTTCAAAGTTTTCATCCGTCACGATGTCTACGATTGAAAAGGATAAAGTTCAACTGACTGCAAAGTCAATTTAGTCCCTTTTTCCGATATTCTTTTGTTGTGGTTAGGGCAATCGATAGCCCTTGAAGAGCTGATCAAAATATATGCCATCCATTTTTTTGAACAAAAATCCTTCATGAGATAAACCAGTTTGAAAGTTTCAAGGGGTTGACAACTTCAGGAGTAAGGTACACACTGAAACCAAAAATAGGCGATACCAGTTGTGAGACATGTAAGGGACTTGTAAGCAACAGTCGACTGTTAGCTCATAATCATCTTCGGCAATGAGGAGTTTGCAGCTTTTGCTAGTTGGTATACCTGTTATTTGTATCAGGTGTATTAGATGGTAAGAACAATTTTGTTCCCAAAAAGCCAAAACGGCTTTTATGCTATAATCATCTTCAGCGATGAGGGGTTTGCAACTTTTAATAGCTGGTGTATCCATGATTTGTTCCGATGAATTTGATGTCAATCACGGGAGAGGGACTTGTAAGTAAGAATCGGTTCACGAGGGGCTAGAAATTTTTGAAAATTGGTGCACATTGTATTCGATATCTGTAAATATGACGGTAAGAAAGTTTGTATCGATGGTCTATCGCTATAACCGAGGATTAACTGTTTACACAACGGGTACAAACGATACGGTAATCTAAAACAAGAAGGTAGTTTTGTAATAATTAATAGTGTCATCTATGGTATTTTAATCCTGAAACGTTACGGATAGCTTTATAATACCAACTAGATTATATAAGATATTGTTCCAAGTTTTCACGATATCTACGATTGAAAAGGATAAAGTTCAACTGACCGCCAAGTCAATTTAGTCCCTTCTTCCGATATTGTTTTGTTGTTGGTTTTACAACGCTAAAGAACAGCTTTTGATCATGTGATTATTCTTTTTAGAACATACCGTTTTAAAAGCTTCGATAAGTTGACAAGCAGCATTTAACTGACAGCGAAGAAACAAAACCAAAGTGTTGCTCTCGCAACACTTTAGTCGGCGAAGCCGGACAAAGGTTGCCGCAACACTTCACGTTGCCCCGGCAACGTAGGTCTAGTTTAGTATTCAACTAAATCATTCATTCATAGGCCCTATTTTGGATAAGCCTCTTCTCAAAATCATCAAAAAACTGACCAAGAATCCTCATGCTGCAAGGGTAGCGAAATCGCCAGTACATTTTTAGTTTTCATTTACACATCCAAGGTAAACAGACGGATCTTCAACATGCCCGGATGGAGAGACAGATTCAATTACTGGGCATAGCAAGAACAAACAAATTTCAGAAACAACAGAAACAAAAATGCAGAAAGAACGACACACTTTTCATGAAATGTGTGAGTGGAGGCAACGTCCAGTTTCGAACCCCTCATCGCGTTGCTCTAAAAGTAGACGAGGACAAGTAATGCCGCCTTAAATAAATATCAGAATTCCGATGGAAAAAATTGTGATATTCTCAATCAAGTCTGTTTGCGCAGCTGACAAATTAAAATGGAATGTTAACGAAGGTTTTTTGGGGTACGCACTTATCTAGCGATGAATCAACTGGACGAGAAGGTGTGTGCCAAGATCTCTTACCATTTCAGATTCAGACTTTCTTCCAGTCAAACCGTGTGATATTACCGGCCCAGACCAGTGGCGAATAATAAAGATAATAATAAAATTGTATTTGAGAAAGCCCGAGGGCAATATACAAATACAGGTTATTAATACACATAAACGTAAATAACCGTACAACTAATCTACGGAGAGCTTTCTATTTTCCATCACTCTAGACATCTGCATAGGTAAGTTAGGCAGATTCCCAGAGGCCAAATCTCTGAAGAGGCTCAAGCGAAAGCCGAAGAAGCGGTAACTGTGATGTGTAAACTATTATAGTTGGTACCTGTTATTTCTAAGCCTGCTTGTCTATTTTCTAACATCAAAGTACGTAAAAAAAAACAAAAAAATTAGTTTGTTTTTTGCTAAAATACCAAAAAGGTCATATTTGACGGTGCAAAACGGGTAAGTCAGCAAAATGAAAAGACTTCCAGCTTGAACGGCTTGGGTCAGGAGAGGACCCTTGCCAAGAAGGGCCAAAATATAAATCTAATAAAGTATAGCTGACTTATCCTATCTGCACCGCTAAATATGATTCGCAGTCAGTTTTGGATGAAGGAATATTTACCAAAAAGGGACCCCATTCCTGTTAAGATGCCTAGGGGCCCGGATTTTTAAGGGAAGGCTGGTTGGCGCAAATCCAAAAAATTAAATCCAATTTAACCCTTCTCCTAATATGTTCGTGCTGTGACTCTCGTCATTTGTGTTAACGTCTGCTTGCGTTTATTCGTTTTTGTTCGGTTGTTATTGTCTTAGGCTAAGATTTTATTAACCAACTATAAAAATCAAATTATTAACTAACTGCCATTTCGTATGCGACTGGTATGTCTGGCACTTTACTGCTATGTTCATTTTAATAAAATTCTACCTTACCTCACCTAGCCAGTTCGTATTGTATTTGGGCTACATGGGTTCAAATACTACAGCCTCTCGAGGCGTACGTAAACCCTCACACAAAAACAGATATCTTGGCAATCGTCTATCTCTACGCGGAAATTTTCAATCAACAGCAACTTCTCTGTCTCAAAATGCGGGATGAGTAATATGCTTTTTTTTGTTGCGACTATGAACAGTTCTTTCTGGCATAACGCTCCAAAATAACGGGTTACTTAACCGAGGGTTCTATCACCTCACTCAGCAACAGCGAGAGCAACAGTAGGGTTTTACCAAGTTGGCCATACGAGTACACCAGTGACAAATCACAGACCAATCTGTTCTTTCTTTCCAACATACATATCGCAAGATAAGTTTCGTTTGGGTGGATCTTCCCTTTACATTCATTTATTTATTAGTACATTTAGCGTAAAAGGACCAGTCTTGGTCACTAGTATAACCAAGGACAAATAAGCATTAGAGCCTCTGTCTCTCTATCTCTGCAACACGGCCATGCGGAGTCGAACAGATTTCCTATGCAAACGAGCTGAGGGCAGGAGCTATGAGAACATCATAGTTTGTTCCTCTACAAATAGCTATAGGTGTATCGCAGTAAAGCCCCAGAGAAGAAATTTCGGGACTATAAGCCGATGGGTTGTCTACCGCTGTGACGTAACATATGACGCGTTGCAGAGCGGGTCAGCACGCCTGCTGCACTTTTTCCTCTGACATGCGGAGCGTCAAAGAGGGAAGTAGACGGGCATCAACTCAAAGCTCAGCAAGTACCTCTAGCTCAGCTCAGTTTTGTCGTGATATCCGTACTCGCTGCATGGGACTACAGGCGGAGATTGTTTTGGCTTATCTGTTCTTGGTGAAAGTTACTTCCGCAATAGCTGCATCCATCCTTAAACCCGGAGTCCTGAAGTTCATACAGTACATCCTGACCCCCTAACGACACCTCACTGATTTTCTTATTGGCGTTGTTTCGCTGCCTAGTGCGTATCATGCTGTCGACGGTTGTTTGCGAGAAGTTTATTAATCAGACAAACCGGTAAAGAAAATTCTCCCCTGTTTTAGCTAGAAGTCAACGGGGCTGGACAAAAAGCTGAAAACAGCTAAAGCCGTATATAGTTTGTTGAAAGCAGAGCCTAACTGAGCTATTTTAAAATACTGAAACATAAACGGTAAATAGTGAGAGGGGTCCTTTAAGCATTGTGTGTCACCATTTGAACTTATCCAAACCTGTGCTTAATCAATGTTCAGCTGTTCATGTTTTGCTTCATATAAATCCACGGTCTGTCGTGTCGTGGTAGCAAGTACTAACACAAATTTGAGGATAAAATACCTCCTTTTGTAACGTCATAGAAAATTCTGCGGCCTAGGCCTTTAGCAAGGGCTTATGCTAACCTAGAATAACTCAAAACTTCCAGAATATGCGGTGTCATACAAATTATGTTGGAAACCATACGTCGTGACGTAAATGGTGGCGTCATATGGTGAGGACCTAACATAGGATATGTTTGTCCCTAGGACGGTTTATAAATGTAAACGCGACCGGCGCCTCGCTGGCCGTTCGGCTTTATATATACAGCCTCAAATATATTTTCCGATATGAATAAACACAAATTTTTGGCGTTCTACAATCCTGCAGTGATAACTCAACGATTTTTATCCTTGGATGGTACTTATCTTTTTATCCCTAGAGACAAGGTCGTATCCAGGGGGGGGGGGGAGGTTAGGGGGTTGAAACCCCCTCCTCCAGAAACATACAAAATTAATAAATTTTATAGGCTTTTCCCTCTGATCTATGTGTTTTTTGTACTCTGTTGTCCGCCCGGCAAGCAAACCCCCCACCGAAATAAATTCCTGGATAGGGGCCTGCCTAGAGATATATCTTTTAAGGACCTCGCGGTGTCAGATACTAGTGGTCGTGGACCATCGCCAAGACGAGACAAGATTTCAGGTTTCAAACGTTGTTGTGATACGACACATTTCAAGCAAAACTAAAGAAGCCATTCAAAATATTCGCAAGCATTAATTGTTCACAAGTTGACATTGAAACTCTGGGAAAGCCATTGCTGATTATTCAAAGATGATCCACTAAGCTCTTATGGAAGGAGTTCTGTTCTTTGAGGAATTGGGAGAAAATTACAAACATGATGAGCAAAGGGGTTAGAGACTCTGTAGTTATCAACAGAGGGAAGTAAATGAATGTGAAACTGCGTCACCGCTTCTTACATGTACCAAGAAATAGATAATACAATCTGTTTTTACAAATTTTCCGAAAATCCACTTTTAAAGGCAATTCGCGAGAACTTTTTTTTACCACATTTTCCGTCGACAATGCCATTGCCTCGAGCCATCGAATGGATGAGATGATTGTATATATTTATTAAAGAATAGCCCTGTATAAGTGTAATATGTGACGTGTGATATCACTAATTAAATAAATTGATTGATTGCATTACGTAAAACAGCGTATTTTCAGCCCGTCTTTAACAATGGGTGTTCCATAAGAACAAGACCAAAGGTTTCGATGAGATCCCAAAAATTCAATATCTGATCCAGACAACTGGGTCTTGTCTTAGCCAGATCCAGTCTTCGCCAGACTCCTTGAACATTTTTACAATTAAAATTCAGAAACAGATTAAGGCCAAATAGCTAATCACCTGAGAAAACCAAGTTCAGATTTGGATTCAGCATGTGTGTTTACCCCTATAAGTCATATGTGTCTTGACGAAAACTTCCTGCCACTTCTGCCAATTTCCCGGTTCCGGCCGAACTCCAGAACTACTTGTCCGGCGAAAAAAGAAAGCTCAAAGACGAAATCAGGGTATCTTCTTTCCCCAGTAATGAACATCTAATCAACTTCAAATAGAAATTTAGCTTATAACAAATTTTCCGATTCCAGCCGGATTCCGGTCGAACTATATGTCCGGGTAAAATACGATTGTCACACAGGGACTCAGCATCTCTTCTTACCCCTATATCGCTTATCGAATCAACTAGAAATAAAACTTTGACTTCCAACAGCTTTCCAGTTTTGGCCGGATTCCGGACGAACTACATGTCCGGGTAGAAACTTGTTTTCACATAAGTGTTTAGCATGTTTTCTTGCCCTAAATCGAACATCTAATCAACTCCAAATAAAACTGTTAATTTTGAAAAACTTTCCGGTTTCGGCCGGATTCCGGTCGAAATACTTGTCCGTCGAGGAAATAGTTTTCACCATCGTCTTCAGCATGTCTCCCTACCTCTAAATCGAACATTTAATCAACTTCAAATAAAACTTTTACTTTCAACAAACTTTCCGGTTTGGGCCGGATTCCGGGCGAAATACTTGTCCATCGAGAAAATAGTTTTCACCATCGTCTTCAGCATGTCTTCCTACCCCTAAATCGAACATCTAATCAATTTCAAATAAAACTTTTACTTTCAACAGACTTTCTGGTTTGGGCCGGATTCCGGGCGAAATACTTGTCCGTCGAGAAAATAATTTTCACCATCTTCTTCAGCATGTATTCCTACCCCTAAATCGAACATCTAATCAACTTCAAATAAAACTTTTACTTTCAACAAACTTTCCGGTTTTGGCCGGATTCCGGGCGAACTACTTGTCCGATGACAAAATGGTTTTCACCATCGTGCTCAGCATGTCTTCTTACCCCATAATCGACTATCACATTAGATGTTTCAAAATATTTTGTTTGTCCCTTAATTTGAATCCCCTCCCCCACCCCTAAATGTAGAGCTACAAAGCCCATCTACGAACTTGACTGGTCCAACGACCCAACGAACCCTCACACCAAGTTTCATCAAAATATCTCATTCCCTTCGAGAGTTATCTTGCTTACAGACGGACGGACAGACGGACGGACGGACGGACAACTTTTAAGATGTCATAGGTATCCCTCCACTTACGTTTTGGGATCCCAAAAACAAAGAGAAATATGCAGTGTAATGAACAGATTTTTACTATAACACATTTACAAAGAAGGTCAAGCGGAACAATTAAAAAAATCTAGCGACAGGATATGGTCTTCGAGATAGCATCGGATTTTTGCGAACATTTTGCAACCCTGTTTAACGTCTTTGGGGAGGGAAGAATAGGGGGAGGGGGAGTTGAGTATTGATGAGTGAGACAGATTGGATTTTTTTTTATTTTAATATACGTAAGTAGTTATGTGGACTTTCGCGCGAATGCAAACCCTCAAAGGTTTTTTCTCCCGCGTGAAAGTGTTGTTTTTTATTTATTTATTTGTGAATGTTGAAAATAAAAAACTTGGGACTTGAGCGAGAACTTCGACTGTTCAGGTAGACACTGTGGAATAACCTAAGCCAAAGTAAGTTTTTCTATTGAACACCCGAGAGGAATTGCCGTCTAATAATATACTTAAAGTTTAACTGAAAAGCCAACTTATTTTCGCATCATTTAACTGAACACACCCAATTATTTGGATTCTGCTAAGGGAGTTTGGATTTTCCACTATCTGCTCTAGTAGCGACGTTCAGAATATCTACGGCCGTCCCCACAATGTAAATTCTACTATGACGCGAAAAATTTGAATCTCAACAGAAAGTCGGATTTCAGTGGCATTGCTGGGTTCGGTAAAAACTACTTAGGGCTTTTCTTTTTCGTCAAGCATACAACACAGGTACGAGCCCATGGAGGTACCACAAATCCGACACGGGAAGTCCTAGAAAATCGATTACGCGTGAATAGCGGATCAAAGAAGCGACGCAATTTCATCGGGTCTTCAAGCTTATTTAAGTGAATGTGTGGTGGGTAACTAGATCGTCCTATCTCAGCCACTTTCGGCTGAACTTTAAGGTTTAAACGTTGGTGTTGAAAACGTTTAAACGTTTAAACGTTGGTGTTGAAAAGGTATAAAAATAGAAACTGTAGACCACTCCAGAAGATCTAGTGGTGCGTTGGAAAGTGAAGACGATCCGCAAAGTCCTATCAGTCATTGAAGAAAATTAAGAATCCAAGCGTTGCTGAACTTCATCCAGGTAGAGAGTAAAAGGGGTTAGCCAGTTGATAGCTAGTAGCAACCCGAAGGCAATGAAATGTGTGGTTGTCCAGTGTTTGTGTCACTTTCAAGGAAGACAACGGTTCCTAGCGTATCACGATACACAGTAAGGAGGTAGTTTTAATCGGACATAGCGTAATGCGAGGCCCTCTTTATTCGTCACTTATTAACCTAAAGCTTAACTGAAAGCCAACTTATTTCTGTATCATTTAACTGAATACACTAGATCATTTAGATTCTGCTAAGGGACTTTTTTATTTCCACTATCTGCTCTAGTAGTGACGTTCAGAACATCTATTTTCAATTCAATTCAATTTATTTCTTGCCAGCATCATCATAAGATAGTTTGGACACGTCACAAAACAGATAATGATACAAATCTCACAACACGCACAATTGGGATTAAGCAAAAATATTGACAATTATAAATGAATAAACTAAATCAAAATAAAAAATACATTTACAATTACTCAAATCTTACATTTACAGTTTAATTCAATCAGCAGTCAATTTCTTTAAGCTTGTCTTCATTAAAATTCCGAACGAAATCTACGGCCGCCCCCAAAACGCAAATTCTACTATGACGTGGAAAATTTGAAACTCCATATAAACGCGGCTTTTCTGTTGCTAGTTATCGGCTTCGTGAATACCTATTTCGTACAGCATGTAACATAGGTACAAGCGGATAGAGGTATCACAGATCCGACAGGGAAAATCACTATGTGAAAATCGACGGAGCAACGAAGTAACACATTTTCATCAGATCATCAAGCCTCTTTAAGTGAATTACTGATGGGCAACTACATCGTCTTATCTCAGCCTTTTTCGATTAAACCTAAAATAGGCCGAAAACCCGAGCAAAGTGCGTCACTTCCTTTGTCCGTTATCCATAGATAACTGATTTCATTGAGCGAACTTCTTCTTTCGATGTGGTACCTATATGTGCTTGTCCTTCTATGCTTGAAGTATTTACCAACTACAAATGTAAGCCAATGACGAACTGTCTACAGGCGTAACGTGTCCGGCCAAGGCCGTATCCAGGGGGGGGTTAGGGGGTTGACCCCCCCCCCGAAACACACAAAAATAGTTATTTTTATAGACTTTTCCCTCTGATCTATGTCTTTTTTTATCTTTTGTCCAACCCACAGGCAACCCCCCCCCCACCCCCCGAAATAAATTCCTGGATACGGGCCTGTGTCTTGCTTAGCATATTTAACCCTAGAAGTGCAGGCTTCTGTTAACATTCAAATTATCCGCGTCTGGATGAATTTTGGATTGTCGTGCAAGCAGCGCACACTCTGAACGTTCTTACTAGAGCGCCAGGTGAAAAAATCGAAAATCCCATCGACAAGTCAAAATATTTCAGTATATCAAAATGATGTAAAAATAAGCTGCCTTTTCAATTAAACTTTAATTAAACGGAATGTCAAAGGTAAACAAGTTCACCGTGTAATTGTCGAAGAGTTTTGGTAAAGTGAAAAAGACTCAACACAAATGCAGAAAATGACAGACAGTCATGCCTATCTGTCTTGAAGCTTGATCTCTGACTTCAATTCCACTGCCAAACATGAATACAATTATCCAAGTACGCATCCTGCAAAGGAACATAACACCATCGCATAACAATGAAGCTGCATTTGCATCGTCTTGGGTTCGACCGAAACCACAGAGGGATCAGCCACTCTTCAAAGCCTCGAAAACCATAACCGAATGGATGTGTGACGTGACTGTGTTATAATAATAATAATAACGATTGTTTATTGAGGCAAAAGGCCATACAAGATTCAATACACGTTTCACTTCACAAATAAACTATTACACCTCTAGAAATACTATGCCACGTAAACTAAGCCAAACTTTCATTCCTAAGACTAAATCCCTTAGTCCCATATTTACAAACATCTACGATACATTTGGGGTTCGACGATTTCAGGATACGGGGAAGCGATACCAACCCAACCCAATTACTCTCAAATGCCACACGCAAACAGAACTGGACGAAGTCAGCTTACAAAACTGCACAGCGCAGACTAAGCTACGGTGTTCTGACAAATGGTACTACTGACAAATAAAGAGGGCCTCGTATTACGCTATGTCCGATTAAACTACCTCCTCACTGTGTATCGTGATACGCTAGGAACCGTTGTCTTCCTTGAAAGTGACACAAACACTGGGCAACCGCACATTTCATTGCCTTCAGGTTGCTACTAGCTATCAACTGGCTAACCCCTTTTACTCTCTACCTGGATGAAGTTCAGCGACGCTTGGATTCTTAATTTTCTTCCATGACGATCAGAAAGAGAGGTCGAGTTTGTTTTTGTTACCCATTCAGGCCTACTGTTAAAGGACAACACGCACTCTTTACTGTTCATGTTCCAATATTCAAAACGATTTGAATAATGTAGACTACACTGTAAAAAAAATCTTGCAGTATTTGCTACTGGACTAATCTTGCCTTTACTGAGATAAGATTACCCCCAATTCGGATTAATCTTATCCAAGTAGAGATAAGATTAATCGCAGTAGCAAATACTGCATACTTATTAGGAGAAACTTTTTACAGTGTAGACTCGGATTTTTACAAATTATCCACGGTTTTGGCTGTTTTAAGCCATTTCCGAGGCACATTGTCTTATAGCAAAAACTCACAAAATTCAAGTAAACCGATTTTACGCATTAATAGCATGATATTCGAACACTAGTCGGGAGCACAATGCACATGACAAATATTTAAATTATGTAAAAATTAATGAGTTGTCGTTAGTGGGTTTGGAATATATCACAAAATTTGGTTCTCTTGGTTTGAAATTACTGAGTGCAATTAAGGAATTATGTTGCATTGGCATCATAGGTACTACAGGTCCTTTAAACGAAATGATTGACGGTCCACTCGCAAAGAAACTTGAAATCATCCTAAATCATTTTCCGTGGCGTATTTGCGTTCCACGCATCACTGAATGTTTCTTACAGAGACAGATGTGTGTGCCACGCACTCGACCCACAACTTGAAAAAAGCATGACAACAAAAAGGATATCTAGATAAAATCTAAATAAGTCAAACATCAGACTTGTGCCCCCGGCTACCTTTTAATTATTTGTTTACCTTAACTATTTAAAAATGTATTTACGTAAGAAAACTCAAAAATCAATGTTTTTATGGCCGCAAAAGCCACCAAACGGAAAACTAAAGTTCTCAGTCTATTAGGCTCAGGCGAGGGTTTGACCACTCTCGATTTTAGTTTGCAGAAAGTGCCCAGGGCCCGTCGCTGCCGGAACCGGTTGTCACAAACATTAAAATCAGTTGTTTAGAAGCGTCTGAAAGGAAAAAAGCCTAATTTAGAGTCGGCCGGTGCCGAGATAGAGTGTACAGCAGGTGCCGGGGATTTGGTAGCCCCCCATACCCAGGTTTGACATAAGTCTACCACTAAATTGGCTTGGCCACGGATGCTTAGGCACGAATATAAATTAATTATCTTTTATAGAGATCGGGGCAACTTACAGTATGGTGGGCTTAGTATCAATAAACGGAAAAAACTGGTCACCAACAGTTATTACAAAAGCTTAACTGGCCTGGCGCAAACAAGACTGGCCAAGATTTAAGATGTGCATCTCATAGAGGAGAGGCAAGCTTTTTTAACACTTCTCTAGATCTTGGACTACCTCTTAGCTTTTAGCATCTAAAACAGTCAAATGGGAATGATAAATTAAAATCTTAATTTTTTTAAAGTGTTTTACGTTTCTTTTGAGAGAGATAAGAGAGAGATAATTTTATTGCAAACAGTGAACATGTTTGAACAAGGGCCGCCCCATAAAGCTTTCGCCGGTTCTAAGGGGGCGACCCCAAATCGAACACTCGTAGACACTCGTCTAAAACAAACATGAGACAAGATCACATGCAAAAAGAACGCAAGGGAGAACACCAACAAAAAGACACACCAAATCACCATGGTCGACCACCCAAACAAAACCAAATTTGTATACCACGGTGCAACACCGAACTATGAAATCAGATTTGCATATTGTTTATCTTGTTTCTTCTGTTGGTATACTATGGACGATTACGATGCCGGAATTTTACTAACGACGCCGTAAATTTGCCGTTCCAGGTTGCAGAAGCAACTCAGCAAATATGAGCAGAAAATTACAGTGAACGGCTTGAATTTGACTTTCGTTTACTTAAATTTTGATTTTCACCCAGTACTGTGCATGAATATCCGGCTCGAATTTCCTCCATTCCTTGGAGACATTGGGTGACGTTCAAAAAAGCCTACCTCTACTGCGCAGGTCAAGCTGGGCAACTATTTATTTATATTTATTTATTTATTCATTTATTTCCCTCAGAACTGAGGAGTACAAAATAATGTATAAAAAGAACTATGCCTAAACCATCTGGTCCATTCATTAACACATAAATACTATAAAAAATACAAACGATGTCGACAATTAAGTTACAATTATGTACGCACTATTTTATTCACTTGTTAAAAAATGGGTACAGGTTGTGGGTTTGGAGGGCTACCAAACCTTTTTTATAAAAGTTGGTCATCTTTTTCCTCAAAATTAGAACTGGGTCTTTTACTTTAAAATTGGTTCACTCTTCTTCACAAGAGTGAAGAATCAGTACGGTATAATCAGTAAGCTTAAAGTACATTAGAGGTATGCTTATTTGAACGTTTGTTGACTTCGAGCTTTGCTATTTTGATGCACTCGCCGTGACTAAAGTTAACTACCAGTTTGCCAAAGTAGGTAATTAAGGGCCTCTGAAAACACAGGAATAAGAATATTTAGCCCAAAACTGTACGTTCACATTTAAGTAACTGTTCTAATAAGTATACCTCTACTCCCTCTACTGTATTGTGTTATTTTCTCTTTTTTTTTTCTTCCTTGCCATGTCCTAGATTGCAGACACTGAACACTAAAGAGAGTTCACAAGCAAGCCATTTGACACTTTTCAATAGCAAACAAAAAGGAAGGTTCCAATCTGATAAGTACTCAAAACAAGTAAATAAGTGTTCATTCATCATGTTGATGTCAAGGATCGTTCTATTTACATATCTCGTCCTTTATGGTTTCCACTTCGGATTCGGAATCCAAGTTTCCCTGAATAGTCGCTGGTGCGACGCATGTGCCATCTAAGCATGGACAGTGTACTATTAAAGCTTAGAATGTGAGGGGAGTTTTAGTCACTAGTTGTTTCGGCGGATGTTGGCCTGGATTGTTTATTCAAAAAACTGTCCCGAAAAATCGACGGGTACCTGACTACTCATCTGACAGCAGGTTTTCGCCAAGGGACTGTCCCCTCTAATCGTCGCCAATAGTATTGGTTTGTTGAAGCAATCAGGACATGACTGTTGACACAGCTGCAAAACGGGTACCCACAGAAATTTAGCTATAGAAAGAACTTTTTGAAAGAGCTTCGTGCCAGCGTTCGTTGAAATTCATAATTGGCGAATGTATTCCCTTCCCTTATAGAGATTACTTTGACCGTCACTTCCTCATTATTGCTTATGATGATGTTTACAATATACCTGACAAAAACGACAAGTTTGGCAGTCGTACTTGTGAAAGTTCGTTTCGTAACTAACTACCTATCCATTATTTAAAGTCTCAGACCTGAAGGACATTGTAGTACACCAATTACCGGACATTCATGACAAGTGTGGACTTCAATTTACAAATCTTTGATGAGATTCTTGGTTTGTTATCGCTGACCCAGCTGTAGAACGGGTACCAGAGAAATCGAGGGAAAAGGCGGGTAACGTCGAAAAGCCTCCCACCCCCATATCTGTGCGAGACCTGCGAGAATAAAGCCGCTACCACATTGACGCGTCGTAGCGTAGCGTATCTTTCACGCGAGAAGCTTTCGCGCTGGATGCTCATTTACGTTCTCCTTTCTCGGTTTCTTCTGCTGAATTTTAATTTCTTTCACTACTAGCAGTTTTTCTTCATCATCAGCATGTTTTTTTGTAGTTTTCCTTCAAAAACTTCCACTGACAAATCTGATGCGTACGCGACGAGGCAACGCAAGAAGATAACTTGGTTCTATTCTTGCGTTGCCTTTTATTTGTCTGCGTAAGCTCTGCGTTGCGTCGACGCAGAGGTTGCGTAGCTTAATGCGAAAGGCTCAATGCGTCAATGTGACAGCGGCTCAAGGCATGGCACCTGACATGCGCCTTACAGGCACAAACGCAACCCTTGTCCTCCTCATCAAAGAAGCCATCTACTGAGCAATAATAAAAGCAACTGCGGCAGATTAACCTGCTCTTATCCCAGTCGAGGTGCCATCTTCTGCTGCACCAACCATAAGAGGATAAAAGCAAGGTTTCACCTTCCAGACTTCAAGATGTCACCGGCTTAAGCCCGCACAGTCAAGCTAACGCTTCCAGATTTTCATGATAACGATTACATCTATTATTGTCCTTCTTCCAACATTTAAATAGATCTCCCCTTCGAATATCATTCCCTCCCAATCAAGACTGTCAATCAACTTTTTGTTTTGATTCTACTCCATTCATATGCATATTCCTTGTGGCTCTCGACTTCGTTTCCTCTCTTCCAGACATCCGGAATCTGGAGTGTCAAACACCACCAAATTCCAGACATGATTGGCCTGGCTTCACCTTCGAGATTCATTTCGACGAATACGGCTGTCTCGAATCCGGAAGAAAAATCTGCAAGGTGAAGCCTGGCCTTTACGATTTATACCTCTTTCATAAGGCCGTTAATGGAGTACGCATGCGCACTGTGGCACTTTGCTCTAACTGTAGATCAAAACTCACGATTATTCAAACAATGTTTACAACGGATACGTCAGCTATGATTCTTCATCAGCGACATTTCGGCCCTTCTTGGCAAGGGTCCTCGTCAGGCTGTCAATCCTCTGGTTCAACTTCGGGGAAGGAAACAAACCTGTAATCAGATTATAGAATCTGATTACAGGTTTGTTTCATGTTTGAAACATTGTTTAAATGTTTCAAAGTCAGCTTGGGCTCAAAGAATATTTAGAACTCACGTATTGAAAGAATCCAAAAACGCGCTCTTCATATTATCCATAAAGGCCCAAAAGTACCCTACTCCCTTCTTCTAAGCACGTACACAATTGATACATCGGAGAAACGGAGACTGAACCTATGCCTCGAGATCGGTACAAAATTTGTTTCGCTCCCGATCTACAATGAGTTTATCCCTCCCCCATTCAACAATTTAAGGGAAAGGCAAGAGCGAGTAGTCTCTACGAAGGTCCCAATATTCCAACCAGTAGCGGCCAAACACAGCAACACAACCGTTACCGAAATAGTTTTATACAAAAGATTGTTGAAATTTTAAGTAGCCTTTGACCATTTGTACGTGCTTTTAAATGTGTATTTTATACTGATAAATGTGTGCATGACGCACCAATTTTGGTTTTGTAACCATGAAAGTGTGAGCGAATAAATTACTATTCTATTCTATTCTATTTACTCCTCCTAGGCGGCGACCCCAGTTCAGCTGCCAAGTCCATGAACCCGCTCGTCAACAATAGGACAAAACGAATCGGAAAGCGGAAAGGGTCGCCCTACCCAGCTGTCCCAAAGCCTTGACCTACACTGTAAAAAAGTTTCTCCGAGTAAGGATTAAAGTTAACTGCAGTATTTGCAACCGGGATTAATCTTACCTCTACTTAGATAAGATTAATCCGAATTAGAGATAAGATTGTCTTTTTAGAGACAAGATTAATCCCAGTAGCAAATACTGCAAGAATTTTTTTACAGTGTAACAGAAGAAGAAAAAGTGGCAAAATACCTTACCTGAAAAATGAGATTAATTTCCCGTGTTTCCTTAATACTGGTTTGTTTGGCAATTGAGATGAGGTTCTACGAACGGCGCTAGGGCATACAGACATCGGAGCAGGAGGGGGGTACTGCAACCCCGTAGGAACTTTTTCTCCGATCACCTAAAACAAAATTATAGTAAATGGCATCAGTCCCGCGGAATCAGACAAAGAGGTCGAAGCAGACTGAGGAGATGGCTAAGATGGTTCAGTAATGCCCAATAGATTGCATCTGAGCGAAATCTTTATTTGTCAAATGCATTTACGCTACTTACTTATTTCCCTCCAAACCGACGAGTACATAACATATTATGGATAGACAGATTTTTAATGCATAAAAGCTAACAAGGGCCATCGCACCGAAATAACAAAAAGAAAAAAAAAATACGTAGAGAACCAAAACACTTTACCGATATAACACGGGATATGCAATTTTCCGTGTGTGCTAACCCTATCCGGAGGAGCCTTCCAAATAACTCAATAGCCTGGAAACTTTTTTCTTTCATTCTCTCACTTATCCACTCGCTCCAAACACTTCTTTCTCAACCCATTCAATTCCCCACACTCCCCACAAAATGAATCAAACTTTCTTTCTCACGTCCACAGACTGGGCACACGAGTATGACCAGTTTTAACCCAACATTACCCAAATATTTTCTTCTTTTATCAAGAGGTAAACCATCTCCTCTCATACATTTTTGCCTTGTACTCCGCTATTTCCCTCTTTTGAAGTGCGTAAATAAAATTTCATCGTCATCATCATACCCATAAATATCGAAAGTTCCTCATGAGACAGACCAAACTTGAGGTAAATTTCTTCACCCCAACATTCTTTTGCCTTGGCGTAAAAACACAACGATCCTGACGTACTCGTCGAACCAAATCATGTATACCTTCTTCTGGATACTCTGGCTCCCGATCATCCTGGGAGGATGTTCAAATGTGCTGCAAAATTCAATACAACAAACGTGCTGCAAAATTCGAAATAGTCCTTTTCACGCAATCACGGCCCAATCTAACACTGTAAAAAAAATCTTGCAGTATTTGCTACTGGGACTGAGATAAGATTATTTCTAATTTATCACAGGAGAGATAAGATTAATCCCAGTAGCAAATACTGCAGTTAACTTCAATCCGTTGTCGAAGAAACTTTTTACAGTACAGGATTTTGGATTTTAAAACAGGCCTGACCTACCTGTACACACTCAAAGGGGAAGAATCCGACATCGAATCCCCTCTTCCCCCTCCACCATGAGCTCTCTTCAGGGGGAGGCATATCAATAACTGAGATCATGTCGCCAACCTGCAAAGAAAATTCCGTTCAGCTATCCTCCGTGCGCCATCTACGTTTCTAGATATCAATCGTCCGCTACTATGTTTCGATTTAGCGTTAGAAGATGGCTCATACGAATCTCTGCGCCAATTCACATCAGATAGTATTTTTGACTGGGTAACAGAACTGACTAAAATAGGAAAGGGCCATGATGGTGATATTGAGATAGGCTTGATGAGAAAGACGCTGGAAAGTGGAGCTTCAGAAACCGGATAGTTGAATACTGAAATCTCCCTGAAAGTGTCGCAAACACCGAAAATATTAATCAGTTAAAACGAAGGTGTGGGTCTTCACGTGGCTGACATTCAATTTAGTGTCTCGAGAAATTCTTAGAGGCAAAAGCCATTTTGGTGCGATTTTATTAGTTGCGTTTTTGCAAATACCATGGTATCTGATACCACGGTCTAAAGTCGTTTTTGCAGTTATCGTGGTATCTGATACCACGGTCAAAAGGCGTTTTTGCAGTTATCGTGGTATCTGATACCACGGTCAAAAGCCGTTTTTCTGCCGTTATCTGGCAAGTGTCGTGGTATCTGATATTCAGATATCACGGCCCGACCGTGGTAACTGAACGTGGTATCTGAAAAGGTCATCTCACTTTCATCAACTTTTGTCAAATTGGTGAGAAAGAAGTTTGGCACTTAGTGGTGTGACTAGATATCAGTTTTTGGGATCCCAAAACGTAGGTGAAGGGATACATATGACATCGCAAAAGTTGTCCGTCTGTCCGTCCGTCTGTTAGCACGATAACTCTCGAAGGGGTTGAGATATTTTAATCAAACTTGGCATGAGGACTCTTTAGGTCAAAGTACAGGTCAAGTTCGAAGATGGGCTATGTAGCTCTATATTTAGGGGTGGGTGGGGCAGGGGTTTGAAATTAAGGGAAATAAAAAATATTTTTAAAATCTAATGAAATAGTCGAATTAGGGGTAAGGAGACATGCTGAATCCGAATATGAAATTTATTTTCTCGCCGGACAAATAGTTCACCGGGAATCCGGTGAAAACCAGAAAATCTGTGAAAAGTAAAAGTTTAATATGAAGTTGATTGGAGGTTCGATTTAGGGACAAAGAGACGTGCTGAGTCCGAATATGAAAATTGTTTTCTCGCCGGACAATTACTTCGGCCGAAACCGGAGACTTTGTTTAAAGTAAAAGTTTTCTTTTGATAAGATGTTCGATTTGCGGGTAAGAAGACATGCTGAATCCGTATTTGACAAAAAATTTATGATTAACTATTTGGCCTTAATCTGTTTCTAAATTTTAATAGTAAAAGTGTTCAAGTAGTCTGGCGAAGACTGGATCTGGCGAAGACGAGACCCAATTGTCTGGATCAAATTTGAACTTTCGGGATCCCATCGAAACCTTTGGTCTTGTTCTTTTGGGATTAATTCGAAAAGCGCATTTTCGGCCATTGTCGTTTTTGCAGAGCGACCGTATATCAGATACCACGGTTACTGCAAAAACAACATATTGCAGATCCAGTAACCGTGGTAACAGATACCATGGTATCTGCAAAAAAGCAACTATTATTATTGTTATCATTACGGTTTTCGTTCACCGTTCGCATTGCTAGAACAGCCTAGTGGCGATAGTTACGAATCTCTTGAATCAAGTCGCAAATGCCACTTTTATCTTGCCACCATCCTGGCCACGGGCTATGGTATCAGGCAATCGGATTTTGAACTACCTGCACTGTAATTCTGTGCTTGTTCAATGTCCTTACTTTTCCAAGACAAACTGTTAATAACCGGATCGGACACGCCCGATTTGCCCCCCCCCCCCTCGCCCCCGGTCTTGCCATTCGTCAGAATCCACTTTACTGTGGACAATCCCTTGACTTCAAAGGACCCGCCTTACCTACATTACTGATTTATTCGATGTTCGTAATTGTTCCAACCATTATCATTTCAAAGATTTTGAAAATATTTACCCAATCTAAAGGCACTCCGCACATTTTTGCATTTTTGCTCTTTTCAAGGCGGATCAGGCTCCCGCTTATTGCTCCCGAGAACTTCTGAGGAGCTTATATTTATATATACCATTATGCCGCTTTTCAACTGTTTCTCATCCAACCGAAGGTGGACAAGTAAGGCCGAAAACACACGGATTGGTTTTGTAATCTTTTAGAAACAAAAGACGAGTTTCAAAGAAGTCACACATTTTAGAACATTGAACAGCAACTATGACTTTGGAAAAATTCTGTTAGATAGCGTCGTTTTCACCCTACGCGAGGAGCTATCTGCCAGACGCTTGCAAAACCTTATGGACAAACAAATATGGGAAATTGTCATACCCAGTGGACGCGCGTGGTCTCAGCTCCCAGGAGGTACACAACACCAAAGGTTTCGGTGGGATCCCAAAAATTTGTATATCTGATCCAGCCAACTGGGTACTGTAGATGTGCGGTCTGAGGAGTCTTAATCAGACTCCTTAAAACTTAGACTATTAAGATTTTGGAACAGATAAAGGCCAATAGCTAATGATCTGAGAAAACCATGTTCGGATATTGATACAGCATGCGTGTTTACCCTTACACCTTTATCTACTTTGACGAAACTGATCAAAAAACATCCTACCTTACTTCTACCGAATTTCTGGTTTCGGCCGGATTCCGAGCAAAATATTTGTCCGGCAAAAATTAAAGCTCCAAAAAGGATTCAGCATGTCTCTTTACCCTATTTGAACAAAACATCTCAAACCCTTCTAGAGTTATCGTGCTGAAAGACGGACAGACAGACAGACGGACAATTGTTACGATGTCATAGGTATCCCTCCACGTTTTGGGATCCCAATAATAAGAAGATGTGGGCCTAAAATCTACAATAAGGCAAGGCGCAATTCAAGGACCGCTCAAATTGTAAGCGAAATAAGTGCTATACGCATCAACTTGTAGTGTGAGCGGTCGTGATGAGCGTGACTGAGACCAAATAAAATCCATCAAATTCAGTCTTATGTAGCTCTAATCAAATCACCGCCATTTGCTCTAGCTAATCACGAAAAGATGACGTGGAAAATCTTAGGCCGCTTATTGGACTAACTTGAAGAATGATTTAGCATATAGGCTATCAGTACACAGCATGGGCTTGCGCTAGGCCTATACCAAACCCATTACAAAAAAAATAAAGCAAAGGGAATACATACTTCAAATGAGATTTCATCGGCGGCTTGCGCCTGGTAGCGGCGAACGGCGTAGGCAGCCGCCACCGCTGGCGTGTTAATGTCGCTATCATCTGTAGCGATAAGCCTGTGGCCTCGGTTGTCGAGTTCGAACCAGTTGAGGACTGGCGCACAGTTTATAAGAGGTCCGTTTATTTGACTCAATCGGTTGAGGTATTCAGTAAGTAGAGGCCGTAGGAGGTCCTGCAAACGACAAAATATTAATTTCAACTAGAAGTATGTCTAAGTCTTATGGCATCCAGAATGACCAATATCTGATTTCATTTCGAAAACTTTTTGATCCATTTATTTCGGAACCCTGCCGTCTGTTGGGGAAACCCCTCCAAAAACCCAAGCCACTAGTTGCTCATGCCTCATGGTAAAACGATGGAATAGACCTTGTTTAATATCAAGCTGGTGTGGTCATAAATTATAAGCCACAGCAAGGGCTTACGGTCGGTCTGTTGGCTTTAGTGTGGTTCTTTGGTGGGATTTCAAAACTGTGTGTGTTTTGGCACTATTTATCTTGGACATCAAACAACTGACAAGAACATGTCCGGTTTCTGTTTACCTGGCTAATAATTTTGTCGGGAAAAGGTAGTGATGCAGTGTGTTCCAAAACTTGGTGACATTTTCTCAATTATTTTGGACTTTTTATGTTCAGAACTATTCAGAAAACTTCAGATGAAAACCCTTGGTCTTGTAACGGTATTTGCTTCCAGACTCTTAAATCGCAAGGGTTCGGTTCCTGACCTTGACAAAACCCATTGTGCTCAAAACTGACTGTGAACATGAGAATTTAGTGACTGAAAAACCCCAATGGGAGCTGACAGAAAAGAACTGTTTGGGTACGATACTGGAACTCCTTTAAGTAGCTCAAACCCAAGAACTATCTGCTTCTGGATTACATAACAAGAAAAAGTATAACGAGTTCGTCTGAGAAGTGGAGCTGTGAAATTAAAAGTTCGTCCATATAGTTAGTAATTACTGGGATGCACCAGGGACCCATACATTTCCTGTAATGACTCGCCATTCAGGGGGCTTGTCATTTCCCATGCTTCTATGTTGCCCGGGCCTCACCTAGTTTCCAAAAATACCGCTTGAGTCAAATTGGCGTTCTTGCTCAGATAGACAAAATTGCCAGCATGCCACCAGGTACCTAAGCTAGGACAAAAGATCCAGGATACTCTTCCATTACAGAGAAATATTCCTAGTTCAGCACAACAGCTGCGAAATTTTTGTCTATCTGGATAGTGGGGTATTTTATCCCAGTGGCTATTTCTCGAACTATCTGACACTCGGTCAAGGGCGCATCAGAAATCTCTTATTGACAAGCCCCAGAATGGCGAGTCATTACATGAGATTACGGAGGACAAGGTCAAAACAAGGTAAAACATCTAAAAACCATCTGTCTATTGTCTACACGATCCAACGCTCCTTTAAAAATACTGAACCAGCCTCAGGTTGGAACTGTCACCTCGGAAACCTGTAGCCCCTCCGCACATTTTCTGCAAACTTGGCTCGATGGAATTCGACATACGGAAAAAATTCGGCACAGGAAGACAGGAGAAAGGTGAAAGAAACGAGAACGGACGGAAGTGTTTACACGTGAGTGCAAACCAAAGCGCCGCTGTCGGATCTGCTTTGATGAATCGATGTTTTTAATACCCAATGAAGTGAAAGACATAATTGCGATCTTAACGATCAGCGACTGACGAAACGTGGAGTATATTACAGCTGCGCTGCCAGGCATGCGAAGACCCGATCCAGCAGACTTCCTTAATTATTCTCCTATGTTTAGTATTTTCATTCGTGCCTTTTACTTTGTATTTTGTATTATTTCGCTCGAGATTTCGCTAGAGCTAAGAAGCAGCTCCTACAAAAAAAGAAAGAATTTCTTCAGAAACAGCCCTGAATTCTAAGAAGAAGAAAGAATAAATGGGTTTATCGGTCTATATATTTTTTCTTTCTCAATCTATGTCACTTAGTCGCACGATCCATAGTCTCTTCTCTAACAGGCATACACACAACAGCAAACAAGATAGAAATAAGCTCAATAGCCGCAGTGTTGATTTGCTCTGGGCCCGGTGCTCATACGTAGGGATATGTCCTAACGTTGGAGCACATTCCTAAAACTCAGGATTTGTGTTTCCTTTTATATTATCCATAACTTCCTCACGGAATTATAAGCTCAAGAAATTCCCCTTCGCCATTGCTTCGTTTTTAGCACTTCCCCGCTCCAACACAGTGTCTCAGTCACGCAGCGAAAACTTCGCCACAAGGTTCAAGCAGAGCAAAATAACACTAGAGAGTAGCGCCAAGACTTGAAAAAAGTGACACACACTCGAACAGCAGCGACACTAGCGCCACTAGTGATAGTGAACATCCCTACTAAAACTCAATCGGTCGTGCCCAGCGCTGGCTCTAATAACTTCATATTCTGAGCAGAGCAAAAACAAAGATACAACCTCCTTAGTTTCCTCGATGTGTGCAGACGGAATCTTAACTTCACTAGAAATTTCTAAACCCACAAGTTTGCCTCGTTTTAAATGCCGCAAGCATAGTGGGCGGCGATAGGAGTATGACCCGTTTGCAAAGCAAGGAAAGCATAGGTCTTGACGCTACTCACTAGTGTTATTTTGCTCTGGGTTCAAAGTACGCCGACAACTCTTTCGAAAATAAGGAAATCGGAAGCTTTAGAATTTCGTTTCTTATTTTGGGAAACCTCGTAGGAAATCAGGTTTGTCTCGTGTATTGGACTCGGGTTCTTTTGCTTGCTTTTCCCCACTTTTTTAACACGGCTCGCAAAGTTTTAAATTAGTTTGCCTACAACACAATTCGGAGAAGTCATGCACAAACCATCAATTTTTGGGAATGGTGCTCATACGTTTTAAAATAGTTTGCCTACAACACAATCGGGATGAGTCATGCACATATCCTCAATTCTTTGGGCATTGTGCTCATACACCATGCTCGGCAGCAAGGGCGCATTATCCCCATAAAAATATGCTGAAATGAAAATCTGAAATAGAAATTTGCTTTTCAAACAGATTTTCATCGGCGTACCATGCCCTAGCTGCAGGCATGGTGCCCTAACATACTAGCACCGGTGCTCATACGCTGCGGCGTGCCCTGACGTTGGAGCATGATCCAAAGGTGAGGATTTTTTTTATGAGAGCGGGAAGTCTGGACAGAGTCACAAGCGACAACATGAAAATCGCATATTTCACGAAGCAAGTATTGAAATTTTCGGAAAACGATCCTGAACTATTTTATTATGACACTATCATTTCTAGTAAGAAGTGTTCTTCGCGTAGTACTCGCTCATCCACAGCCTATTTATCCAAATCACCAATCACCTAGACAAAGAAATGCCTCAGGCGTACTAGAGCAGCAGTTGCCGGACGACAGCCGGGCTAGTGCACGCAATGCTTTATGATTCCCACACTGACAATACAACCCTGTTATAAAACAAATGACAACACGACACACATCGTTCTCCATTAGTTATCCGGTAATGGAACTGCCCCAGTTTCAATAGGGAGTTTGATCGATAAGAAACTTGCCAACCAAGCGATTTTTTGTATCTCAGCGCTGAAATATTACAAAGCAAAGAGGGCTTATTAGGCACGCAAGGTCGGTTAGAAATACAGATGGATCGAGATTTCCCTTCCCAAGCGCCTATAGGTCACCTTTCAGGTCATTCGATTTTTGCCCGATTGCCAAGCGGCTTTTCTACATGAATCCTACATATATTTTTTGTTTCCTCGTGTTGCAATTTTTGTATAGTCTTTGAAAGCCGAGAAGGTGGGAGACACCATCATTTTTAAAGGGTCGGATTTTTCTGAACACACTGTTACCTTTGCTTTCCCCAAAATCCTCACGGTAACCAACGTTATACACAAATTACTTGAACACAATTCACTCCTGAACGCCAATCCGCAATTGCTAATTAACTATTCATTGATCTCCTGGCGCTAGTCAAAATATTACTAAAACCTTCGAGAAGATCGAGTGGCGTGTAAGAGGATTAAAAAAACTAAGTATATCACCATGTGGACGTTTAGATTTGTCGGAAGAAGAAATCATCGGCCAGTTTGACATTTTCTGGTCTCAGAAGCTGAATATTATTTAGCTCAATTTCGGAATCTTCAGGAAATAGCTGTAACGAACTTAGTATAATTTACGGCGTTTGTTTATTGTGATCTAGTTTACATCCTTAATTCTTTGGACTTATGCGAATTAACAAGAAAAAATCCTCCCCATGTCAGGCGGTCGGATCGAGTCGTGGCTTCATCTTGGGTCTTTGCACGTTACAAGTGCTAGAATGTTTATGATATAACTCCTTTAAGTTGGGAAGTTTCGTTAAAATAATGGTGAGAGATATGGGCTAGTAGGGGAGAGGCAAGAACGAAGAAAGAGCAGGCTTGAGGATTGCCCCAATCCTTTTCTGCTGACAGACGATAGGAGAGGCGGTAATAAATTATATTATTATTCTCACGGCTACCATGTTCACACCAACGTAGTTATAGAACGAGAGCCGGTTATCATGTCATCCCTGGGACAGAAGGGGAAATCAGGAACATTTGGGAACACTTTTCCGTCACTGTAAGTTTCTTCTGTATCTGCCCCGTTCCCGTAGTAGTTCTAAGATAATTAACTTACGGAACTATCCACATTCTGTCACGGCTACAAGAATTCACACTGATTTCCGTCAGAAATCTAGTCTACGTCCGTTGCCGCATCACCGACTGATTATACTTTTTGTACTGTTAGTTGTATGTAGATTGTATGTTTTGTAAGTTTTTCTCCTGTTGTTTTTTTATTTTTCTATTCTTATTGCTCGACTTGCTTTTGTTATAAAACATTTTGTAGGAGTAGACTTAAGTACACAACAGATGGAATGATCAGGACGCAATACAGTATATAGTTCGAACCGAACCTGACCTACGCGTGACCGGTTGCCGAGTACAAAATTTGGGAAAATGAACTGGTGTTTACCATATTTTGCGAAAAAAGGAGGCCAAGAAGACGAAATCTTGCTACTATGCCAAGCACCTGCTACACCTGCCAAGTCGTGCTGGAACCACACGCTATTTGAGAAATTCAAAATTCGAGACGCAAGAGCTACCCTGGCCGAAGTTTCACCGCCCGACGGAAAACTGTCAGTCACTCACCGCACCACGGTGTGAGCCACTACCTGTCTGACGACTAGGTCCGAAAAATCGTGCTCCGTGAACTGTTTCCTTATTTTCTTTTTGTTAGTCAGTCTCTTAAAACCACCGTGTCGCAGATAATTTAAATTAAATTTTATTTATAACCCGACTAGGTAAAGACGGAGTACGGTAAAAGATGAAAAAAGAAAGAAACAACACAACAGAAAAACCGAAATGGTTAAAATTCAGTAAACCGGAACATCATGGAGCTCCACGGATGGAGACAATTTTCCTTAACCCCGTTGACGGATCTCAGGACAGCCGCAGACGGCAACTTAGGTTGCGTTCCACCACTTAACGATTGTTAAACAAAACAATCGTTAACTTTTTGCGTTCCACGTTTCTGATTTCGAAATTTAAGCTCCGCCCACCTACAATTTCCGTTCCAGAGCTTAACGATTGTTAACTATTTTGCAACGATGGCCAGTGAGCATCGTTACAAAATGGTTAACAACTGTAGAACTGGGAAAAGTTAACGATCGTTAAAACTGCAGTTAGCTCCGCCCAGAAGTAAAGTTAACGATTGTTAACAATTGTTAAGTTGGGGAAACGCAACCTTAAATACTTCCCTACTTCTCCACACCCTAGAAAAATGAAACTTGGACGGCGAGTGCATAGATCCGGGTCGAATCCTGCTACTATGGGTGGAATTCGAGGCGGAACTTGGTGGGTAGAAAGAACGCATGCCCTAGGGTACCGTTTAACTCCCTAACGGCTTGAACGGGGCTAACGGTCAAAAGAGGGTTGAGGAGGCCAGGGTTTTTCTGGAGCTAACCCCCGAGAGAAGTAGATCGGGGAAAACTATCCAAGGGCCAAACCGGATAGGCTACGTAGCGTAAGCTGTAGGGATTCGACCGGGTTAATGCAGGGCTTTCTAAGACGAGTGACTGATATCAATTTTGCTCTCAAAATTTGTAGAGCTAGATGGTTTGTGCCATGGAGTTCGAAAATTGACATAATCTTGGAGATCGTCATGAGTAAGAAAACAGAAAATTCAAGCAGCGATGGTAGGGACAAAGATACACCCGAACTCTCTGTTCTGTATATCTGAATCCAGATGAGCTCAATGCGCTGAACTCACCACTGAGTTTGATTTTATTACAGATTTATAGGGTACAAAGTTGTTGTGTTTAGGGTAAAATCGTTGACAAGCATTGCACGTACAAATTTTCAATTTCTGCAGTGCTTGCCTAATGTATGTGTACTTTAGTGTCATAAACTAAGGAACTTGAACATGAAAGAATGCACTCCTCCCCCAATCTCTCCATTACATACCGCATAGTAAATTTTGCGTGGCTGGAGGACTGGTTCTATCAGGGTCCACTTGGGTTGGATATTTGGGTGAAATCCGGTGGAACTATACATTTTCTAACTGAACTTGGAGACGCATCCCCAAATAGTGCATTGCCTTATATTTCCTCGCTCTATCTAAATGACCGATGCGAGTGTTTTGGAAATAAACACTGACTGATAAAGAGTCTGTAACCTACCAGTGAGAGAAAGGAGACAGGATAAATTCAGGAAAGTCAAAGTTTCATAGTGAAGGCAATCGATCAGAACAAGAGGACGGAATCACCGGTATCTCTGCAATGATAATAGCTCTCGCAAAGCAAGGCTTCCAGAAGCAACAACTGAAAATTCTAGCGAAAGTTTTCACTTGTTTCTCGCAGAGAACCAATCAAACTCCTTCTGAAGTCAAAAAGGAAATTCATCTCCATCGGTCAAACACATTTCGTTTAATTAAAGCTACATTCAGTCGTGGAGAAAATAAATTATAAGATGTTTATCATCGTCACGATGACTATTAGTTGCAACTTGCAAGTGGTTTGGGAACAAAGAAGTTTAAGTTCTATAAGGAGGTTCTATAAAGGTTTGAACTCCTTCTGTCTTATTCGCTCCGAAGCGCGAATTAAGGTAATGTAATTACCTTAGCATCTACAAGGCAACCTGTAACACAGACGCACCAAAGATACAACTGACGAAACCGCACGTAAAATCTACGGAGCGTTATCTCAAGTCATTTGTTCCCTATTTGGGAAGTTTTTTTTTAACGGATCGGAATTCTGAATTTTAAACAGACATGTTCTGTAATTATGTTTGTTATCAGATTGTATTTTAAAGTTTTAAAATTGTAACATATTATTTATGACCATGTCGATTGTCGACCATGTAGGACGAACCACCACTATTGTTGTTAAAAGATATCATGGAAATAAACGAATTTGATTTGAATTAGTAAGATGTGTCAAACCGTTACGTATACTGTACAAGTGCAAACAATATGGAATCCCCCTCCCCCCACATACAAATGAACATCTTCTAAGGCCCCTCCTCCACACTTAACATAATCCAAAAACGAACAATTCTTACACCGTCTCGTCTGGCGTTTGTACACTGCACCTTCTCAGCCTTGATCTCTGCGCATTTTTCGAAACTGACAAAAATTTCACTGACAAAATGCTCCTTTAAAAGCACAGTGTCCTCACTGCGGTTCACATCCACCTTCACCCGACCGATAAACGGCTTTTTCGAAGGCAAAGGGCTTGTCTGAGTCGAACGGCAGGCAGCCGGTCTTTTGACCTTTTTCGATTTTCGACTGACACAACATCGAATTACGGAGCTTTCTTGCATCTTTATGAGTCACGTGACCCGAAGGTCCACGGATCCGAACTTTTCACTCCGTCCGGGATTGTGCTCCTTCTCGTTATCCTCAGAGGGGTGTAGAATAGAGAATAGTTCGGTATGTAGACGTTCTACTCACGAATTTACTGATCAACATCACTACCTGGTCTAAACATCAGTGCTTCAACATGATGTGGGAAAAGTTGGAAAGTCGCATGCGTCGAAAACAGTTCCTTCCTAACAGGTAGCCCACGCGCTAATGAACTAAAAACTGTTGGATATTTGCTTGTAGTAGGCATTACGGATTATAACAGACAGCCTTCCCCACGAGGGAATTATTATTTCTTCATTTAGCACAATTGCACATTGCATATGAAAGACTAATGACAGCTATAATGAATCTTGCGAAGTTTTCTGCGACATAATTCTATGAGGCAAAGCAAAAACGGAAATAACAAAACAAATATAGGGTTGCTAGGCAAAACCAAGTTAAGTGGCACCGAACATAATCCATACATTTCTAATGGTGTTCCCGCTAATGCTTGAAAGTTCGAAACATCATCCGACGAAGATAAAAAAAACGTATTAGGGCATTTTCTTTTAAACATTGCAAATTTTTATTATACCTTCCTCGACGTTACAAGAAATCCCACGTTGTTTTAAATTTTTTAACTGCCGATCCTTGCGCAATGTTACCACCTACTGCCCAGGACCTTCTTGACACTTGCCATTTAAGGTAGAGATTTTTTTAAGCCCCAATAGCACTTTCTTGCAATTTTTTATTCTCAGATACCGGAAGCTTTTACTCGAACTTTTTTCTTTTCTTTTTTCTTACTGCAAATATTTCCTTTCGCTTGTTTCACTGTGTAACAAAATTCCCCATCATCTCCGAAACACTGCTTTGGACGCTTTAAGCTATAACTATTTTTGTGACCTGAATCACCCGACCATCCGTCCACATTGTTCACTTTCATACATATGCTGTAAAGAACGACAACTCTCTTTACACTAACTATGACACAGGTAAAACTGAAACTGAGTTCTCAGAGCTCTAAGTTCTCTTGGAAATAGAAACACACGGAAGAGCCAATAACGGTGGCCAAGTGTCGATCCTAACTAATCATATTTTTTGTAGGGAAATTCATTAGGGTCTCAACCGGCCACTATACGGACAAAGGAACTTCTGCAAAAAACACAAATTGACAAACTGAAGTTGTTCACGGTCTAAGAGAAGGTAGGCCTACTGGAAGCTACGGCCAAGAATGCAGGCATTTCGCAAATTCGTGTCTGAAAGTTTTCCGAGCATGGTCGGCCAAAGTCTGGGCCAGTGTTGTTTTAATATTTTTCGAATGAAGCAAATTCCCCCAGAAAAAGAAATAATGACAAACTGGAGTTTTTCAAGGTTTAAGAGAGCAAGTGAGCCTACTGGAAACGGCGGCCAAGAATGCAGGCATTTCACAACTCTGTGTTTGCAGGTTTTCCGAGCATGGTCGTTAAAAGTTTGGCCAGTGTTGTTTTAGTATTTAGGGATGAAAAAATTCCCGACAGAAAAAACAACAACAGAAATTCGGAATGACAAATTGGAGTTTTTGATGGTCTCACAAAGCAACGGAGCAAGTAAACCTACTAGAACGGCGGCCAAGGCATCAACAGCCATTTTACAGGCATTTCACAACTTCATGTTTGCCGGTTTTCTGAGCATGGTCGCCCACCGTTTGGGCCAAAGTTGTTTTAGCGGGACGAAGAAAATTCTTCCAGAAAAACAAGACCAAAGGTGTCAATGGGATCCAAAAAATCTTATATCTGGTCCAGAGTACCAGACAGTTGGGTCTTGTAGATATCCGGTCTTACCAGACTGCTTAAAACTTCGACTATTAAAATTTTGAAATAAATTAAGGCCAATGGCTAATCATCTGAGAAAACCAAGTTTGGATATGGATTAAGCATGTGTGTTTACCCTTACACGTCTTATCTACTTTGACAAAACTGATCAAAAGGTCCTGTCTTACTTCTGCAGAGTTTCCGGTTTCGGCCGGATTCCCGGCAAACTGCTTGTCCGGCGAAAAACTAAAGCTAAAAAAAAAAATGAGATTTCTTCTACATCTAACCTCTAACCAATATCAGATAAAACTTTCACTTAACTTATTTTCCGGTTTTGACCAGATTCAGATCGAACTATTTGTCCGGCGAAAAAATTATTTTCGTATACGGATTCAGCATGCCTCCTTACCGACACATCGAACTCTAATCAACTTCAGATAAACTTTTACTTATAACTAACTTTCCGGTTTCGGCCGGATTCCGGGCGAGCCATATGCCGGGGTAGAAAAAATCGCCATGGACGGATTTGGCATACTTTCTTATCCCTAAACTGAAAATCTAATCAACTTCACATAAAACTTTTAGTTCGACAAATTTTCCGGTTTGGACGGATTCCGGGCGAACTATTTGCCCGGTGAGAAAATTAAGTTTAGTTCTGGATTCAGCCCATATCTCCTTTCCTCTAAATCGACTCCCGCAACAGCTTGAAAAAATATTTTCTTCATCCCTTAATTCAAACCACCCCCTCTAAATATTGCGTTACACGGCCCATCTACAAAATTGGCCTATACTTCGGCCCAATGGATCCTCGCACCAACTTTGAACAAAACATTTCAACCCCTTCCAGAGTTACCGTGCTGACAGATGAACAGAGGGACGGACGGACAGTCGGACAACTTTTGCAAAGTCATAGGTATCCCTCCACTTTCGTTTTCGGATCCCACAAACAAAGATTAGGAATTATAAAGTCACTATTTTCATGATAGCGATATGTTACTTGGACATCGTCTGAATAGCACAGCATTCGCACCCAGCAAATAACCGCAAACAATAAATTAGGTAAAACAAAGTCAGATTAAAGCCACTCACTATACGTTTTTCAATCTTCGGTCCACGTTATGGCGTCGAGAGTATAGCAACAGGTTTGCAATGGGCTAATGTTAAGTTCTGAAGCATACCTCTACTGTAGGCTACTAGAGAACTATGACCAAGAGTTTTGACATTTCACAGATTCGTGGTTGCAAGTTTTCAGAGCATGGTCGGCTAATGTTTGAGTGTTTCACTGTTATGGAAGTATAACCGTCACGAAATCGTCATGGGATGTCATTCGGCCCAGCGCTCTTTACTCGGGCTGAGATTCCCCGAATCCGGATGTAGAAGACCTATGCTTTGCCTCGTAGACTTGCAACGAGAAATTTTCAGGGACTGTCGGCTAGACTCCCCCCTCCCCCTCTCAAAAGGCACTCCCCTCCGTCAAATTACCAGGGTTGTAGAGCTGATCTCCTAGAATTCTTATCACCCTTGCTAACGGAAAGGGATACGGGGAAGCCAAAACGATCAGCAGATCGTTTGCTGGATTCCAAATGGGAATGAAATACAGTGCTCCGCTACAGCTCTCCAAAGCTCCCAATTGGGTCTCTTGACAATAATGAGGGCAAGATTCATTTTCATGTTTCAGCATTATTCAGCAACTTTTTAACCGACAAGCAGACAATCGGCAACACAAACCATGAACTCACAATTAGTAGGTGACAGTAGCCGTATTTCAAGATTGCGAGTGAAACAAAAAATCAACATGAGATACTATACAAGATTCCTCAAATGTGTTCACGGTTGGACACCGATGCGAAACCATAAATGTCAACACCTTAAGTGTAAAAAATACTTGAGGTTAGTAGACCATACGTCAACATCATGATTGGCTATGCTACGCGGCATAAAAAAGAGTAGGCTACGTTGTGTATCGAAAAAACGCACCAACTAAGACCAATTCTTCATTGACCCGGTTATGCTTAAAGTTTAACTGAAAAGCAAATTTATTTTTGTATCATTTAGTTTAATACACCGAGTTAGGTTTCTGCTAAGAGATTTTTTGATTTTCCACTATCTGCTCTCGTAGTGAGGTTCAGAGTATCTACGGCTGTCCCCACAGCGTAAATTCTACTATGACGCGGAATATCTGAATCGGCACACAGACGTGGCTTTTTAGTGGGTGGTGATAAGCTTGGCGAAGACTGCTTAGTGCCTGAACAAAAAAATGTTCATAAATCTTTTTGGTCAAGCATGCGACACAGGTAGTACCACACATCTGACAGGGAAATACCACTATTTGAAAATTGGTTATTCGTGAATAGTGGAGCAACAAAGTAACGCATTTTCATCGGGTCTTCAAGCCTCTCTAAGTGAATAAGTGAGGGGTAACAAGACAGTCCCTTCTCTGTCCTTTTCAGTTAAACTTTAAAGCGGGCATATAAAAATGCTATTTTGGTTCAAACATTATGGCTATCTATACGAAATTTCAGTTAATCTAAGAAATTACGACTGGAATAAATTCAGTAACTAATCAGCCCTTTTCGTAAAAACGGTCGATTTTTTTTTGGAAACAGTCGATTCTTATTGCAAACAGTTGGTTTTTACGACTGTTTATTTTTTACGAAAAACCGACTGTCGTGAATAAGAATCGAAATTCGAATATGAATCGTTTTTTCTTGAAAACGGTAGTTTTTTCCGCAAAAACAGTCGGTAAAAATGACCAGCCAGTTGGTAAATACCTTGCCCCCCCCGCCATAACATTTTAGCTAGTGACGCCTCTGGTGGCAAGTGCAAGTTACAAAGCAAAATGATGATTATTTCACTAAATTGCTACAGCAGGTTTGTCTAAAGATATAAAGGTTAAAAAAGCAAGACACAAAAGTACTTCTAACATCATACGAAAAATAAACAACTAAATTTCACGATTTTATACAGTCAAATTATCCAAATATCCTGTGAGAGATTATTTCTCAAGACCGAACAGCAGCCCTTCAACAAAAGGAACAAATAAATAAAAACAAAAGGCTTCCGATTATTCTGGGCAGGTGAACAGAATGTTTACATTACATATTTAAAGTTTAACCGAAAAGAGCCGAGATAGGACAATGTAGTCACCAGTCACTTATTTACTTAAAGAGACTTGAAGACTCGGTGAAAATGCGTTACTTCGTTGCACCGTTATTCGCGAATAATCAGTTTTCATATAGTGGAATTTCCCTGTCGGACTTGTGGTACCGCTTTGCACTTGTACCTGTGTTATATACTTGACGAAAACGATTTACGAAAAGTAAGTGTTCACGCAGTGATTTGCTTTCTGCAAGCTAATCCCTGGCCACTGAAAAGCCGCGTTTGTATTCAGATTAAAATGTTCCGCGTCATAGTAGAATTTGCGTTGCGGAGACGACCGTAGATACTCTGAACGTCAGTAGCCTACTAGCACAGATGGTGGAAAATAAAAAATCCCTCAATAGAATCAAAAATAAGTTGGCTTTTCAGTTAAGCTTTAAAGGTATCTTAATTAAAGGGCAGAGTGAGGAGGCAACAGTGAATCTTGCCCAATCGTTAAAAAAAGGGGCTCGATAATCACACAAAATCAACGAAGAAACCAATGCAAATGGGTTCTAAAGGCCAACGAATATACTGAAATAAAAGGCGAATGTCTCGGGAGGACAACCGCCTCCCTTCTTCAGAGCGGACAGAAGATTTCGAGGGAAAATGCCAAAATGAGGATGAAGATCAACAACCAAGAAAAACGAAATAAAGCCGAAAACCAACAATAAACCGAAAACTAAAACCAAAACTGGAAGAATTGGAAGCCTAAAATAAAGACAGCGAGCCACTCACAAATAGGTGAGTGATTACCTGAGAACAGGGGGGGACTGGTATGAAATCTGAGGACCCTAGCCGGGTGGGGTGGGTCATTTTTGCCGCGATTTAGCAGATTTTATTTGGGTGGTCCTCTTGGTTTTTTATTTTTGTACACTGACCCAAGCAACATATCATTTAGCAGGAAATCACACGGCCGAAACAGCTGGGACAAAGAGACCTATAGATGTCTTGTTCTGAACATCAAACTAGTGCAAGTACAAGAAGCCTATTCACTTTCCCGTCGAAGCAAACTGAATTGGAAACAATTGTACTAACTTTATTCCAATTAATTTAACATTGCGATTATAAGCATACAGTTTAAAAAGTAGTCAGGTAATAGTAGTAAAGCACGGACTTCTTTCGCATGTCTTTTGGTGCCACAGAGTGCTGGTGATCAGTTTCATAGTGCCTCCTTACACCAAGACGCAGACTGTGCTTCGTTTCCGAGGTCAACAAAACCAAAGGTTTCGATGGGATCTCAAAAATCTAATATTGGATCCAGACAATTGAGACTTGTCTTCACCAGGCTAATCATCAGAGAAAACCAAGTTCAGATATATCTCTATGAGCCGTATCCATTTTGACGACACTGACCGAAACTTCCTGGTTTAACTTTAACTTTTAACAAACTTTCCGGTTTTGGCCGGATTCCGGGCGAACTACTTCTTCTTTCCCCATAATCGGCTATCACATTATCTGTTTAAAAATATTTTGTTGGTCCCTTAATTTGAATCCCCTCCCCCCACCCCTAAATGTTGGGCTACAAAGCCATCTACGAACTTGACCTTACCCTTGACCCAAAGAACCCTTACACCAAGTTTCTTCAAAATATCTTATTCCCTTCGAGAGTTATCGTGCTCATAGACAGACGGACATTTTTGCGATGTCATAGATATCCCTCCACTTACGTTTTGGGATTCCGAAAACTTACTGTAGTGGTTTATATGGGTGCCCTTCAAAGAATAAGATACAGGGTTGACAGACCGGTTCGTGCTACTAAAGATAGGAAAAACACACTTTTCTTGAAAAAATAAAATTGACGTTATTAGTTTTTACTTCACCCATCTCTTGAACGGAAACATGAAAAAAAAAGGTTACCAGGATCCGGGTATAACAAGACTAAAGGTTTCGATGGGATACCAAAAATCTGTCGGCCTTGCGCTTAACAGTCTTGCAAGAAAGTGCCTGTTGTCTCACGAAGTGATTTCAGACAGACTTATGAAAGCACGTTTCCAACACAAACATGGCAAAATTACAGTTCTAGTGTGTTATGCTCCGACGAACGATTCCGACGACGACATCAAAACAGAAATTTTTATGCTGAGCTCTCCAGAACACTCACAAACGTATCCCCCCCACGACATCAGCGTTCTGCTTGTGGACTTCAACGCAACAGTAAGAGACGATGCCGGCGTATGGAGAGGCACCATAAGATCCATAACGCCAGACCCCCTCAATGACAATGGTCTGCGCCTACTCGAGCTCAGCAGATCTCACGACCTTGTTGTTGCAACCACCTACTTCCAGCACAAAACCATCCACCAACATACGTGGTACAGCATCGATGGCCGCACGAAAAAAATTATCGACTATGTCATCATGTCGAAGCGCTGGAGGTCCTCGCTGAGGAATTGCAGAACTTACAGATCAGCCGAGCTCGGAAACGCTGACCACAGACTTCTCTGCGCGGAAGTTCAGCTTCGCCTGAAAGCCCAACGGTCAGAAACGAGGCCAACCGTCATTGATGTCTTGAAACTGAAGGAGTCGGATGCCAAGCGAAAGTATGCCGTCGAGGCATCTAACCGGTTTGAGCTACTTCACACACTCACCAACAGCGAAGATGCCTGGAAGTACTTCAAGTCTCAAACGAACGAAGCCGCACAACTAGTTCTAGGCAAGAAGAGGCGCCCCAAAAAAGCTTGGGTTTCAGAAGAAACTTCGCATGTCATAGAACTGAGGCGGAAGGCCAAACTACATGATGACATGGCGTCTTACAGGAAGCTAAATGGTATCCGTAACAAACTCATCCCCGAGACCGAGCGAAGATCGTCCAAAATAAAGCTGACGATATCGAGGAAGTGGCAAGGAAGAAAGACATAGGCAGTCTCTTCAAGCATCTTCGAGATCTCACAGAAAGCAAGGCTCCTACACTGGGACCCGTCTTTTCAAGAGACGGGACTCTTCTTTCGGATGAAAGCTCGTGCCTCGATCGCTGGAAGAAACATTTCTGCTCGCACCTGAACAGCACTACTCCCCCTGTAGCAGTAGACGAAAGACTCCGTCAGTCTTCCAGTCCAGCCATCGAACTTGGCGATCTCCCCACTGAACCATTTAGCACCGTAGAAATCAGAAGCGCGATACATAGGCTGAAGAACAACAAGGCCTCTGGTGTATGCGGCATAAGTTCGGAGTTGCTGAATATGCGGGCCCAGTCGTGCTCGTTCTTCTGCAGACTCTCTTCTCTGTTGTGTGGGAAACGGAGGTCATTCCGGAAGACTGGCGAAGAGGAATCATCATCCCCTTATGGAAGAGAAAAGGCAGGCGAAGTGACTGTGCCAATTACCAGGGAGTAACCCTTCTCTCAGTACCTGGCAAGCTCTTCTCTATGGTGCTTCTGGATCGTTGCCAAAACATTATCCGCCGAATTCGGCGACCAGAACAAGCGGATTTTATGTCAGAGCGATCGACCACAGAGTAAATATTCACAGTCCGTCAAGTAGTGGAGAAAACCAGAGAGTTTCGACAGAAAGCATTCATCGCCTTTGTCGACTTCCGAGCTGTCTTCGATTCAATCGACCGGGATGTCCTGTGGAGCATCTTGAAGTCCATCGGCCTGCCAGACAAGTACTGCAGACTTTTCGAAGCCGTCCATCACGAGACCGAGAGCTGCGTCCAATATAACAGCCGACGAAGCCCGTTCTTCCGAATTTCTACAGAGGTTCGGCAAGGTTGTGCCGTTGCGCCAGAACTGTTCAACGTCATCATAGACCACGACATGGCGAAGACGACCTCAAGGCTTCGATTTGGACTCAAATTGGGTGATCGCATCCTCTCGGACGCCGACTTTGCCGACGATCTGGTGCTCATGGCGCAATCCATGGACCAACTGGTGGAAGCACTTCACATCCTTCAAGAAGAAGCTGCGAAAGTAGGACTACATGTCAACTGGGACAAAACCAAAATTATGGTCGTAGATCCATCTTCTAGCAACACCAATCCTCCTGTGGCCCTGGACCAAACAACTACTGTCGACGTGGTTCAGCAGTTCACATACTTGGGCTCTGTCATTGCTGCAGACGGCTCACTTCTCCCTGAACTACAAGCAAGAACAGCCAAGGCATCTGCTGCAATGGGAAGGGTAAACCGTCACCTTTGGCGGAAACCAAGTATTAGTCGGAACACGAAGCTGCGAATCTTCAACGCCCTGGTCGGGTCTGTAATTCTTTATGGAACAGATGCTTGGCCGGATACAATCACAGCTCTCAAGACTGTAGACGTTTTCCAGACGAAAAGCCTTAGGAGGATAGAGGGCCTGAGATGGTTCGACTTCGTCAGCAACGAGAAGCTATTGCAGACAACGCAGCAGACACTGTTCTCCATCCAAATTGCACAGCGCACTCTACGATGGTACGGTCACGTCCTTAGAATGCCTTCACACCTACATGCAAAATCGTGCTAGACTCAACCCCGCAGAAGCCGGCTGGAAACGACCCCGTGGCAAACCTAAAATTGCTGGTCCGATAACCTTTCCAAATACTTGAAGCTGGCAAACATCGACACCCACGACGCACCAGCGCTAGCTGCTGATCGCATCACATGGAGGAGGATGACATCACTCTCTACGCTGAGCGTGGCCCGGCAGAAGACATAAGTCAAGTAAGTCAGTCAAAGATTCAGACAATTGAGTCTTGTCTGCACCAGATCCAGTCTTCGCCAGGCTAATCATCAGAGAAAACCAGGTTCAATTATACCTCTATAAGCAATATCTAGTTTGACGACACTGACCGAAGCTTCCTGCTTTACTTCTGTCAAATTTCCGGTTGTGGCCGAATTCTGAGTGAACTAATTGTCAACGTATATCCTTATCTCTATAAATAGAACATCTAATCAACTTCAAATAAAACTTTAACTTTTAACCAACTTTCCGGGTTTTGCCGGATTCCGCACGAACTACATGTCCGGCGATAAAATGGTTTTCACCATCGCGTTCAGCATGTCTTCTTATTCCTAAATCGAACTTCAAATAAAACTTTTACTTTTAACAGTTTTTCCGGTTTTGGCCGGATTCCGGGCAAACTAGTTGTCCGATGACAGAATGTTTTCACCATCGTGTTCAGCATGTCTTCTTACCCCATAATCGGCTATCATATTAGCTGTTTAAAAATATTTTGTTTGCCCCTTAATTTGAACCCCCTCCCCCACCCCTAAATGTAGGGCTACAAAGGCCATCTATGAACTTGACCTTACCCTTGACCCAAAGAACCCTTATACCAAGTTCATCAAAATATCTCATTCCCTTCAAGAGTTATCGTGCTCACAGACAGACGGACAGACGGATATTTTTGCGATGTCACAGGTATCCCTCCACTTACGTTTTGGGATCCCGAAAACTAAAAAAAGTCCTTCAGGTCTACTGGAATAAGCTTTTTACTTGGATAGTCTTCGTGATAATAATAAAAGGAGTACAGCATACTTTTAACCTTGTGATTTGGAATCGAACGATATGCTATACACCCTGCTATTGGGGGTGGTGTGTGCAATATTTTTTTTTTATGCCGATTTTTGTGGCAGGTATTGGGGTACCCCTAGCGGTCTCAGATTTCATACCAGCCAGGCGGGGGTGGGTGGGTCTTTTTTCCGAAAAAGGCCAGATTTTAGGCTAGGGGTCCTCAGATTTCATACCAGTCCCCCCCTGCCTGAGAATAACAATTAGGACTGTTCTCGCCCGAAGTTACTAAGCACAACCCACTAGAACTGGATCATGACCCGACATGAGGAGAAAAAGTAGACCATGGGATTCGGCATAATTTCAACTGGGTACATAGGCCTATGCACTCCTTCTGCCTAAGCTTACAGCAAATCAAGTCTGATGATTCCAAACGGATTGGTTAGCTGAAATTTTGTTTCGGTGATATTTCGGCCGTTCTTGGCAAGGGTCCTCTTGAGGCCGTAGAAAAAATATGACTTTGCGATAAGAAACAATGCAATTTCTAGCAACTAAATACAGAGATGTAATAAATTGTAACCATGGTAAACTATCACTGAAACAAACTATACTCTATAAATTTTATAAAAAGCGTCAGTACGTAAATGCCGCAAAATATATCTATATACATATGTATACGGTTTTTATGAAGTAAAAACAACCAATACATATTTTTCAACTTAAATGAATTTGTGTAATAAACTAATCCGTTTACCTCCCCCCCCCCCATCAAACATAAACGGAGATGTTAATCTGTTCTCTTCTTGGTCCTGCCAACATAGTCCAAGCTGTCGAACATACAATACTAGATAGCACTTCATGCCATAAAACCTAATTAATTTTATCAAGCAGTTTCAAAAAGACCAAAGGTTTCGAAGGGATCCCAAAAGTTCAATATTTGATCCAGACAATTGGGTCTTGTCTTCGCCAGATCCAGTCTTCGCCAGACTTCTTGGACAGTTTTAGTATTAAATTTAGAAACAGATTAAGGCCAAAGAGCTAATCATCTGAGAAAACCAAGTTCAAATATGGATTCAGCTATGTGTTTACCCCTGAAAGTCATATATATTTTGACGAAACAGATCGAAACTTCTTGCCTTACCTGCCAATTTTCCGGTTTCGGCAGAATTCCGGAACTATTTGTCCGGCGAAAAAATAAAGGTAAAAACCAATTCAGCGTATCTCCTTGCCTAGTTGCCCCTATATCCGACATCTACTCAACTTCAAATCCAAATTTAACTTATACAAAATTTTCCGGTTTCAGCCGCATTCCGGGCGAACTATGCGTCCAGGTAAAAATTGATTTCCATATCCCGATTCAGCATCTCTACACCTGATTCGGACATCAAACCATCTACAAATACAACTTTTGCTTTTAACAAATTTTCCGGTTTTGGCCGGACTCCGGGCGAACTACTTGTCCGGCGAGAAAATGGTTTTCATGATCGTGTTCAGCACGTCTTTTTACCCCTTAATCGACTATCTCATTAGCTGTTCAAAATATTTCGTTTGCCCCTTAATTTGAACTACCTCCCACACCCCTAAATATAGCGCTACAGAGCCCATCTAGGAACTCGACCTTTCCCTTCGAAAGCTATCGTGCTCACAGACAGACAGACAGATGGACAACTTTTGCGATGTCATAGGTATCCCTCCACTTACCTTTTTGGGGTCCCAAAAAGTGATTTGGTGCGGCCTCTTGAAAATTTTAACCAAATCCGCCTCTACAGAACGATATGGAATATACTCTAGGCCCTACTGTTCTCTGATCTGACTTTTCCGAATAGAAACGTTTCATGAAACTAGCCATCTGTTCTTTGCTTTCACCTATCATGTCCATTTCACATACACTCTGTATGGACTAGATGTCAGTTCTAGCTTTATATAAATTTCACATCTCGTTGCTGTAGCTTAGAATCCAAGACTAAACGCCCATTTTACGCAAAGCCACAAAACAAATACACTAGGCCTATTATAAATAACCAACCAAGAAACAGTGGTAGGTACATACGCAAAATATAACATGATTTGCAAAAACAAAATATGCGTGCTCGAGGGCTGTCACGCACAGAGAACCGCAGTTGTAACCGCAACTGAGTGGGAAAGTTAGTTGTTTTTCTTTAAATTCACAATCTTTGAGGGTCTTTCCTTTCGCGACGCTTGATTTGATCGCAAAATTACTCCTTCAATTTACGATTTTTGTAACGGCCGTGCTAGTTTTTTTCTCGAATTTCGTTCAAACCGGATGTCTTGGGAGGTAGAAAGTGAAACATAATATACAATTAATCCGTCCGAGGAGATACAAATGCTGATTCAACAGCACCAACTTTAACTCCCACCAATCCTATGGAGAAACTCACCAGAATCAGACAGCCTACTTATATCAAGAACAAATAAGCACCAGAACCTCCGTCTCCTTATCTGTGTAATACCGCCATGCAGAGTCGAATAGATCCCTAGCGCAGGGAAGGAGCTATGCGGAACACCAAAATTTGTCACCTCTACAAACAGATGTAACACAGTAAAGCCCCGGAGAAGAAATTTCCAAAGTAAAAGACGATTGGTTGTCTATCATTGTGACGCCACATGTTGACGAGCTACAGGAGGTCAGCGCGACTCTTGCACTTTTTCCTTTGATATGCGCAGCGGCGAAGCGGGAAGTAGACGGTCATCAATTTCAAGCTCGAGTAAGTACCTCTATCTCAGCTCTATTTTGTCGGGGCATCCACAGTCGCTGCAAGGCACTAAAGACGGAGGTTCTACTGGGTTCTTTGTTCTTGCCTATAGTTGATAGAATCTCTGTCTTCTAGCTTGAGCCTGAAGAAGACCCTTGCCAAGACTGCCGAAATTTTGCTCAAATAAAACTCAGCTGAGCTACCTGTTTAACGCAGTCAAACGTGAACCGCTGTCACCTTGGGCTGAAGGAATAATTATGAACCTGATTATCTGATTGTTTCATATCCGGGAAAGTGGTCAACACAGAGTAAGGAGTAAATGTAAAGAAAAGAAAAGAAGAAAGCGAAAATACTTGACTAGATGATAATATTAGCTACTTAACCAAAATCACGAAGGAAAAAGGCTGCAGACGGTAATTTTGCAAAAAAAAATGTCTACCCTCTCAACGACCCAATAGAGCAGCCGTGTCCAAAATCAACTGCAGCACCTTGCAGCTTTAACTTTCATGATGAAATTCACAAACTCCGATACTTAAGCTAAAATGTTTCGTTGCTTCCCACAAGTTTATTTTCCAGCTTAGGCGGCTCAAGCCTGAAGAGGACCTGTGCAAAGAAGGGCCGAGCTATAGCTCTAATAAACGCAGCTGACGTATCCGTTTTGCACTATCTACACATTGACAATATTGCAGAGACTCGAACCATCTTGGGCCCATTGGCCTCTCGAATAGGAGACACGCCAGCTCTAATTTTCCGTTCAAAGGATTTAATAAATCGTCACGAATTCTGCTGTGACTGTAATACATTTCAGCTCTCACGAGCTGAAAAAGCTTGACTGGAAATATCAGAAGGATGTTGTTCAAGCTACTTTCACAGAACCTGGCTGATCTTTGAACCTTTCGCAAATATAACAAATCTAATTACGACGAAAGGGATCACTGTGTTCACTCACATTTCGTCTCTAGTTTGGTTAACGACGCGAATGTGGTTTACGAGAAGCAAATGAGCTACAATCAAGAGCGTGTTCCATCCTACTTACCGTAGTCACTACGCATGACATCACAAATCCTGTTTTTTGCCGTCAAGGCTGGAAAGATTTTTCTATTCTCCAGTGGAATATCATGCCACGGCAGAATCCGACCAATCACGTTACAGAGATGCGTAGTTACCACGCTTAGTACGCTCCCGAGCATGGTAAGCAAATAGTTACTACTAGTTACTATTTCGAGGAGGCTCGAACGGTCAGCGTAGTAGCTTTTCACGAGGTTGCAATGAAAATAGTAACTAATAGTTACCATTGTTAGAAGGTTGGACGCTCCAAGGCTGCAACTCAAAATTTCAATATACCAAGAGTAGGGTAGAGTAGAATTTATCCGTAAATTTACTATCATAACGAGGACTCTGAATTTGACTTCGTCAACAGCAAAAAAAATTCCCGTAAGCCTACATGTAAACAAAAATCTCGTAGCCTAAATCTTCAAAATTCGTCAAAAGAAAAATATATAAGGAGCATTATAACAGAAGATAAAAAAGTGATTAAGATGTGGTTGTTTCTTTATTACACAATAAATATTTCAACCACATTCACACTGAACATAGTCTACCAAGGCTTAGTTCTTGCGAGATGTTCGCAGACTACCAGGATTTCACGTTCACGAGGTAATGTTACACTGCAGTGGTTTGCATTGCTTCTCGAAGACCACAAAACCCAGCACAATACGGCTCAAAAGGCCCGATCGTTTTTATGGCACTTGACTTCCGGCCAAATGCTATATCTATCACTTTTCCTGCGGTCGGTCGGTCGGTCCGGTGATCGCGAGTAGGGACTTCCAGATGCGATAGGACAATGAAACTTGGCAGGCATATCAAGGACCCGACCAAAATGACTTGAAAATAATCACTTCCCCGATTCGACCATCGTGGACGGAATGGAGAGAGGGGGAATCCGGAATATTGAGGCATGCGTAACTTTCGAACCGGGGATCGAATCTGGATGAACTTGATAACTCGACAGAACACATGCCTCACATGTCCCATTTCACGTCCGGGCCCGATCCAACAAATGCGGGTGGAGTTGGACGGAGGGGGGGGGGCCAGAAATATCGTGACACCCTTACAGGGGACGGATCGGGACGAAACTTGATAGGAAGAACAAGCACAGGCCCTAAATGCAGCGTTGACGCAACAGGATCCGGGCACTGTGGGGGGAGCTGGAGCCTGGAGGGTGGGTCCCGGAATTCCGATCATCACGGGTTAAGGTGCTTCCAGATGCGCTATGATGACGAAACTTGGCAGGCATATCAGGGAACCGACTACATTAATAATTACAATTTTTCTTTACAAGTCGTTTATACTCAAAATTCTGATAAAACAAAATGCACGGGATTGTCAAATTACAATTTGGTTAATTCACATTAAAATTGCGGATACAAAAAAGGCACAAATGAGTTCAAATAGCGTTCAGTGCTATGAGCGGGCGGGTTCATTAGATGAGCTTTCTTAGCTGCCCTTGAGATACTCCTTGTTGGGCGAGTATCCATTCTTTTTTCATCTTCGGGTGGCAGGATCTCACGGTGCATTTCAGAGGCAAGGCACATTAGTCCAAATTTCATTGTGAGATCACGCCGACGCGAAGCAACGGTTTTCATCCCTAATTCTTCCAGTCCTTGTTGATAGGATTTGTATTTATCCGCCAAAACAATTTTTAAATTACTTATTTAAATTTAATAGTCATTTCTCCGATCAGACCATCGGGAGGGGGGTGAGGAGGGAATGAAAATCCGGGATCTTGAGGCAAGCATAACTCTTCGGCATCGGACAAAAATGAAATTTGACAGTTGGAAAGAACCAGGGTCCCAGATGTCAGATTTCGTGTCCGGACCGGATCCGATACATCTGGGGGAGGGATTGGAGGGGGACCGGAAATCTCGGGACAGGCTTAGAGTGGAGAGTCTGGTTGAAGCTTGGTGAGAAGAACAAGGACAAGTTGTAAACACATTTACACAGAAAGCGACCATATCGGCGTACTGTAGCGGGGGGGGGGGGGGGGGGGGGTTAGAGGGGTTACCTCGGAATTCTGGTGACCGCGAGTGAAGGTACTTACAGATGCACTTGGACGATAAAATTTGGCAGGTGTATCACGGACACGATCATATTGACTTGGAGGCAGTTGTTTCCCGATCCAGCATCTTCGGGGGATGGAAGGGAACTGGAATCCAGATTACCAGAGACTTTGAACGGTTGGTCGGATCCAAAGAAAACTTGATAATTGATAAGAGGACGTCTTTCTGACCTAATGATATACTTTCATAATGTACCTCAAGTACATTACTCTTAAAGTTTTAGCTTTTTAGCCCCCTTCAAGTGCGTATCTTAACTGCAAAGTGAAAACAAAAAAAATCATTTGACCACAGGACACATTTTCGTGATTCCCAAGGGCCCATGCTCATTTCTACCTCTAGGGTTTTGCTAGCGAAGGACTTTAAAACATACTTAAAGGGCCAATTATGTAGGAACTGAAAATTTGCTGTGTTTTTTTTTTCGCTCATTTTACACTAAACTTGTTCATTTTTACGTTACCAATAATCTACTTCTTCAGCAGCTTTCAAAGACAGCCCAGGTTAATTGTGTGTGTCGCCTTCGCCTTACTTATAATTCATTTTGTGTAAGTGAAGATGCAAATAATGTTAAACCAAGCCATATGAACCTAAATAAATATTAGATGAAAATCCAGCACCTCATAGAGTCAGCCCTAATGACAGCCTTGTGCGGAAATCAAAACAAAAGCAGCGATTTAATTTGAAGACGAAGGAATGGATAGACGAGGAATTGGAGATAGACAAAATGATAAGTCGACGAAAGGCCGAAATACTCATTGAGAACCCTTCCTTCGGCTTTAGAGGTCCAGAAAATGGCAAATTTAGACTTCCGTTTGACAAATTGTAGCCGAAGCCGATGTTCGCTGTTCAAACATTCTTACCGGTAGCCTATAAGAAATAAAGCTGTTGCTCAGTTGATTCGCAACACATGCACCGTCAAATATCATTCGGAAGGTTCGAGCAACACCCGAAAAAGCTCAAACAGACTTACATTACTGTTGTCGTCGATATATGAGAAGTCCGGAATGGTCTTCATATCCAAGGAATCCAGTCCAGTTTAGAGGAGTCACATCTCTTTTCAAAAGCACTTTTTCGCACTTTCAGACATATTCAAAATCACTGATATTTTCATACATCCGAACTGCGAAAAGTCGATACCGCATCGTTGGAAGGACACAACAAGCTGCAGATCTGCAGTGAGTCGCCCTGATCACGTGGTCCACCGTAACCTTCGAAGGTTCGACTACATCCACATTGAACGTACTCTACTTGACCAGTTCACTGACAACCTCGGTCACGGCCATATATGCCAACTCGAATCCCCCTCAACACTTCCAAGCTAAATAACAACCACACAAGGACAAGGACAGACGAGATCAACTCGCTGATCCCACACAGCACTTCGAATTTAACTAGCCACACCACAAGAACAGATCACATCAACCAGCTAATCACACTAACACCATTATTGTCCTTCGCTACTTCAACTTATAGCTTGCTGGGGACCTCTAAAGGCAGTCTACCCTTGATGGATTTCCTACAACGATAACAAATGAACAAGACAGAACTGACTAGATCAACAACGCCTTGCTTCCCAATCCGGCGATCACAAACCACACTGATCTTCTTATGATTACATCAACATCACTAAGATCAACAAGCCTTATGTTAACATTGACTCCTGACAATTAGTATGTGTCCCGACAATATGAGATTAGGCTTTCGTCTTCACACATGCTGGTCAACCACAAAACTACTACAACAGAGTACTTGCGGTAACGAGACAGCGCGTCGGAGCGTCAGAAAGGATGCGGCTAATATTTATTTATATTTATTTATTTATTCATTTATTTCCCTCAAAATTGAGGAGTACAACTTATAAATTGTAAAACAAAATCATTCCTAAATCAACTAAACTCCTTTCAATAAAATACTGTGAAATAATATACAAAATACACTTCAACAACTAACTTATAATTACTTACGTATCGCACTAATCACTTCTTAAAAAATGGGTACAGGTTGTGGGTTAGGAGGGCTTCCGCTGCTTTTTTGTAAAAATTTGTCATCTTTTTCTTCAAGATTAAAACCGGGTCCTTTATTTTAAAATCTGAAACTAACTGCGAATTACTAAAAGAAATTGGGAACCCAAGTAGAAATTTACAAAATGTGCGCCTAATGTGCGCCTAAGATAAACGGCGTTCTTTCCCGGGACCAAGAGACATAACAGCAATCGACGGTAACAATGGACAAATCAGAAACGTTTCGATATTATATGTATAAAAAATCGATTAGATTCGAATATTGTAATGTTATTGTTACCCATCATACAGAAAAGGAGAATTGGTGGACTATAATAACTGAATACGAAAAGTGAGAACTTAATCACAGTTTACGGATACTGTTTTAAATTACGCGTACCGGCATATAATTTGAGTAGCCTACAATTGTAATTCCAGACTAACTAAAGACTAAGACAGACTAGGTCTCACGCAGATCTAGGACGAATGTTTACGATACGAATAAATAGTTGAACAAAGACTGATAAATGGATAAAACAAAAAGGCTTGGATAACACATGTAGATGAAAAAATCATTGTGTTTGAATACAGTTTCAAACTGGGTTTCAATTATACTTTCAAACCTCTGGTACGGTCCCAATCCCAGACCAACTTCCTTCCGCTCAGTAAAACAAATTTATTAAAAAGGAGTAAAGAGTTTTGTAGAGTAAGTAAGTAAGTAAGTAATTTATTTATGACCCGCCATTTTGAAAAGGCGGAGTAAATGAAGAAAATAAAGAAAACAAACAAAACACATAAACACACCGAAAAATACACTTAATTTTCAATCTTCGGTCAGGAAGCAGTGGACGACGTCGTACGCTAGTTGGGCCTTGTTGTCCATAATTTTTTAAAGCGACGAGGAAACATCCAAAAGTATAAGTCAGTCAAACATCCAACGTCCAAAAGTATATAACATCCAAAAGTATAAGTCAGAGACGTTAGGATATTATAGGCAAATAAGAATTTTATTTGGATCTGAATTTAAATTAGGACTTCCGGAACTTCGGAACTCCCTCCCACTAAGAGCTGGGACGAAGGTTTTCGAAAAGAACAAACAGTTAGCAAAAGAAGATCAATAACTCTTTTCTTTGGTTGTATGGGTTCAAGTGGAAGTGCAGTGCGTCGTCAATGTTCGTTGGTGAAGGCCTCTTTCCCCAAAAATTAGGCGCTTTTCTGCTCTTCCATGCAGAAGCGCATCCTGGAGTCGCAGAAGCCGTTGCTAGCTGTCCTGGCTGGGGCTGACATGAGGCTGTCGCTCCCAATATGGTTGATGTGGGGGAAGTTGCTCTTTGCAATTTTTTCCTGTTTTGAGCACTGTTCACTGGTGTGCTGTTGTTTTATTGTTTTTTGTTTGAAATATTTATGGCCCTAACTGGCCGTCGTTAGATGTTCACCGGAAAGTTTGTTAAAAGTAAAAGTTTTATTTGAACTTGATCAGATGTTTCATTTATGGGTAAAAAAAACAAGCTGAACACGACTATTAAAACCACTTTCTCGCCAGACAAGTAGTTCACCCGGAATCCGGCCAAATCTGGAAAATGTGTTAAAAGCAAAAGTCTTATTTGTAGTTGATTAGATACCAATTTAGGGGTAAGAAGAGATGCTGAATCCGTACATGACAATCGTTTTTTACCCGGACGTATAGTTCGCCCGGAATCCGGCTGAAACCGGAAAATTTGGGATGAATTAAAATTTTATTTGAAGTTGATTAGATGTTCGATATAGGGGCAAGGAAATACGATGAATTCGTTGTTATTTTGTCGGATAAGTAGTTTCCGAATTCAGCAGAAACTGGAAATTTGGCAGAAGTGAGCTAAGGCAGGAAGTTTCGATCAGTTTCGTCAAAACAAATATGACTTATAGAGGTAAACACACATGCTGAATCCATATCTGAACTTGGTTTTCTCAGTTGATTAGCTATTTGGCCTTACTCTGTTTCTGAATTTATGTAATAGAAATGCTGAAGGAGTCTGGAGAAGACAGGACCCAATTGTCTGGATGAGACATTACATTTTTGAGATCCCATCGAAACCTTGGTGTTGTTCTATTTTACCTGTATTACAGAGGAACGACTAATTTATGTTATATATTTATTGTGATTGTATGATATGGGGCCGAACTAAGGAGCTGTATCCCTGCCGACCCTCAGTGATTGATTCATGTCGTTGTCAATTGTGTTGTGAATTAAAGAACCTAATGTTTTAGCCTTTTTTGTTCTTTCTTTTGTTTTTTAATCTCTTGAAATTTAAGTGGTGTGTCTTTTTGGGATCCCAAATGATCGGATAACTATGACTTCGTAAGGCTTTTCCGTCTGCCAGTTAGCACGATAACTCTCGAAGGGGTTGAAGTATTTCGTTCAAACGTTCAAACAATAGTTTTCTTTGGGTTTAAGTAAATTTTTGTAGGTGGGCCTAATGACAACAAATTTAGGGATTGGGAAGGGTTTTAAAGTAAGGGACGGCAAAAATAGTTTTAAAAGCAAATGAATCGAATTATCAGTAAAAGAGAACTGCTGAATCCAGATCTGACTCTTATTTTCTCCCCGGACAAGTAGTTCGTACGCAATCCGACCAAACCTGGAAAATTTGACAAAAGATAGAGTTTATCTGAACTTAGAAGTTCGATATAGGGATATACTAAATCTATTTCTGAAACTTATTTTTTCACCGAACAACTAGTTCGTCCGGGATCCGGTCAGGACTGGAAAGTTAGTAACCAATAAAATATAATTCTGAAGTCGTTTGGGCCTTCGATCCAGTGATAAAAGGACATTCTGAATCTATCTGGAACTTATTCTCTCGCTGAACAAGTAGTTCGCCCGAAATCCGGAGATTTCTTAAAGTAAAGGTTCATTCTTAAGTTGATTAGAGGTGGCATCAGGGGTATTAACACACTTCGAATCCATTTCTGAAGTTTATTTTCTTGCTATTAGACATATATAGAGGGGTAAGCATATATGTTGGCTCCACAAAGGGTTAGCCGTCTGGCCGTAATTTATCAAAACACACCATCCGGTATAATTTTTTTTTTTACATTTTTTAGCGATTGTTAGGGGTAAAGAGTAAGCTTACGGGGTCGGGCGAAGACTGTAAATTTGCAGGACCCGATCGTCTGGATCAAAAACTCCAATAAATGTTCCGAAACTTTGGGATCCCATCGAGACCTTTGGTCTTGGTATGGACGAGATTCTGGTCAGTACTGTGTCTGGGAGGGGTGGGGTGGGGAACTGGGAGTGTGCGTTGATTGCTCCCTTTTCTAATTTTAACTTGAAAATTCTTTAGTAGGCTATTATTTGTGTACATCTCAACAGATTCTGTATTAAAGTCGGATAAACTTGCGCATCCTATTGCTAATTTACCAAACTTCTGAAAGCAAAGGACACCCTGAGAGAAATTTGTAGTATGTTAGTTGTCTCACGACAGGCCAGCATATACTCTCGCTACAACCATGGAGCTAACCTTCGCCTTGTAGAGTATTTATCCGGCCTTTAAACCAAAGTAAGCTTACTACTCAACCGAAAGAAAACTGGGAATGTGGATATCGATAAAAGACACGCGATATCCAAGATTTTAGTCTAAATTGTCCCCCAGCGAACAATGAAGCCTTTCCGATAGATCGATCAAGACATTAGATAACGGTTTTGCTAGGAAGGGTAGAACTGGGACTCGGTACCTTAGGAACTGGACACTATAAGCGTGTTTTAATGGTGTTTCCATGGTCATTTGTGTGGCCCAAAAATATGACTTGTGGCTCGCATTGTGGCTTAAACTTTATAAACAACTCTTGACGTGATTTTCGATTTTGCGGCTCCAAATTTTGCCGGGAAACTCAGTTTACGGCAAACTGAAGTCGAAACAACAAAGTGAGCTATTCCGTTAAGCAGACAGACACCACACTACTGGCCCTTTTAGCACACAATGGTAAGGGCGTAAGCCTGATGTCTACTTACTGCGATTTTTGTTCTATTTTCAGGAATCTGAAATTACTGTATGAAACAGACAAAACGGCTATTCCGCGAGTTTCAACTTACAGATCGAGTTTGTCCACACACTCCCCGTTTCCATGGACCTAAGTACTACTAAATATTTGGTTTCATCCTTTCAGGGAACGGGTCATAGTATTAGCAAAGAATCAAATTATTTTTGTACTTTGCAGTGAAGAACAGTCTCCCCATGTTGGGCCAAATGCTTCGTCCAGGCGCGTAATGAAAATAGCAGCCTTTATTTCTACCTTCCTGACTTTCCCTTCTTCTTCACAATTTCCTATTCTACAGAGAAGATCAGAGCGCTGGATATAATACGTGGAACACAATGGGGACCGCTCACTCAAGAGAGGAATATCGGAAAGCACAAATATGAAATCCGGATAAGAGAGGCCCATGTCCCCTGTTCAGACAATGGCAGGCACGCCGCCCTTAGCGATAAGTACCGTCAGCTCCAGCAAGCTTATCTCCCCCTAGAAGAGGACGTCAATTTCTGATGGGAATGGAAATGGCGTCATTTCTTAACACATTCGCCACCCATCTCTTTAACGAGGAACGATTCATAGACAAAGAGAAAATGTTGTAGATATTCCACATACACTTAAAGCACAATGGAAACTTCTAATGCTTTACTTTGTATTAAATGCTTCACAAATAAACATTTCCGACTTCCTTTAGAAGGCGCTACGAAAATCGGCCGTTTTCTTGTTATCCCTTGGCATTGCGGCGATCCAAATCTTAGGAGCTGGGATATCGTGGCAGGAAATTCAAAAACTCCCAGCAATGCTTGATAGAAACGGATATATTTGAGATGTCACCAAAGTCAAGCCGCAGATGCAGTTTAAGTGATTGTTCTAGTGTTTCGTCAGAAGTTCCACGTCTTAGAGTGACTATTAAAAGTTTATCTTTGTGGAATAGTGTTGTGAAGCTTGATTAGCTTGCTTTATAAAATGTACCAGAATATGCAATAAGCTTATAGAAAATAACATAGCCATACAACAATCATTCAGAAACAAATAACCTATTCAAATATAAATTATACAAGCTGATTTATGCATAAAATAAAGATCTACTAGGTACTTCAAGAAACATCACTTTTATGTTTGTCCAAGCTAGTAAACTGAGCATGTACTGGCCCAAAAAATTACGCTTTGAAATATCACAGAGAGGAAACTGTTGAAAACGCTGCTGATCTAGGGGGTAAGTATTGTTCCTAGGTTGTTACAGAGTGGGATTGCGGTAGTTTGATGTGCCCATTGAACTTTAATACAAATGTACGAAAGCCTGATACCGAATGTATAGCTTGGGTAAATAATACAACAAGTTGGAGATAGTATAAACACATATTAGAACATAGCAATCCAAAATCAAAGGGCAAGTATTCTCTGTTTTGAAAATTATGAACAATATATTTTGCATCCAACTTCAGCTCTAATGACATTTCCATTTGTCGGAAACAAACAAATTTAACCCGTTTATGGAAAAAAAAACAGCTACATGTCCCTAGAAACTAAAGTAATTTTCAGCTATATTCCGAATCGGATCGATCGGTTCTAGAGTTATGCATGCAACAAGGTAACTTATTTTAAGAGAGCTTGATCGACCACTAGACTGTGAGAAGTTTCACAACACTTCCACGATAAAGTGCACTTTCAACAGATACGAAATAAAATACTGTATGTTGACATTACAGAATATTTCCGTTATGACATTTTGACTGTTATTTTCTCGCTAAAACTAACGTTGCATACCATAAACATAACACTTACAGGCTCACAACACATAATACTGTATTATTTCACGTCTTTTCAAATTCAAATTCGTTTATTTCCAAATAGTGGTGGATCGTGATACAAGGTCGACATAGTCATAAATGTTCACATATATGTTACAATTTTAAAATTTTAAACAATCCGATAACAAACATATTTACAGAACATGTCAGTTTAAAATTCATAATTCCGATCCGTTAAAAGACTTCACAAAATAGGGAACACACGACTTGAGATAACGCTCCGTAGATTTTACGTGCGGTTTCGTCAGTTGTATCTTTGGTGCGTCTGGCAGCGTCTGTACTAGGGGGTTGCCTTAACTTGCAGATTTGTAGTCACATGGGGGCAATGGACCAGTGCAAATCCGAGGCCAGAACTTGCGTATCCTTAAAGGATGTGAACTTGCCTATCCTTAAAGGACCCTTTTGCTTATTCTGCTTTTAGTTTATCCCTAGCTCTATGGAATTATAAGCTTCTGAAATCCTCTCTTCTCACCATTGCTTCGTTTTATACCCACCGCTTCTTAGCGCTTTTTCAGCCTAGCCGAGTTTTGCTAGGCACGTAACGCAAACAATGTTTACAACGGATACGTCAGCTATGATTTTTCATCAGCGATATTTCGGCCCTTCTTGGCAAGGTACCTGTAATAAAATCTGATTTTATTACAGGTTTGATTCCTTCCCCGCAGTTGATCTGGAGGATTGACAGCCTGACGAGGACCCTTGCCAAGAAGGGCCGAAATATCGCTGATGAAAAATCATAGCTGACGTATCCGTTGTAAACATTGTTTGAACAAATGTTTCAAAGTCAGCTTGGGCTCAAAGAATATTTACGTAACGCAAACTACACCGAAAGCTTCAAGGTCCAACGAAAACTCTTTCACGTATAAAGACATGATAAGCTTCAAAGTATTGTTTTTAGTTCTGGAAGACATGCTAGGCCACCACATCCATTTTCTATTTTAGACTTCTTTTGTGTTGCTTGGTTTTGCCACTTTTTAACCACGGCGAAGTAAGTTTTCAAATGTGCGTCCACCCGCCGCGTCAGAGAGCAGGAAGGCTTGATAGAGTCGAAAAGTGCTAAGAAAAAGACCGTTAGTTTCACGTGGAAAATAATAGTGTTTTCAAATACAATATTTGTAAGCTATTTCATCGCGGAAAGATCATTTCTGGTAAGAGATGTGCTTTAAGCGTAAATGTAATGAGATTTCTGCCAGTGCCGGGAACAAGAGGCGAGCACAAATCTTCGAATTCCGACATTTCCGACAAAATCCGAAACACAAATCTAGGGTAATGAGACCTTAATGAACTGCAGGGAGACACATGATATCTCTTAGGATTCTCTCCGGCACGCATAGAATGTCGAAGGGTTTTGGACTTCAAGCATGGAATGAAATGTCAAACAGTTGACGTAGGGTGAAACGCCATTAATACTTCCATAAATCGTCACCCACAGTCCAACCCCCTTCCTCCCATTACGGACATTAATAGGTGAGGGGGAGTCAGAGGTGAGCTCTGGAATTTATTCATAGATTTATGACCTAACCGACAGGACTTATCTTCAGAAGGCAGTATTGCCATTCGTCATACTATCGTCTCAAGTGACTAATGTAAGGAAACCGACGGGGTACAACATGTAATAGTCAGCTTTACGAGGAGTAATCTACGGCGGGGGGGGGGACTCTTGCCAATTCGCCTAATTGATAGAAACAGTTAGCAAAGTTGCTAACAACTTTATTTATTTTCATTAAGGTTCGTGCTTGTAATCACCGAGGGGTTATCCACTCTCGATTTTAGTGTACAGCAAGTGCCTGGTACCAAGCTCCAAGCTGCCGATCGGTCCGGTACCGGCTTACACCAGCCGGTACGGATTGCCACATGTTTCAGCATGTTTAAAAGCGGGACCGGCACCGCTGGTTTCGGTCGGTGCCAGGAAAGGGTGTACACCAGGTACCGAAGAGTTGCGTAACCAAATATTCTTTGAGCTCAAGCTGACTTTGAAACATTTATTCAAACAATGTTTACAACGGATACGTCAGCTACGATTCTTCATCAGCGATATTCCGGCCCTTCTTGGCAAGGGTCCTCGCCCGGCTGTCAATCCTCTGGTTGAACTTTGGGGAAGGAAACAAACCGGTAAAAAAATAACTGAAGCTTCTACCGACTATAAATTGAAGCTTCTACCGACTATAAAGATATTTATAGTCGGTAGAAGCTTCAGTTATTTATTACAGGTTTGTTTCCTTCCCCGAAGTTGAACCAGAGGATTGACAGCCTGACGAGGACCCTTGCCAAGAAGGGCCGAAATATCGCTGATGAAGAATCGTAGCTGACGTATCCGTTGTAAACATTGTTTGAATAAAAGTTGGGTAATCCCTTGTTAACTACAGCCTACCAAGGAACCTTGCCAAGAAGGATTGAAATATCGCTGAATAAATCAGCCGAATTGTCTGTTTATAAGATGACTGGATCCAGTGTCGGTAACTGCTTCCGTCCTTCAATTAGAACGGCTGAACAATGGTTGAGATTTCCGCTCAGATGGTGAATCCTTTCCAATGATACATAATGTTTACACGCACGCAACACTTCCGAACACTTTCTTTTTCACCTGCACCATCACTACCATGAGTTTCTTATATCAAAGCCAACCTTACACCGTTTGAGTCAAACACTGCAAGAACAGATGCAAAAGCCGCAAAAAGCTTGGCCCAGACTAACCTTCTTCCGACTGGCATTGTTAATTGTTTCCAATGACTCCATAAATCAGAATTGTTGATCAAACAATCAATCAATCAATTATTATAAAAAACGTAAATGGACATAGCCGATAGTTCTGTTCACGTCTTTCTCGGAACAATATGAGATCATATTATATAGCCTATGCACAATTGCAAATTAAATTTGTCGTAACGGTCATGGTGTACAAACTAATTTGTTTGGATGACTATCTTTACACTAAAAACAATAACCCCACAACATACACAACTCCAGAATTTTTCGACCATGGTAGGATTTTAGCCATTTAAGACGCTTATTTTGACCTTTCGGAACTTGAAGCTTAGGCTTCGTTCAGAGAGAAAGAGAGAGAGAAAAATAATGTAATATATAATGGAATTTTACAAAAGAAAATGTTGATATCATAACAGACCTACCACGTGAAAATCTATACAGATTTGTTTGTGGCAGGACTAAATAATTTAATCACTTAGCCTAGTTATATTTTAAACAAAAAAGAAAAGGGAAAAAAAAAAGTGCAGTACTATACATAAACAACTACATAAATACATTTTTTGTTCAATATTATATATAACAGAAGACAATTAAACCTCGTGGCAATCCAGAACCGATTCATACCCAAGATAGCCCTCTCTCCTCACCCATCTTTACTCATCAAAAAACTTTTCATCTTATTTTTAAATGAATATACACTCTCGGCCATCCTAGTGCTTTCCGGCAGATTATTCCATACTGAAACACTCACATTTCAAGTTCGAAGTATCAAGCAACAAAACACGCATATAGGCGACGCAAATATAATTGCCGTCCTAAAAAAAAAAACGAAACGACAAAGTAAAGGAAATGAGTCACCCCCCCCCCCCCTTAAAAGCTAGTGGAGAACGAGGTGTATTCCGAATCGCGGCGACTCAATATCCCCTACCATTTCACGTTTTGGCAGTGTACTGGTTATTTATGGTGACTTCCGACATCAGTAATGTCTCACTGTGGTTGTGTTTGTAGCTTGAAGAGACAAGTCGTGCCATTGGAAGGTTAAGTTCAACTTTTCGTAACAAGCTAAACACAACCAGACGCCGAGGAACATACCAGTTTTCCTTGAACGCGTGAGCTCCACCCGTCCCGCCCTTTTCCACAATAAAGAAGTATACCGTCTGCCTCTGCACAACTCCTTCTTACCACTTCGTGCCTTAAAGCACCATTGACACGAGAGACTTTTTTATTTTTTTTCACAAGCCGCTCCAGAATCTTTACAACCATCACTAAACCTGCGAAAGCGCAATATCGCAAGTTGTGGAATCCTAATTCTCGGGTGGATTTCGGCGCTGTTCGGACTCGTTCGATCTCGCAGGGTATCCTGCATCCTTTAAAGCACAAAAGCCACAACAATATGTTTCTTCTGCATTACAAATGCGTTAAAAGTCTATTCAACCATTCAAATCCCAATACAACATATCCCCTAATCAAAACCAAGTATACGTCTTTCGCATGTGACACACAATTGTGGGAAGCAACTTGAACCTATTCAACGAAATTTATTTTAAGAGCAGCCGCATCGAAAACGAGATCTTTATTGAAAGTAACTCCTCAAAATAGGATTACAGTGGCTAGAGCTACATTTATTTATTTCAGGTTCTTTTCATCCAGCAACAACCTGACGAGGACCCTTGCCAAAAAGGGTCGAAATATCGCTGACGAACATCGTCGCTGATTTGAGCCATTTTTAATATATGTTTCCCAGCCAACTTGGGCTGAAGGTATATTTATGTTTCTGCGGTACCGGACCGGAACTGTCTTCAACGCAAACGCGCGCAAAGCACTACACATTTTTTCCCCGGATGAACGTGACAATGAGACAATGGGCAGCTTAACTTTAAAATTAATGCTGGTTTAATCAGGAATTCCTTATTCTTTCCTAACAGTATGCATTTTGCAATGTAGTGCATTAACCTAGGCTATCAGTACACACTTCCTTCATTGCTTTCATGTTTTAGATTTCCTTCCACTCCAAAACATTAAAGGGTCAAAGTGATCTCACGACAGGTTCACGACCTTTTTAACATTTATAGAATGTCAACAAATGGCCACTCGGAAAAAATTCCATTGTTGAACTGCGGAAAATAAACTGTCAAAAAGGAACAAACAACACGTAGTCACGTTGTACAAATTAAAATGTATTTTGCTGACAAGAGATGATCGACCAGTTCATCTGGCTGGAGAACAAAGGCTGCCTAATTAAAGTGACAATCGGTCCGAGATGGTTTAATTTCAAATTTGTTTTGCCAAAATTTTTTGACGAAAACAACATTGAATAATGAGTCCTAACTTGTTCTTCTTCCAACCATGTTTCACCATATTTATCAAAAAATGCGCCAAACAATCAGTCGGGACATGTAACAGAAAATGATTGGTAATTTCAATTTAAAAACTTCCGAATCCCAAATCCTCCTGTATTACCAGTCTCTGACTATACTTACAAACCCCTTTCACCGTAATCTTCAAATTTCAATATGTGTACCCTTCACTGCAGAAAACCTAGGCGATTTCGTTTCCTTTCCACTATTTCAATATGAAGATACGCGCATCACAGGAGACGACAGGTCCCGAAAATATTTGATCATGGCACAAGCAAAATGAGGTGTCGTGATCAAGGTCCTATCCGGGGGGGGGGGAGGCCCCCCCCCCCGCAAAACATATAAAATAATCGTTGTTATTGGCTTTAACCTCTGGTCTATCTTCTGATAGGTATGGACCAAGTCTGACACGCGGGTAAGACCCACTTCGAAAATTCCCGTATACGGCCCTTGTCGTCTTGACAGATTGAAAATATAGTACGAAACCCAAAGCTTCGGCAGAATAACAAATCAAGCAATTAGGAAAGAAGAATAGATCAATACTAAAAGTACTGTATCTCCTTTAAAATACAAACACATTTAATTAGGGAATAACACATATTCTGTAGGCTATTTAAGTGGTGTAGGCTACGATGAATATTTGACGCCGCAAAGCCTAGGTTTCGTATGTGGTCCATATCCGGTCAGGACCTTTACAATCTCCAGGAAAAAACCCTCAGGCGATCACAGAAAGGCTAAAGGTTAAGTAAAATCCAAACTTGGCAGAGTGGAGCTAAACAGCATGTTTCTGGAACACATCAAGCTAGCAAAGATAACACTAGAGCCACCTACTGTGTCGCCAGAGCCAAAGGGGGTATGTCAAACAGCCAGCGGGACGCTGCCAGAAACACAAGAACGATTGCGCCAATCACGCTAATGGTCGCAAAGACGATAAGCGAACGGCGGAAGTTGAGCCTAATGACATACAGGGATAACAAAGTCACGCCAATGATAGGATTTGGCAATTTGCAGATTCATAATCTATCACAAGAGTCCCAATTCCGACCCACGGCGCTCTGTTCAACCAGAAACGAAACACGGACTGGCTAATGGAAATTCGGTTGGAAAAATAGTAAAAAATATCGTGAATAGAGAAGAAACTCTTGTTCGTTTCAACAACAGCTAAATAGACTAGTGAAGATGGGCATTTGCCATTAATCACAAAAGCGGCGAGAGTATCCGTAGATTTCACGTCCCAAGGAATTTGTAGAACTGAACTGCAGAAAAGGTTGTATTTGGAGACTTGCTGAAATATCAACTGTCGACGATGCGTGATACGCGCAATTAAACGATTAAGAATACGCGCATTAACCGAAGGGCTAAATCTAACTTAAAGCACAACTCTTATTAGAGATGATCTTTTCATGACGATCTGGCTAAGAAATACCTTGTTTTCAAAATACCATTAGGCTACTTGGCACGTGAAATGAGCGATTTTATTGTTAGCGTTTGTCGGCTCTAACCAGCCTTCCTGCTCTCCGACGCAACGGGTGGACGCAAAATATTTGTTAACTAAATGCGCACTAGTTGTTTAAATGTGAGAAAACCAAGCAAAACAAAGAAGTCCAAAACAGAAGGTAGACAAAGAAACCAATCACTATCGGAAGCTTCTCATGTCCTTCTGTGTGAAGGAGTTGTCGGTGGAACTTGATACTTTCAACGAAGTTCGCGTTACGTGACTGGAAACTCGCGCTAAAAGGTCGTAAGGGTCAACCGGGGTAACTCCGGGCACTTCTGACAAATTCCTTCTTTATACAAAATCTGACGTCATGACGTAGCTGGCTTTCTCAACTACCACTTCGGATATCGAAACATGGAGAGCTTGATAGTCTAATCGGTGTATAAGACTCAAACTCTGGACACTCCCAGGTGTCCAGAATTATACCGGTTCGTCGGGGTAAATCCGGACAACATAAGAAACAAGATCAAAGGTTTCGATGGGATCCCAAAATTTAAATATTTGCTCCAGACAATTCGGTCTTCAACATACTTCTTAAACATTTTTACTTTTGATATTTAGAAACAGATAAAGGCCAGTGGTAATAATCGGAGAAGTCGAAGTTCGTATTGACAGTGCAAACAGATACGCCAGCTGAGTTTCCCCAATTTCAGATATGTTCAGATACATATACACTTCGCTCTGTCAAATATTCAAATATGGATTCAGCATTTCGTTTACCCTATAGCCTACATCGTATCTCCTTCCTTCCTTTTCTGCCCCACTTCGGGTTTCGGCCGGATTTCGGACGAAGTACTTTTCTGGCAAAAAACTAAAGCTTGAAAACAAATTCAGCATGTCTTCTTGCCCCTACATCGAACCTTTAATCACTTCAGATTAAACTTTTACTTTTAACAAATTTTCGGGTTGCAGCCGGAATCCCAGCGATCTATACGTCCGGTGCGAAAATGATTGTCATATAAGAATGTAGCGTGTCTTCTTATCAGCAAATCGAACATCTTATCATATTTAAATAAGACTTTTACTTTAAACAAATTCTCCGGTTTCGGCGGATTCCGGTCGAACTAATTGTCCGGCGAGAAAATAGTTTTCATATCCTGACTTAGCACGTCTTCTTTCCACTAAACTAAACCTCTAATCAACCTCTGATTAAACTTTTACTTTTAACAAGCCGGATTCCGAGCGATCTACACGTCCGGTGGGAAAATGATTGTCATATACGACATATAACATATACGACATATAACTGGAATATCTTATCAAATTTAAATAAGACTTTACTTTAAACAAATTCTCCGGTCTTGGCCGTATTCCGGCCGAACTATTAGTCCGGGGAGAAAATAAATTTCATATTCGAATTCAGCATGTCCCCTTACCCCTAATTCGACTGTTTCTTTTCTTTCGAAACATATTTTTTGTCCCCCTTAATTTCAAACCCCTCCCCCACCCCTAAATATAAGGCTATATAGCCCATCTTTGGACTTCACCCGTACTTAGACCTAAACAGTCCTCATGCCAAGTTCGATCAATATATCTCTACCCCTTCGAGAGTTATCGTGCTACAGACGGACAACTTCGCGATGTCATAGCCACTTACGTTCTGGGATCCCAAAAAGGTGAAGATAACATGCAAAAATTAGAACACTCTTACGACTAATAGACAACATGGAAACCATTGCACTGTAGCAATTTGGTTCTAGACATTTCTTTTTCCCTTTACATAGTAGGTGAAAATTAAGCAAAAAAATGCCAAGGATTCCCTACTCATTCTTATACTACCCCACTTCTTAGTTTCTTAGATCCAACAAACCCTTCAAAACTTATAGCATAAAAAGCGAATATAGCCAAAGCTTTTAAGCGATGTTTTTCCTGCCAGGTCCGCTTCAACCAAATGACTGGTTGGCTTTCCCCAAACGAGGGCGGTACAGTGCGGTTTGTGAATCGAATAAGACCATAGATGGCACTATATTTAACGATTTTTGGGATCCCAAAACGTAAGTGGAGGGATACCTATGACATCGCAAAAGTTGTCCGTCCGTCTGTAAGCACGATAACTCTCGAAGGGAATGAGATATTTTGATGATACTTGGTGTGAGGATTGTTTGGGTCAAGGTTAAGGTCAAGTTTGTAGATGGGCTCTGTAGCCCTATATTTGGGGGTGGGGGAGGGGGTTCAAATTTAGGGACAAACAAAATATTTTTAAACAGCTAATGTGATAGTCGATTATGGGGTAAGGAGACATGCTGAGCACGATGGTGAAAATCATTTTTTCGCCGGACAAGTAGTTCGTCCGGAATCCGGCAACAACCGGAAAGTTTGTTAAAAGTGAAAGTTTCATTTCAAGTTGATTAAATGTTTGATTTAGGGGTAAGAAGACATGCTGAATACGATGATGAAAACCATTTTCTCGCTGGACAAGTAGTTCGTCCGGAATCCGGCAAAAACCGGAAAGTTGGTTAGAAGTAAAAGTTTCATTTGAAGTTGATTAAATGTTTGATTTAGGGGTAAAAAGATATGCTGAACACGAAGGTGAAAACCATTTTCTCGCCGGAAAATTAGTTCGCCTGGAATCCGGCCAAAACCGGAAAATATGTCAAAAGAAAAAATTTATCTAAAGTTGATTAGATGTTAGATTTAGGGGTAAGAAGAGACGCCGAGTCTGTATATGGCAATCATTATTTACCCGGACATATAATTAGTCCGGAATCCGGTTGTACCCGCATTTTTTTTAAGACAAAGTTTTATTTAATGCTGATTACATGTTCTTCATAGGGATAAGAAGATACGCTGATTTCGTTTCTGAATTTTCTTTTTTTGCTGGACTATAGTTCGCTCGGAATTCGGGCGAAACCGCAAATTTGGCAGAAGTAAAGCAGGAAGTTTCGGTCAGTATCGTCAAAAGCTTATAGAGGTATAGATTGATAGATAGATGTAATGTCTGAACTCGGTTTTCTCTGATGATTAGCCTGGCGAAGACTGGATCTGGCGAAGACAAGACCCAATTGTCTGGATCAAATCTTAGATTTTTGGGATCCCATCGACACCTTTGGTCTTGTTTTGAGAGTTATCTAACGAGTGGTTGCTGAGACATTTGCGATGTACAGAATTACCCCACATTCGGCTAGGGATAATATAAAGGCAGAATAGGCAAAAGGTCAAAGTCAGGGTTAAGTCAATTCGCATTTGTCCCCTGGTATTTTGACGTCTACAAATTAGAAATCTATAAAATTGTTGATATATATTTCTTCAGCCGCAGTTGACCTTGAAAGAATATGTCAGCTGCGTTATTCGAGGGGTATTTCGCAAGGTTCCTCGTCAGGCTCAAAGCTAGAAAAGTCAACTTGTCATCACTCAAAGAGGGCCGGAATATCGTTAGAATAAAATCAGCTGACGTAGCCGTTTGGCGCAATCAACTATAACTGTTGGTAGAGTTTGTAAAAGATGACTGAAATAGAGGATAACTGTTTTGTTAAGTGTGTCAGAAAATTATGTTTCATTTCTGTAGCAATCTCTTTAAGGGCCTAACCAACCAAAACATTTTCGTTTCTGCACGCCTTCTCTCCAGTTTCCCCTTGGCAGAGAAACAGAATTTAAAGAATATTGTTTGCAATTTCGGGTTCCAGACATTCACAAGAAGTTAGTACTACTGCAGTCTTTTATGTGAAATTGCCCCAGACTACTGCACAGGAAACTGGCGATATTGCTTTTTCGTTCCTCTAATAGCCAGGCTTCGCCCTCCAGATTTTTCTTCCGGAGTCCAGATCCTCGTTTTGTTGCAATAGCGCTGCCGCATCGCTGCTGCAGTACTTCTTTGCTTTTGCACAATATGCGTTTTTGGATTCACTTTCTTCTTGGTTGAAGCGGCAGCGCTGCAGCACCTTGCAGGGAAGCACGGACTTGGTCGGTGAGCAAGTCCGCGATTCTCGAGAAGCGCTGCCGTCTTCCTCGAAAGCACTGCAGTGCAAAAACGGGTGTATATAGAATCAGTCCGGAATCGGCCGAGAAGTGGACCTGAAGCATGCAACAAAAACGAGGCTCAGATCTCCATTTTCGTCGAGGTGGACCCGCGGAAGATGAAGCCCGAATAAAAACGTATCGAAGTCTTTGGCGTTTAACAACCCGGATTCCAGGATCCGGAAATGTTCCATAGAGACAACACGTTTACCAGAAACAATAATTTTGCAACAGGACGGGGTAGGGGTTGTGATTGGGAGACAAGAGATTAGGGGATCAGGCATATACGAAGTTTTGAGCAATTCAAAATCAGCCAGCATCATTATGAATTTTACTTGCCTGTTCGTGTGTTAAGTTCTTTGTGATTAAGGTTCTCTTCAGTAGATTTATTTATTCTACTAGGCTATTATTTTACTTCACTTGTGGAATTGTGGGTTAAAAATTACATTATCACTATCTTTTAATACTATGATTTGTTCACCGATTTAAAAAGCGTTGAACATTGCTTGTCGTAACACAAGATCACTAGTTAAAAATAACTGACAATATTACACAAAAAAAAATAACAGATTGCCCTACATAGCCTAATCAGTGGTTTACTTAAAAGTCACGGTATAGAACTGTGGACACAGTCTCTGAACAAGGCAAAATAAACGAAAGAAAATTAACAACATTTAGTTTGTCTTATTCTTTATTTTTTTTTTCGTCTTGGGCAAATTTGGGTCTTTTTATATGGATGGTAAAATTATTGACTTGATTTTTAGTTGAGTGTTCCTACGAACAATCCACTATTGCGACCACTGTAGCAGCTTTCAGCTTTTGCTTTTCGGTTTTCACCATAATTTGTGGAGCTCATAACTCGTGAACCAGTGCGAGTTTCAAGTTCAAACTTGGTACACTTCTGGGTATTGGGGTCTAGTCGTGCATTCTGGGGGCACCATCCCCCACACCCAACCGGATCAGGGGCAAATGGGCCAGATTGCCCAGTGAATAATGTCCATAACTTGACCAGAGTTGGACATAAGACGATGAAATTCCCTGTACTTGTAGGTCCTAGGGCTGGGAAATTACTTTCAAAGGTTGCTCCTTCCCCACCCATCCCGTTCCTGGGCAACTGAGCCCAGATCGCCCAGGAGTAAAGTTCGTTACCAGTGACAGGAATCAACAGGTATCTAGTCGAACTTGGTAGGTTTGTGAGCATCCTTTTGTGAGCATCTTTTTCCTTCTTGCATGTCCCAAACCCAACCCCCACTAGGTTCATGGGCAATTGTGCACAGATTGCTAATTTTTTAATATATTTAACTTGACCGTAACTGGAGAAAAGGCGATAGAATTCCTTTGTGCTTTTGGATCATAGGGTTGCGGATTTATATGTGGAGTTGACCCCCCCCCCCTCCCGTTCATGGGCAGCTGGTCCCAGATTCTGGTGTAACAGCAACAAATAAGACGACGCGACGTACTTTAACCTTTAATGAAGATTTGGAAACTGGATGGTTTTGTCATATGATCGATGATATGCGGTTCTTAATGAATTGTGACAGAGGGGGTATTAGGCTGCTATGATTTGGATTATTGCCCTTGTGAGCATTGGGGTCACCTTGCTAATGAAAAGAGGTATAAAGGGTCGGACTGGCTGGCAGACCATTCAGTGTAGGAACTCAAGCTGCTCATGCAAGATCTTCAACATTTGCTGGGATTTACACTTGTGGTTTGTTTATATTTAAAGCTTTTAAAGTGGGATGATTACAAATTAGGTTATTTCAATACTTGTTTGGTTATTGGGTATATGAAATGTCTTGGTTCTAACGCTGTCTGTATATAAAATGTGATAAACATTTTACTTTCACACTCCACGTCTAAGCGCTTGCGCATTTGTTCCCCCAAAATTAATTCACTCATTCATTCACGTTAGTCCAAGTTACTTTGCATATTAGGCCCGATAATGCAAGCAGGAAACCATTATGGTAAGCAACCCCTGTTTTACATGAGATAAGTGAGCAAAGAACTCAATTCCCCTTAAAGCACCAATGACATCATTTTTCATTAGCCTAATCTTGCCCTTTAGGCAATCTACAAACAAAAGCTGATAATTCATACATAAAACGCATATCCCAGTGGTGCAAACACCATGCACCGGGGGTTTAGTCCGATCCTCATTACATCACAATATTTGTCTTGGTATACAAAAGATTAATTGCGATTCTGGGTAGAAAATAAATTCTGTGAAAATGACAATTTAGTGACTGAAAAAACAAAACAAATGGGGCTAGAAAATCGTTTAACGGACAAATTTACTGGCATGAGTGGCACAAATCCTTAAAGGAAACCTGAATGAAGGGTACCAAGTATCATCCCTATCTGTATGAATTCCGTTAACATTGCCTGTAGAAAACCCAATCCAAATAGGAAATAGTGTTTCCAAGCTATGATTTTTGTTCCATTTTGCATCTGTCCCTATTTCAGTACCGAACAATTTTAAAAATGAACAAATGTCTCCAATCAACCCTTTTTCTGGAATATTTTTTAACCAGTTAAGCCCAAACGTATACCTAGAAGAAATTCCAATACGATCCGGCCAGCCCTGTCCAAGATTTGAATGAATTGCGCTTTTTGTCTGCCTGTGCAAACCTCCAGAAACGAACATCCCTATTTTGAAAACCTCACGCTCAGGAGAAGAACGTTCTCCGTGGCCATGTCTGTAAATGCATTTTCCATGCTGTGTTCAAGTATGGTTTCATTGTTCAGGTGTCCTTTAAAATAATATCAAGCAACTTACCCCTAAGGAATGTTCCTGGTCCTTCAACAATTCTGGAAGACATGAGAAATTTCTATCGTAAATACACTTATGGAGCTGTTTATCCAAGTTGCAAAAGTTTTCGTATCCACGTCGCACATGCCATGTTTTGTTGTTTGAAATCACTTGCACGATCCAGCAGCTGTCCACGCCATCTGACGAGGCAGCTGAGAGTCGCCCGTTCCCATCAAAGAGTTCGACCTGAAAATGCAGATGGCGCTAGTAACAAAGTCAGAGCACGAAGGACCACAACCGTGAAGTCTGAGCAGGAAGTAGTGTTGCCATAATGGCGTACTGTCGGCCAAACTGGCGTATCTTGTCGGAAATTGCGGTACACATTTTTACAACTAGCATGTGGCGTAAAACTTGTCTATTCTTCTTTTTAACCTCGTTATTAACTGGCTTTTGTTTCGGCGTGATTTTTCGGACGTATTTTAATTCATTCATCCATAATACTTACAAACTTCCGTTAAATACTGAAAAGATCCCAATTCCTATTTTCCTATGCTCACAAAAGTACGGAACTTCAAAACAATAAAAGGACGGCATACGAAATCGCAAGACGAGGGCACGCAGTGTTGCCATATTGACATTTTTTCTGTCCTTTCGGTCAAAGGACGACCTATTTGAGGGATTCTATTGATAATCCTTGTCATTCTTGGGACGTTCCTTGGGATTTTGGACAAACAAAAATATTTGACGTATTTTTCTCAGGCTGCGGCTTCTTTCTAAGATCATGATCTAGCAACAGTCCTGAAGAGTTGTGGACGTGTTTAGCTGAGTAATAATGAGAACTTAATGAGAAAACACCGGAAGAAAACAGTAAAGGATAAATTAAATAAATATGTTAGGTAAGCTTCCCCTCCCCTAGTCCCTTGAAACTAGCAATTAGTTACCAAAGCGGTTCCCGGCAGGCTAGGGTTCCAAAGGTCTCGGCAACTGGGACTAACAAGGTTCCCTGGACCTTGATGCTGAAAAAGTAATTAAACCGTTGAAACTAAGTTTTGGAAGAGAATATAGCAAGCTTTTACACCTTGTTACGATTTCAGTCGTAGCCTACATATATGTATGTATGTAAGCTATAGAACGTGTCCGAAAGCTCAGAAACGAACGAAAATGCTGAATCAATTCAGCATTTTATGCAGCATTTCGCTTTCGGACTTAAATTTTCGCTCAATTAATGCAGCATTAATTCAGCAAAAAAAATCATCGAAAAATTCAGCGATGCTTAATTTAATTTTTAAGAAGAAATTGGGGAGTGCGGCGATTCTCTCAGTTTTCGGCGGCAAACATAACAAATTCAAAAAGACAACTGACAATTCGGCAAACATTCCAAATTCTAAGACAACTGGCGATCATGGTCAACGAAGAAAGGAAAGATAAGAAGATAAGAAGGCTGGATTTCAGTAGCTGATCCATTTTGTCAGCTTTATACCGCTAATTATTTTTCTTCTTCTTCTTCCTGACTTAAATTTTGGTATTCTAGAAGTGTCAGAGAAGAAAAAAAGGTAACAGCTTTCGGACAAAAAAAAAAGAAAATGCAGCATTCACAGCACCAAAAAGCTTTCAGACACGTTCATAGTATGTATACAAGTACGAAGACAAGTCCAGCGTGCACGCAATCATCGAATCGTGATCGCACGGACAAGCAGGTATCCAGTCAATATGCAAAGAGCACAAAGCTTTCGATGGGATCCCAAAAGTTCAAATTTGATCCAGACAATTGGGTCTTGTCTTCGCCGGACTCCTTGAACACTTTTATTATTAAAATTTAGAAAAAGATTAAGGCCAAACAGCTAATCATAATATGAGAAAACCAAGTTCAGATATGATTCAGCATGTGGGTTTACCCCTTTAAGTTATATCTATTTTGACAAAGCAGATCGAAGCTTCCTGCCTGACTTCTGCCAATTTTCCGGTTTCGGCGGAATTCCGGAACTACTTGTCCGGCAAAACAATTTCTCCTTACCCCTACATCCAACCTCTAAGCAACTTAAGATTAAACTTTTACTTTTAACAAGTTTTCCGGTTTCAGCAGAATTCCGAGCGATCTATACGCCCGGTGAGAAAATGATTGTCATATACGAATTCAGCATGTCTACTTACCCGCAAACTGAATACCTTATCAAATTTATATAAAACTTTTACTTTAAAAAAATTCTCCGGTTTTGGCCGGATTCCCCGGCCGAACTAATTGTCCGGCGAGTAAATTATTTTCATATTCGGACTCAGCACGCTGGGTCGACTATTAAATAAGCTTTTAAAAAATATTTTTCCCCCTTAATTTCAAACCCCTCCCCACCCCTAAATATACAGCTACATGGCCCCGTCTTCGAACTTGACCTGTACGTTGACGTAAAAAGTCCTTCATGTCAAGTTTGATCACAATATCTCAACCCCTTCGAGAGTTATCGTGCTAACAGACGGACGGACGGACAACTTTTGCAATGTCATAGGTATCCCTCCACTAACGTTTTGGGATCCCAAACACAGGGAAAGCCAATACCGCGATAAGTAAAAAGAGCGACATGCAAGAACCGCGATTGGTCAAAACTGCACCTGACAAAAACGATAATTTTCTTATGTCAAAGGACGCAAGACGTTTGACTACAGTACCTGAATAAAGACGTAAAACGTTATATTCTTCTTTTCGTACCGATATTTCCTTTACCCTTGCAATGCCCTCAGTCGCATACTGTTCACCCCTTGCAAGTTCGAATCGCAACTTGTATCGGGCAAAGCCGTCACCAGATCTATGGAGCTATCCGTTCACGTGTATATTGAAGTCCGTCACCTCGCCTTTAGCTTAGCCTGCCGTGGTATGGACTTTCGCAGTTTGGACCGTCGCAGTTTTGACTGTCGCAGTTTTAGCGATGTCGCGAGCAGGTTTTGCTTACGTTGTAAAGACCGTCGGTGTTTTCATGGTCGGTTTTTTGTTTTTACATTTGTACATGTAACCGGCCAGTAAGAGAGCTCCAGGCTCAGACCCCCCACCGCATCTACCAACTAGCCAATATTTTCCACAGTGGCTCCAGCTCCTCCGTCGCAGTTTTGACTGTCGCAGTTTTAGGGGTGTAGCGGTATTAACTTTCGCAGGTTTTGCTTACGTTGTAAAGACCGTCGGTGTTTTCATAGTCGCCTTTTTTGTTTTTACATTTGTACATGTAACCGGCCAGTAAGAGAGCTCCAGGCTCAGACCCCCCACCGCATCTACCAACTAGCCAATATTTTCCACAGTAGCTCCAGCTAGGCTAGGCTCCCGACTTCTAAGGTCTCTGCAACTGGGACTACCACGGTTCCCTGTACCCTGATGCAGATAAAGTAAAGCATCGTTAAAGGACCACTCTTGCTTATTCTGTCTTTTCTATTATCCCCAGATCCCTTATAGAATTAAAAGCTTCTGAAATTCCCGCCGTTCACCATTGTTCCGGTTTGTAGGCTACCTACGCATTTTTATTGCTTTTTCGGTCGAGCCGAATTTCCAGTCACGAGAAACTTCAAAGTGTTATTTTTGGGATCCCAAAACGTAAGTGGAGGGATACCTATGACATCACAAAAGTTGTCCGTCTGTCCGTCCATCTGTGAGCACGATAACTTTCAAACGGAATGAGATATTTTGATGAAACTTGGTACAAGGGTTCTTTGGGTCAAGAGTATGGTTCGAGTTCTAGGTTCAAATTAAGGGGCAAACAACATACTTTTAAACAGCTAATGTGATAGTCGATTAGCCTCTGGGGTAAGAAGACATGGTGAACACGATAGTGAAAACCATTGTCTCGCAGGACAAGTAGTTCGTTCGGAATCCGGCAAAAAACGGAAAGTTGGTTAAAAGTAAAAGTTTCATTTGAAGTTGATTATATGTTCAATTTAGGGGTAAGAAGAAGACATGGTGAACAGCTATGTAAAAAGCATTTTCTATCTGGACAACTAGTTCGCCCGGAATCCGGCCAAAACCACTTTTATTTGAAGTTGATTAGATGACAGACTAAGGGGTAAGAGGAGACGCTGAGTCTGTCCGTGACGATCATTTTTTACCCGGACATATAATTCGTCCGGAATCCGGTTGTAACCGGACTTAAGGAGACGCTGAGTTTGTTTCTGAATTTTCTTTTTCTGCTGGACAAGTAGTTCATTCGTAATCCGGCCGAAACCAGAAATTTGGCAGAAGTAAAGCAGGAAGTTTCGGTCAGTATCGTCAAAATAAATATGGCATATATCTGAAACTTGGTTTTCTCTGATGATTAGCCTGGCGAAGACAAGACCCAATTGTCTGGATCAAATATCAGATTTCTGGGATCCCATCGAAACCTTTGGTCTTATTCATTATGGAAGACACGTTACCGTCAGGTCTATCGTATCTGGACTTTTTTTTTTTTTGCTTGGTTTGACCACTTTTCAACCATAGCGCGTTCGGTTTTTAAATACTTCGTGTCCGGCATCCAAGTCATGCGGCAAGGATGAATCGAGTCGAGAAGCGCGAACAAGAAAATCGCTAATTTCACGTAGGAAGTAACGGCATTTTCGAAAACGATATTTCTGAGCTATTTCATCGTGAAAATATAATTTCTAGTAAGAGCGTCTTTAAGATCCACGGAAAGAAAAATACAGTAATAATAACCTATTACAACTTGTTACGTTGTAAGTTCGGCGTAAATGCAATCGCATATGATCACGGACCAGTAAGGGAATTCCACCATCCCCTTAGGCTAGCCTCACCCATCGCTTAGGTGGAGGTCAGCCTTCACTTCCCTCAGTCCCTATAAACCAGCCTTTAGTTTCCACAGCGGCTCCAGCCAGACTAAGCTCCCGAGGTCTTTGCAACTGGGACGTCAACAAAGTTACCCCGACAACACAGTAAATGCATCGTTAAGATTCAGTTCTAGGACGAAAATACACTAATAACAAACTATTAAAACGTGTTCCGTTGTAAGTTCGGCGTAAACGCAATCGAGTATGATCACGGACCAGCAGGCCCGTATCCAGGAATTTATTTCTGGGGGTTTTTTGCCTTTCGAGGGGGTTTTTTGCCTGCCGCTCGGACAAAAAAGTACAAAAAAGACATAAATCAGAGGAAAAAGCCTATAAAAATGAGTATTTTTGTATAATTCGGGTACGGCCTTGCGGACCAGTAAGGGAATTCCAACATCCTCTTAGCCTAGCCTCATCCATCGCTTAAGTGTAGTACAGGTCAGCCTTCCCCTCCCCCAGTCCCCAGAAACTAGCCATTAGTTTGCACAATGGCTCAAGGCAGGCTAAGCTCTCTGCAACTAGAACTAACGCGGTTCCCCGGATCTTGATGCGGAAAAAGTAAACGCACCATTAAAATTCAGTTCAAAGGAACGAAAATAGAGTAATAACAAACCATTACTACTTCTTTCGATTTAAGTACGGCGTAGACGTAATCTTGAAAATAAAATCATAGGCCAGTAAGGGAGTCAGCCTTCACCTCCCTCAGTCCGTATAAACCGGCCTTTAGTTTCCATAGTGGCTCCAGCCAGGCTAAGCTCCCGAGGTCTCTGCAACTGGGACGTTAACAAGGTTCACCGGACCTTGATGCGAAAAGAGTAAACGCATCGGTAAGATTCAGTTCAAAGGAACCAAAATACAGTAATAACAAACTATTCCAACTTGTTACGATGTAAAGGCAATATCCGAAATACGACCATCAGCCAGTAAGGAGTCCCACCATCCCCTTCGCCTAGCCTCATCCATCGCTCAGGTTCAGGTCAGCCTTCCCCTCCCCCAGTCCTTAGAAACTAGCCATTAGTTTCTACAGTGGCTCCAGCCAGGCTAAGGTCTCTGCAACTGGGACTAACAAGGTTCCCCGGATCCTGATGCAGACAAATAAATGCAATTCTATTTGGGGGAAGGCGTGCCCACCCTTGCGTGAAGCAACATTTGCGAAGAGGGGTTAGATCATCTATGAGCAGTGGTATAGAGACTGTATCTCAGGTTGAGTTCCGACCAGCCTACTATCGTAGCAGCCAGAGTGTGTTCCAACCAAGCCAGTACCGTCGTCTAACTTGCAAGTCCATCCACGATGGCAGCTTTAGTAACAATTGATAGGAGATATGTAGCCAGATGATTATCGAAAAAAGAAGCCACAACTTTAGAAAAATATACGAGAACTTTTTGGCCCAAGATCCCAAAAAATCTTCCAAGGACGGCAAGGATTATCAACGAACCCCAAGAATTTATCGTCTTTTGGCCGAAAAGGGGCTTAAAAATGTTAATATGGCAACACTGAAGTTACCTACTAACATTAAAGATTATTTTGCCGAAAAGCCATACAAAAACAATGTAAAACAAAACATAAGATTTGAAGCCAAGCTGACCAAGCAGAAACAGAAAAGGTATCCCTCTCACATGATGTGCGAGGGATAAATAAATTTCGGAATTTCGATTGCACTTCCGGCAAACTGTCCTCAGCGAGAAGCAAAACCAAATTATAAAAAGGGCTAGAAGCTCATATGGCACTTGCAAGGCTGGGTAACAGAATGAAAGTAGGAATTTGTTAATTCTTGGGTTTGTAGTTATCATTTGTAAGCCTAACCCTTGAGATAAGAATGACAATAGGCCCTTGGAAATCACGAGAATGTATCGTTTGGTAAAAAGTATTGTATTTTGCACTTTTTTTGTGATGATGCGCACTTTGAGGGTGATAGAAATTCATCTGTAATCAAAACCATTGACGCAAAAATGATCCTGGGCCCTTTACGATCAGAATTTATAAGGTCTGGTCAAAAGTATTGTTTGTATACTTTTCGGTTAAGATGCGCACTTTAAGGGTGACAGAAATTCATTTCTAAGCAAAATCCTTGAGGCAAAATGATCACGGGCTCATGGTGATCATGAAAATGTATATTTTGCTCAAAGTATGTTTTTTTTACTTTTGCGGTAAGATGAGTAGGCCTACTTTAAGGGATGGTTTCATCTGGGAAGTGACAATTTCTAAGCCAATCTAGCCAAGTCTCTAATGTTCAAGCGATGTTTCGTCGTCCTAGCATATCCGAAAGTACCTTAAACCGCGATCACCGGAATTCCGACCCCCCGCAAACTCCCCCAGAGTGCCTGACTTATGCTTTTTATTCCCACCAAGTGTCATCCCAATCGCTACACTTTAAGCGTGTCTAGACTCGATGGCTGATACATGAGTTATTTCCGAGTATCAAGTTTCATTTAGATCCGATCACCCATTTCAAAAGTTGGACATACCTCAAGAATCCGGATCCCTCCTCCCCCCCCTCCCCACGATGGTCGATGGTCAAATTAGAGAAACCACTCTTCTTAAGTTAAAATGGCAGAATCTCTGATATGCCTGCCAAGTTTCATCGTCCTAGCACATGTTTAAGCATCTTAACTTGGGATTACCGGAATTTCGGAACCCTCCCTCCAACTCCCCCACACTGCTCCAGTCTTGTCAATTATGTATCCAGGGCTCGTGATTGTTCTTCCCATCAAGTTTCATACCAATCCGGTCACTCTGAACATGTCACAGGGTTTCCACCCCCCAACTCCCCCCAGAGTCACCGGATCCATTTCGGACTTGAACTATGACATCTGAGAAACGAGGTCTTTCCAAATATCAAGTTTCATTAAGATCAGATTCCCCGTTCAAAAGTTGTGCATATGTCAATTTTCCGGCTTCACCCTCTCTCCACCCCCACGGCGGTCGGATTGGGGAAGTGACTATTTCCAAGTTAGTTTGGTCGGGTCCCTATATGCCAGCCAATTTTCATCGTCCTACCAAGTTTGGAAGTACCCTAACTCGAGAACAGTGGCCTGACAGACAGATAGAAAAGTGATCTGCATATGGCACTTGAGCGAACCTACCACAACACAAAACCAACAGGAAAACGACGCAGAACCAAAACAAGAGCTGGAAGCTCATATGGCACTTGCAAGGCTGGGTCAGAGGATGAAAGTAGGAATTCTTCAGTTCGTGGTTGTTGTGATTGTTTGTAAGCAAAACCCTTGAGATAATGGGTCCTTGGAAATCACAAGAACGTATCATTTGGTAATGCATTTGGCTGTGATGACGCACACTTTAGGGGCGCTAGAAATTCGTCTGTAATAACAAGACCAAAGGTGTCGATGGGATCCCAAAAATATAATATTTGATTCAGACAATCGAGTCTTGTCTTCGCCAGATCCAGTCTTGGACAGGCTAATCATCAGAGAAAACCAAGTTCAGATATACCTCTATAAGCCAATCTTTCTACTATTTGTTATCCTTCTACAAGGTCTAGCTTTTCTATTCGTCATACAGGTGTAAAATTATGGAATTCATTGCCTGAAACTGTCAGGGTGTCCGAAGATAGGAAAGTATTTAAAAGAGCTCTAAAAAGATTTATGTTATCTAGCAATTATATTTCTTCTATCTGATTTAATCGATTCATTTTTGTTTGTGCTCGGAGGAAGATCAGACCTATGTCGCAAACCTTTTTTATTTTTCATTTTTTCTTTAGTCATATGTCTGTTGTCGTAAATTCTTTAGTCATTTGTCTGTTGTCGTAAATTCTCGTGTTGTCCTTAAATTTTAGTGTTGATGTGTGATAGTTGTTCGTTTGTTTTTCTTTACAATAGTTTAGGCTAGAATTGTATCAATAATTTTTAAAATCCCATCAGAATTAGTGAAGCGTCGTTTTGTATGCCACTGACATGTCTGATGCTTTTAAGAAACACCAGGTTTATTTATTTTTGCCATTAAAATTGTACCTTACCTTACCTTAAGCCATATCTATTTTGACAATACTGACCGAGACTTCCTGCCGATTTCCGAGCGAACTACTAGTCCAGCACCGACTCAGCCTCTCTTCTTACCCCTTAATCTGTCATCTAATCGAACTCTTGCTTTTAATAAATTTTCCGCTTTTGGCCGGATTCCGGGCGAACTAGTTGTCCAGCGAGAAAATTATTTTCACCATCGTGTTTAGCATGCCCACAAATCAAACATTTAATCAACTTCAGATTAAACTTTTACTTTTAACCAACTTTCCGGTTTTCGCCGGATTCCGGACCAACTACATGTCCGGGTAGAAAATCGTTTTCATATAAGTGTTCAACATGTCTTCTTACCCTAAATCGAACATCTAATCAACTCGAAATAAAACTTCTAATTTTAACAAGCTTTCCGGTTTCGCCGGATTCCGGTCGAACTACTTGTCCATCGCGAAAATGGTTTTCACCATCGTCTTCAGCATGTCTTCCTACCCCTAAATTGAACATCCAAACAACTTCAAATAAAACTTTTACTTTTAACAAGATTTCCGGTTTTGGCCGAATTCCGGGCGAACTACTCGTCCGATGACAAAATAGTTTTCACCATCGTGCTCAGCATGTCTTCTTACCCCATAATCGACTATCACATTAGCTGTTTCAAAATATTTTGTTTGCCCGTTAATTTGAACCCCCTCCCCCACCCCTAAATGTAGGGCTACAAAGCCCATCTACGAAATTGACTGGTTCGACGACCCAACGAATCCTCACACCAAGTTTCATCAAAATATCTCATTCCCTTCGAGAGTTATCGTGCTTACAGACGGACAACTTTTGCGATGTCATAGGGATCCCTCCACTTACGTTTTGGGATCCCAAAAACTCTTGAAGCAAAAAATGATGATGAGCTCATCGGGAGAATGAAATGTATATTTTGCTCAAAAGTATCATTTGTCCTTTAGGAAATTCAGTTGTAAGCAAAACCCTTGAGGCTAAAATGATCTATTCATGTCAAGTCTCTAATGTTCAAGCCAAGTTTCATGGTACTAGCACATCTGGAAGTATCTTAACTCGTGATCACCGGAATTCCGCCGCCCCCCCCCCCCCTATCTAACTCCCCTCCACAGTGCTCGAATCCGATCCAGTTCTGTCCCTGATAAATATAGGGCTTGTGCTTGTTCTTCCCACCAAGTTTCATCCCAATCGCTCCACTCAAAGCGCGTCACAAGATTTCTCCCCCTGATTTATTACAGGTTTGTTTCCTTCCCCGAAGTTGAACCAGAGGATTGACAGCCTGACGAGGACCCTTGCAAAGAAGGGCCGAAATATCGCTGATGAAGAATCATAGGTAACGTATCCGTTGTAAACATTGTTTGAATAAACGGCTCCCCCCTCTGACTCCTCCCCAAAAAGTAATCGGATCCGGTTCGGACTTCACACGGGATATCCGAAACACAAGGTCTTTCCAAATATCAAGTTTCATTAAGATCCGATCACCCGTTCCAAAGATATACGTACCTCTAGATTTCGGATTACCCTTCCCTCCACTCCCCACACGGTGGTCGGATCGGGGAAGTGACTATTTCCAAGTTATTTTGGTTGGGTCCCTGGTATGCTTGCCAAGTTTCACTGTCCTAACCCACCTGGAAGTAATATAACTCCGTATCACCGGAATTCCGGACCCCCCCCCCCCTCCAACTCCCCCACAGTGCACGAATCCCGTCCGGTTCTGTCAATGATGTACCTGGGCTAGTGCTTGTTCCTGTCACCAAGTTTCATCCCGATCCTTCCACTCTAAGCGTCTCACATGATTTCCGGTACCCCTCCGCCTACCCCCCCCCCCCACCCACATTCATCGGATTCTGGACTTGAAATGGAAATGGATCCGGACTTGAATCCATATATCAAATTTCATTAAGATCCGATAACCCGTTCGAAAGTTATGCATGCCACAAAATTCCAGATTCCGGCTCCCCTCCCTCCCCCCACGATGGTCGGAACGGGCAAGTGACTATTTCCAACTTAGTTTGGTCGGGTCCCTCATACGCCTGCCAAGTTTCATCGTCCTAGCGTATCTGGAAGTACCCTGACTCGCAAACACCGGACTAACCGACCGACCGACGGAAAAGTGATCGGTTTATGGCACTTGGCCGGAAGGCAAGTGCGGCGCAAGTGCCATAAAAACAATAAAACGACATGTAACTAAAAACCCGAAGAACAATGCGGATTGAACAACATGCAGATACAAATAAAATAACGAAAGATAAAATGTACGTGTTAAAAGTGTATATAGCCTTGAGTTCAATGTACATTTACAATTTACTGCTTGTGTGTACAAATATCCGTCTGGAAAAAGCAGAAGCTTTCACCCAGAAACCGGCCAATTCCAAGTATCAATAAATAATTAGCAAGCACTCGAATAAACTCTTCCACATAGCTCTTTCCACAGAACTCGTTCTGTGGAAGAGTTTATTCGAGTGCTTGTTAATTATTGCTGGATCTTTGGTATTGGCCCATTTCTTTGTGAAAGCTTCTGCGCTTTTCCAGACGGATATTTGTTTTTTAAAACAATCGAGAAAGGAAAACCTCCAAAAAATTACACAAAAAAGATTTCAGGTTCGTTTATTCCAGCTATAGCCTGACGAGGACCCTTGCCAGGAAGGGCAAGAAATATCGCTAAAGAAAATCTGTATGTGAATGATCCGTTTTACGTCATTTTTGGGATCCCAAAACGTAAGTGGAGGGATGCCTATGACATCGCAAAAGTTGTCCGTCTGTCCGTCCGTCTGTGAGCACGATAACTCCCGAAGGGAATGAGATATTTTGATGAAACTTGGTGGACGATTCTTTGGGTTAAGAGTAAGGCCGACTTCTGTAGCTCTACATTTAGGAGTGGGGGAGGGGGTTTAAATTAAGGTACAAACAAAATATTTTTAAACAGCTAATATGATAGTCGATTATGGGGTAAGAAGGCATGCTGACCACGATAGTGAAAACCATTTTTTCGCCGGGCAAGTAGTTCGTCCGGAATCCGGCAAAAACCGTAAAGTTGGTTAAAAGTAAAAGTTTTATTTGAAGTTGATTAAATGGTCGGTTTAGGGGTAAGAGAACATGTTGAACACGATGCTGAAAACCATTTTTTCGCCGAACAAGTAGTTCGTCCGGAATCCGGCAAAAACCGGAAACTTGGTTAAAAGTAAAAGTTTCATCTGAAGTTGATTAAATATTCAATATAGCGGTAAAAAAACATGCTGAACACGATGGTGAAAACCATTTTCTCGCCGAACAACTAGTTCGCCCGGAATCCGGCCAAAACTGGAAAATTTGTTAAAAGCAAAAGTTCTATAAGATGACAGATTAAGGGGTAAGAAGCTCTGTATATGACAATTATTTTTTTTCAGGACATATAATTAGTCCGGAATCCGGTTGTAATCGGATTTAACTTTTGTTCAAAGTTGATTAGATGTTCTTTATAGGGATAAGGAGATACGCTGGATTTGTTTCTGAATTTTCTTTTTTGCTGGACTAGTAGTTCGCTCGGAATTCGGGCGAAACCGGAAACTTGGCACAAGTAAAGCAAGAAGTTTCGGTCAATATCGTCAAAATAGATATGGCTTATAGAGGTATATCTGAACTTGGTTTTCTCTGATGATTAGCCTGGCGAAGACTGGATCTGGCGAGACAAGATCCGATTGCCTGAATCAAATATTGAATTTTTGGGATCCCATCGACACATTTGGTCTTGTTCTTATATGATTCGGAGCCCGAGCTGAAGAAGAACTTAGGAAACCCTTCCTACAAAATTATGGAGCCCCTAACAGCAGTTGGACAAAACAGAGGTTTAATGATATTGTCGATCATGAATGGAAGTGAATTCTTTTGCAATAGGTTAGTCGATAGTAATGTGCATACGTAATGATGTCTTAGTGTCTGTCGTGTGTCTTTGATTCTTTCCTCTTGCAGTTTTCTCCTCTTTTTTTCCATTAGTCCGTCTGTCCCGATGAAAAATTTGAAGCCTGCGTAGTAGTATGGTAGTAGTACAAAAACGTTGCATGTAATACTATGTAATAGCAAAGAATACTATCATTTAATGTTCCTCAGACTGGTCCAATCTTATGCAGTAGAATCCAGTAGCATCCTGTCTTGCCATATTAGCATCCAGTCTTGCTAATAGTAGCATATGGTACTATGCAGTAACACGGTAGCCTTGAAGTAGAAGCAGTACTACATGCTACTTTTTCGTACTACTTCATAGTACTATTTTGAGATAAAGTTTTCATCGGGACGTGCCTTACCGTGCCTTGTACGTCTTAAGTAAAATTTTGTAGTATTGTATTTTAATTTGCTTTTTGCCCCATACCAAACGGATCTTTCATAGTGGAGTTGCTCGGGCGTCCACACTCTCAAAGTGGAAAGGATATTTTGGTGTACCAACCTTGTGTGGCGCTTTATATCCCTGAATACACATCCATTCAAGGTGAAGGTTATTCTGTCGCGCTTTATATCGATCGCGGGGAATTCAAATCGCGGTCTCCACGCTTAGTCCAGGAAACAGGTCATTTTAAAAACTTTCAGAATTATTAGGCATTTCTCTTGTTAAAGGCAGTTTGACAAAATGATACAGTATGATGAAAGTATGGTGGAAGTTTTCGGCTAAATTGTAGAACAGAAGTGTAAAATCTGGGATTATTAGCAGACCTTAAAGCCCAAAAGACCAATCACTTCTAAGGTAGGCTATACTGCCATCCCCCCACTCCAAAAAAAACCTGCATAATCACGCGTCACGAATCAGACAATCTCTTGACAATATCTTTTCCTTAACGTATTGCGACATTTTTTTTTTTCCTACAGTCTTCCAAACTAGCTAGGACAAATATGATCGGAGTGGCTTTTTCGCGTCCCTTTTTTTACAATCTTAAAGTATGTGTATTACTAACAAATAGTCAGAAAGGGGAGTCTAATGGCTATTCAGTTCAGCTTTTAAGACATAATATAGGCTAACTAATATATTTCAGTATTAAAACAAGACAATGCTGGTCTATAATCGAAATACCCAGGCTAGTCAGAGAATTTCACATCTACAGCTGTACCAAGCGGAATAGTTTCTGTTAATCCCCCAATGCCTCACTATCAAAACTTGTGACATAGTCAAACAGATTCACAGGTAATGAGTAAAAATCTACAATCTGCTTCGCAGGTAATGTACGAGGGGTTGCCCACTTTCAATTTTAGTGTAAAGCAAGTGCACGGTGCCTCCACCAGCCTTGACCAGCCGGCACCGGTTGCCATCTGTTAGAACATCGTAATTATCCTGTTTAGAAGTGTTTGAGGGATACATAGCCTAACTCATTCTTTTATTAAAATAATTAGTTGTAAATATTCAGTTTGTAAATAAGGTTGTCAGCATAATCAAGTTTCATGAGGGTTGTGAGTTCAAGTTCAGTAAGGGTCAATGTAAATATTAAGTAGTTTCGGGAATATGTTAAATGTAAATAAGTGCCCGTACTTTAGTGTAACTTGTGATCTTGATTTGAGTTAGTTTCCAGACTGTGCAGCGAAGGGTGAAAATAAAATAGTATTAGTCTGTCAAGTTTATATGACACTCATAGCCAGCATTAGTGCAAGCACCGCTGATTCTGGAAGGTGACGGGGAGTGGGCAACCCCTCGGTAATGTAAGTTTTGCCTGTCTCAGTAGTAGGAAGTGAAAGTTACTCACTAACTTCTGGATCCGACTTTTTACTCTGTATATCGCAACTGTTGATGATGCGACTGTGGGGGATTAGCCCAGGGTTGGTCACCAAGAACCAGGATGTACGAGTTACTTCAGGATACTTTGGGTTACTCAGGGTTACTTTGGGTTACATTGGGTTACATTGCATTGGGTTAGATTGGGTTACTTTGGGTTACATTATGTTACATTGGGTTACTTTGAGATACTTTTGGGTTACTTTCCAGGGTGTACGAAGTTACTTTTGGTGACCAACCCTGGGGATTAGCAGAAACTAGTCCACTTAAATCGCTGAGCTGGAGTAAGGTGAATTACGTCTGCTACAGTCGTATCGACCTAGCTGGTTGGTAAAAAAAAGAAAACAATACTAATACTCGAGAACAAAAGTAAGAAAGACAGAAGCGCTGTCACAGCACCAATATCAGAGCACCAATCTCTGAAGTTGTATGGTATATGGCCAAAGAGACATGGGGAGAAGAATTATATTTTAAGTTGGGATAAGAAAGGTAGTGGTCCTTATTTTTGTCCAATGTGTGGTATTGAAGGAGAGGATGTAGTACATTTGATATGTTATTGTGAGGAGTTAAAAGGATTAAGAAAGGAAGTGTTTGGTCGGTTTTAGTGAGATCCGAAGGCTGGGTAGATTCCTGAAGCTAGCTGGCCCACCGTGAACTGTTTTTATAGAAGTTGATTTTTTGGTTTGTTGTTGGAGTGTATGATATTTTGTTTTTGTTATTGTGTTATGTTTCCCGCCATGGCCCTTGGGCTTTATTGGGAATAAATTCATTCATTCACCTCCTCCGCCTCTTAGACAATTTAGTATCAGAGAAAACATAGGCTAAAGAGGAACTTAATTTCTGAATAATTTATTAAGTCTTAAATCAGTCATCAAACCCAGATCGGAGGGTCATGATAGTCATCACCGCCGATTGATCTCGACATGACTTGATGTACGATATTATTCATCGAATCGACGGGATTCAACGTACCGAAAATGTAATCTGGAAAGTCGCGAGGTGAAGCGAAAGCGGACTAAAAGGTAGACGGCCATAAATCAAATTAGACAAGTTGACTAGAAACTAGTTTGTTTCTTCACTTTAACTATGATCCCAAGACCTTTAGAACGATAGCCAAACTAAAGGGGGTACACATTTTTTAGGAAGGCAAAAACAGTTAAACTCTTCTGGACACATGGTTATAACTTTCGGGACTAAGTAAAAAAAAGTAAAAAATGCCCACAGCATCCCATAAGAGCTTCCCCTTCAGTTTCATTTATTGAGTAAACATTTTGTTTTTCTTTTGTCCTTTCTCCGCTGTGTATTTTTTTTTAATAGAAGGTTAGAAATTTTTTTTTTTCAATACCAGTAATATTTATGTCTTTACTGAAAATCGCTACTTTGTAAAAAATAAAAGAAGTTGGATTTAAAAAAAGGGAAATGTTAAAAAAATAATGCAGTAAAGTGCTAAGGATTGCCCAAAATTTTATGTTTGTTTACACCAAAGAATTTTTGCTTATGTGCACGGCCCAGTTTGCTGTTTTTAATACACAAATAAGCCAGACATAAGCCTGTATACTACGTCTATTCCATTACTCTACTCTATCCTCCAAATCCGACCGGTTTATGTGTACGGGAGGGGATGGCAGCTTCCATGACAGGAGAGGAACGGCCGAGCACGGTATCTTGGAAGTCGGAAACCTACAACCATGTAATCTCTATCCTCTAACCTTTGCCATTAACACAAGAGCGATAAGAATCCTCAGAGACCAATGCATAATCCTTTTAATAAGACAAAGGGGACAACCCTTCGAGTGCTGGGGTAGGGCCGACAGCTCTTAACCTAGGCTCATTGTCATCCAGTGAAGGGGATGTAACATCTCGACTAAAGACCGAAGGGGACAGCCCTTTGACAGCTCTTACACTAGGCTCATTGCCAATGAATGGCGAGGCAAGAATATCTCGGCTGTGAAGCATCGCTGCACACCCATGGGCACGCGCCAGAAACCCTTTTCACTCTGGCCCTTGGCTCAGTAGGTTAATCAGTCATCGTAATCCCTGCACAGATCGCATCTCCTTCTCAAACGGCTCGGAGATTTCCGAAAGTGCCTTACGATTTGTTTCTAGGCTCAAGGCTAAGAACAAATTTATCAATCCTACCGGAAAAAGCTAACGGTCTGCCTTCCTTGCGCCCGCCAATAAGCTTCAATAGCAGCTCAACGCATGTTACTCCAGAAATGACCTTTTCTGAAGCGGGCATATCAGGGTCTTTTCTAGCAGAAAGTTAGGCTTGAAGTCCGTATCACAACAAGGACATACTGGTCCTAAACATAATACAATCTTCAGCTTCTGCTTGATACAAACCTGCTGCCTTTTGCGAGTCACTACAAAAAATAACCCACGGTTTTGGCTGTTTCAAGACTTTATCGAGACGCATTGACTTATAGTGAAAACAGGGATATAATTTACACAATAACTCATGTAATTCCATAAGACTTCTTGCAGACAACCGTCGGCATCGTGATCACATCGAAGGTATTAAAACGCGGCAAGTGAGAAAATCGGCGCGGTTTTGTTAGAGAGGTTAGAATGTACCGTAGACATTGGGGTCTCCAGGTTTAGAAATATATGGAGTGATTATGAAAGTAGGTTGCGCTAGTATTGTAGGTAAGACAGGTCCTTTAAGGCATGGAACATTCTTGTCCTACAAAGCAACCAGTTTCGAGCAAGAACAGACATGCAAATCAAAGGAGACACTGTAAATGGTCGCAAGATTTAATTTATTGCATGCCGATATCAAAACAGCAAATTATTCAATGATGATTCGTTATTCCGATGAAAGGAACTAAAGAATCCAGGCGTCGCTGAATAGCATCCAGGCGCTGAGCAAAGGGGTTAGCCACTTGCAATTAACGACCTGAATGCAGTGAATCACGTACGTGCGATAATGCCAGCGTATATGGCTTGGAAGGAAAAGGTTCCTGCTATCTCGATACATAGAGAATAATTAATTTTGTGCAGGGACTGGGAATTTTGAGGAGCTCTTTAAGAGACTGTCAATTCGATAAGTCTACCAGAAGTTTACCTGCAGTACAATGAGAGACTAGCTAAGTTGCGCCTCCCCTCCATCGCAAATGGAGAGTACAGGGGAGACTTGATCGTTTAAACCAATCAACGGAAGTTACAACCTCTTTGAAGTGAGCGAACTAACAGAATTCAGCACTAACTGTCATCATAGGGGCACGTGTTTAAGCAAAATCACGATTTCAGAAGGACGTGTTTATGTGGAGTTTCGAAAATATGGTTGTTGGTTTCTGGCAGTAGAGTATATTCCGATTATTTTCGGGAGGGGCGACAGGTCAGTAAAAAAATGCAGCCGAGGCCGAAAATTTGTCGGCGTTTTTAGCATATTTTGACCGTTTTTAAAACCAAAAATACCTCTAGATGCAAAAAACACCTTTTAATCTCGTAATCATGCAAACTACGACTCAAAAACTGTTTCTAAGATCAATTACTGAACCATACTGTAAATAATTTCGATTTAGCTTCTCAATTTGTATTTCCGCGTACGTTTTTCCCGTACAAAAATCCTTTTCCGAGAATTTCGTATGAAGATCGCCCCTGTCGCCCGTATTTTGCACACATACTTTACCAAGTAAAAACCATTTTTTCAAGAATTTCGGGGGGGATCGCCCCTGACGTCCCCCCACCCCCTCCCTAATATACGCTTCTGGTTCCTGGAACACCGTTACGGAAGATACGTTTAACGCTGAACTGATTTATAAAGTGTCTTATAGATTTGTAACTCTGCTCAGTATGAGAAAGCCAAATTTATTTGATCTATGCAGAGGCGAAGGCATTTTCTATTGCAATATGTTATTTGGAGTTTAGGGACTGCCGATTATAATTTATACTTATACATAATGAACTTTATAGAGATATATCAGTTCAGGGAATACGGACGAATTCTCATCCGACGCTATATCCTAACCCAAGACACCTGGAGTACTTACCCCTTAAACAGCTGCAAGAAGCAATTTGACTCGTTTTCCGCATTCATCGGATTCTCGCCGAACTTCTATCGGAGGCAAGAATTTGGACTTCTTGGTTCATCATGTATTTTTAATCGCCGAACTGGTCACAATCAGCCATTTTTTTATTTATTAAATTTCGAAGCCCCCTTCTGAACGTTTGAAAGTACTTTTTTCGTTCGTTTAAAGGACACTTGAATGAAGAGTACCAAGTATCATCCCTATCTGTATGACTTCCGTTAATATAGCCTACATAAAACCCAATCCAGATTAGGGGTTGGCACCGTTTCTGTTTTTGGCTAAAACAGAAACGGTAAAAAACGGCAAATAAAAAACGGAACAGAAACAGAAACGGTGATAAAAAAACGGAAAACCGTTTCTGTTTTTCCGTTTTTTCTCGGAATAACAGAAACGGACCGTTTTTTACAAAAAAACGGCCGTTTTAACAGGTATTTCTGTTTTTTTTTCCTACTTCTTTAGGTTTATAAGATAACAGTAAGGCGACCATTTGGAATGGTAAGGTGGCCCTTGGAAAGTGAATAGTGTGAGGAGGGGACTCATGGAGGGTCTAAGGTTGTGAAAGAAGGTCGAGTGTAATTGTGTAAGATGAAGAAAAAAGGACTCTGCACCTGTCTAGTAAACTAAGCCCCTTTTCTTATACCCATGGTAAAATGCTGGGGTATGCTGTAAGGGGTGAGTATGGACATCATACGTATTAATTAATTAATTAATTAATTTATTTTGTAACCCGCTAAATGAACAAAAGCGGAGTATAAACAAAAAAGAAAAATAAATACAACAAAAACGACTAAATACACAACAAAAACACTTGATTATTTAAGGAGGCGGACAAACCCATGATGAGCTGGGAGAGCCTTCACTGTCTGGGGGAGTTTATCAGCAAGCTCAACTAGCTTTCCGGTTATATCTGGAAGCCCGAAAACTGAAATAAGGTTGCGGTTCCGATACCACGGAGGCAAATACAGTAGAAAACGCGAGAACCGAAAGTAATAAGAACGTAACGACCGAATATCTTTTCGCCCGAGGATGGGATAAACACCAGAAAGAAACAAAACTGAATGATCAGTAAAAACAGAGTACAATTTAGCAAGGGACTTCCTACTGTATTTGCCCCGATTAGCGACAATTTTAGAGTAAGATACTTGGATCTTTTTCTTACAATCCGTCACAGCTTGGTCTCGGAAGGATTTCAGATTTTTAGCAATGTTAATACCCAACCACCGAAAAGAAGGGACACAAGGAACAGAAAAAGAAGCGCAATCCAAAGGCGAGTTAGAATTACCGTTAAAAGAAAGATATTCGCATTTTGTTAAGTTTAGTGACAAACCAATTTTGCTAAGGTTAGTTGCAACTGTTGATACAGAAAGAGAAAGGCCTTTTCTAGTCCTACTAATTAGAAGTCTGTCGTTAGCGTATGCTATGTAAGAAATATTTACATTCTGAGAGATACACGTAGTTGGGACAGAAGATAAAACGGAAGAAATGCAAAGTTTAAAGATAGAAGGGGAAAGGACAGCACCTTGTCTGACACCACGTCGTACCGGAATTTTAGAATCAGATATAACCCCATCCGTCTTTAACCTCAGAAAAGAATTAGCATACCAGTAACGAAGGAGAAAAACCAAAGAAAGATTAATACCGTGACTAAAAAGGGAGAACAGGGCTTGTGAGTGAACGACACTGTCAAAGGCCTTGGAAAGATCTAAGGCGCATAAATGGAGTTCATATCCCTTTTTGTACGTGTATGTGTACCCCCGTTTGTATGTGTACCCCTTATTCCCCAGAACCCTTTAAAAATAAAAAATTTCAAGGTCAAAGATACCAAATTGTTGTATACAACGTCTGAGAACCATGGTCACCCCTGTCAGCATGCCCCAGCGTTTGAGCATGGGGTTCATTCAAATGCCATATACCGATCACTTTTGGGTCGATCGGTCGGTCCACTGTTCTCGAGTTACGGTACTTCCAGATGTGGTACGACAATGAAACTTGGCAGGCATATCAGGGATTTAACCAAACTACTTGGAAATTGTCACTTCGACGATCCAACCACCGTTGGGGGAGTGGAGTGAGGGGGAATCTGAACTTCGTATAACTTTGGAACGCGTGATCGGATCTTAATGAAACTTGATATTTTCAACGACCTCATGTCTCAGACGTTCCATTTCATGTACGATTCGGATCCGATGAATGTGGGGGGGGGGGGGTCGGAAGGGGGGACCGAAAATCTTGTGACATGCTTAAAGTTGAGCGATCAGGATTAAACTTGGTGGGACGAACAAGCACAAGCGCTTCGTACATCATAGACAGAACTGGACCGGGGTTTGACACTGTGGGCGGGGGGGGGGGGAGTTGGAGGGGGTTACAGAATTCCGGTGATCCGGAGTTAAGGTACTCCCAGGTGGGCTTGGACGACGAAACTTGGCAGGCATGTCAGAGACCCGACCAAAAACTTGGAAATAGTCAGTTCCCCGATCCGACCATCATGGGGGAGTGGACGGAGGAGGAATCCGGAATCCTGAAGTATATATAACTTTTGAACGGGTGATCGGATCTTAATGAACCTTGATATTTGCATAAACCTCATTTCTCGGATATCCCATTTCAAGTCCGGACCAGATCCATGTGGGGAGGGAGGTGGAGAGGAGTACTGGAAATCTTGTGTCACGCATAGAGTGGACTCGTCGGGAAGAAACTTGGTGGGAAGAACAAGCACAAGAACTAGGTAAACCCGTGACAGAACAGACCGGATTCGTGCACTGTGGGGGGAGTTGGACGGGGTCTGGAATTCCGGTGATCGCGAGTTAAGGTACTTCCAGATGTGCTAGAACGATGAAACTTGGCTGGAACATCAGAGACTCGACAAGATTGGTTCACAAATCGTCAATTTCCAGATCCGACCATCCGTTAAAGTACAGAAATGAACTGCCAGCTCCCTTGAAGTGCGCACCTTAATCGCAAAGTGAAAAAATACTTTTGATCAAACTATCCATTTCATAATCCCCCGAGGGTCCATGATCATTTGCGCCAATAGAGTTTTGGTTAAAAATGAATTTCTAGCACCCTTAAAGTGCGCATCTATACCAAAAAGTGAAAAAAAAACTTTTGAACATAGGAAAAGTTCGCTGGCTTTTTCTTGGTTGTATAATTACAGCATTGTAGAAAAGTTTCATCAGAAATGGGAGATTGAAGGCTTCAAACTTTCAGTACAAAACGATTCGTGCTTCCTATTGGTTGGATTTCAAAAAACGCGTCTTAACCGACCAATGGAATGCGAGACTCCGTTTCGCAAAAATATTATTATACCAGCAAGAAATAGCCAGATTGACGTTTCCAGCAATTCACTGGCTCAGAATGGTTATCAAAGGCCGACAATTTAGTCTGTAAGTCGGAAGTCCTATACCTCGAACTGTTAATTTTGTTGTTATGCTTCCTCTAATGAGGGTGTAAAAATATCCGTTTCGTCGGGTAGGGTGCAATCTCTCTATTCTGACTCACAAATCTTTCCTTTCGAAAAGCGGAAAAGATCGGTAGATGGCATGATCCGGCGGAAAAATAAAATCGCTAGATTACGCCGTGACGCCACGCGTATAAGTCGTAACAAAAAACGGAAAGTTGGAAAAAACAGGTAAAATAAAAACAGAAACGGCTAAAACGGTCATATAAAAAACGAAACAGAAACAGAAACGGCATTAAAAAAACGGCTACCTGTTTTCTGTTTTTCTGTTATTTAAAAAAAAACAGAACAGAAAACGGTAGTAAAAAAACAGAAACAGAAACAGAAACAGAAACGGTGCCGACCCCTAATCCAGATACGAAATAGTGTTTCTAAGCTATGATTTTTGCTCCATTCTGGATCAGTCCTTATTTCAGTGCCGAACAATTTTAGAAATGAACAAATGTCTCCGATCAACCCTTCTTCGGGAATATTTTTTAACCAATTAAGCCCATACGTATATCTAGAAGAAATTCCAATACGATCCGGCCAGCGTTGTACAAGATTTGAATGAATTGCGCTTTTTGTCTTGGAGTCTGCATGTGCAAACCTCCAGAAACGAACATCACTATTTTAAAAACATCTCGCTCAGGAGAAGAATGCTCTCCGTGGCCATGTCTGTAAATGCATTTTCCATGGTGTGTTCATGTATGGTTTCATTGTTCAAGTGTCCTTTAATAGTTCTTAGGCATGTTTATCTGGTATTATTTGTCATTCGTCATTGGCCATTTTATATCCCGCTGAAAGTGATAAGTTGTCTTACCATTGCTAGCTATCTTCGCTATTTTGGTCAATAAACGATATATATATATATATATATATATATATATATATATATATATATATATATATATATATATATATATATATATATATATATATATATATATATATATATATATATATATGTACATAACAATCCCTTTCATGAACCAGAATCTTGACCAGATTAGCGCCCACACACTCGGTTCATATAAATATTTACATACACATCGACCTGCCAGACAGACGGACGGGCAGATTTTCGAAGTCCCAGATTTCATTTAGGATTTCAGGAACGGAGGGTTGCAAAAGAGGAACCGGGACTGGAATGGTGTCTAGCTGAGGAAATGAGGAGAAAGTCACTTTCACACAAGAACAACCACACGGATTTAAATTTGTCAACTGAGTTCGCGATATTCTCTTTAATGGTACTGCAATGCGGAGTCTCGGCATTATACTGGGAAACATTAAAGTCAAGCCTGGGAATAACCCGCTGAGTGTTAGCAAGGACGGACAACGACATCCTTTGTCTCTCCGCGGTTCCTATGTCAGAGACCTCGTAGGCTATAGGAGATTGCACCCTCGTCAACCAAAACGGATTCGAGTTCAACATGGCAGTAGCCTACTGACCAATGATGCCGCCAGGCTTTGACGTGAAGATGAAAAAAAACGATCAGTAGGATGAAGGTTTCGTAGAAAAGAACTCCGATCCAGATGATAGGAAAAAAAACAGTAGTATTGTCGTGACTGTTATCATTACATTCCTCTAAGGGTTAGTTGGATCCAAGCTTGTAAATCTGTTCGAAATTTCAGCCCAGATAAAAAGTTTTCCCCTCATTATCCTGTCTCTAAGACCGGATTCGGAACAAATTTGCACGTAAACGCTGCATTAGACCTGAGAGAAAAATAAAAGCGTAAAAAGACTTACTGTAAACGGTGTCAATTCAACATGTTCATAGTGGAAATGTGCGCAGTCTTCCAGTTTAGGGAATCGACTGCTTGTTTCCAGAGTGCCAGATGTAGAGGGTATAGAGCCCCCTGTCAAGTGTTGAATTCGGATACTCCCTCTAGATGTCTCCAGCTCCGACGTATCATGGAGGCCACTCTGCAACAAGAAATCCATCAATCAATTTCACGATTGTCCGTACAACCACACAAAGAGATGGACAGACGGACAAACTTTTAAGAAAGTCATAGGTATCCTGTCACTTACGTTCTGGGAGCCCTAGAACGTGAAAATTCTAAGAAATTTAGGGCTTGTCTCTATACAAAACTTGGTGAAACTGGACAAGAAGTTTTAAACAGAAAACGCTCAGATTAGTGTTCATGAGGCTTGTTAGGTTTTTGTAGATTCTATTTACAGCGTCATAAAATATAAACCAACAAATGACTAAGGCCTGATCCAGAGGTCATGCACGCTACTTTTCCATTGGTGGTGACGAGTCATATGTGGCTAAGTTATCACGCTTAGACGAATCTGCACGAACTTACCCCATTTTTACACAATTGGTGTGAGAAGCCTTCAAGACTTTTTGACGTGAGTTGAGGGCCATTTGAGTACAAAGTATGGACTCTTCGATTGGCATTATTTTTAAGGATTCGAGGTTGTTTATTTATTGTGCCCCAACGTGCCATAGTTCGATTCTATCCAAGGAAATAGTGGCTTGGACGCATCCATAGAGCAAGTTCTTTGGTGGTATAGTGTTAGAAGTTTGCGCTGTAGCGTTATGGCGTTGTAGCTTTCCTTCAACTTTATTCGTTTGAAAAAGAAATAAGACAAAAGGTTTCGATGAGATCCCAAAACTTAAGTGTTATTGCACTTCCTGAAATAGACAACAATCGGTTTCCAGAATCCATAAACATCTGGATACCGCGCGAATTACTTGACCAGCGAGAAAATAAGCTTCAGATTCGAGTTCAGCATGAACTGGGGGCCTTTTTTTTTTTACAATCTAGGAGAATGTCGGCCTAAGCAGGTTGGAAAACATCAACAGCCTTCATCACGAGCGTGTTGCGTTGGCTGCAGATGCAGATCCGTCCGAAATTTGGTTCTTCGGATAACTTTTATTTCAAGAATGTCCTTTTAACCGTTTGTCAACCTTCCGTTCTATTTGATCCGATAAGTTCCCACCCTAGATTTCTACGCCCGGCCGTTCCCCTTATCTCTAAGGAAAAAGCCGATTTACGAACTTGATTTCAGTCTTGACCTGAAAACCCATGCCAACTTTCATCGACGTTTCTCAATTTGTTTGGGGTTATCGAGGCCACAAACAGAAGGCGGCACAGACAGACAGACGGACGGACAAATTTACGATGTTTCAGGCGTCCCTGGGATCCAACAAATGGGTATCTACGCCGTAGCCCTACCTCGGGGAGCGTTGGATCGGCTACGAGTTCCCCTGAGATATGATGTGTGAGACCAAGAACAAATAATCACAAGAACTTCCGTCCCCTATCTCTATCTTATGACCATTCCGAGTCAAATATAGTCTGATGCCGTAATGCAAACGAGCGGAGGAGGAGCTAAGCAGAACATCATAATTTGCTACCTCTAAAAACAGCTATATCACAGTAGAACCCCGCAGAAGAATACGAACGCCGTCTGAGTCGTTCTTTCAGCTGATTGGTTGTTTACCAGTGTGACTCCACGTCTAACTCACAGCAGACGGGGTTCTCCACCACTGCAGGCATCCTAAATGTTTTTATCTGGTATGCGCAGCGGCGAAGAGGGAAGTAGACGTGTATCAACTTCAACCTCACAGGAAGTACCTCTAGCTCCCCCAGTTTTATCGAGGTATCCATAGTCGCTGCATGGGACCAAAGACGTAGGTTCTCTTGGATTATTTGTTCTTGGTGAGACCGAGGGACGGTTCAACACACATCCAGCTACGCGTGTAATTGGCCGATTGCGGTTGTTCTTCAGATTTGGATAATGTCGGACTGAGAAGATGAACTAGTAAGCAAAGCTATCCTTGTTTCGACTATAGGTATTCTGGAACTGGCTGAGTTTGAGATGAAACTCACCACAGCTCGGACGATCTCTTTGTTATTGTGAAGAAAAATAAATCCTGGTAGGCATGATATAAAAGGATGTACCACTGACCTCGTCAATAGGGTACATCTTGAGCAATTAAGTATTTAAACTGCCTTGAAATATTTTTCAAGTATGTTTATTTCTTTGTCTTTTTTTATTCTAAAGGAACGTCCTGCTTTCATTGAAAACAAAACACTGGCACTACAAGTTCAGCAGGTGTTCCTTTCAAATCAGTTTTCCAAGTATCCTATTTCCAGAAACGAAGTTTCTCGAAGGATTAAGGTCGCTGGAAGGACAATGTTTTCGTCGGCAAATTTCCGGTTCCAATTCGGATAGTCAAACTATCCACCCGAGGCGCGAACTAATAGCATTTTCTGTTTCAACATATCTGTTAGCCCTCTAACAATCTTCCATTCTATCAAATCTGACAACAACTCCTTGCCCACCTCTCTAAGCCCCCACCCCCTTGAAATTTGAGGAGAAAGTCCATCAAAGGCCTTGATATCATTGAGTCCCTGAGGAGTCCCCGCGCCAACTTCGAGTAGAATGTCCGAATTCGTTCGGGAGTTGTCAAGGTCACAAAGAAAAGGAAGGGCGGGAGGGCAGCCAGACGGAGATACCCCTGGGATCTTAGAAAAGGGTATTTTATTGGAACTCAAAATATCTGACTCGCTTTTCTTTCTACACTATGAGTTGCAGAATAATAGCATTCCCTTTCACAGCAGGATGCTATTTCAAAGTATTTAATTATAAGCAGTTAGGAGCGATAATATTTTCTGAGAAATACGGCATATCGGAAAGAATAGCCTATCCCATCAAATAGTTTCTAGTTAGAATATAGGACCTGTTATACTGAGAACCGCGGCAAAGTACATTTTGTACAAATCTGAACTGCCTTGAAATGTTTTTCAATGATTTCCTCTGTATTTCTTATGTATAAAAAGAACCCGGTGTGCTGACGAGAACACCCGCGGCCTGACAAAAGCATACAAAATTTTATTTCTTCCGTGTTTGCCAGAATCGGTAGTTAAAATTTGTCAAATTCACCAGAACTTGGTGGTTTGTAGGGAATCTACCGGATTGTTGCTCAGGGAACCTACCAAAATCTACTCAAGGAATCTACTGGAACTTGACTCAGACTTCTCTCAGGGAATTTCCTGGAGTTTGGATTAAAGGGATCTACTGGATTGTTTCCGATGTTTCTTTCATTGTCTTTTCTATTCGAAAGGAAAGTTTAGCTTTCGCTGACAATAAACGTTAGAACTCTAGCTGGCCTTCCTTTCAGACCTGCTTTCTGAGGAATATTTTTTTTTCCAGAAACAAAAGAAACGCCTTTAAGAAATAAGGTCGCCTGAACAAAAAAGGCTTCTTCAGGAAACTTGTACCGCAGCAATGCTCATAATAATTTTAATGCTGTGTTGGCATTTTGAAGTTCTGATTTGAGATTTATAAGTGATTTCTACAATTGATTCTGGAGAAACGACACTGAACAAATTTGATATGTTAAGACTAACCGTTCTAATGTTCTTAATTTCCTTTCTTTGTCAGTGGCCTATATCTAAGGTATTTAGTATTTTTTTTCCTCAACAGATAATGGATCAAGAACAAGATAAATAGGGTCACTGAGCCTTCGAATAGATTACCAGTTGAAGTAGTTTAATCATGTAGTGTTCAAATGTTTAAGCGTGCTATACTAGAAACTTCTTTTTTCGGAAGAAATCACATCAGTGTTCAATCTCCGACATATCTTCTTTCATTCACTAAGTTTGGCTTTAATAGTGCGAACACGATTCCCGGCCGAATTTCCTTCACTTTCATCATCGACTTTTTCAACTTTTCCATATGGAAGTGATGATGATGGCGAAAATCCGGTCAGGAATTCCAGATCGGGAGCTCCCGATCTTGATCGTGTGTTCGCACTTTAATCGGAGCATATCTTCCGATTTCCGGTATCCCCCCCCCCCTCATCTAAACCGTTACGGTACTGAATCCGTTCCGGACGCCAAATAACATATTCAGGTCGCATAAATTCAGTACTGTCCAGCTTTATTGTGCGCTTCCTAACTCCCCCAGTCACTCCTGCAAGTGGTTCAGGCAGATATTATAGCCTATATCTAAGTTTTCAGCACCACCCCAAAAAATCACTGCAATCGGATCACCCGTTCGTAACTTACGCGTCAACAATTTTACGGACCCTTCAGTCAACTCCTCCAAAAGTGGTCGGAGGGCAAGTCCCATCAAAGTTTCATTTCTTCCGACTGATCAGGATTTCATTTAGGATTCACAGTTAATGGAAATGTTAAATAGTTGTTGAATAAATCAGTTTTTCGCATTAAAAATATGACCGACCAGTGAGTAACTCTCGCAAACCGTGTTGATGTTCCAAAAACCGAACAACGGGACCTTGTGCCTGGACGAACTTGTAAAATACCAGTCACTTTGCCCGTCACTCTTCCCACTCATTCTTTATCTCCAGTTCCCTTGATTTTGCAAATTTAATTTTTAAATTAACACTATTTAATTTTTTGCATTAATGTATTTAAAAAATTCCATTCGTCTTTCCTAGTTCTCATTTTTTTTTTTTAGCAAGATACTTTGCCGACAACACTGCCATTTTTGTTTGGCATTCAGATTTGGTTCAATTCTGGCTTTTTTTGTTTCTTCAAATTATGTCGCTCTAAATGCGGACAAATATTGACGCATGATTTTCTCCTGGTATGGTCAGTTTTGGCTTCTGTCAAACCTCGTCTCTCTGATGCGGAACTTTTAAGATCCTCTATTTCAAATATGTTAGCCTTATCCTCGATAAAAATATCTTTTTTAAACAGAATACTGATTCTTTGGCTCAGAAATTGATCCAAATAATGGTCTGCTCTTCAACCTCAAACATCCTTCGGTTAATTTATTTCGCCCGGCTCATTTTCATATGAAGTCTCTGTATGTGAGAAATATGTCACTATTTAAAGAAAAAAAATTATTGTTGGGAGAGAGAGAGATAGGTTTATTTAGACAACATCGTAGCTGACAGCTAATTTTCGTTGTTTCACTGTACAAACTAACACAAAAAAAAAAAGGAAAAAATATCACTCGGCTTTGTTTAGCAAATTCGTAAAATGCAGCAAAAACAGCGTCGTTGTCAAAAATTAAACCTCAGGACTAGTATTTTCATTATAGTGGTACTTGAAGATAATTTACCTTAATAAGATATTTATAGTCGGTAGAAGCTTCAGTTATTTATTACAGGTTTGTTTCCTTCCCCGAAGTTGAACAAGAAGATTGACAGCCTGACGAGGACCCTTGCCAAGAAGGGCCGAAATATCGCTGATGAAAAATCATAGCTGACATATCCGTTGTAAACATTGTTTGAAATTCGTAAAAAAAGGTACAAACGAATTTGCGTGGCGGTACGTTCGCGAAGCTACTGGAACCAGTTTATTTTGGTGACGCGTACGGATGTTGGGCGGTGCAGTGGGTGGTAAGATGTCTCGATGGGGTTGGGAGAGAAGAAACTTCCCAAACTTCAGGATAATCTGCTCGTATCTTTGAACCAACGTGAGGAGATCGAGTTTAGCAAGCGCTTCCCCATAAGATAGCTTCGGGCGTGGCTCGGTCTCGGTCTCGTCTCGAACGATTTTTGACCAAGACTCGGGCTCGTCTTGACTCGTGAGCATGACTTCGGTCTCTGACTCGGATCTGCTGACTTGCAACAGCTCGTGAAACTTGTGACGGCTAGTGAAATCGTCAAATTCAGCGTATAGCTTTTACAGAAAGCCCATGGGGTATTTTGCCATTATTTTTCTTTCCAGATTCTCAAGTCTGGTCTGGGATTCAAGTATTCGATCCTATTCAGACGAGAATACTTTGATAAAACACGGGATGGTGATAAAAAAGAATGATTGCGAAAAGAGTGACAGAAGAAAAGAAATTCTACAAAAACGCGAGCTGAAAATGATGAATGAGCATAGTTACTGGCACGAACCCTTGGCTCTCAGTTGTATTTGGTACGGTGTTTAAACCCTTCTTTCTTCTGACTTCATGCTCTAATTCTGCAGAAATGTGCCTATACAAGCAAACAAATTGCTAGACACATCGCAGACATAAACTTCAACAGTCGAGGTACTTATCGCACCGAGGCGTCGACAAATGGCATTTTTGCACGCTAATCCATTACACAGGAGACACATAATCGAAACGTCAATACAAGAACGACGCACGCATGAACACTTCAACAGCGAAGGAAGAAACCGTAGTCAAGTAAAAGTTGTGTTTTTAGTGGAGTGTTCCTTGGAACAACCCACTATTGCGAGCGCTGTACAGCTTTCGTTTCCGGTTTTCACCGTATTCTGTGGAGCTCAGAACTCGTGAACCAGTGCAAGTATCAAGTTCAAACATGGTACACTAGTGGGTATTATGGCCTAGTTGTGCCTTTTGGGGGTCCCACCCCATACCCCATCCCGGTTCAGGGGCAAATGGGATGGGGCAATAGCTTGACCAGAACTGGACATAGGACGACGAAATTCCTTGTACATGTAGATCCTACGGCTGGGAAATTGCTTTTAAAGTTGCACCTCCCCCACAAACCCCGTTCATGGGCAACTGGGACCAGATTGCCCAGAAGTAAAGTTCGTTATCGGTGACAGGAATCAACAGGTATCAAGTTGAAACTTTGTAGGTTTGTGAGCATCGGGGTCTCTTTTTACTGTTTGCGGGTCCCAAACTCCACCCCCACTTTGTTCAGGGGCAATTGGGACCAGATTGCCCATTTTTTTATGTTTTTAACTTGACAATACTGGAATAAGGCGATGAAATTTCTTTTTGCTTTTGGATCATAGAGGTTGGGGATATATATGTGGAGTTGAACCACCCTAACCCTCCCCGTTCATGGGCAATTGGGCCCAAATTGCCAATGAAAACAGTTTTTGACCCTGGACTGGAATCAAACTCTAAGCTGGTATACTTGAGGAAAAAGAGGTGTAAATTTCTTTGGATTTATACTACATTTAAAGCTTTTAAAGTGGGATGATTACAATTTAGATTATTTCAATACTTTTTTGGTTATTGGGGATGTGAAATGTCTTGGTTCTAAAGTTGTTTGTATATAAAATGTGATAAACATTTTACTTTCACACTCCACGTCTGAGCGATTGCACACTTGTTGCAGATACCTGCAGATAGCCTACCATGTTATTTGATACCACGATATTTGGATTTATATTTTGTCATTTTTGCAGCTACCGTGGTCTCTGATACTACGGTTGCTTTGCACTAACGACAATTGCCGAATTTGCGCTTTTAGAAGTCGTCCCAAAGAAATACTATATCCAATCACATCAAAAGTGCCTATTCCCACCAATCTAACAAGGTGTGAACCACTGTCGTGGTTCAGACACCACGATCAGCTATCAAGGTCGGGACCGTGGTATATAAATATCAGTTACCACGGTAACTAACACCTTTTGACCGTGGTATCAGATACCACGCTAACTGAGAAAACGACTTTAGATCGTGGCATCAGATACTACCTAAAACGCAACTAATTCAGTGTCAATCGATTCTTTCTGAATATGAAGGATTTGACTACTTACCCCGACCTCAGCAATTCTGAGACCAATAAAGCTTATGGACCTACTGATACTTTATCACGATTGTATGAACCACCCGCTAATTTCAGTCAAAATTCTAGTTGACTTTTGCGGCCACCAGCTGATTTGAATTTTTTGAGTTGACCGAAGCTGTTTTTACGTTTTGTACGTATTTCTCTTCGCTTTGCTTGTTATTTTTCTACTGGTTCATATTCTAAGGGTTACAAATATACTTTACTCCGTCTATTGAAATAATGCATATAACGGATACGTCAGCTACGATGCTTTAGCAGCGATATTTCGGCCCTTCTTGGTAAGGGTCCTCGTCAGGCTGTCAATCTTCAGGGTCGACGTCGGGGAAGGAAACAAACCTGCAATAAGTAACTGAAGCTTCTACCGACTATAAATATCTTATTCGGGCAAATTACTTCACTTTTAAAGTCCTATAACGCCTTCCTCGACATTATATGTACTCCCGTGTGGCTTTGGACTTATTACTGTTTGACTTATACGCGCAGTTACTATTATTGCCCAGGACCATCAAGTCTCTCCTCCCGACCATTTCTGTACTTGCCATCTGATAGAACTCATTTTAGCCAATAAGTCCTGTTTTCCTTATTTATTTTTCTCTGCACACTTTCGTCACTGGCCTATCGAAAGCTTAGCGCATTTTGTTTACTTTTTTCTTTCTACACTTTTCACAGTCATCACAGTATAGTTGTGTTCTTCAAAACTGTGCTAACTACATTTTCATAATTTTGGGCCCAGTTTTGTGTATGCCATCTGCATGAAGAAAGTAGGAACCCAGAAAGTTAAAACTGATCTACCTGTTAGATGGTGCTCATGTTGTCATTTACACTTAGCACAATTTAACAGAATACCAAATCAGCTATGTTCTTTCCTGTATACTTGACTCAGTTTTCAAAACATTTTCATTTAGCACAGTTTTGAAGAACACGGTACAGTTATAAGATCACGAGAGCAGAGTCACACCGATTCCGGTGTCACTCCACTTGCCATTCGCTTGGTTAATTTCTATCAAACCCAAAACTAGCTTGTTTTCTGAGATTGTCGCTTCGGTTTTCAAGAAGAACTCGACGGTTTCCCACTCCCCGGCACCTGGTGCAGGCTACACCCTTTCACAGTACCGACAAAAACCAGTGATGCCCGAAACGGTGCACGCCAAAAATTTGGAGATTTCCTCCTCGAAGAATGCTAATTTGAATGTTCTAAAACGTGCAATGGCAAACGGTGTCATCTGCTGTCCGGGCACCAGTACAATAAAATCGAAAACTGGCAACTCCTAGAGAAGACTGCTGGGTGACGCTCGCTGAAATAGTTTTAAAATTTGCAAACACTTGAAAGCAATTAGCCTACTTCGTCACACGATCTTTCAGAGACAGGTCAGCACAGCGGCACAAATCAAACTCTCGTTCTGACACCGAAGCCACTAGAACAAGCTAAAGCTCGCAACCTACTGCGGTTGATGGATAATTAAAAAACAGCTGCTGGGTTTTATACTGTCACTAAAAGCCATGTTTACTGTTAAAGATCAACTCAAGAGCTTAAAGCACAAAGGACATAATTCTCTGTTTTTCCGCTGATTTATTCTAGTATATTTGTTTATCTTCACGTGAAAGTCAATGATTAGCATAAACATACGACGTATGTTTTCAAGTAACTAAACCCAGTGGGTCCTGACAGCACGCCGGGTCCGGAACGAGCATGATTACCTCGGACGATTGCCAGTAAAAGACCCACTTAAGTAGAGGCCTTGCCGGCTTTGCGGGGGTCTTGGGGGGAATTTCAAATATATATATGTGTGTTCAAGGCGGTGATTTTTTGGCAGTAGCCTACTTACAGTGCTCAGTGAATGCTGACCAAAAACTGCTTCTATTTAACTGTCTAAACATTTTTTTCGTCAACTTTGTGAAGGCTTGTGTTCTAAAACTGGCTAATCATACTGTCATAATTATTTTACACTTCAACCCTCTTCATTTTCAATGTCCTAGAATTATCAAATCAAATTGACTATTCATGCGTATGGCTTTTACCATAAATTCTCCTAATTTTGAGGTCACTTTTGACGTTATCGGCTTTCAGATCAGCACTCGATTATGATGCGGACAAAAGATTTCGCTCAAAATGGTCACCGTAATAGGAAAGACCAGAGCAAAGTAACACTAGAAAGTAGTGCCAAGACTTGAAAAAAGTGACACACACTCGAATACCACCGACACGAGCACCACTAGCGATAGAGAACGTCCAAACCCAATCCGGAGCGCTGGATCCAAAAACTTCAGATTCTAAACACTGCGAAAAAAGGATACAACCTCCCCTGTTTCCTCGACGTGTACACACCGCATCTTAGCTCTAATAGAAATTTTCTAACCCGCGATTTTGTCTCGCTTTGAATGTCCGGAGCGCACTGATCGGCGCTACGAGCGCTACGTTTCTGATGCATGGAAAGCATAGGCTTTACTCCTTAGGTGTTATTTTGCTCTGGGAAAGACTGATGCGACCCCGAGACCCGAGTAGGAAAGTATGTGGAAATGAGAGTTTGGTGACCGAAAATACACACCCGGAATGGAGTAAAAAAATGAATGTACACAGTGAATCGCATGGCTGCTTTAACACGCCAAATTTCTCTAAGAAACTTCTTTTCCTCACAGACTTTCTCCGCACTAGTACTATTTTGAGACAAATGGAACAGGCTGTTCGTGTCACTGGTCCAGCTCTCCTTCGGCGAGAATGAACCGTAGGCTATTCACAAATGTAATTAAATATCTCCGTAATTCTGTCAGAAACAAACATTCACAGACGACCGTATTCACAAAATCAATTAAATATCTCCGCAATTCTGTCGAGTACACACCTCCAATATTCTACGGAAATAAATCGAAACAGCCATCCGGGAACCAATCAGCTCCGGTTTTTTATGGCACTTGCCCTTCGGCCAAGTGCCATATAGCGATCGCAATTTCTGTCCGTCCGTCGGTCTGTCGGTCTGTCGGTCTGTCGGTCTGTCGGTCTGTCGGTCTGTCCAGGTTTTGCTAGTTCGGGCACTTCCACATAAGCTAGGATGATAAAACTTGGCAGGCATATCAGGGACCCCAAATGATTAAGTTGGAAATAGTCACTTCCCCGATCCGAGCACCGTGGGGGGAGTGGAGGGAGGGGGAATCCGGAATCTTGAGGTATTTTTAACTTTTGAACGGGTGATCGGATCTCGATGAAACTTGATATTTGGAACGACCTCATGCCTCAGACGACCCACTTAAAATCCGGACCGGATCCGGTGACTTTTGGGGGGAGCTGGAGGGGGCAACCGGAAATCTTGGGAAACGCTATGAGTGGAGGGATCGAGATGAAACTTGGTGGGAAGACACCTAGCAAACACTAGATACATCGTTGACATAACCGAGCCGATTCGGGCACTGTGGGGGGGAGTGGAGGGAGGGGGAATCCGGAATCTTGAGGTATTTATAACTTTTGAACGGGTGATCGGATCTCGATGGAACTTGATATTTGGAAAGACCTCATGCCTCAGACGACCTACTTAAAATCCGGACCGGATCCGGTGACTTTTGGGGGGAGCTGGAGGGGGCAACCGGAAATCTTGGGAAACGCTATGAGTGGAGGGATCGAGATGAAACTTGGTGGGAAGACACCTAGCAAACACTAGATACATCATTGACATAACCGAGCCGATTCGGGCACTGTGGGGGGGAGTGGAGGGAGGGGGAATCCGGAATCTTGAGGTATTTATAACTTTTGAACGGGTGATCGGATCTCGATGGAACTTGATATTTGGAAAGACCTCATGCCTCAGACGACCTACTTAAAATCCGGACCGGATCCGGTGACTTTTGGGGGGAGCTGGAGGGGGCAACCGGAAATCTTGGGAAACGCTATGAGTGGAGGGATCGAGATGAAACTTGGTGGGAAGACACCTAGCAAACACTAGATACATCATTGACATAACCGAGCCGATTCGGGTACTGTGGGGGGAGTAGAGGAAGGGGGAATCCGGAATCTTAAGGTATTTATAACTTTTGAACGGGTGATCGGATCTCGATGGAACTTGATATTTGGAAAGACCTCAGGCCTCAGACGACCTACTTAAAATCCGGACCGGATCCGGTGACTTTTGGGGGGGAGCTGGAAGGGGCAACCGGAAATCTTGGGAAACGCTATGAGTGGAGGGATCGAGATGAAACTTGGTGGGAAGACACCTAGCAAACACCAGATACATCATTGACATAACCGAGCCGATTCGGGTACTGTGGGGGGAGTAGAGGGAGGGGGAATCCGGAATCTTGAAGTATTTATAACTTTTGAACGGGTGATCGGATCTCGATGGAACTTGATATTTGGAAAGACCTCATCCCTCAGACGACCCACTTAAAATCTGGACCGGATCCGGTGACTTTTGGGGGGAGCTGGAGGGGGCAACCGGAAATCTTGGGAAACGCTATGAGTGGAGGGATCGAGATGAAACTTGGTGGGAAGACACCTAGCAAACACTAGATACATCGTTGACATAACCGAGCCGATTCGGGCACTGTGGGGGGAGTAGAGGGAGGGGGAATCCGGAATCTTGAGATATTTATAACTTTTGAACGGGGGATCGGATCTCGATGGAACTTGATATTGGGAAGACCTCATCCCTCAGACGACCTACTTAAAATCTGGACCGGATCCGTTGACTTTTGGGGGGAGCTGGAGGGGGCAACCGGAAATCTTGGGAAACGCTATGAGTGGAGGGATCGAGATGAAACTTGGTGGGAAGACACCTAGCAAACACTAGATACATCATTGACATAACCGAGCCGATTCGGGTACTGTGGGGGGAGTAGAGGGAGGGGGAATCCGGAATCTTGAGGTATTTATAACTTTTGAACGGGTGATCGGATCTCGATGGAACTTGATATTTGGAAAGACCTCATGCCTCAGACGACCCACTTAAAATCTGGACCGGATCCGGTGACTTTTGGGGGGAGCTGGAGGGGGCAACCGGAAATCTTTGGAAACGCTATGAGTGGAGGGATCGAGATGAAACTTGGTGGGAAGACACCTAGCAAACACTAGATACATCATTGACATAACCGAGCCGATTCGGGCACTGTCGGGGGAGTGGAGGGAGGGGGAATCCGGAATCTTGAGGTATTTATAACTTTTGAACGGGTGACCGGATCTCGATGAAACTTGATATTTGGAAAGACCTCATGCCTCAGACGACCCACTTAAAATCCGGACCGGATCCGGTGACTTTTGGGGGGAGCTGGAGGGGAGAACCGGAAATGTTGGAAAACGCTATGAGTGGAGGGATCGAGATGAAACTTGGTGGGAAGACACCTAGCAAACACTAGATACATCATTGACATAACCGAGCCGATTCGGGCACTGTCGGGGGAGTGGAGGGAGGGGGAATCCGGAATCTTGAGGTATTTATAACTTTTGAACGGGTGACCGGATCTCGATGAAACTTGATATTTGGAAAGACCTCATGCCTCAGACAACCCACTTAAAATCCGGACCGGATCCGGTGACTTTTGGGGGGAGCTGGAGGGGAGAACCGGAAATGTTGGAAAACGCTATGAGTGGAGGGATCGAGATGAAACTTGGTGGGAAGACACCTAGCAAACACTAGATATATCATTGACATAACCGAGCCGTGCCTACTCGTAACAAGTGCCATATGAGCTCGTAGCTCTTGTTAACCACTGGAAAAGCCAGCCTCGGGAGACGATAGACCATACAAAACGACTCAAAAGAAAAAAAGTTACGACAGAAAAAGTCGCTGAAAATGGCCGACCAAACTTCCTGAACTACTTCTCGAGGAAACAGGACAAACATTCCAGTTTCGTCTGAGGCAAAAACAAACCTATCAGTCTTGTCAAGACGTAACAACAGAACGATGCGGAAAGCTAGGCTGGTCTGCTCCGGAAAATTGGGAAGTCGCAAACTGGAACTCGGAAAAGTAGGGAAGACACTCCCGACGCTTCAAAACGGCCAACTTTCTCTACACCATAACAGAGACGAATTGCGACTTTCTTTCATCACTAACGCTTGCCCGAAGTTCCGAAATTTAAACGAAAATCGGAAGCATTCTAGCAAATTGGCAAGAACAGCCCTAGTCGCCAGTTGAAACCTGCCGTAGGGTCACCTAGTGGCGCGGTCTGAAAGTACACGCATGGCCAAGCTGGAATAGATCTTAAAGTTTAACCGAAAAGAGCTGAGATATGACAATCTAGTTACCGATCATTTTTTCACTTAAAGACGCTTGAAGACGTGATGAAATGCGTTACTTCGTTGCTCCGTTATTCTCGAATAATCAATTTCCATATAGTAAAACTTCCCTGCCGGATTTTTGGTACCACTCTGCGCATGTACTGCAAAATACAAGCGTTCACGCAGTATGCTACCTTCCGGGACCTGATCACTGACCACTGAAAAGACGCGTTTGAATTGAGATAAAAATTTTCTGCGTGGTAGTAGAATTTTGCGTCGTGAGGAAGGCCATAGATATTCTGAATGTGATACTAGAGAAAATAGTGATGCATAAGAAAAAGTCCCTTAACACAATCGAATAAAGCAGTGTGCTCAGTTAAATGATGAAAATATAGATTGGCTTTTCAGTTAAACTTTAACAAGAAAATAAGACAAAAGACAAAAATTTTGTTGGTGTATGTGTACAAACTTGAAATAGTCCAGCTAAATATTTGTTATAATTTATTTATTTTAATAATCTGTTTTGAGGTTTGGTTTTTATGTAATTTTGACTAGCGATCAGCCAATTTGCAAAAAAAAAGTGGGTCCTACAGACTATCCGCTATATAAGCTACCGTACATTGTCTAACAAACTGACATTTCATGAGTGGGCGGAACTGGCCGACTCGTTGTCATAAAGGTTCATTCATTATTCTATTCCTTGTGAACAGTGTTGGATGGTGTTAGGATTTTCAAGAAAATAATGTACACCTTTGTTAACAATAATCATCCCTGATAAATTTTTCTACCCTATTTTACGCCATATCGACTCACCCCTTCAATATACCAACAAAAAAAATCCAGTCTGACGTCAGAAATTCACGAACACAAATCCCTCACATAAATAAGCAGTTCCAAAAGCGAATTTTGCTTGACATAAGAGCGAATGAAATCAAAATTAGTATTGCCCTCTTGCACTCAAATGTAATTTGAAGTACTCTCTGCTCTGTAAACTCTCTAAAAGCTTTTTCAAAAGCGGGCAGGAAGTAATTTCCTCTTAAACGCTACGACCGTCGCCAAGCAAATAAAAAGTGCTCATATTTTCAGACAGCTTCATTCCATGTTCGCAATTTATTGTTCACGACGATGTTACGTGAGGAACACTAATAACGAACAGTGAAATTTTAAAGCACCTCTCTCGCTGTTTACTGTTTATATTTTTCATTTTTAAATATTTGAATACTTTAAAACCAGGCTCTGCTTTTAAAATATTGTTGGCTGTTTTAAGTATTTGTATAAGGGCCGTAGATTTCTAGCTAAAACAAAACAGAAAAAAAATACATACCGGTTTTTGCGACGACGGAACTCCTTGCAAACAATCGTCGGGAGTATGATATGCATTGAAAATATTTGAAGCACACCGAGTTTAGTGACACCCTGCCCTTTATGTAATGAAGGGAATGATGACTTGGAACACTTTTTGCTGAAGTGTGAGCTTTCTGATTTAAGGGTGTCTTTGCTTGGGCGGAATTGGCGGCTTCCAGACATCTTGGATTGAACATCGGCACAGATAATATGCAAAGTGTGTAGATTTATCGATGAAGGAGTGAACCTGTGACCTCTGGCTTTGAGTATAGATTATTATTATTATTATAGCTTACTGTTTGTGTTCCAATATTCGAAACGATCTGAATACAGTCAAACTAAGCTCTGCTTTTGACAAATTATCCACGACTTTAGCTGTTTTAAGCCTAATCCCAGACCCATTGACTTCTAGCAAAAACACAACAAGATTCAGAAACCGGTTTTACGCATCAGTAGCATGATACGCGAACACTCGTCGGAAGCACAATGGGCACGGAAAATCGTGAACCGCGCGAAGTGCAAAGAGTAGTGTTTGGGTCTCCAGTATTAAGAAAAACTCCAATTCGGAAGTAATAATAATAATAATAAGAATATAACTGCAGTAAAAAAGGCTTTCGCCTCTATTAATAAAGTAGGTTGCATTGGCATTGTAGGTACAGCGGGTCGTTTAAGGCAAGCGTTTTATCAATGAACGATATTTGACAGTGCAAAACGGATACGTCAGCTGAATTTTATTAGAGCTATGTTTCGGACCTTCTTGGCAAGGGTCCTCTTCAGACTCAAAGCCGCTCAAAAGATCTATTTTCTAACTTGAGCGGCTTTGAGCCTGAAAAGGACCCTTGCCAAGAAGGGCCAAAATATAGCTCTAATAAAATTCAGCTGACGTATCCGTTTTGCACTATGAAATATGATTCGCAGTCAGCGTGTGCTGCAGGAATATTTATCAATGACTGAATTCTCGTTCGGGGGGTTAGAATGTACAATATGGTATTCGGGTCAACGGGTTTAAGAACTGATGGAGCGATTACACAGATAGGTCGAATTAGTATTATAGGTAGGAGTGGAATTTTAATAACCGCATCAAAACCTGAAGACATCAGCCCTAACCCAATCTTCAGCTTCTTCTTGACTGAACCAACCTCTCATGGCAAGGTTTCAGGCATGAACCATATTTATCTACGTAGCAACCAATTTTGACCAAGAACAGAAATCAAAATGAAAGAAGACATTGAAAATATTCGCAAGGAAGACTTAACAAAAATCTGGTATCTAAAATTCTCTGATGTGACATAGATTATTCGACGATGGTTCATTGTGCTAAAGGAAAGAAATTTAGATTCCCAGCGTCGCCAACGCCCATCTAGGGGGCGAGTCAGGGGTTTCCTACTTGCGAGTGGCAAACTGAAGAAAGTGAATGTATGAGCGTTTTTTTTTACTTTTTTCTTAGAGGGAAAGGGTTGCAGGTATCAGTAGGGGAGTTTAGCAAAAACAGCCCATTTTGAGGCCTTTTTTTAGTTTATAAATTTCATTTAATTAAATTTAAATTTATGGCTTGTCCCCAGGTGGTTAATTATTATACGCACGGAAGGAAAGTAAGACTCGCGGCGTACAAACAGTACAAATTAAACTTGAAATAGCTTACAAATTTCGCTGAAACAAATTTCGCGACAAGACCGGTTGGAGGATAAGGTTGGATGGCTCGGAAGCAACGCGTACTTTCCTTAAGACATTCTTTTCTAACTCAACTATCCTTTAAATGGTATTTCAATGTTTCATGACAAATTCAAGCTTACAGAAAAATGGCTAATCCAACGATCTGCCCCCCCCGCCCCCCCCATAAAAAACCCAGCTGCAGAACTCCTAATTCCACCGTTGTAAACTTCTAGCTATTTCAGAAGAGAAAAAAATACGTCTGACAAGGAATGCTAAATGAAGGATACAACGAATCGATTATAAACGCCGATCAAAAGCAATTACAGCACTTGTACATAGAATAGACGATACTGAATCAAGAGAATTTAAATGAGGCTGCAGGCCTAGCGCCTCCTACTGACAAAACTGAAAGAGGGTGAAGTCAAATCGAGAAAGTTGATGCATCATTACCATTGTTACTGGATCACTTCTTTTCGTGACGTGACGTTTATTTTATACTCAGATATAAATAACCATCATTTATACGTTCAACTTTGTTGTCACCGAAACTTCTGACAGTGAAAACTGTGGAAAATCACACCGACTCCACAATAATAGGCTGTCGTTAGGCACTGCAAGCGTACCTCACCTTCCGCAATGGCACAGAAAGAGAAATTGTTGTGCATGTTACTTTGCGCAGGCATTATTTGCAGTACTATAGATATCAAGGGCCCCTAGGCAGTTAAAAGAGTGGCCCCCTTTTCGGTAATTTAGTAAATTTAACATTTAATACACTTTGAGTTTTAAAAATTGACAAGGAGACATAAGAATGAAAAAGTTAACGAGGGGATACCCACACCTCGGCACCTACTGCACATCCTTTCCCGGCACCACCGGTGAAACCACCGATGCCAGCCGGTGTCGGCACAAATCGAGAGTGGGCAACCCCTCGAAAGGTTTATAAATTTAAACTTTATTGGAATTCGTGATCCAGGTATCATTTTTGTTCAAGGTTGGAAGAAGATGGCTAGCTTCCAGGTCTCCAGTTCTCGAAGTAAAAGCGGTTTTTATTTTTTGCCCTAGTTGCTCGTTTCTTAGTTTAAATAAAATAAGTTGGAAAGAACACATTCCGCGCATTTTATAATTATAATCAATAATCTATATGCCCTCCATACACATATTTACTTTCTTTATTTGACAAAAAGTAGTCAAGGATGAAGACAAAAATCGATGGGTAACAGAAGGAATCTAACGAATTAAAAGAGAGTAGAGACAGCCTAAGTAGGATATCTGATACAAGGGAAAGAAAAGGATAGGGGTACACTCACCTGGGATGTAAATTTCTTGTCAATGTCCTCCAGCCGTCTTCTTGGCAATGGGATGGATCCATGGTCCATAACTCCACTGTGCGGCTTTGAATCGCCAGTTTTTGGAGTTGGACTTCTGGAAGGAAGGAATATTGAGTTTACGACCCAAACCAACAAAATAAAGTCTTGCCTCTGCATAATCGCCCATCGCAACAATTTATGTCGTCGAAATATCTCCAATCATTTGAGAGTTTTCGAGCTAACAGACAGTATACAGGCAAAAAGACGAGCAGATTCTCGCACTTTCGTCTTGAGTTCCGAAAACTGGGACCAATAATCTCTTCTACTAGCACAGCTTGTGGAACTCCGATAGAAACAAAAAAGTATCACGAATAGCCTAAACAGCAGTGAAGCAGTTAGACAGCTTACAAAATTGATTCATGTGGGCGGAGAGGGTGGGAGATACCATGATCTTTCGATGGTTCAAATTCTTACGAACACACTGTTACCTTTGTTTTCTTCAAAGTCTTCACGGTAGCCAACGTTATCCACAAATTAATTGAACACAATTCACTCTTCAAAGCGAGGTGGCCATTTCTCATTAGTTATTCAGTGATCTATCGTCGGAGGTAAAATGGGGTACTAAAACTTCGAGAAGATCAAGTGGCGAGTAAGAAGATTAATACAACTATGTATATCACCACGGGAACGTTTTAAATGTGTCGGAAGAGGAAATCATCGGCCAGTTTGACATTTTTTGGGTCTTGGAAGCTTCACATTTGTTAGCTAAATTCAGAATCTTCAAGAAATCACGAAATTTAGTATAATTTACGGCATTTGTTTATCCTGGTCCAGTTACATCCTTTCTTCTTTTGACTTGCGAGACTAACAAGCAAAAACCAGAAAACAAAATACTAAAAGAAATCGATAAAGCTAGCAATTCGTCTGATTTTTCTACATATTTTCCATATACCTGCTAAAAAAAATAATTTGGTTAGATCCATAGTCAACTATGATCCCAGCCTGCCCATGTCAGGTGCTTCGGAATCACGCCACTAGAAGGCCCAGTGGTCGGATCGAGTCATTGCCTCACCTTGGGTCTTGGTTGGGGGGCGGGGGTCCTAGACCTTGCAACTGCTAGACTGTTTACGAGATCAACTCCTTTAACAACCCAGGAGCAGTTACGACCCAAGGAGATCTGAAAAATGTGACGAAAAAAGTGAACTCAGGCTACATAAATTGTTCCAAGAAATAGTGTCTTATCTTGGTTGGTCTGTCCGTCCACGTAGATCTTGTTCTTTTTGTTCTCTCTACTTCTTTTACTTACTTCGCGTTCATATTTCTTGGAATTTCTTGGGCACCGGAGAGGGGAACCGTTGGAGGGATGTTTGAGGGAAGAAAGGATTTAGATAGCTGTAGCAGTGAGCAGTGGTTCTTTTTTATACACACTGTAATCATATTTATTTCAGTCTTGACTACGTGACTTCATGTTTCTTTTTAAAGCGGAATATTTTGATGTATGTAACTTATAAGTGAATTTGTTTTTGTTTGAATACGTAGGCTATTCATATTCTGTATTTTTAGCGGACAATAAAAACTTTCTTCAATATTTAATAGGCATGAATCACAGCTCATGATTCAAAAGACGTAGCTTATGAGAAAATCTTTGTTCTTTAAGGTTGGAGTTTTAATGTGGTTGTGGTTCTTTGCGAATTAGAGGATATGAACAAAATGTAAAAAAAGCAATATATAAAAATAAGAATTAGAAGTATATGCTGATTAAACAAAATTTTGAACTTGTAACTGGAAGAAGCCTTAAAAAAATACAAATGTATAAATGAAACAAAATTATCGTTCAAGAATGGAGTTGAAATATAATCGAAAGTAAATTTTTTTAAAGTTCTGTAGAACAAAATAAATTTTCTTGCTTCATGCTACGGAAAGAGTAGGTGATATAAAGAGGGTAACGGAAAACCAACGTCCAAGCTGGAGGAGAGGTTGTAACTCAAAAAGTTGAAAATACTAAAGAAATTAGTAAAGATTCTAAGTAGACCTGAAGAAAAAGCAGAAAAAAGACAGACCTCTTCACACTAGACGACGACCTAGCTCTCTTCCTTCTCCTTATACTCGAGAAATCCAAGCTCCTACTTCTTAGCATGTCTAATCCGGGTAATAAACTAGATAATCTGACACTTCATGCGAGATTCAGCATAACCACTGATACGAATATGCAATGCCATGGGGTGGCTTCATCTTTGCCCTAACGGGCGAAAGCGCACAAGTTTCGTGCCTTTGTATATTAATGAGAGGCACAATAATTCGCACTATGGCTTCCTTCTGTCTAACAATCAGGAAGACAGGCTATAAAATAGAGCAACCCGGGGGTAAATCTTTTCTGCCAGTTCTTGCCGGAGACTATGCCAGCAACAGCCGTCACAAACAGGAGTTGATAGACTCTCAAAAACCTTGGCTGTGGGGTTGCTTTCGCTCTTGGGGTCTGTAGTTAGATAGTTTACTGAGATGTCTGTCTTTGCTGCAGTCTATAGTCTTTGTTGGTTAGAATGTAACCACTTTCTTGAGACAGTACTTAATGTGTCGAAGATCGGCTTGCATAGAACTCTGTTGTTCACAAGAACTCTAATGTTCAGCTCACGCTAGCAAAGTTGATGGAAATGACAATTCGTCAAGTAAAAAAGATAACGATCGTTAAAGCTGCAGTTAGCTCCGCCCCGAAGTAAAGTTAACGATTGTTAACAATTGTTAAGTTTGCGGAACGCAACCAAAGTTCAGGAACACGCTAAATCCAACCAACAAGCTGCTGAAGTTCTTTCAGTGATCTTCCTGCACTCTCATCGACAGACTTGGACTAGATCAAGTACTGTTATGTCCAATATACTTTCTATGCGTCATACTTTCTTGCTGTCTTGAGACTGAGCTTACTCCTATTGACTTAAAAGTCACAAGAAAACACTTCACACATCAAATCCAAATCAATTACTGTCACCAAAGGTCTGTTCGTCACTCTGGTATCAACCGAAGATATTCCAGCAGAAGTTCAAATTCAAGGTCCATTCTTCCAGAAGAAAGAAACAAATAAATCCAAAACTTCCAATTTTCACACTCAACTCTTTCAAAAAGGAGTCACATATCTGTGCAAAAGCTTTATCAGAATCCAAACCGCAAAATCAACTATTAAATCAACCAGTCAAACGACAACCGTGTCAAATAGAGAGAAGCGCAACTGGTTAATACTTTCGGTTCAGTGCCTTTCACAACCAAAGAGTCTCCCAGAAGATCCTATTTCACAAAGTATAAGAGGAAAACACCTCATCTAGCAGGTTCCAGTGACTCTACCAACACCGAATCCCAGAGTAGTCGTTGGCCCGCCAACAGAACTGGACAAGGTTGGAACAGCTATGGTAACTTTGGGGCGAAAAATTCACAATAACAATGTGGCATATGTTTTGTGTTGATTCGTGTGATGGAAAAGCGGTCAATGATATATAGCCTACTCATAATCCACAACATTCGCTATTTTTGCATGTACGTTTCCCTATCCGATGAGATACCAATCATGATCGCTCTGGAAAAAAAAGTTACCAAACAAGAGCTAGAAGCTCACATGGCACTGACAAGGCTGGGTCATAGGGTGAAAGTAGGAATTTGCCAATTCGTGGGTTTGTCGTGTTCATTTGTAAGAAAAATCCTCGAGACAAGAGTGATCATGGGCTCTTGGAAATCACGAGAACGTACCGTTTGGTAAAAAAAGTATTTTATTTTTGAACTTGGATGTGGTTATGCGCACCTTAAAAGGCACTAGAAATTCATCATGAAGCAAAACCCTCGAGACAAAAATGATGGTAGGCTCACCAAGATCATGAAAACATAAATTTTTCTGAAACCTATTTTGTACTTTAAGAAATTCGCTTGTAAGCAAAATCTCTCAGGCAAAAACGATCATGGGCTTGAGGATCACGAACATAAATCGAACATAAATAATTTGCGGTTAAGATGAGTAGCCTACATCAATCGAGGGATGGTCGGATCTGGGAAATGACAATTCTTTAGCCAATCTTGTCATTTGTCAAGTCTCTAGCCAATTTTCATCGTCCTAGCACATCTGGAAGTACATTAACTTCGATCATCGGAATTCTGTCCCTCCCCCCCCCCCCCCCCCACCCCTCCAACACCCCCCCCCCCAGTACCCGAATCCGGTCCGGTTCTGTCACTGTCATTGTATATCTATTTTCACAAAATTGATCGAAACTTCCTACCTTACTTCTGCCAAATTTCCGGTTTCGACCGGATTCCGGGTGAACTACTGGTCCAGCAGAAGACTAAAGCTCAAAATGAATCGAGCACATTTCCTTATCCCTATATCGAACCTCTAATCACGTTTAACAAATTTTCAGGTTTTGGCCAGATCCCGGGCGAACTACTTGTCAGGGTAGAAAATGATTGTCATATACGGATGCAGCATGTCTTCTTACTTAAAAATGAAACGTTTAATCAACTTATATTAAAACTTTTACTTTTAACCAAGTTTCCAGTTTTGGCCGGATTCCGGACGAACTACTTGTCGGACAAGAAAATGAGTTTCAGATACGGATTCAGCATGTCGACCATCTCATTGGCTTTTTAAAACAATTTTGTTCGTCCCTTAATTTCGAACCCCTCCCTCGCCTAAATATATAGCGCTGGGGCCCATCTACGAGCATGACCTGTACTTTGACCCAACGGATCCTCACACCAAGTTTCAACAACTCATCTCAATCCCTTCGAGCGTTATCGCGCGGTCATAGGTATCCCGTCACTTACGTTTTTGGATCCCAAAAAGAAGAACAGCCAGTTATAAGTCTAGCGTAATAAGACTAAATCACAAACAAATAGTCTAATAACAAATACTGCAAAAACCTGAATTTTTGTCTTTCGAAAAGAAAAGTCACATTCGCCAATATCATCACAAATATAAGCTTCCCATCTCTAGCCCATAGAAAGATTAAGGTCTACACGTGTCACATCCAAGTGTTCTAATTGGAAACGAAGCCTGAAGTGTAAAAAAAAAACTCAGAAGAGGTTAACTGCCTGCTGAGTCAGCACTGTATCACTTTTTCTCATGGAAGGTCTTTGAAGGACATTTAAGGACCGCATGGGTACCTAAGCCACTCGCTTTACAGAAAAAGGTCAGTGATCTCAGTAGTCACGGCCGTATCTAGGGGGGGATAGGGGGTTTGCCCCCGCCCCAGGACATACAAAATAATCGCTTTTGTAGGCTTTAACCTCTGATCTATGTCTTTTTTAACTTTTTGCCCCCCCCCCCCCGCTAAATAAATTCCTGGATACGGGTCCGTCAGTAGGTATTTTCCTTAGCAGGGCAAAAGCCCCGAGATGGAATAATCGAACAAAGACTGGTGTTGTGTTGTGTGTTTCCTCAAAGGGCACCTCGCACCAGGTAGTGTGTCTGCTAAGATGTTCTAAGATGATGATTACTTCAAAACTAGGATCTGCTTACTGCAAATTACAAAAGGCTTCGGCTGTTTCTGCCCCTCTCTATACCCATCGCCTCATAACTCAGCAAAATTGCAAACCCGTCTACTGATCAATAAGCTTCGCAAAAACACTCATCTTTATGCGTCGCGTGAAAACACAAACACGGTAAGCGTAAAAATGAGTGGAAAGTCGATAGAATGAACTTATGAAAGACAGATCTTCGGGAATGAGAAAAAATTGAAAGGTTACGGAAGTAGAATGAAAGAGTATGATAAGTATGGTGGGTTCTTTAAGGGCTCAATTAAAATTTAAGTTAAAAATATTTGTTTTTGTTAAAAATAGACTAGGCCTATATCTGAAATTCTGAAAAAATCAGAAAAAAATAACGATTTTGAATTTTTATCAAACTTAAAGGACCCGTCGTACTTATAATACCACTGCGAACTACTTCCGAGACCGCATTCATCAATTCTTAAACCCGGAGACCCAAGTTTCATATGTTACATTCTGAACCAACGAACGGAACGGCCTCAATAATCTTTGCACTTGCCACGATTCACTAGTTTCCATGCGCATTATACTCCCGACCAGTGTTCGCGTATCATGCTATTGATGCATGAAACCGATTTTCTGAATCTTCCCGAGTTTTTGCTAGAAGTCAATGGGTCTGGGAAAAGGTTTAAAACAACCAAAGCCGTGGATAATTTGTTAAAAGACGAGCTTAGTTTTACAGTATTTAGATATTTTTGAATGCTGAAACATAAACAGTATATATCTGAATGTGCAAAACGGATAAGTCAGCTACATTTTATTAGCTATATTTCGGGTCTTCAGGCTTAAGCCGCTCAAGCTGGAACATGAGATCGAGGAAAAACAATTACAGATTCTTCCTTAAATATCTGATTTTGTGAACTTCTTCTCTGAAAATTGGTTAGACTTAAAGCTGGTGCTGTGATTTCATTCAGTCAGCTTGGGCTGAAGGAGTGCGAGATGTGCCTTAAAGACTGGATGTTATTGCTGAAAGAAAGAGCAGGTGACGGTAAGTGGTTAAAAAATATTAACAGCGCCGAAAGAGAAAAAGTCGTAGGCAAAATGACGTCCAGAACCTGTGTACGGTCAGGGTTGCCACATGTCGCACGATAGTGTGAATTGTCACTCTGTTTTGATTTTGTCACTCTTGTCCTACGTAGGACATAAAAATCACTCTATTTCAGAAAATGACCAAAGTGTCATTTTTGCAGCAGGGATTCCGACCAGAACTGACTATTTCAAGATTTTTCAATGAAAGTAAAATTAAGATGTGTAATTTTTACAGAGGCGATTCCGACCAAAAGTGAACATTTCATGAAAATAAATTTCACTCCCAATTCACCCTCTGTTTTGGGCCAAAAGTCACTCTCTACATATTTTTGGTGTGGCAACCCTGTGTACGGTACACACAAAAAATAAGATAAAGAAACAATAATTATTTAACATGTGCTATCGACTTATCGACAAACAAAGAGGAGAAAGACAGCAAAAGAAACAACAAAAAGAAAAACAGAGGCTGGAAGAGGAAAAGAGAAAACTCAGTTTCACCCCCCCCCCCAAGGTAAAAGGCCAGTGGCACCCAGGGTTGTGTGTTCCAAAAGTTCACTCCCACCACATCCCCGTGGTCATCGTATTTTTTTGCTCCCACAATACATAAAGTTTACTTCGACCAGGGTCACGCTGAGCTGACGAAAGAAAAGAAACTCACCTCCCCAGAAACTTCGAATCATTGCCAAAACACTTCCTAACAGATGGCAACATATACGAACAAGCTGCAACTAGTGACTCCACTTGTTTACAATGCCAGACTCTAGCTATGGGAAGATTTCCAAGAGAAGCCCTGGAGAGAAAGGAGACCAGCGACGCAGGAACCCAAAAACGCATATTCATTTCATTCCTCGGGGAATTCCTTTTCCTACATCAACAAACTCTATCGAAGATCCGGAGAAGAATCCTATCTATCAACAGATGAAACAGATCTTTATGGACAGATCGCCTTGAAAATAGGACCCGACACTGCAGCGTCACCGAAGTCGATCGATCGCCGCCAAGAAATGGCCGCCGACGAAAACAAGAAAAGAAAGAAACACAGATGACATAGAAAAAATCGAATCTCGATACTGCCTCAAAATTATCTCCCCAGATAAGCCGTTTACCTGTTCACCACCCAATTAGCTTAATTGTTTTGCGAGAGCAACACTTTGGTTTTGTTGTGTTTTTTTTTTTTTTTTTTTTTTTTTTTTTCCAATTCCTAGTCGCTCCATTTCGTCTTATTACTAGAAGACGGTAAGGGTCTAACGTGTGCGGTTTTCACGAAAAAGTGTGAACCTTAGGCCGGATTGATGAATATGACATTACATTTCGGTAAGCTCCTTTGAACTCTTGCCTGGGGCCAAAAAGGACGGTTTTTGCTTGTAATTGAGCCAGAGCCTACGGTGGGTCAAGTGAAGTGAAGTTGTATAGCCTATGTCAGAGAGGACTATCTGAAGTTATGCAGCTAAGCTTTCGTTTCATCAAACCATGTTTCTGCTTTCGAGTGGAAAGCTCCGTTCTAGCAGGCAAGCGGACAGCCACCAGTTTTAAATTGAAGATGGACTAAAATCTATAAGTGCTGAATATGTGGGGGACAGTTCCCCGGCCCCACAGCCAGTATATCTTCTTTGAGTGATAAACAGAAAAATTTACAGAAACAAAAAAGTAGCATTTTCCCACGGGTCCGAAAGTGATTTCTGTTCGTGATTTCTGCTCACTTTATCATTCCATTTCTTACACTTGGGATTCAGGAAGAGAACTGACGAGGGGTTGCCCACTCCTCGGCACCGGCTGTTCACCCCGTCTCGGCACCGGCAGACACAGGCGGGCACCAGCCGCCACCGCCTTTTTGAACATGTTTAAAACATCATCTTAACCCTTTCAAACCTGAATTGTTTCCTTCGTGATAAAATTATGATGTTGCCCTTTTCGCGAGGATTGTGTCCTAGAAATGTCTGAAACTTGTCTCAGTCAGTTTCTGTCACTCCTTAGAAAATCAAGTCTGTCAAATGGTTAGCTCGATACTGGTTGCAATGCACTAAAATAATGCTCCATGGCCTAGCTGAGATCTTGGATGGTACTGACTGATGGTGGCTCACAGGCAGGGGTGTCCCGAGGGGAAGGGGGGGGGGGCTGGAGTCTACCAGATTATTGCTCAGGGCATCTACTGAAATCTTTCTAAAGGAATCTACCAGAACTTGTCTCAGGGAATTTACTGGAGGCTGGACCAGGGGATCTACCGGACTTCGCCCCACGGAATCTACTATAATTTTGTAATCTATCGGGATTTTGCTTCGGGAATCTACCTGAATTTTGCTCTGAGAATCTACCTGAATTTTGCTCAGGGAATCTACCGGAATTTTGCTTCAGGGAATCTACCGGAATTTTGCTCAGCACATTCACCGAAATCTTGCTCAAGGAATCTACCGGAACTTGTCTCAGGGAATTTACTGGAGGATGGATTAGGGGATCTACCGGACTTCGCCCCACGGAATCTACTAGAATTTGGGAATCTACCGGGAATTTGCTCAGGGAATCTACCGGAATTTGCTTAAAGTATCTACCGGAATTTTGCTCAAGGAATCTACCGGAAGTTGTTTCACGTAATTCACTGGAGGATGGATTAAGGGATCTACGGGACTTTACCCCACGAAATCTACTAGAATTTTGGAATCTACCGGGACTTAATGTACTTCCAGATGTGCTAGGACGATGAAAATTGGCGGGAACACTAGAGACTTGACAAATGACAAGATTTGTTTAGAAATTGTCATTTCCCATATCCGACCATCCCTTGATGTAGGCTACTCATCTTAACCGCAGAAATCTACCCGAATTTTGCTCAGAGAATCTACCGGAATTTTGCTCTGGGAATCTACTGGAACTTTGTTCAAGGCACAAACCGAAATATTGCTCAAGGAAGCTACCGGAACTGGAGGATGGGTCAGGGGATCTACCGGACTTCGCCCCACGGAATCTACTAAAATTTTGGAACATACCGGGATTTTGCTAAGGGAATCTACCAGAATTCTGCATAGGGAATCTACCGGAATTTTGCTCGGGGAATCTACTGGAATTTTGCTCAGGGGATCTACCGGAATTTTGCTCAGGGAACCTAACGAAGTCTTTCTCAAGGAATCTATCGCAACTCGTCTCGGAGAATTTACTAGAGGCTGGATCAGGGAATCTACCGGACTTTGCTCCATGGAATCAACCAGAGTTTGGCTCATGGATTCTCCCGGAATTTTGTTGCTTACCGGATAAGTATAGATTCACAGCTTACCAGGATGACCCCGGTACACATCTTACCGCAGTGATTCTTGCAGACAGAGAACAGTGCGTACCCGAACATTCATCGAGTAATTCCGGTAATCTCCTAAGTTTCTGTATCTTTCAAGAATTAGGCAACCTACTGAAATCCATCGTTTCCAACTACAAATACTGTTCCAGGAATAATATCACTGTGCCGTCTACTACAGTTTAGACAGCTTACGTTTTGGGATCCCAAAAAGGGATGAGGCCATAAGATAAGATGCACTGTAAAAAGTTTCTCCGAATAAGGATGCACTATTTGCTACTGGGATTAATCTCGTCTCTATTGGGATAAGTTAATCCGAATTAGGGATAATCTTATCTCAATAAAGACAAGATTAATCCCAGTAGTAAATACTGCAAGATTTTTTTCAGTGTAAGATAAGATAAAATAAGATTTATTCCACTAAAAGCACAGAGGCCATGGGAAAAAATAAACACAAACAAAAATAAAAAACAACAAGACCAAGGTTTAGATGGGATCCCACAAATTCAATATCTGACCAGACAACTAGGTCTTGTCTTAGCCAGATCCAGTCATCGCCTGACTCCCTGAACATTTTTACAATTAAAATTCAGAAACAGATTAAGACCAAATAGCTAATCATCTGAGAAAACCAAGTTCAGATATGGACTCAGCATATGTGTTTACTACAAGTCATATATGTTTTGAAGAAAAACTTCCTGCCACTTCTGCCAATTCCCGGTTTCGGCCGAACTCCAGAACTACTTGTCCGGCGAAAAAAGAAAGCTTAAAAACGAACTCGGGGTATCTTCTTTCCCCGATATTGAACATCTAATAAACTTCAAATACAAATTTAACTTATAACAAATTTTCCGACTCCAGCCGGATTCCGGATCGAACTATATGTCCGAGTAAAATATGATTGTCATACACGGATTCAGCATCTCTTCTTACCCCTAAAACGGTTATCTAATCAACTAGAAATAAAACTTTAACTTCTACCAATTTTCCAGTATTGGCCGGATTCCAGGCGAACTACATGTCCGGGTAGAAAATTGTTTTCACATAAGTGTTCATCATGTCTGCTTGCCCTAAATCGAGCATCTAATCAACTCCAAATAAAACTTTTAATTTTAACAAACTTTCCGGTTTGGGCCGGATTCTGGGCGAACTACTTGTCTGTCAAGAAAATGGTTTTCACCGTCCTCTTCAGCATGTCTTCCTACCCCTAAATCGAACATCTAATCACCTTAAAATAGAACTTCTACTTTTAACAAACTTTCCGGTGCTGTCCGATGACAAAATGGTTTTCACCACCGTGTTCAGCATGTCTTCTTACCCCATAATGGACTATCACAATATCTGTTAAAAATATTTTGTTTGCCCCTTAATTTGGACCCCCACCCCTAAATGTAGGGCTACAAAGCCCATCTACGAACTCGACCGGTCCAACGACCCAACGAATCCTCACACCAAGTTTCATCGAAATATCTCATTTCCTTCGAGAGTTATCGTGCTTACAGACGGACGGACGGACAACTTTTGCAATGTCATAGGTATCCCTCCACTTACGTTTTGGGATCCCAAAAACTGATACATACCATCAAGAACAAATAACGTGACAGAACTGTCTACCTATCTCGGTCATTCAAACATGCTGAGTCGAGTAAAATACGACCGACTCCCGATGCAAACGAGCGGATTCGCGCCACATCACGTTTCGTTACCTCTACAAATAGCTAGATCGCCGGTAAGTTGCTAAAGAGGAAATATAGAAGTCAACGCTGATTGGTTCTATTGACGCGCTCCAGCGCGGATCAGCCTATCATCAGCTTCATCCTAGACAGGTTAAAAACTGACAAAAGTGGAAGGTGCCGGGAGGTGCCGGGAATGAGTGTACACCGGGTGCCGGAGAGTGAGTAACACCTCGGTCTACTTTCACATCCTTGGGAGGCTTGACCTTGTTCAGATCTGATACGGTCAGCTATACGATACTATTGTTGCGAAAACCATAATAGGTCTACTTGCTAACTGGTTATACTTCTCGCTATATTAAAAAGATTTCAGTTTCAGCCCGTGTTAACCAAGTGCTATCGGGTCCCAAAAAATGTAAGTGATTAATTGAAAAAGATTCTGCTTTGTCTTGTTTTTGATAGTTTACTTTCGGTTTTGGGGTATAAGGAATTTTGTGACTGAGTATTTTTTTACGAGAAACACTCACAGCTCTTTTTTGGTCTGAAATGCTGGGGCACCTCTCTGGCTCTCAAGCGGTCTTCCCCGGTTGGCTAAACACCGACATTATCAGTCGAAAAACATCAGTTTGTTCTTTTCATGGCCATCTGTGTCTGATCTATTTCCCGATCTCGATTTAAGTATAATGACTCAGTTTAATACTTTTTTAGAGACAGTGTTGGGTTTGGTTGGTTGGGGTTCGATTTCGTCTATCTGGTTTGCAGTGTAGAAGGACAGGTTACCCTTGAGGTTACCATGTAGGGCCACTTTTCTTTATCTTTGGCCGCCGTGACAGTGTTCTCTCGTGGTCGAGGCTCCTAGTCTCTGAACTGAACACCAGTCAGCACTTGTAACGCTCCTGGTAACAGAAGCTGTATAACAGGCATCGGCACGTAACAAGATTCGCGGAGGAATCCTAGAGGGGGTGGGGGGTCAACACTGCGGAATTCAAAATCACGTCATGCAAAAATATTGACAGGGTAAAAACCGTGGAATAAAAAAATCACGCATGGCAATATTTGCGTTTTGACAAATAGAGATAATGATTTTACGAAAATTCAACACGTTTCTTTTCAGTTACAAGAAACAAACTACAACAAGTTACACTAGCAGTTAAGAAATGTCAGTAAGTCCTGCGGGTCCGAAGGACTGTAAGTTCGTTTCAGTTCGTGTTGAGCAGTCTCTCACCAGTCGTGATTTAAGCATGTGTCCCTTTTTTTTTAACCTGCGGTATCGATTTTCGGGGTTCCCTGTCGGCTGGGTTTTGCAGATCATGTTTTTGTGTGTGGTTCGATTTTGCTTTCGCGGTAATTAGCGTTGCGGTTTTTGCTGTCGCTGTCCTATAGATGTAAAAAGCGAGTTTTTCAGTTGAAAAAGTGAATCGAATATTCGCAAAATTGAAATATACAGAGGCCTTTCGGAAATTGCGAATATTCCGAAAAACTGAAATATTTCGCAAGATTGAAAAAATACGGAAAAAAACATAGCGAATTTTCGCATTTCGGGAGTTTGCGCCCCCTCACTACGCAGTAATGTCCATACGCGGCACACAATAATCATGTCCAACAGGTTCGTAGGAAGGCGATTCTTTGTAGCGGGGATGGGACACAACAATCATGTCCGACAGGTTCGAAGGAAGGCGATTCTTTGTAGCGGGGAAAACTGGGGGTGAGTCAGGTTAGTCAAGGGTTGCATAGCCTTAAAGGCAATTACGGTGTGATTTAGATAGGCTACGAAGGATACGTATGATAGGAAATGAAAGAGTATTTTATTTGTAACTGCAGGTGATTATATTTTATTTGATTACTAGGTTAGAAAAAACAGGATCGGCAGGGGAGGAGCCGCGGTTTCATATCCGGAAGACGGAAATTCCAATTGAGCTTGACGAACATCAGAAATAACCTACCTTAAACTCATCTGTAGATAAAGCTTAGCAGAATGGATGTTTGGCATGTTATGAGGGGTTTCTGACTTAAAAAAACCTCATGTTGCTGGTGCAGTATAATTATTCTTCGCTGTTAGTGGATGTTACCGGGTGCTGCAGGTCTGTCAAGGATATGCATGTCATTCATTTGAATTTATTTTACGTCAGTTATTTTTATTTTTTACTAAAACCCACCATAATAATCAACAAACATGTGATAAAGTCATGAACTTCTCACAAGCGAAACAATGGGACCAGCCTCGAATAAGGACTTCTTACTGGGTCTATTCGTTATTCTTAAGGGGGAGGGAGGGGAGGGGAGGGGACACCGGGACTCAAAACTCCTTCGCTTGCACATTTGATAATGTCTTCAACGGAAATTGTATTTTAGAAAAATCCCCCGTTGACTGAAAACTGAAGAAGTGGCAGCCAAACGGATTATGATTAGTAGAAAATAATTCTGCATAAAACCAATTCATCTAGCCGGCAATGTTCAGAACTTTCTGAACCCTTTGCACCAAGAAAGTAATCTGAGTCTTAGTGAGCAAACCACTGCCACAGAGTTGATCTGCTCACTTGCAGAGAGATACTTCTGATAAAGTTATATGGGGTGAGAGCATAACCTTGACTAAGTTCCTCCGTTGTGGTCTGACATAGATGAAAATTTGTACAGACATGATACTCCAGCTCGGCATCATATTTTTTTCAATTTTTCAGCGAATATTCACAATTTTTGCAAGATAAAATGGAGGTATTGAAATTTCACATCTATAAGCCGTCACTATTTTTGTTTTTGCTGTATTGACGAATTACCGGTTGGGGGGGGGGGGCTACTCTCCTTTCTAGTTTACAAATGCCAACATTCAGTCAAAGTAGATAACTAAGGACTCATTAGAACTCCGGAATGGGTGCTCTTGGTCGTCATTTTACCATTTAGCCCAGAACTGCACTATTCGAACTTAAGTAACGTTCGAAGAAGCATACCTCTATGTGACTTCTTTAAACCCTGGTTAGGTTTCTCAAAGATCATAAACCTGCTGTTTTCAGCTTATCGGCCTCCTTTGTTTTGATAAAAAAAAATCAGTCTTTGTAGCCAATGAGCTCCTCGGAATAAATGATCAGGAGCTTCACTGACTAGAAAATTTTGGTATGCTGGATCTGGAGTTGGACCCAATCGAACAGATACTAGACCCAAGTTGCGGATTCGGGATATCTCCGGAATCCTGAATAAATTCCTGCATCCCGATAATTCACTGACTAATTATAGATTGATAACATACCCTGTTTGAGGTTCTGCAAAACTACCAAATCCCGGTATCTATACCGAATAATTTCAGTATTAAAGAATTACTAAATCATTTTTGTAAATCTTTCGGCTCCGGCTAAAGATTTTACCAAATTGTAAATAGGCTTGGGTTTGAAGAGCTTGGGCGCTTCTTGGGTGTGGGAGGTGACTACCTGAAAATACACGACTGGCAGATATCTGGCAATTCGTCAAGATTAATACCAGTTAGAAGCAATAGCCAGGTCCAAGAAAAACAGCACAGAAGGAAACTGTATGAATTTAAAGAAACATTAAAGCTAGTTGTTGTAAGGTTGAGGTGAATGTCATCCATAGTAGAGGAAATCGCTTCTGCAATAGCCCGACCTGCAGCAGTTTCTGATCATTTATCCAATACATGTAAACCATTCAATTAGCCTATAATCTAGTATCTTTGTCGTTGTTGTTTCCTTTAAAGCCAGATAAATTATTCTGAAGGAAAGACTTCTCTGGAAATTTTAAATCTTGTCTGAAACTGGATACCCCTCCTGCAGCAGTCTAGTACACTAGCCCTTTTTTCAGTCACAATGCTCAGACGTCTAACACCATGCCTGAGGCCTGAGTGCTGGAGATTTGAGCATGGTTTGCAGGGGCGTCGCTAAGGGGTGGGAGGAGTGGGGGTATGGATGAAAGAAATGTGAGCGCCCAACCACTAAAATTCAGCTCATCTGGGTGCTCACCCAGAAAAGCTAAATCAGGGGCTGGCAGGGCACCTGGAAAAGGCAGTAAGGCTAGTTATTAAGGTGTTGGCTGTTCTGGGTTCTCGAGCGTCTGGAATTACATTCTCAGTTGCATGTTTCAAGAGGCAGGCTATTTCTAGTCGTTGAGGTACGAAGAGGTTTTTTAATCATATTTTCTCAAAATGAGAAGTATGATTGTTAGATCTAAACTTCCATGACTGACAAGACAAATCTTGAAGTTCGCCCTGCACCACACAGTGTTAACCTAAGTTTTACCACGATTTGTTGTCTACTAGTATCTCTCAATATTCAAGTAAAAATCAGGCTGATTTTGCTTGTGGCGAACCTTTCCAATAATTTGTTAGTTTCATGTAAAGATCCTTTGTATTTTAGTAGAAAAGCATTTAATGATAACAATTTTTCTCCAGTCTGAAGTTAAAAAATAAATCGGCTTCGTGAGCAAATGAGAAAAGATTAAATGATAGGTCTGGTTATTGCAACATGTCATTTGATTTTTATTTTGTGTTTGAACTCTAAATTCTGAACAAGTCAACTCCATTTCAGTTGGGTTTTTTTTCTGGATGATCAGTACTTCTTTTTAGGAAAGGCTCGAACTGAAGCACACTATCGAACTTTTAGCTAAATGTCTCACATTTTTCTGGAACTGTCGTGAACAAAACAGACGGGCAGATCCTGCTAAGTGGCTCTTACCTTCATTTGGGATCCGAAAAGGCGGTCTGATTATACAAGATTCCACAGAATTTGCCTGCGGCGCCTTTCATAGTAGACTCTACTTACTGGAAAGTTGCATCATTTCATTCGGATTTTAGGCTTGAAATTTCATGGCTTGGGCCGCTTTAAAAGCTATATAGATTTTTAGTGCGGAGTAGTAGTGTTTTGCCCAAAAAAAGTCATGGCCTACTTAACAAATTTTGACTGCAGCGCTCATTTTCGTTCTGTCTGATATACAGTTTTGCAGATATAGGGTTTTGTTTTCTAGTGTTTCTTGGCTATTGTTTCTAACTGGTATGAGTATTGGGCCTTCCGGACATCTGCCAGTCGTATATTTTAAGGTACTCACCTCCCACGCCCGAGACCTTCAAACCGCTTCTGAGCTCGGAGATACAACTAGACTTCTAATCTTCAGTCTTCAACGCTAGTAGTTATCATGGGTTTTATTATCACACATGAGACAAAAAGTTGAAACGGGCAGCAGGCACCCTGCCACCCCCCCTCGATTTTTAGCTAGCAACGCCCCTGCTGGTTTGAGCACTGTACCTTGAAATGAACTTGAAATTCATCCATGGTGCATGGATTTCAGCATACAGTGCACACACTAAAAAGCCGATATTTAGTGTGTAACAACAGAAATAGTCCTAGAAAAAGCACAAAGCGATTTAGGTCACCCTTAGCCAGTCTACCACAAACTGCCACAAACCCCTGATTTTTGGATATCCTATGCCAAATGCTGGATATATCTAACATTTGGCATAGCCTATGCCTAACGCTGGACACCCTATGCCAAACGCTGGATACCTGTTGGTACTCTAACCCTGACCTATTTCACTATAGGTTAATTCTGATTGGTTGATTTCAGAGCTTCATCAAATCATCAATATCTTATTGGAAACAGGTATCTACAGTAGCGTTTGGCATAGGGTATCCAGCGTTAGGCATAGGCTATGCCAAATGCTAGAGATATCCAGCGTTTGGCATAGGATATAAAAAAATCAGGGATTTGTGGTAGACTGCCCTTAGCTTTATCCATAAACCCATAAACCTGCATAAATGAGGTCTTTGTCACGTTTGTGGTAGACAGCACTTACCTGACCCAAAAGTTTTAGTTCTTTTACTTACCTTCGAACTCCGTGAATTTTATTGTGTATATCTACACTACCATATATCCAAATATCCAACAAACTTTTAAACTACGACAAAATTCCAAACAGACTAATTTACTGGCTAAAAGCCGAAATTCAAACTGATCTGCCTCTTCTTCCAGGAAACTAACGTCGTTTTATCCATCGTGACCTCTAGTGCATGGAAATGCACTAATTCTACAGTTTCAACAAGACCGTTAGATGGGAATTACTCTGCAAGCTGCAGAGAAGATGTTCCTCAATTAGCGTGTTTTGGATAGTCTGACCCTGGGCAGACCTAACCCCTAGATTTGGAATGAAGAGGGCTTGAAATTTTTGGGAAAAATTAAATTTGACGAAATAGAACGAAGGATAAAGGGAGCGTGTTCTCGTCGTTCCCCGAGGGCTCCTCGCGGAATCAAGGGGAACGGCGAGACGGAGTCACTCCACTCGGACTCCGCGTACGGAAAAGAACGAGAACACGGGGAGTGGTTCCAAAATGAATATTGTTCGAAAAAAAGGCATGTTAACGAAATTATGTAGCTCTAGACGCTACAATTAGTCTGGATCCACTTTATTTTTGTTTTTGTTCATTTTGACTGTTTTTAATTAATTTTACATTGCGCCAACACCATCAAAAATTGATTCCCCTCCGAATATGAAAGGTAGTCAACATGCCCCGTCCGCGGGGACTCGCAAGATACGGGGTCTAAGTCCTTGGGATAAAGAAAAACGCCGGGACTCCTCAATAGGAGTTCTCGGGGAACGACGAGAATACGCCTTTCGCCAAAACCTTAAAAACCTCACGAACTTTGTGAGGAACACAAGTCGGTAAGTAACAGAGGCGTCACAAGCAAGGTTGTAGCTATCGCACCCCCCCCCCCCCTCTCCTCGGAGAAAGAAAAAAGCTAAAGTGGGCACTCGCAGAGCGCTCGACCACACAACTTCAGCTAAACTGGCCCATCACCCAGGAAACCTAAATGGGGGGCTGACAAAGCGCCCGGAAAGTCCGTAAAACTGGTTCAGGGTTACCAGGAAACTGGGTTAACAGCCATCTTGGACATAGGCTGCTCTGTGCTCTCGAGCATTTGAGACTTAAGGAAATGCATTCTCAGTCGCATGTTTCGAACTTGCCTGATTGACATAATAAACAGGTGGGCTATTTCTAGTCGTTCGGAGACGAAGAGATTTTCTAATCATAAGACAGTTGTCAAGTCATGAATTTCACCCTGCAGCGCACAGTTTCACCCAAATTTTTACACGATCTGTTATGTACCAGTATCTCTCGATTCAAGTAAAAATCAGGCGGATTTTGCTTGTGGTGTACGTTGTCAAGAATTTCTTTATCTCATGCAAAGATCTCGGCAAAGATAGTTAGTATTTAAACAGAAAAGAATTGGATGATATGAAGTTTCCTCCAGTGCAACGTTCAATATAAATCGGCTTCGTGAGCAATGAGAGAAAATGTAATGAAGGGGGTTGATTATTGCGACAGACGTTTGATTTTCTTTGTTGTTTTTTTAAACTGTAAATTCAGAAAAAGTCTGCTCTGTTTCAATTTTCTGCAAATTATCAACTTCCAGCTAAATGTCTCCCATTTTTCTGGATTCGTCGTGAACTAAGGCAGACGGACAGATTCGTGCTAGGTCGCCCTTACTTCCATTTGGGATCCGAAAAGACATACTGATCATACCGGATTCCAAAAAATATGCCTGTGGCGCCTTTCGTAGTAGGCTGTATTTACTGAAAGGTCGCGTGATTTCATTCGGGTTTTAGGCTTGACTTTCGGGGCTTCGGCCGCATTAAAAGCTAGACTTTGTTATGGGGAAGTTGTATTTTACCCGAAAAAAGGCATAGCTTACTTTAAAATTTTGACTGCGGTGCTCAGTTTCATTTTGTCGGATATACAGTCATCAGAAACTGCTGCGGGTCGGGCTATTGCGGAAGCGAATTCCTCCGCATGCGTTTGTGACCTTCACCATAACCTTGTATACTAGCTTAAATGTTTCTTTAAAATCGTACAGTTTCCCGAATGTGGTGCTGTTTTTCTTGGCTATTGTTTGTAACTGGTATTAATCTTGAGAATCACCGGTTTTTGCAAGTTGTGTATTTTGAGGTAGCTACCTCCCACGCCCAAGCCCTTCAAACCCAAGCCCTTTTACGAATCGGTAAAATCTTTGACCGGAGCCAAAAGAGTTACATAAATGATTCGGTAATTTTTCGATACTATAATACTATAACCGGGATTTGGTAGTTTTGCAGAACCTCGAATATGGTAGGTTATGGATCTATAGTTAGTCGGTATAATTATCGGGATGCGGGAATTTATTCAGGACTCAGTAGGTATCCCGAATCCCGAACGACCCCCCCCCCCCCCCCATTGCACTTCCTGGCTGAGGGCCGAGAGTCGGAGATCAGCAACGCCAGCTTGCCCTGTCAAGGCTAGTGCTGATACTTTTACCTTTTTTTTTTTACCGAATCCCGAACTTGGGTCCAGTTTCCGTTCGATTGGGTCCAGCTCTAGATCCAGCATACCAAATACGAATATCAGTCCAAAGTTATTCGGTACATACTTTCCCCGAATCCCGAACATTGGTCAAATGTCGACGTCAAGCCTAGTTCAGGTAAAGTTATCCAAAGTCCGATTCGGCGGTAGAATTTGTACATTCAGCGGATTCTGAAAAACCACACTAATTCCTTCAAAAAGAAAATAGAAGAGCTTGTGTGAACCTGCAGTGGTGGTCTTAAGGGGGGCGTCAGGGGCGGATATGACGCAACACAACAAATAAATATTCCTTCAGCCCAAGCTTGCGAATCATATTTGACAGTGCAAATGTTCATTGGCCAAGAAGGGCCGAAATATAGCTCTGATAAAATTCAGAAGACGAATCCGTTTTGTACTGTCAACAAATCCTTCAGGGAAGGTCTAAACATAAATCGGCTTTGTATGCAGATCTGTGGTTTCATTGTCGCCCCTAGCCTGCTTTTATTTGGGATCTCAAGTAGACGCTCTGATCATAAATATTTCCGAAAATTGCGCCTGTGTCTAGTAGTGTTTGGGAACGTAAGTGGAGGGATACCTGTGACATCACAAAAGTTGTCCGTCTGCCCGTCTGTTAGCACGATAAATCTCGACGGGAATGTGATATTTTGATGAAACTTGGTGTGAAGATTCTTTGGGTCAAAGATAAGGTCAAGTTCGTAGATGGGCTTTGTAGCCTTACATTTAGGGGTGAGTCATTTAGTTAGGGTTTAGTCAATTTCAGCCTTAGGATTCGAGAAAAATTAAAACGGAGAATCTGTATTGAAAATAGTTTCATTAAAAAACAATAGCCATAGCTAGAAGCTGCTGCCGGGGCTTGACTTTCTTTGGAGTTAATTTTATCGGGGAAGGTTTACAAACTCCCTCTTTTTACCTTTTTTGCGCATAAATCTCCTTAGTGTATGATGATGATCTAATGAACGAAGTACAAACCAAGAACAAATAAGCCCCGACAAAACTGAGTCGGGCTGGATGTAATTGCTCAGCTTTGAGTTTAATGCCGTCAACTGCTGCGCATATTAGAGAAAAAAGGCTGTAGCAGGCTTGCACGACCCGCTCTACAGCGCGTCAGAAGTGACGCCACAATGGTAGACAACCAATCAGCTGTTATCTCGACCTTTCTTCTTAGAGGCTCTACTGTGATAGAGCTATTTGTAGGTAACTAGTTATGATGTTCCACGTAGCTCCTACCCTCCGATCGTTCGTCTCGGGCAGGGTATCGGGAAACTATTCGACTCCGCATGGTCGTATTATAGAGATAGGGAGACAGAGGTTCTTGTTATTTTTGTTCTTGGTACAAATGCACTTTCCTAAACTGATCAACAGCTCCGATCAGGCACAAGTGCATCCGATTGAAGATACAGTGGCGTCACCCAGAATTATGGCAATAACAGGTGGAGTTACGATTTGCCGTTTGTCGTCCATCACCTTGATCGCGTTAAGTGAGGTTTAACGGCGTCAACAGTGGTATTACGATTCCACGAGGACGTGTTTAAGTGCAGTTTTGGTAACTGTTCCTTGGAATAGCCTTAGGCTACCGAAGATGCAGTTATTGCTGAATCGATAGTTTCAAGTGCAGTACAGCTAAGATTTTTAACTCGGCTTCATGGTTCTTTCATTCTACGTCATTGATTCAGAAGATGGGTACTAGTCCAGAAACCAAAATCGCAATATCAGTCCGCGTCATTCTGTTACGTCGATTAGACTGTCATTGATTGAAATCCCCTCTGTATCACATTACCTCACCGGTGGTCTGCCGGTACTGCCATGATTTGAAACTATTTTATTTATGTACCCAACAGGAGGTACCGATGCCTACCTGGTTAACGGAGACATAAAGGACTATTACCAACCAATCACCAGCGGGGGTCCGATTGACATTCTGCTTGTACCGTCTTCATTCATGCAGAAAGCTGGGTATACCCGCGGAGAGACATTGGTAGGAGGGCCACCAGTTTCCTTTCGATTTGTGAGGTTGTGTCACTTAGATTGAGTACTGTTTTTAAACGATCCGGCGACCATGATAACTACTAGCTAACTAGGAATCCGTTGCCTTTAAGGATCCGCCGTACTTATTTGTACTACACTATAAAAATAATTTCCGTATAAACATTAAAGTTAACTGCAGTATTTGCTACTTAGGTTATTCTTATCCCTACGCAGATAAGATTAGTACCAAATAGAGATAAGATGAATCTGTGTAGCAAATACTGCAGTTAACTTTAATCTTTATACGGAGCCACAATATTTCCATCCATTCGCATTCTTGCGATTCATAGGTGTATTCACACTGTAAAAAGTTTTTCCGCATAAAGATTAAAGTTAACTGCAGTATTTGCTACCCGGATTACTCTTATCTCTACGCAGATAAGATTAATACCAATTAGAGATAAGATGAATCTGAGCAGTAAATACTGCAGTTAACTTTAATCTTTATACGGAGGGACTTTTTACAGTGCAGATGGCATTATACTGATTTTGACGCGTACCGTGTTGATTTATTCAAACAATGTTTACAACTCAGCTACGATTCTTCATCAGCAATATATCGACCCTTCTTGGCAAGGGTCCTCGTCAGGCTGTCAATCCTCTGGTTCAACTTCGGAGAAGGAAACAAACCTGTAATCTATATAAATATCTAATAATCTATATAAATATTGCTGATGAAGAATCGTAGTTGACGTATCCGTTGTAAACATTGTTTGAATTCAAATTCAGCTTGGGCTCAAAGAATATTTACCGTATTGATTTTTTTTACGAAACGTATCAGGCTCTCAATTAGTTATTTCGAGACGCTTATTGGTCAGAAGACGGGTTGTAGAATTTTGCTGGGTTTGTCGCCCAAGGCAAGGGTCTTTGAGTAGCTACTGAGGTCTTGTGTAATTTGCTGTAGGCAGAGCGGACTTTTAAAGTAGACAGTTTCCTCATAATATCTTAGCAAAATACAATATAGTGCAAGATATTCTCGAAGGATAATAATCATAATATAATGCAAAGAATAAGCAATTAGCCTCTCGTCTAAAGCGCTTTTCACAGTTATCTTTTTCAGCTTCCAGGTTGTTCGAAGAATCCTTAAGAGCATTGATGAAGTCAATCGATACTACATCAGAATGAACGGCGTTCCAGCAGTCCACCACTCTGCTTAGGAAAGAAATCACATTGCATCGTATGGATGCTGCATCCGTTTCTAGATTTCGTCAGAAGTGGTGAGCCATAATGGTTTCATACAGCCGCATTCTTTCTGTACACCAAGATTTCCGTGCGACTCCTAAAAATAAAGATAACTCTTGATCCGCTCTTATTATATTACCTTAAATTACCTCCAATCGCACTTCCAACGAGATAAGGTAGTGAGATCCTCCTGTAGAGTCTCTCGCTGGTTGGCGGCTTGATTGTTAGATCGTTGTTGATACACCTCACTGGCACTCCAGTGTAGTCGAAGTTCCTTGGTTGGTAGATATAGTTGTTATATCGCCTCACTGGCATTCCAGTGCAGCCGACATTCAGCATGTTGCCAGTCCTCGTCCACACTTTTTTGAAGCCATCCAGGGTAGCAGCGTTGATAGTTTTTTCGAAAGGCTGTTCCAGAGTGGTACACTCCGTACAGAGAAAAAACTGTGCCGCCCGCGTCGTTTACAGCTGGTCAGTTTGAGATTCTTGGAATGGCCACATCATCCCCCAGCGTTTTAGGAATCAATTCATTAATTTATTCATGTGCGTTAGTGTGCTCGCCTCAACCACCACTTATATAGCTGAAATATAAAGAAGTATATGAAACAAAGGCAGTAATAGTTAGCACCCCCCCCCCCCCCCCTATTGCTATTTCGGTTGAGAGTAGTGGGAGTTTATCGGGAAAAAACAGTTTTGCGCGGACCATGGACAAGCAAAATCGCAGGGCATTGGCCCGCGGATAGGCCCACCACAGTAGTACATAATCTACGAGATTTTATAGCTTAACCTGAAACAAATTGCAGTATAAATGGTTTCGACACTTTCCAGACCAGAAGAAAATTCTGTACAACATATCCAAAATCTAAAGCGCAAGGTATGGGATACATAATATATTTTTACTTTTCTTCCTTGTTTATATTTACTTTTTCGAGAAAAAATTCTAGTGTTTCTATGCTATTTTTGCTTCAACAATCCGTTTCTCGTGCCCGTTTAATTCTGATTCTGATTATTCTAGCCTCAAAAGATCGTTTCGTCAGGGTCAATGTAGTTTATTTCGCACACCTCGATTTGCGATATCATTTTTATTGAACACCTAGCCAGTTGACACAGCTTAGATCACAAGGCAAGATTTGTAATTTCTTTGTTACCGACACACTTCACATGCGATGAATAATTTGTGGTTGCCTTGCATACTAATGCTATCAGACCACAATACACTTCGTTTCACCTCTGTTGTCAAACATCGATTTTCCGACGAATTTAAAAAAAGGAGCGGTTAAATCGGGATTTTCTCCGATTATACCGCGAAATTATCTTCTTGTCATGGAAATCATTGCTCTATCGCCACTAATTCTTTTATTGAGCTCCCGGCAACACACTTTGAGTCCCCTCTCCATTAGATCTGATTTCTACCGGTTTCCAAAATTATGAGCTCAATAATGGGCGTAGACAGGCCAATTTTCGTGAATGGTGGACTGATGCAAATCCAGCTGTTATTGGAACCACCGTTTCGAATCGTTATAATGGGACCATAATCCCGACTGATTTCATTTCTGTCCTGTTGGTGCTCCGCCTTCAGTGTGGGAGGGGGGGGGGGGGGTACCTCCATAGCCCCCTATCATGAAAGCACGGTAAAACAAACCCTTCCTTCATACGGGTCTAGATGCAGACTAAGCCAGTTAGCCAAAGAAATCGGACCGCACCCGTACCAAAACTAAGAACAGGAAAGATTTAAATTAAACTAATGAGGTGATTAAGCCCCAGCGGAATATGCAATATATCGCTGCTGTAATTTTATTTTATTTAATTTAGCCTATGCTTACTTCTTAAAACGTCACCAAATGATATTTCGATCCCTATGCTTTCGAATTTATGATTTGAAATGTTACCCAAAGCAAGTTTTTTTTTTTTTTTTTGTATTCCAAATATTCCCAGGGATACCTGTGACATCGCAAAAGCTGTCCGTCTGTCTGTGAGCTCTCGAAAGGAATGAACTATTTTGATGAAACTTGGTGGGAGGATCCTTTGAGGCAAAGGCAAAGTTCAGTTCGTAGATGTGCTCTGTAGCCCTGCGTTTAGGGGTGGGGGAGGCGGGTTCAAATTAAGAGACAAATAAAATGTTTTTAAACAGTTAAGGAGATAGTCGATTAAGGGTTAAGAAGACATTCTGAATTCTTATGTGGAAACCATTTTCTACCCGAAAAAGTAGTTCGAGCGGAATCTGGCCAAAACTAGAAAATTGTTAAAGTTAAAGTTTTATTTGTAGTTGATTAGATATCCGATTTAGGGGTAAGAAGAGATGCTGAATCCGTGTGTGACAATCATTTTTACTCGGACATATAGTTCGCCCGGAATCCGGCTGGAATTTTTATTTGAAGTTAATTAGATGTTCGATATAGGGGAAAGAAGATACACTGAGTTTGCTTATTAGCTTTCTTTTTTAGCCGAAGGCAGGAAGTTTTCTTCAAACAGATATTACTTACAGGGGTAAACACGCATGCTGAACTTGCTTTTCTCAGATGATTAGCTATTTGGCCTTAATCTGTTTCTGAATTTAAAAAATGTTCAGGGAGTCTCGTGAAGACTAGATCTGGCGAATACAAGACCCAATCGTCTAGATCAAATATTGAATTTTTGGGATCACATCGAAACCTTTGCTCTTGTTTCACACGATAACGCCGGAGCTGATACTCCTGCACACTCAATAATTAAACTGTCCTTGCCAGCGCACGCTGCTTGCCTAAAGATGGTATTTTTGGTTTATCGACACGTTTGAAAGCAATGCATGTAGTCTTTTTCCGTTTTTTCTTTTTCCTTCTTCAAGTTTATACTCCACTATTAATCTTTTTGATGTAAGTGGTTAAGAAATAAATATTATTATTGTTATATTGTTATAACGTAAATGAGCTTGCTGCAAAACTACCCTCTTTAACCACAAGCTGCTTGCCTGAAACTTGTCTTTTTGGGATCCCAAAACGTAAGTGGAGGGAACCTATGACTTCGTAAAAGTGGTCCGTCTGTCTGTCTGTTCGTCTGTCCATCTGTCCGTTTGTCAGCACGTAGATATATTTTCTTCAAGCTAGTATGAGGATCGATTGTGTCAACGTACAGGTCAAATTCGTAGATGAGCCCCGTAGCTCCATGTTTAGGGGTGGGGTTTCGAATTACGGGACGAACAAAGAATTTTTAAAAACCAATGTGATAGTCGATGTAGGGGTAAGGAGATATTCTGAATCCATATCTGAAACTTCTTTTCTGGCCGGACAAATAGTTCGTCCGGAATCCGGCCAAAACCGAAAAATGTGTTAAAAGTAAAAGTTTTACTCCAAGTTGAAGTGAAATGTTTGATTTAGGGGTAAGAAGACATGCTGAATCTGTATATGACCATCGTTTTTCACCTGGGCAAGGAGTTTTCCCGGAATCCGGCCAAAACCGGAAAATTTGTTTAAAGGAAAAGTTTTATTTGAGGTCGATTAAATGTACGGTTTAGGGGTAAAAAAACATGCTGAATCCATGGATGACGATCAGTTTCTACCGAGATATACAATTCGCCAGAATCAGAACGAAACCGGAAAATTTGTAAAAGTAAAAGTTTATGTGAAGTTGATTAGAGGTTCAGTATAGGATAAGGAGATATGGTGAAACCGTTTTGAGCTTTCGTTTTTTTGCCGGACATGTAGTTCACATGGAATCCGGCAGTATTTTTGGTATAAGTACTGGATATTTGGCAGAGGCAAGGCAGGAACTTTCGATCGATTTCGTCAAGGTAGATATGACGTATAGATGTATTTCCTGAATCCGTACCTGAGCTTGGTTTTCTCAGATGACTATCCATTGGCATTAATCTGTTTTTAAATTTTAATAGCAAAAATTTTCAAGGAGTCTGGCTAAGACCGTAAATCTACAAGACACAATTGTCTGGATCAAATATAAAATGTTTAGTATACCATCGAAACCTTTGGTCTTCTTTTCTTTTGACTACAAGCTTTCAGCAGGACCTCTCGCGTAATGGTCTGTTGTACGTGAGCTTAAGCTCCAACGTCAATGATTGGAAAATGAATGGGGTTGCAATTTATTTTGTTAAAAACCAAACGTAATTCATCAGTTCATCGGACGAAAATAATAACCGGTTGAATGGAGTGTTGATTTTCAACTGGGTCTTAGGACTTTATGACAGATCATTCAAGTAGCCCGGAATAGCTGAATTATTTTGAATTGCTTTGATTTTCTCTGGATCTTGGGCTGATTAGAAAAGAAAGTTAAACTGTAGGTCACTAGAGCACAGGAAGGTTTCTGAAGGAGAAATTCTGTTGTTCACAAGGCATGGTTATTGAATACTAGTATCAGCAAGAGCTGATAGCATATAAGACACACTTAAGGGTAGTTAGCATGTGTTTCAGCGAAGAGTCACATTTGGTCCGGACTTGTAAAGGGAACATCTGTGACATGTGCCCTTACCAACTGTCATATCTGTCTGGATTGGGTCACGCGTCTGACTATTACGCGGATCACAAAATAGGCTATCGGTCAGTGTTGGCCCAAGTACTTCTAGTTTTTACTTAAGTACAAGTACCAAGTACTCCAGAAAATTTTTACTTAAGTATACGTATTAACTACTTTTCAAAAAGTCGACTCAAGTATTTAGATTGTACTTCCGTACTTAAGTACTCCAGTACTTAGGTATGCTTATTATGGTAGGTCTTTTGACACGCTTAGAGTGGAGCTATCGGGATGTTCTTAGGAAGAACAAGCACACGTCCTAGGTACATCAGTGACAGCCGGACCGGATTCGGGCACCGTGGGGGGAGCTGGGGGGGGGGGGGGTCCAGAATTTATGTGATTGCGAGTTAAGGTACTTCAGATGTGCTTGGACGATAAAACTTGGCTGGAGTATTAGAGCCACGACACCATTGGCTTAGAAACTGTCACTTCCCAGGTACGACCATCCCTTGAAGTACTCATCTTAACCGCAGAGTTAAAAAAATACTTTAAACGAAACGTACATTCTTACTAATCCCCCTGACCCCATTACCATTTTTGCCTCAAGGGTTTTGCTTAGAAATGATTTTCCAGGCTGGTGGACTCGGACTCTAGACTCGTCTCGAGACGCCTTTTTCATGGACTTGGATTCTCGGTCTCGTCGTTTACGGAGCCGGATTCGGACTCGTCTCGTCTCGTAATCATCCTGAGTCACTAGTCAAAGTAATCGTCTCGGCCTGGCTTAAAATAAATAAATAAAACTTAATTAAAACTCCAGCCACCAATTAAAGAGATTGGCCAATGGATGGTTACGTCGTACCTTTTTGAGCAGAATTAAATCAAGTAATACCTCGGAGGACTAAGAGCCCTAGGTTACAATGAGTAATCGCGTCTGAAAAATCAAATTTGTGAAAATGAGCTATCCGGACTAAATTTCTGTTTTGATTAGTTACTCCAGTGCGTTCCCCCCGTCCCTTCTCCACAATCATTTCACGTTCGTTACTCTTAACAAGAGTTACGAGCACATATGGTACTTGTTACGAGTAGGTGCTACAAGAAGGTAGGGAAGAACGCCCCCCCCCCCCGTCGAAAAATGCGGTTCGGACCTAGAAATAGGATATCTGGGGATCTTTCAAATTCAATCATCAAATTTCACTAGAGTCTGAGCATTTCCGGGAAATGTCCGGTGTCCCTCGTGCAACTCGCCTCGCGAAAAGTCAAGCCCTCCCGGGACCCTAAAACGGATCAACGAGGGTAAATCCTTTTTTACCCCGAAGTTCTACCTTAATCTGTCCACTCGTTTGATATCTAGACGTGTCAAAAAATTTAACTCCCTCCAACTCACAGTACAGAGCAGAATCCGACTCGAGCACACACATACGTTATTAAGAGCATCTGATCTTACCACCTATAAATTTTCAGTCGAATCTGAGTATTTCCGGTACCCCTCCACCCCCACACCCCACCGAGGTCAAATCGGTCTGGGACCCAAAAATCGGTCACCTAGAGCGTATGGCCTTTGAACCTTCTAAATTTCATGCCAATCGCTCCACTCGTTTGATCCCTAGGCATGCTACAACATTTTCGGAAACCCGCTCAGACTTCACCTATCGTGGTAAAATCCTGCTCGGACACGTACAAAAGTCATCAGTTGTTTCAGCTCTTGCCAAACATCAAGTTTGGCAGAGTTTCTCCAAAGTTTCTCCACTCCTGATGACGGTTTGCTCTCCTATCCTTAAACAGTTTCTTCCGTAAAACATCCTTCGGCTGATTTTTTTCACCTGGCTCGTTCTTATATGAATTCTCAGAATATAGTTCATTATTTGAAGAACAAATTTGTTGTTAGCACTCGAAGTGTGACTCGGTCTCGAGGTGCTTTTTTTCACAGACTCGGTCTCGTCTCGTCTCGAACGATTTTTTGTCCAGGGCTAGGACTCGTCTTGACTCGTAAGCATGAATTTGGTGTCGAACTGGGACATGCTGGACTCGGCAACAGCTATGCCTTAAAGTGTGCATCTTAACCGAAAAGTGGAAGAAACAAAATGCCTTTTACAAACTGGACAAACTCATTATTAGAACTTACGAAAGTTTTAGTTTTCGCAGACTTCCAGCGAATCCGGCCAAACTATCAACTTTGTGGGAAAACGAAGCTAGAGGATGGATTTCCCAAGCCTTCTTATCCGTAGTTAGAAACTCGTAACATTCGGTAAAGTCATTATCCCCAACGGCCCATGGTCATTTGTGTCTCACAACTGAATTCCTTAAAGTACAAGAAATACTTTTCGGCAAAATATAAATTTTCATGATCCCGATGATCCCGTCATCTGATGAAAGGAATCTCGGGAGAGAGATCTGACCTTGACAACTGTTTATCTGACAAACATGCTAACTGTTCTTAAAAGTCCCATATGAGCTTCAGGTCTTGGTATTAATGTGTTCAGCTTTGTGCCATGAATCTATTCGGTTTAAGGGAACGCTTTTGTTTACTGTGCAGACGACCATTCCACCGTAAATAGAGCTTGGAATGCATGATTTCGAAGCTTGAAAAGAGTTAAATGCCTTCCCCCGATGCCTTCCCAGCTCCTAAAATTGCATGCTGGGGCGAGTGTAAAGTAACTTTCCATTCGGTTGAGTGGTTTTGTTCCAGCAGCTTCGTAATTGCTTTGGAGCCAAGCATAACTGTCTCAGAGTCTCCTAATTAGAGTTCAAGAGATGCTTGAAATTGTCTGAATGTGTATAATGCAACATTTTAGTGGCAATTAGGGCACCTTCCCAGTTTTCGCCAATTCTGCGCCACATTAGCCACAAATAACTGACTACCTTTCAAGAGACATTAGAACCGTGGCTACAGACACTGTAAAAAGTTTCTCCGAGTAAGGATTAAAGTTAACAGCAGCATTTGCTACTGGGATTAGCCTTATATGTACTGGGATAAGATTAATCCGAATTAGAAATAATCTTATCTCAAACATAAGGTTTGAAGCCAAGCTGACCATTCATTTCAAATAAAATGTGAAAAAACCAGATTTTCGGAGTTTTTTCTTGATCAGCTAGTTACCCCTCCAAGATGATGTGCGAGGGATAAATATAATTTCGGATATTTCGGTTGCACTTCCGGCAAACCGTCCTCAGCGAAATAAACAAAACTCATAAAATCCACCACAATCACAAAAGGAAAACGATGCGGGACTAACAACTAGCTGATCAAGAAAAAACCCCGAAAATCTCGTATTTTTATATATTTTATTTGAATCTTATCTCAATAGAGACAAGACCAATCCCAGTAGCAAATCCTGCAAGATTTGTTTTTACAGTGTACGCTGCTGAGGAAGGGTATATGCTAATGTTACAGACTGTCCATAACTCTACCTATGCAAAAAGGTACACAAACAAACCAAAAACAGCAAAATAGAACTGCAGCACCAGTAGAATCCCCAAGCAACTTTCACGAAAAAGGTCACAAAATCAGATAGTTAAGCAAGAATGTTTAGTTTTATTTCCACAATTGCATTTTCCAGCTTGAGCCAGCTTTTTGGTACCAACAGGTACCCAGCATTTTGCATGGGGTACCCAGCATTAGACATATGGTACCCATCATTTTGCATAGGGTACCCAGCATTAGACATAGGGTATGCCAGATGCTAGATATACCCAGCTTTTGGCATAAGATGTCTAAAAACCAGGGGTTTCTGATTGACTATGTACTAGAATTTGGTATCAGGCAATAAGATGTGAAGTAGGCTACTCCGTGACAATAGTATTTGACGGACCAATTCGTGACATGAATATCAGTCTTTCGTCAAGGGCATCGAGGGCCGCTTCAAAACCATGGCAAAAGTGCGGCGAATATTCTACACGGACCCCTCTTGCTTATTCTGCCTTTATGGAACCTTTATCTGCTCCCTTATGGAATTACAAGCTCTTGGGACCCCCATCTTTCTCCATTGTTTCGTTTTCTGCTTATGAACTTTTAGTGCCTTTTCGGCCGTGCCGAATCTTCGACGTCCGGTGACAACTCTTTCACACACAAGGATATGAGAATGTTCTGTTTTTGACTAATTTTATTTCCTTAGTTTTCGTACTTTTTATCCACGGCGCGTTTAGTTTTCAAATGTTTTGCGCCCAGCCGCCGCATCGGAGTGCAGGAAGACTGTGCAGAGTCGACAAGCGCTAACAAGAAAATCGCTAAATTTAGATGGAAAGTAATGGTAGTTTCGAGAAAGTTTTTTCCTGATCCATTTCATAGCGAAAAGACAAATTCTAGTAGGAGTTGTGCTATAAAGCTAAAATGCTTTTGCGATACAAGATCAATCGAATTCCAATGTAAGAGAATTGGAAAGTATAGCATTGTCTTCCACTCGTCTCAGTAATGCTCAGACAATCTCCCCCCCCCCCCCCACACGCGCATAATTATAACGCTCTTACGTCCATGGGAAATCAAACACTGTTTACTCTGTGCATGAACTGGCCGGTCATGGTAACTAAAAAATATTTGCCCAGCTATCACAAATCCGGTAGCGAAGACCGTGAGTGTATTCCACCTTTCTAACAATAGTAACTATATATTTAGTAAAAGATGGTTGAGAAATGTATTCCTTTGTTAGGGGGTGGTAGGGAGGTCTGGTTGGTACGGAGGAACGGTTGGTTGGGGGTGGTAGGGGAGGAATTGGTGGGTGGGTGGTCGGGGTGGTAGGGAGGGAGTAGGGTTGTTGGGAGGTATATGTTTATTTTGGAGGTGATAATGTGAAGGAGTTTGGTCTGTTTTTTTTTTGTTTTTTGTTGTGGTCTGTTCTTTTCTTTTGTTATTAGTTATTTATTATGTTGTTTGTTGGTGTGCTTAGAGATGGTTAACCTTTACTAGTGCAAGCCAGCAAAAATGTAGGTTTTCCCATTAGTACAGTAGATGTAAATAGTAAAGAGTTAAATTGTGTGTATTAATAAAATAAGTATCAACAAGAAAGTATCAAAATAAGTTACTGTTTTCGTTCCAACCTCGTAAAAAGTTACTACGCTGACCGTTCTAACCTTCTCGAAACAGTAACTAATAGTAACTGTTTGCTTACCTTGTAGGGGAGTGTGTAGTAAGCGTGGTAACTACGCATCTCTGTAACGTGATTGGTCGGATTTTCACGTGGCATGATATTCTGCTGGAAAATAAAAAATCGTTCCAGCCTTGACGGCAAAAAGTCAAAATTCATGACGTCACGCGTAGTAAACTACGGTAAGTAGGGTGCAAAACGCTCTGTGGACATATTCTTGTCAGGTGGTGCTTCGAGATAGTCGACCGAAACCAGACAAATTTAGCTAAAACGGGCGCTCGCACAGCGCCCGACCACACAATTTTCGCTAAAACGGGAGCTCGCAGAGCGCCCGACCACAAAAATTCAGCTCAACTGGGCGCTCACTCAGAAAAGCTAAATGCAGAAAGGATAGTTGTTAAAGGCGTCGGCTGTTCTGGGTTCTCGAGCTTTTGAAATTAAAGGAATTGCATTCTCAGTCGCATGTTTTGAGAGGCAGGCTATTTCTAGCCATTCAGATACGAAGAGGTTTTTAATCATATTTTGTCAGGATGAGAAGTATGATTGTCAGATCTAAGCTTCCATGACAGATAGAAGACAGTAGTCAAATCATGAATTTCACCCTGAAGCACACAGTTTTAACCCAGGTTATAACACGATCTGTTGTGTACTAATATCTCTCGATTCAAGTAAAAATCAGGCTGATTATGCTTGTGGGGTACATTTCCAATAATTTGTTAGTTTCACGCAAAGATCCTTTGTATTTTAGTAGAAAAGTATTTAGTGATAAGAACTTTTGTCCAGACCGACGTTTAAAAACAAAATCGGCTTCGAGCAATGAGAGAAGATTTAATGACGGGTCTGATTACTGCAAAATGTCATTTGATTTTTATTTTGTGTTGTAACTCAAAATTCAGAACAAGTCAACTACATTTCAATTTTTTTCTGGATGATCAATACTTCTTTTTTTGGAAAGGCTCGAACTGAAGCACATTATCCAACTTCCAGCTAAATGTCTCACATTTTTCTGGATTCGTCGTGAACAAAGACAGATTCTTTTAAGTGGCCCTTACCTTCATTTGGGATCCGAAAAGGCGTTCTGATCATACAGGATTCCACAGAATTTGCCTGCGGCGTCTTTCGTAGTAGGCTCTGTTTACTAGAAAGTCCGTCATTTCATTCGGATTTTAGGGTTGGAATTTCGGGGCTTGGGCAGCATTAAAAGCTATATAGATTTTGTTGCGGGGAAGTAGTATTTTGCACGAAAAAAGTCATGGCCTACTTAACAAAATTTCGCAGACGTCGCTCGTTTTCGTGCTGTCTGATACACAGCTTTGCGGATATAGTGCTGTGTTTCTTAGCTATTGTTTCTAACTGGTATGACTATTGTGCCTTCCGGAGTCGTATATTTTTAGATACACACCTTCCACGCCCAAGGCCTTCGAACCGCATCTGAGCTCGTAGACATAACTAGGCTTCTAATCTTCAGTCTTCAACGCTTGCAGTTATAACGAGTTTTATTATCACAAATGAGAAGAAAAGCTGAAACGGATTGCAGGGCGCCGGAAGGCGCCCTGCCACCCCCCCCCCCCCCCTCGAGTTTTGGCTAGCGATGCCCCTGAGTAACCGGTCCGTTCATCAGGAACGACGCGACCACTTTGACAGCTCTTAGTCAGCTCCCACTGGTTGATATACGTTATGTACAACAAAAGTGATTTATTCTGACCTTAAAAAATTATAGACAAGTGTCACATCAAACAGAGTCATGAAGCATCAGTGAGACACGAATATCGTTCACCACACCACGAGCGAGATCGAACGAAAGTATCAAATTTACAAAAAAGAAAAAGTAATTACGGCACAATGACTAGTGAACGTGTATAAAAAAAACTAAAATGGCAACAAACAATTATCACAGCAACTCCCAACAGTAATAACCTAAAGTCAAGTTCATTTTCCAGCCTGAGCGCCTTGAGCCTGAAAAAGGACCGAAATATAGCTCTAGCAAAATGTAGCTGACTTATCCATTTTGCATCGTCAAATAATTGAAGTTATATCGCATAACGAACCTGGTTTCAGTTAACAATGACGAACAAAAATATTAAAAAAAAAACACCAGTCTCGGGGTCGTTATTGTTAAACCAAACCAGAATGAGTACCGAGCCTTGTGGGATGTGGCATACAGAAGTACGACATCGTCACCGTAGCAATATAACTTTAATTGGTTAGATTTCTGGTACCAAAATGTGTCATTATTACTACTGTACCATCATCACTATTGTTATTAGTAAAGAAAAGCAGAAATTCCTCGAAAAATAATAAAATCGAGCTTGTCTTATCCAAGATGCACGTTCTTTTTTTGTTAAACGTTGACGAGTACCAAGTCTGAAATGGCGAACATTTCTCCTTTCCTTTTGCTCTTGCATACAAATTTGTAGTTAGATTATTAGTAATACTTTTGTAGCTGGATCCTTCTAAATTTGTTGTTACATTAGTTGCGTTTTCAGGCTTCCGATCTCAACCCGTGTTCGTCACAAGTCGTTTTTATGGAGCGCATCACGTGCGCATCCTAACACGGGTTCCATATTCTGTGGCTTCAAGCGTTTTTAGCTCCCGTGTTTCTTTCGAGTTCAACATCGAATCCAAACACAAACGGACTCGGTAGAGTATCAAATCCTGTACCGGGTTCTCTTGTGCAAAACACGGACGCTGAAAACGGGTGACGGCGCAGCGTGTTAGGATTCGAGTTCAACACGCTAATTGCTGTAAACGCAACTATTGCCTTTGAAAGGTCCTTGAACTTGGTCTCTGGTGAAGTAAGACGCGTAAGAGCCTTACTTTATCAAAACATTAAAGATCAATATCTGGTTATCTTTTAATATGGATACATATTTGTATCTGCCTCAAAGTTTCATTATCTATGTCTATTTGTTTATTATTTGTTATTATTTTGACGAAAAAAAAAATCAATCAGCCAGACCTTGTAAGTTTCTTTTATTAAATAAAAGAGATTTTTCTTTTTGATTTGAAAAAGTAATAAAGCGAGAAAAAGATCAGCCTAAATTTTCCGTAATAAGCGTCAACCAGCGGAAACTAAGACCATGAGGGGGAAGAACATCACGGGAGATCAGCCCTCAAATGAGTTCAGACAAAAAATGATAAGCACACATCATGGGTAGGACAACAGTACACAGGAGGCATGAATTTCTCAAGTCAATTGAGCACTAGGAGAAGTTCAAAATTCAAGATGCAAGTGTTACCCTTTTGGATGTTTCTTCGTCGCTATAAAAAATCATCGACAACAGAACCCAACCAGCGCACGACCTTCTACACTGCTTCCTGGCCGACGATTGAAATTAAGTGTCTTTTTTGTGCATGTTTATGTGTTTTATTTATTTTCTTCATTTACTCCGCTTTCTGAAAACGGCGGGTTATAAATAAATTACTTACTTACTTACTTACTTTACAATCTCATACAGCCTGGAGGCTTAAATTTACCAAAGCTTACCCTTTCCACCTTGATTATGTAAACAAAATCAGTGACCGAAATACAAGTTATGTTTTTGTAAAACCACTTTTTGGGATCCCAAAACATAAGTGGAGGGATGCCTATGACATCGCGAAAGTTGTCCGTCCGTCCGTCTGTAAGCACGATAACTCTCGAAGGGAATGAAATATTTTGATGAATCTTGGTGTGAGGGTTGTTTGGGTCAAGAGTAAGGTCCAGTTCGTAGATGGGCCTTGTAGCCCTATATCTAGGGGGGGGAGGGGGTTTAAATTAAGGGGCAAGCAAAATATGTTTAAACAGCTAATGGGACAGTCGATTATGGGGTAAGAAGACATGCTGAACACGATGGCAAGTAGTTCACCCGGAATCCGGCCCAACCGGAAAACTGTTAAAAGTATTTGTAGTTGATTATACATCCGATTTAGGGGTAAGAAGAGATGCTGAATCCATGTATGACAGTCATTTTGTACCCGAACATATAGTTCGCCCGGTATCCGGCTGGAACCGGAAAATTTGTTTTAAGTTAAATTTTAATTTGAAGTGTTCGACATAGGGGAAAGAAGAAGCGCTGAGCCAGACGCTGAGTTCGATTTTAGCTTATTTTTTTTGCCGGACAGGTAGTTCCGGAATTCGGCCTAAACCGGGAAATTCGCAGAAGTAAGACATGAAGTTTTCGTCAAAACAGATATGACTTATATCCCGGGGGTCGGGATTAGTTCCCGGGGAAACAAAGAAATTCTTAATTTTGTCAGCCCACGGGTAAACACAAACATGCTGAATCCATATCTGAACTTGGTTTTCTCAGATGATTAGCTTTTTGGCATTAATCTGCTTCTGAATTTTAATAGTAAAAATGTCCAAGGAAACTGGCAAAGACTGGATCTGGCGTAGACAAGACCCAGTTGTCTGGTTCAAATATTGAATTTTTGGGATCCCATCGAACCTTTGGTCTTGTTTTGCTCGCCACTCTCTTTCTCTTCTTTTCTGAATACGATTTCTCTTTCGGTTCAAACAAAGCTCTGTTTTAGTCCTGACATTCAAAATGAAAAAGACGAGCCCAATCACGTTATCTGAACTACTCAGTTCTGCATTCTCTGTTTTCAAATACAAATGTCCAGTTTACAGAAACGCAAATAGGAGGAAACGACCAAGCAAAAACGCACCTACTCCTAATAGCCGTATTTGGATGCTTTTGTGAACTTTGGCCAACCTTGAGCAGTGCAATAACGAAGACACAAAACACCCATTTAGGTGCTCTTAGTTTCTAATTTTCTTTTTTTGAGGGGGTTAGTTAGCAGTGTTTGAAATTTTGTCGCTCTGTTGTTGCCTTCCAGATCGGGCAAGTCGAGCTTTTTTCTTTCTCACTTTAAGTAATTTATTTTCATCGATGTTTTTGAATTATTTAGTCCTTTACAGGTAGGGCTCTGGTCATTGAACGACTGGTTGTCGTTTTTTGGTTGGATAGACCTATTTATTCTCTTAGGGCCCAACTACTTCGGGCTTCGGGATTAACTGCTTCGGCAGACTGGGGGTTGACTTTGCTCACAACAAGTGGATGAAAACGAAATTGTTCTGAGTTAACTAACGTTCAAATAAGTATACACTGTCAAAACAAATCTTGCAGTATTTCCTACTGGGATTAACCTCGTCTTTAAAAAAGATAATCTTATCTCTAATTCGGATTAATTTTATCTCACTAGAGGTAAGATTAATCCCAGTAGCAAATAGTGCAGCTAATTTTAATCCTTACTAGTAGAAACTTTTTACAATGTACCTCTACTGATTTCCAAGTTCACATGCAGGGAACCCCTTACGAAGGGCAATGTAATAAACGGAGCCAACAGAACAGACGAACTAATATCTATAAATCATGATTTATATACACCGGTTTCCGAGATAAAAGATCTTTCTACGCAATATCCCGGGGGTCGGGATTAGTTCCCGGGGAAACAAAGAAATCCTTAATTTCGTCAGCCCAGGCAATGCGACAAAACAAGCACTATACATTATAAATCGATCGGTGGTCCATTTACAAAGAATACAATATATATGCAACTCTTTTATAAGGAACATAAACTATTAACTTGTCATCTGACACTACATAAGGTTATCGAGTTCGGCACATTCTGCTTCATGCTCACTTCCATACGTCCCCTGGTTAGCAAACACGCCGGAACAATCCCTGGTATCATGTTTTCTGTAATGAATTCTCTGAAGAAAAGAAAGTAGTGTACTTTTTTTATAGTTGAATTTGTAGGCGTCTGACCCAATCTGTGTTTTTTTCCAATAGCCTTTTATGACAGATTTTGGGACGGCATTCCCTTAAATCCCTTAAACTCCATCTTGGAGCAATTTTAGGATTTTCCATCCTTTAGCATTGCTCAGCCTGTCCATACAAACGTGGGGATCACAGGTAAGGGATACGTCCCTTTTTCCATGGAGTCGACCATGACTGGAGAAACGTGACCTAGAACACTAACCACAGGGACCCAGCAACAGCGTCTACAGGCAAAACAGCCTTGTCGCTAGCATTTAAGGTAAATCAATTTTTGAGATTCAGCTGTTTAGGTAGTTTGCCTAAGACAAGGGCAAACGAATATATCCATACTGCGTACACTTTTATGGCCACCATGACGTTAAGTCTCACAAACCATAGTAGGTCATCCACTCTGTCTACTGATGCGCCCCACACTTTCAAAGATGGGAACCATGCTTTGTTCCGATTTTGAGTTTCGCGCAAAGCTTAAGCTTCGTGCCACAACTTATTTATGCTCCAGTTTCAAATTCGGCGCTCTAAATTTTTCGTCACGTTTTTCTGGAAGCGCCAAGCCTTCCTGCTCAAAGGTTTACGATATTCCGGCTTGATATACTGCCGTTAGTAATATTTAAGACTTCGTTTTTGGGGGAGCACGGCACGGGGGTGACACTGGGGAGGCCATAATCAGCATGTTTAGTCTTGTTGGCCTTGGCCCGCATGGATCCGTTGTTGCACGCACGTGGTAGTTGTAAATCGGCATACTGTAGGCTGGCCTTACCACTTTTTATGGACGAATTCTAGAGTGAAAACAATGACATTAGTTACTTTAGGATGATGAGGGAAGATGATGAGTTGATTTGTCAACTGTTTGGTTGTCCAGGCCTTGTCAAATACTTCTAGCAACACATTCCAACTCATAAAAAAGATTGTTCGTTCTAAACGAATTAGTAAATGAACGTTTTCTCAAAGAAGCACGAGACAGAGTACATAAAGATGAAAGAAAGGAAAAAAAAAGAACAACAATAGCAACAAGTGATATGAACCAAACCATATAACTCAATCGTATGCATTGAAAAGAATACTCTGCTCCAACCCCGATGAAAAATCTACCTCGAAATACTACTATGAGGTAGTATGAAAAAGTTGCATGCAGTACTAACGATGCTACTACATGCTTCTACTTCAAGGCTACCGTGTTACTGCATACTACTATATGCTATTATTAGCAAGACTGGATGCTACTATGGCAAGACAGGATGCTACTGGATACTACTACATAAGACTGGACCAGTCTGAGGCACATTAAATGATAGTTTTCTTAGTTATTACATAGTATTATATGCAACGTTTTCGTACTACTACCATACTACTACGCAGGCTACAAATTTTTCATCGGGAACCATGTCCTCTAGGGCAGTGCAGCAATTCATGAAATTCTTTCTTTTCATCTATTATTTTATTTTCAATTTTACACATTTAAGATTATGAAATGTTGGGGTATGAACCCTCAGTGAATAAGCTTTCCATCTATACTTTTATGTCTTCGCATTTTGGTGGAATAGAAGCCTTCATTATTATTATACTTGATATCTTTGGACCGCGTAATGCAGTTACATACTAATCCCTGTAGTTATTAAACCTAGGTTTATACCAAATCAAGGACTGATCCCTAAATAATACGTTAAGATGATGGGAAGTAAAGATTTTAAAGAAATAAGAAATATTGGGAAGTTCCTCAGGTTAGCTTTTAAACACCGGAAAGATTTCTTCTGATGGGGAAGTTGTGTTTTTAGTGCTCAAATAAATCATTCATTCATGGAGTTTAAATGGTAAGAAACGACGATGCTCAAACACTGGAGTCCTAGACTTATAATTTGATTCAAATTTACTTCTGGTCTATTTGTCAGGGTAAAGGCCCTTGTATAGCACTCCGTCTTTCCGTAATATTAGCACGACCTTGAAACATCAACAAGACCTTTAGCGGTTATTAGGATCAGGCTTCGTTCTCAACTCGCTTGACCTAGCTTAATTTCTGCTAAGTTCTGCAAGGAATTGCTCCAGTATTCTAAGCTTCGTGAGGACAACGAGAAAGTTCAGAAGCGAAGTTCACGTCAGCTGAATAGCCTGAACCCTTGATCTAAAATGTAACCTGTAAGTACGAGCCTGCACAACAAGTAATCACTTACTTGGGAATTGTTATTTCTTACTTGGTATTATTATTAGTAATTCATACGTAGTCCGAAGATTTTTAGGCATAATACAGAAAAGGCCAAGACGGCATTGCAAAAAAAAGATAAGAAAAAAAATGGAAGAAACTAAGAGAAGCTTTGTAGTTTGTAGTTATTACAAAACAGAAAAAAAAGAAAAAAGAAATTAAGGAACTAAGAGAAGCTTTGTAGTTTTATACAGTTAATTACTACCACTACTGTTCTGGCAGAAGAGCATAATAATAGATAAAATTCGACCAACCACAAAAACAACGTTAGAATAATTTTTATTTTTTTATATTTCTAAGTTTTTGGTGATTATCGGAAGATCAGCTTTAAGGCATACCCCACACAGCCTTTTGTACTAAAATAGCGATATTGTTTGCCTACCCTTCCCGTCATATGTTTTTAAGTAGCTCCAACGTATTTCGTCCAGGACAAGAACAAGAGTTACATACTATCGCAATTTCCTATAATTTTGGACTGCATGTTAAAGAGTTTTTGCTGCGACTGATCAGGCTTATTTTACACTTTAGTACGCTGAAGTAATTAAACGAATAAGACCAATTAAAAGGCAATAAATATGTCCTGCTAAATTGCGATTGACCGCAAGTAGCCTAGGGAGAGGTGAACCAAATCCAAGTTTTTTCTTATGTCTTTCTCCGTCTTTTCTTTTATCGTTACATACGGGTTTATTTTTTGTTTTTTCCTGTTTTTGCTTCTCTCTAGCATCTCGTGTCCTTTCTTCCTTCATTAATTATATTCCCTAGAGAACAGCCCTTGAGCATGACTTCGGTGACAGGACAAGTCCTGAGCATTCTTTGGAGCCCAAATGACTAAATAACTAAACTTTCTACGTTTGATAGCCACTACCATCTTTCTGCAGGATCTGCGTGGATCTGCAGTTTTCTCTACTTAATCGTCGGGTTAAACGATCTGAATCTAAAGCATTTTAGCGCTAACAATATCCAGATCACCTCCAACCAAGTCGCAAGCTGAAACCGCGATTGGGTACGATCGTGGGATCGTCTAGTGACGCGAACTGGAAGCACCCACAAGGAAAAGTTCAAAATGGATGTGATCAAGAACATGAGACAAATTGAAAACATTAAATAGCATAACAACATTATAATTGAGGTTCTGAATAAATAATGAAAGGAGATTGGCTGACTTGTTCCTATAAAGGACGAATTTCATTTTATCTTGTGCGAACAATGATGGTAGGATTTTGCAAATACAAAAGCTACAGTTGTGTTCATAATAATCATTCCTACCGATTGATTACAATTTGTTGCTACATCAATCAACTTCTTAACTTAAGAAACAATACGATAAGCGAAGTACAGCTAGATTGTAAAGCATAGTTCAAATTTGTGTAATAAGCTGCGTAAGTGTTATACTCGCCAGCTTATACTGTGAGGAGAAAACAGATATCGGTGCTATTTTCTTTAATGCAGCTCTAAAAATCGCCGCCTGCTTGGGTTGGTGCCTGGTGGTAGGATTTTGTGATTCAAAGATACAGTTGTGGCGATAATAATCATTCCTACCGACTGATTACAATTTGTTGCTACATCAATCTACTTCTCAACTTAAGAAACAATACGATAAGCGAAGCACAGCTAGAATGTAAAGCCCAGTTCAAATTTGTGTAATAAGCTGCATAAGTGCTATACTCGCCAGCTTGTTCTGCGAGTAGGACGTGACGGGCGCGACGAAGAAACACCGAAATCAGTCCTATTATCAGAATACACTCCAAAAATCGCCGTCTACTTGGCTTGCTCCAGCTAGTCACGAAAAGAAGACGAGGAAAATCCTTATGCAGCTTATTATTGAACAATGCTCCACCGCTATGGTACCTTAGCCAATGCCTCCTCTGGTGAGCTCCTAGTGCAGAAAGGGTAGAGCTCCCCTGTGGACATATAGGTGGGAGACATTTTCGTCTTAGAAAGATCTATACTCACTGAGGACGTTGAGCTCAGCTTTCCATTATGTCCGTTCGAGAGGCTGAGGTCTAGTTTACCCCTAAAGGAAATCATCACGTCAGTACCTAGATAGACTACCTAACTTAGAGATAGGGGTGTAGTGCACCGATAACATATCAATGGAATGGATACAAGAAGTATATTTTCTAGCAACATAGACTGGAAATGAAGAAATCTGTAATTAATTCTGTTACTATTTTATTTCCCCCGATTTGGAACCTCAGACACAGTGAATCTTGGTGATTCTGGCGTCACACTATCGCAGGAACTTGTGTATCCTGGATTACCTAACTGGTACAACCCTAAAGTCGACTCGGAAATCACTTATCGCTCGGACTGAGCGTAAGATACATAATGCCTATTCTGGTGCAGTTCGAGCACAGCTTAATCTTGGTAAACGGCAAACTTGCAAAAGTGTATAATGCTGTTTCTCTCCCTCGTGTTCTATACTTGGTTCTGGGACATATTAACTCAATCACATAAAATAAAATTAGAAGGGATTATTTCAAATATGCAAAGTTCCTCATTCGGGCACCGCCTTTGGACAAGGAACGGAAGACTGCGGGAGAGAAACAGCTTCCCGGACCCTCTTGATGCTACGGATAAACTTTTGGCTAAGATGTCAGAAGATGTTTCGAACTACCCTTGGAAGGGTTTTTTGTTCTAGGTCTAGTTCTGTTGTTCTTTCTTTATATTTTTTGGTTCATTAGTAGGTCAATTGGTTAGAAGTTAGTTTCGTGTTATATCTTTCCGTTTATTATGTTTTCCTCCTTTTTGGGATCCCAAAACGTAAGTGAAGGGATACCTATGACATCGCAATAGTTGTCCGTCTGTCCGTCCGTCCGTCCGTCTGTTAGCACGATAACTCTCGAAGGGGTTGAGATATTTTGATCAAACTTGGCATGAGGACTCTTTAGGTCAAAGTGCAGGTCAAGTTCGAAGATGGGCTATGTAGCTCTATATTTAGGGGTGAGGGAGGGGTTTGAAATTAAGGGGAACAAAAAAATATTTTTTAAAAGCTAATAAAATAGTCGAATTAGGGATAAGGAGACATGCTGAATCCGAATATGAAATTTATTTTCTCGCCGAACAAATAGTTCACAAATAGTTTCACCCGGAAAAACCGGAAAATTTGTGGATAGGAAAAGTTTAATATGAAGTTGATTGGAGGATCGATGTAGGGGCAAAGAAACGTGCTGATTCCGAATATGAAAATTATTTTCTCGCCGGACAATTACTTCGGCCGGAATCCGGCCAAAACCGGAGAATTTGTTTAAAGTAAAAGTTTCATTTAAATTTGATAAAATGTTCGGTTTGCGGGATAGTAGACATGCTGAATTCGCATATGACAATCATTTTATCACCGGACGTATAGATCACTCGGAATCCGGCTGAAACCGAAAAATTTGTTAAAACTAAAAATTTAATCTGAAGTTGATTAGAGGTTGGATGTAGAGGTAAGGAGACATGCTGAATTCGTTTTTTAGCTTTATTTTCGGACAAGTAGTTCCGGAATTCCGCCAAAAGCGGAAAATTGGCAGAAGTAAGGCAGGAAGTTTCAATCTGCTTCGTCAAAATGATATGACTTAAAAGGGTAAACACACATGCTGAATCCATATCTGAACTTGGTGTTCTCATATGATTATCTATTTGGCCTTAATCTGCTTCTAAATTTTAATAGTAAAAGTGTTCAATTCTCTGGACAAATTTGAACTTTGGGATCCCATAGAAACCTTTGGTCTTGTTGTATTTATACTCCGTCTTTCTCTTTGTGAGTGTATGATAGGTCATAAATAAATTATTATTAATATTATTATTACTATGCCAACTAGTTTGAACTTCTACAGAACGGACTTATTACTAGGATGAAATATCTTAAGAAACGGAATTCAAATGGTAACTACGAAACTAATAAACAACTGATGCCAAGTACGGCACTTTGCAAATGGCTGACTAGAAATAATCCAAACTAAATGACAAAATTAATCTTTCCTAGCTTGGTTTTGTTCTTCTTGTCGTCATCCGGCCTACCAAGACAAGACAAAACACTTCTAATAAACAAGACAGATGTTTCACGGAAATACAGCAAAAACAAGCGTAGGTACTCACTTTTCTAGATCCGAAGAACTCTTCATGTTTCCCTTGCCTGAAATAATTAAAAAATTTAAGGGATCTTTCAGCAGTACAAGATATGGCTCGCGAAACAAGGACAAAGCATAACGTATATCAAAGCTTTGGCGTTCCCTTAGCGTACTAGTGGAGTAGCCCAGAGGCGTTACTAGCCAAAATGTTTGGGGGGGGGGGGGGCAAGGCATTTACTGACTGGCTGGTAATTTTTACCGACTGTTTTTGCAGAAAAAGAGACTGTTTTCGAGAAAAACACGACAGTTTTGAAAAACAAAATCGACTGATTTTTAGAAAAACTTACTGTTTTGCAAAAACAACTGATTTTCAGAAGAAACGACTGTTTTCCTGAAAATAATCAACTATTTTCACTTGGTTGTTTTTTACCGACTGGCCGACAACATTGGGGGGCGGGGCGTCCCTCCCCCATTCGTGACGCCCCTGGAGTAGCCTATCTGAGGGCTGAGCTTCGTAACGAAGCACGGTGATGATTGCTTCATAGTACTTTAGTAATATTGTTAAGTACTGTTAACAGTATTACTAAGTGAATAATCAAGTCCGAGATCCAGCTGTAAAAAAAGTGTCTGCCTGTCAAAAATTCACTTTGTCTTGAGATAAGTCGAAACGTGTCATGGCTGTCAACAGTGCTCCATTGCAACGTCAAAGAATAATTCTGTAACGCGGCAAAATTCTGTAACGCGGCAACCGTCCATTAATTCGAAGTATAAATAGTGTGAATGTTAGTTCATGCCCTTCAGTATTATACCAGACTTGCAATAAAGAACATCTATATCTTAAAAAGTTCAACGAAATATTACGACCTCAGCTTTGACAGCTAATTTACAGTCTTCTGCCTACCGTATTTATTTCTTCCAAAATGTTTTTTGTACTTGGAATTCGTTTCGATAAAGGGAACGTCTGGATGCGAACTGTACTCGCACTCGAGCTGGTTGACATTTTGAGCGTGTTCCACCCTGTATACTTATTAAAGTAGTTTTCGCAGTTACCGTGATATCTGATACAACGGTCAAAAGGCGTTTTTGCAGTTATCATGGTTTTTATGGCACTTGAGCATACTCAAGTGCCATATAGCGATCGTAATTTCTGTCGGTCTGTCGGTCTGTCTGTCTGTCGTTCTGTCGTTCTGTCGGTCTGTCCAGGTTTTGCTAGTTTGGGCACTTCCACACAAGCTAGGGCGATGAAACTTCACAGGCATATCAGGGACCCGACCAGATCAACTTACAAATAATCACTTCCCCAATCCAACTTTCCCCGGATCCGGGAGTCCGGAAACTATAAAGTAAAAAGGGAGCAAAAAGTAAAACGGGAGTAAAATAAAACGCTGGCCAACGGCGGGATCGAACCAGGAACCTTTGGGTTAACAGTCCAGTGTTCTACCACTGAGCTATGCGACTATGTATCAGAAAGCGAATGCGAGAATAGTTATGGTTTAAAGATGGTCAGTCCAAGTCAAACAAATCTAGTGAAATGTTTGGCAGGAATATCAGCGAACCGACCAGATTAACTTGGATATAATCATATTCCGGATCCGAAACTTGACATATGTCAAGAACAATTGCCGATAACTGGGGGGGGGGGGGTGCTGGGGGCTGGAGGGGGGGGGGGGGCACCCAGAACCTCGTGAAACGCTTCCACATAAGCTAGAACGATGAAACTTGGCAGGCGTGTTGGAAAATCGACCAGATTAACTTGGAAATAATCACTTCCCCGATCCGGCCATCTCGGGGGCAGTGGAGGGATGGGAAATCCGGAAAGTAGTAGCATGCCTAACTTTTGAACAGGTAATCAGATATGCCTGAAACTTGACATATGTCAAGAACAAGTGCTTCAGAAGCTCAATTTCAAATCCGGACCAGATCCGATAACTGGGGTGGGGGGGGGGGCTGGAGGGGACACCGGAAATCTCATGAAACGCTTCCACATAAGCTAGGACAATGAAATTTGTCAGGCATATAAGGGAACCGACCAGAAGAACTTGGAAATAATCACTTTCCCCATCCGGTCATTGTGGGAGGAGTGGAGGGATGGGAATTCCCGAAACTAGTAGCATGCATAACTTTGGAACGGGTAATCAAACATGCAAGAAACTTGACATATGTCAAGAACAAGTGCTTCAGATGCTCAGTTTCAAATCCGGACCAGATCCGATCACTGGGGGGGGGGGAGCTGGAGGGGCAACCGGAAATCTGGTGAAACGCTTCCAAATAAGCTAGCACAATAAAACTTGACAGGCATGTGAGGGAACCAACCAGATTAACATGGAAATAATCGCTTCCCCGATCCTGCTATCGCGGGTGGTGGTGGAGGGAAGGGGAATCCGGAAACTAGAAACATGCATAACTCTGGAATGGATAATCGGACATGCATAAAACTTGACAATTGTGAAGAACAAGTGTCTCAGATATTCAGTTTCAAATTTGGACCAAATCCGAAGAGAGGGGGAGTAGAGGGGGGGGGGGGGGGGACCGGAAATGTCGTGAAATGGTTAGGGTCGATGGATCGGGATGTCACAGTAGAAGGGTTGGAAGGGGTTTTCCCGGATTTCCGGTGATCACGAGTTAGGGTACTTCGAGGGGTACTTCCACATGTACTAGGACCATGAAACTTGGCAGACATATTAGGTACTCTTCCAGGTCAACTTGAAAATAGTTCTTTTCCCGATCCGATGATCATGGGGAGATTCTATTGACATGCATAACTTTGGAACAGGTGATCAGACGTGCATGAAACTTGTCAAGTGTCAAGAACAAGTGACTCAGATGATCAATTTCAAGTCTGGAACGGATCTGATAACATCGGGAGGAGCTGAAGACGGGGGGAGAAATCTCTTGAAGCGCTTAGAGTCGAGAGATCGGGATGGGACTTGGAGGGAAGAACAAGCATAAGCCACAGATACATTGTAGAGGCTTAACGGCCTGCCATTCAATTTGCAAATATATTATTATTATTATTAATATCATTGACAAAACAGGACCGATCGTGTCACAGTGGGGGGAGTTGGAGGGGGTTTTCCCTAATTCCGATGATCACGAGTTAGGGTACTTCCAGATGTGCTATGACCGTGAAACTTTGCAGGCATGTTAGGGACTCTATTAGATTGGCTTGAAAATATAGTCCCTCCCCCGATCCGATCATCGTTGGAGGAAGATACAGTTGTCAATGAGTGGTATAACCATTTCAGATCTACTAGATCAAGCCCATTTTCTGATGAAATGAATATCGGGAGAGAGATCCAGCCTTGAAAACTGCAAACCGTATCTGACAAACATGCTAACTGTTCTTACAAGTGCCATATGAGCTTTCAGCTCTTGTTTATTCAGACAATGTTTATAACAGATACGTTGTTTGAAAATAATGGAAACATCGTTTGAAAAAATTGTTTCAAAGTCAGCTTGGGCTAAAAAAATATTTAGTTATCACGGTATCTGTCATCTTACTTTCATCAAATCTTGTCAAACTGGTGGGAAAGAAGTTTGGCACTTGGTGATGTAACTGAATATCAGTTTTCTTTTGGTATAACTCAATAAGTGCGTTTTAGGTAATAGTCGTTTTTGCAGAGCAGCCGTGTATCAGATACCACGGTAACTGCAAAAACGATGGTTAGTCCTTCAACCCAAGCTGACTGCGAATCATATTTGACGATGCAAAACGGATAAGTCAGCTACGTTTTATTCGAACTATATTTCGGCCCTTCTTGGCAAGGGTCCTCTTCAGGCTCAAGCCGCTCAAGCTGGAAAATGAACTTATGGAAAAACAATTAAAGATTCTTCCTTAAATATCTGATTTTATGAACTTCTTCTCTGAAAATTGGTTGGAGTTAAAGCTGGTACTGTGATTTCGCTCTGGACACGGCTGCTGTTTTTGCTGTTCGATTGGGTTGTCGAAGGGGTAGAGATTCAAAATGCAGTTGACCGTAGCTAACTACGCTCCCCAGTATGGGAAACACGCGTGTCCCCTTTGCGGTGCTGAAGGGGAGGACATAGTTAATTTCTTAAGCCGGTGCCGGGAACAATCAGATCTCTGTAGGGAGATTTTCAGGGGGGATATTCCGATACTTTCTGGTATCCTGAAGTGTACTTCAGCCCAGCCGATAAGTAATATTTGTGGGTTTGTGTATAGAGCGCTAGAATTATTATAAAAAGTTATTAAAACAAAAACAAATATTATTCGTTATTTTGAGAAGGTTGGAACGGTCAGCGTAGTAACGTTTCACGAGGTTGGAACTAAAAGTAACTAATAGTTAGTATTGTTAGAAAGGTGGAACACGCTCTTTGTCAAAGTCTTGGCAAATTTTCGGGATAATCATTTGTCGGAAACTTTTTCCACTTCCTACTTACGCTGAAGATTATTATACTCAATGACAAAAAGAAAGAAAACCCAGCAAAAATAATAAGCCAGTCAAAATCATAGTAGTTAAGTTTCAGACCGACACCCAGCTGCAAAAATAACAGTGTCTGCCTGTCACCAGTTCACTTTGGTTAAGACGATCGAAACCTGTCAACAGTGCTCCATTGCAACTTCTACGATATGTTACTTCCGCAAACTTAAATCCACAGAACATGTTGGGACCGCTTTGACTAGTAGAGTGGAGGAATAAGTTAACAGCCGCTGAACTATTTACGATGCTAACTTAAAATACAGATCCTCTCGAGAGACGAAATTGAATAAGTTATAAAACACGGCTTGAAGTGCCAGACTTTCTTCTATAAACAACGAGCTCCTCCCAAACTGAAAAGCCAGGAGAGATCACAGGTCCAATGTGTGAAAGCGTTGAGGGTAAGAAGCAAGTTCAAGTTTTTTTAATTTTTACAAGTACATTATACAACCACTGTGAAGAACAAAAATTCGAACATGCAGCGCTTGTTAAAAATTTTACTATAATAACAACAACTACGTACCCTATAAATCTAAAAAAAAGTAATATAACTTAATTTACAAAACGAATGTAGCTGAAAGTGGGTTTTTACAAAACTCAGCTGCCGCATCGCCTTCGCGGAGTCAAAAGTGTAAATTAGTATGCCTATACACGTATGTTTTCACGCTATAGGCCAGAAAATAAACGTTATGTATACTGTGGTATATTACGCATGCAACAAAATAGTTGAAAATAAATATGATTCGCAGTCAGCTTGGGCTGAACGAATAATTAGGCAGGAATCCGTTTGTGAACTTGTTCTCCTGTTTCGTATCGAACCACGAAACTAGGAGAGATGAGAATTGGATTCCCAAAAGAGTGATTGATTCATTTTCACATCGAAAAGTTATTACGAACAAATTTTAACGGCAACAAAAAGCATTGACCTTATTAGTCTACTTTTCACCTATCGAGACTGAGGAGGCTGGATGAATTTTCTTTGATATATTTTTGTTTTATTACATTTGGCGTTAAGCCTAAATGTCGCCATTTAGATTCGCCTTAGCGTGTATTTTAGTTTGCCTTTTTCAGATTATATTTTTTTTTGCGCAGAAAACAAGTAGTTACGTGAGAAGTAAATTGTTCCCCCCTGTGTGAGCATTTTCATCGCGAATAAAACAAAATCATTTATTTTTTCAACTTAAAAGGTTGACGCTGTAAGTTTTCTTTTTTGTCTTTTTTATTCGTTCAACAGCTGTTATACTAAGTAGAAAACATAACTGTAAACGGTACGTTCGACAAGAGGACAAATATTCTTTTTGTTTTACAAATACCGTACGAAATGTTTCTGAACAATAAAGGTTGACAGATTGACTGAAGGACACAAAATGAAAATGTGTAAGCCAGAACAAAATGAAAAGCTAACCGAGCTCGACACCTTTCTGCAGGTTCTGCGGAAAAAATCATCAGGCTTTCTATTTTCCGACCAACCCAAACAACCTATTCCAAACAACCCATCCAAGAGAAGAGAACTCATTTCGGAGAAATTACTTTCTCGAAGAAACAGGAAAATTTCATCTCACGAGCGATGAGGACCCCATCACAGTTTTAAATTGCGAGTAAGGCATCACATCAAGACCAGCATTATGATTTCATTACCATAAGCAAATAGCCAAGGAAATCCCAAGTTGAACTCGAAAAATAGTCTGTCAAATTCCATGTAATCCCGGCAAAGTGGGAAGAGGCGTGCGGGAAATTTAAACTTTCGTCAGAGTAAAGGCTTAGATTCAAATCGCCCATGAAAGCAGAAGCGCGGGATGCAATTAAAGCCAACTTGGGGGGGGGGGATATGGCCAAATGAAATTTCAACTTGTAATTCTGGGATATTACGAAATTCTAGCTTAAAGTGAGGCTTAGAAACTAGTTGCCAAATGGTTATAAGCCAATGGAAGAGATTTCATACGGTCGTTAGATCGCCGATACTTGACTCAAGGAAAAGAAGGAAGCAGACAGAGGCGACTTTGTCTCAGGAAGTACAGTAAGTCAAACTGCAGATAAGTAAAAACAAATAAGGAACTGTAAGGTTCAGGTTCAGATTCTTTTAATAATAAACTAAACAACAAAAAGTCAGAGACTGGGTGAGACTACAAAGGCACCGGTACCGAACCAGTGGCCAACCATACACGGTAGGTTCCCTCTGTTTTTTTTTTTCTCCTTGAGGGTCTAAATCAAGCCAACTGTCCGTTTTATGAAAATCGTGACTCATGTGACTTAAGACTTATGTAAGGTGCCTTTTTCTAATCAAGAACATGACCACGGTAATCAAATAGTTGCTTATTGAGTAAGATTTAAATATTGCTACCATGTTGGTTTGTTGGCTATCCAGGTCGTCACAATACTGGTGAGAGGTGTTAGTAAGCTTGGTTGTCTATACTCAGTTTATATTTAGGGACAAAGCAAGAGGGACAAATGTCACACTGTGTAGTTTCGCATTTGTTTCTGAAGGACGTAAACCAGGCTTTCAAACCATATTAACATGGTTTATTTTTGGAATCATATGATGGGTTAAGGTGTAAAGTACAAGAAACCGTATCCAGAAATTTATTTCGGGGGGGGGGGGGTGCCTTTCGGGGAGGGTTTTTCCTGCGGGTTGCACAAAAAAGTACAAAAAATACATAGATCAGAGGTAAAGGCCTATAAAAATGAGCATTTTTGTATGTTTCGCCCCCCCCCCCCTGGATACGGCCTTGGAGATGAATGAATCTCCTGAACGACCCACGACACTCGAACTGTACAGCATTGTACTTGAAAATACATTACAGTAAAATCCAAAGATGGATATCGCAATAAACAAAAACATACGTACAAAAGTAAAATATAACTTACTTGAAAAACAGCACCGCTCTGATCGGAATGCATACAGCAGACAAAGTGTCACCAATACCAGGAGCATCAAGCACGCAATGATAACTCCGACGACTGCAGCCAACGACACAGATTCTAAAATAAAATGGACGAGTTAGGCCAACAATCCACACTACTGTAAATCCACAATGGCATACAGTAGTACGCCATGTGTATCTATGTTCTAAGAGTAGCTTTTTATTACAAGGACCAATACATTGGTTTTATTGTTAATTATCTTGTCCTGAAATTCTCGAGAAGATGTGTGTTCGTTTTTGTATTAACTGTTATTGGTTTAGGCTAGGTTTTAATTATTTTTTGACAAAAAGAAATAAGGTAATGGTTGTATTTTCAATAAAATCTACAATCTGCATTCGAGCAATAAAATTTTGCAAAGTCTTTGTAGTAGAAAGTGAAAGCTTTCGTTCTGCTCAGTATCACATATTTTACAGTCACTGTGTCATAAATACGATATGAAATGATATGATATTTATTACACAACCAACAATACCAACAAAATAAGAAACATATTGAAATGACGATCTAATCTCTAACGACCACTAGCAACTACGAACAAATGTCTCTATGAATCTACCCACTTTCTTTATACTAACATAACTCTCACTCTTCAACCTTTGCTCCATCCATTCATGGTCGCACTCTTTTACTCCAAATATTTCTCTTCTCAAATCATTCAATACCCTACATTCACACAAGATGTCGCACATACTCATTCCTATCTCCACACATCAGGCAGGAGTAAGGACCCAATTGGCCTACCCGTGTAGCTCCTCCTATCCCCCAAAGGTAAAATATCAGCACGCATACTAATTAATAATTTCAATTGCTCCGTATCTAAACCCGCTTTAAAATAAACACATTTACCCCATGTCTCTTTCGCCTCTGTATCAACCCTCAGAGTTTCGAACTAGGCTGTGTCAACCTGCCACCTCCGAAATTCCGGGTCCCTAAGTATATGGTAGCGTTCCAGCAACTTATTATTAGTTACGATCGTTACTATTCTTGTTATTATTGCCGTTCCAGAGCCCGCCGTAACACGTAAATTGGCCCATCCCACGTATTATTTTCGTTCCACGACTGTTACGATCGTTACAATTTACTTATGACGGTCGCGAGCATCATAAGTGATAATAACTATCAGTTCTGCAGGATTCCTGTAAGAGTGATGACGCATGTTCGCGTTGTTATAATTTTCCTCCCAGAGAGCGTGATAACTACCACAATACGGCGCTAACCCCTCCTCTTATCATCGCAACTTCTAATAACTTCACTGGAACGCTACCTATGCTCCTTACTTCTCTAGCTACTGTCCCTAACTCCAACTCAAGGATCCATACCCTCATTCCACATTTCACCGACAACATACTCATCTAAAATTTTCTTAACTTGATAAGCCCATGACTCTTTACTCGTATCCATGAAGGGACTCGAGATACGCCACTTTCAACATTCTATCATGTAGTCAATTTTTTTTTGTCAAAACAGTTGATTTTTTTTTACGCGAAAATAGTCGGTTTTTCTGAAAATTGGTCGACTTTTCGTTAAAATAGTCGGTTTTCCTGAAAATCAGTGGATTTTTTTCAAAAATTTCATTTTTGTTGTTGAAAACAGTCGTTTTTTCTGCAGAAAAAGTCGGTAAAAATTTCCAGCCAGTCGGTAGAAGACGAATTATAATGAGACAATAGTTGCGGTTTAAGGATACCATGGTATCTGATACCACGGTTTAAAGTCGTTTTTGCAGTTATCGTGGTATCTGGCCAGTTATCGTGGTATCTGATATTCAGATAGGTAACTGATCGTGGTATCTGAAAAAGTTATCTCACTTTCATCGTCGAGTTTTGTCAAACTGGTGAGAAAGAAGTTTGGCACTTCGTGATGTTGCTGAGTATCAGTTTTTCTTTTGGGATTACCTCGAAAAGCGCAATTTCGGCAATTGTCCTTTTTACAGAGCAACCGTATATCAGATACCACGATAACGGCAAAAACGACTAATTGCAGATCCAGTTACCGTGGTATCTGCAAAAACGCAGCTAATGAAGGTCTTTCAGAAACTACACTGTAAAAAAAAAAAAAAAATTGCAGTACTTGCTACTGGGATTAATCTTGTCTTTATTGAGATAAGATTATCCTTAATTCGGATTAATTTCATCCCAATATAGATAAGATTAATCTCAGTAGCAAATACTGCATACTTATTCGGAGAAACTTTTTACAGTGTAGTCCCCTTTGAGCGCTGAACTGGAATAAGGCGAATCGCAAACCGTATTTACTTTTACGGTGAATAGTTACAGGCCCTACGGCAAGCAAGCGGTATTTGGCGAAAACGTCAGTCGAAACAAAAATAAACAAAGATAAGCAAAACTAAGGCTTTCTTTCCCCTTTGGCCTTCGAAGATCTTCGAATTCGAAGAAATAAGAGTCCATCGCTCGCGGGAACAACAGGCCAAAAAAGAAAATTGCTTCCCAAGCGGACAACTTCTGGAAATCTCTTGCTGGAGACAATTTTCTCTTACAAATTCGGCAGAAACCTGTAGCAAGCTTGTGTGGTAGACAAGTGGTAAAGACTGCAATGTGAACATAAAGGAAAGAATGGGAAAATATGCTCAAACGACGTGCCGTGTTTCGTCGAGCAGTGGGGGAAAAAGATTTCTCAAAGTGCAGTCGCTCCCCGCCCCCCCCCCCCCCCATTTTCCAAGTCAGTGTTGTCCTGAAGAGAGAAGCCTAAACCAATCGTACAAAATCACAGAGACTGGCAGCACAGCCAGTTCCAAGGATCCAGACCCTGCGTCCGTCACATGCGCGGTATGAGGGAAGTCTTGTCCCCTCCTTTCCCGTAGGAAATAAACGGCCTGGAATCCAGCATTTTGCATCCGGGTTGCAGCATGGAATTACAAGTTTTACCTGGTTTTCCGGACAAGTTTTCTCTGGAAATCCAGGTAATGATATTTCTTTCCTGGAATTCCAGGGTAGCATTCAGGTATTCTAGGCACTTGGTTGAAATTCCAGACAGGTCCGAATTTACGGTTGGTAAGAGCCTGGAATTCTAGGCAATTGGTTGTAATTCCAGACAGGCCTTGATTTCTACACCGCCTCGTCTAGAATTCCAGGGTATAACAGTCATATTTTCCAGGAACTTGGTTGAAATTCCAGATAGGCTTGGATCTTTATGCCACCTCGTCTGGAAACCTGCTTTGACGATAAGAAAGCTTGGATTGAAGTATTGGTTGGATTCTGAAATGTAGCAGGAAAAACTACACTATTAAAAAGTGTCCGACATTTTCGTGAAAAAAAATCACCTTATCAACATTTTCAAAAATGTTTGATGAAAATCTCTTTCGAAGAATCTCTCTGCACAATTAAAGTTTTCACTTAAATGTCTGGTTTTCAATATTTCTCTTACGAAAGTGTTTAAATCTGAAAAAAAATCTATGCAGCGCGAGATTACAGAAACTGAAGCAAACTTTGAAAATAAGAAAACATGGGTTAGTATCACTGGTTAGTATCTAAATTTTGGAAAGTAAAACAGTGCTGCATGCACATTTATGTCGCTACATCAATTGGAGTAAAATACTCTTTTTTTTTTTTTTAAAGCCTCGTAGTATCTTTTCTGTTCTTCCAGTCCAATATGAATTGGCCAGGTGACTACGCTTCCACTTGCCCTCTGTGACGCCAACGGTCTTATCAACTTATTTACATGACACAACTTAAAGACATGACGGGCCTATCTATTTAGCATCACCTACACTTTCCTCTATCTCTACATTTATTTTTTAATTCCTTAATTTTTTTTTTTTAGAAAACCACTGTGACAATAAATTTGCCGACACAAGATATTTTTACATGTCTAGCTTCACAGTTCAGAAAGCCGTTGTCTTCCAAAGAAAGTGTGCGAAATCACACGATGCTAATTTCAAGCAACTTCACCTAGCTTTAGAACTCCAGGTAAAGTATCGTTCAGGTAAAAGGTCCACTCAGGTTGTCTCTGCAAATTTAATGATAGTATGCCGCGGCTCGAACGGGCTTTTGCTTATAAAAGAATAAGGTAAATTTCAAATATCTTAGGGTAAGTCAAAGAGAGCCTCATAAACTTCATACTCAAATGGATTTCTAGAGAATCTGATATTGTTTTCATCTGGATAGGCCTACTATGTTTTCGGCCGGGAAACGTGAATGGAAGACATAGGTAGGGTAGGCTAATGATAACCGGGCAATGGACGTAGGCTACATTTTCGTACATACTTCGGTCGCGAGACTATTTCTTCCGGCAGAATTACCGGTTTCAAAAAAAAAATGCAGAATCTGATTTTCTTGTTCTTGTTTCTTTTCTGTTCTTATTCCACTGCTCCAGGTTTTTACACAGTTGTGTACCATTATGGATAATAAATAAATGATACTAATAATAATTTCCAGGACATTAATAACCTATGTCCAAACTGAGACGAGTGGGTCAACCTGTGTCCATGGCTGTACCTGTTACACGGATGGTTCTGTTACACCATGTCTTACAAAGCCAGGCCACTCGTTCCTTAGCAAATGCAGCCAAGAAGCCGGACTCGGGACTTAGTTCTTCACAGTTCGAATGGTGGCTTTGTGGGTCCACGAATCGGTACTACATTGAGATCATGAGAACTATTTTAAACACGTAACATTCCACTTTCAGTAATCATAAGAACCGTGACAGCGATTATCTCCGCCTGCACACGCAGCTACATATAAAACGCGTAATACCTATAATACTAACGCAACCTACTTCCATAATCATTCCATATATTTGTAAACCCGGAGACCCCAATTTCATGGTACATTCTAACCCCTCTAACAGAATCACGATGGTTTTCTCAAATGCCGTTTTTGCTACCTTCGATGTGTATCATACTGTCGACGGTTGTCTGCGAGAAGTATTTCCATCAGAAAAAAAACGGTTACTAAATTGTTTCGCTGTTTTCGCCAGTCAACATGTCTGGGAAAAGGCTTAAAACAGCCAAAAACCGTGGGTTATTTCTTGACGGCCTATTTTTAAAGTATTCAAATATTCTAAAATACTGCAAGTTAAAGAGTAAATAGTGCGAAGGATCCTTTGCTTTAAAGTATTCAAATATTTTAAAATACTTTAAGTAGAAGCAAGGCCATATCCAGGGGGGGGGGGGAGGGTTAGGGGGTTGAAAACCCCCCGAAATACTAAAAAATAGTCATTTTTACAGGGTTTTCCCTCTAAACTATGTCTTTTTTGTACTTTTTTGTCCGACCCGCAGGCCCCCCCCCCCCGAAAGGCGACCCCCCCCCCCCGAAAAAAAATCCTGGATACGGGCCTGAGTAGAAAAGTAAATAGTGCGAGGGGTCCTTTAACACAAGTCAAAGCTCATTGCAGCACCATTTATGGCACCACACATCCTCCATGGTTCGGCTACGGTGATCCATATAGGCGGATATGATGTCATACTATTGTGTATTTGTTATCACTCACTCAATCAATCAGTTTTATTTGAACCCTTATAGCACTAGGTTAACACGGGTGTAAATAGAAAAAAAGAAACACTCACATACAATACGAAATAAAAAAAAAATAAAAAAAAATAAATACGAAATAAAGACAACTAACAACAAATAAATACGAAACGAACATAAAAATCAAGTACAGTTAATACGTTTAGTGAAATATGGAACGAATTACTCGGCTATAAGGATGGAATGATTCTCACCTGTAACATGCAGGGTCAGTGTTGCCACGTCAGAACCTTTCTCGTTCTCAACAGTGAGCGAGAAAAACCGGGCATCCGGTTGCTCAGTCCTCTGAATGCGAAGGCGAGCTTCATAACAATTAGCCCGCTTGGTCTGGAAAAGAAAATATAAATGACCCACTGGGGCTCTTTAACAGGAATTCAACGTGACTGTCAGTTCCCTCTTTCCTTACTTTAGCATACTTTACTCACTACAATTACCGAGAAGAATGCTTATTTGAAGACTTCCCTAGATGTGTCATTACCTCGGTTTTGTTTCTTGCTTACAAAGCATTCAAATGGAAAGGAAAACGTGCAAACTTGATGTAAGCTAACAACCAACTGTTTCTGCTTTCTTATGTTATAAACATTGAACTAAAATTTTACATTTACATTTTTACATTACAAAAATATCAAAATCGGTTCACATGTTACAATCTAGAGATGAACTTAATATTTCCGGCACGTATTTGCAGTAAAAGTTGCCTGGTAGGTTTTAATGGTTTCTTCGGCAAACCTTCACTGTTTGGCGACGTTGAACTAAGCATACGTCTATCAATGAATTTCTTTACTCTTTTGTGTCTCATTTTATTTCTTGATATTAAACTTTTTCTCTACATAAGCTAGTTGTGAATCTGAATCGATTTTGGTTTCAAAATTCTAATTTTGAAACCAAATTTTTTTTGAACAGCTGCGGTTTACAAGGGGAGGGTACTTTTCCTTTGGTGGGTTGTTGCGTGGATTTACGAGTTTCTTTGAGCTACGAGAAAGAAGATATTTGGTCGAGACGCGTGGAGCAGGAGGACTTGGTAAGGAAGATGGCTAGAAAGTTTATTGCTGACGTTGGTCACTTCGAGAGGTTTCTCAAGCAGGTGTTTATGTTTTTTTTTCGTTTTTTACACCGCATAGCAATTTTTCAATACTTTTAAAACCAGATTTGACACCAGCTTGATGTTCCGTCTCGTCTTCCCTCAATGACATTAAATTCTAACTTACTCTAACCTTTGCTTATTAACATCATTTACACTAATAACAATTTTTAAAGCATTATTTACGAAATTTCGTACAATTACTCTTCGAATAATGTTCAGTTTAACTTGTATTTTCTTCATTACCATTAAACTATTCTTATAATGTTCTATTTGAATGGTGTCCAAAGGGTTATGGTGTTTACACTGAAGTCGTGAGTGTCTTTAATTACGGTTTCGTTTTTGGCCATTGGATTTTTGGAAATAAATCCATTAACTCATTCAGCCATGGTTAACTAAAGTATTACATATATAAAGAGGAGAAGACAAACTTTTTCCTTCAGTAGTAAACTTGCAATGACCTTACATTACAGCCCCTGATTCTGTCGAATAATGCTGGACTGACGCGTCTAACTTACGAACGCCAACTGCCTGTTATAGCACCGTATTCGGCAGATGAACAACAATGAACAACTGAATACCTTTTTAATCAATTCATTCATTTTAATTTAATCATTCATAAAACAAACAACATACTTGACGCTACCAAGAAGAGCACACACATATCCTGTGCGGGAGTGCACAGCTTTCACTCACTTGTGAAAAACGATAACACACATTTCTCATCTGAAACTTTTCTTATTCGTTACCTAACCCCCCCCCCCCCTACCCTCATTCCCTAATAAATAACAACTTGTATAGAAGTAAAATACTGGAGCAAACCGCGCGAAACACCTCCACGAAGCTGAACGAGTATCAGAGAGTGCATTCCAATTTCGTAACCGGCAGCTAATATGTTATAGAATATACAAGGCGTTCGTTTTAACCGACTCGTAAAAGAGTCGGTAGAAGACAGGACGTGGGATCGCATACTGGAGACAGAAGAAATTAAATTTTGTTTGCTTTCCTCGGGCGTCGGTCGACTCGTCGGCACATCGGGTTAAGACAAATTTATTTAAATGGTGTTCTTTTGTCACTTCCAGAAATGTTTAGTAATGTTAACCCCACCGTCATTACTCGAGTGGATGTTTACATAGATAAATGTTTAGAATTAAGAAGAAGTCTGAGCGTTTCAATTGTATATTCGTTGTTATTTTCTGTATATGACCCTTGGGCTTTTGAAATACACTAATCTATCTATCTGTCGATTACCGTCAAGATATAATCCGGAACAAGTTTTAATCCTCCTACACCACAAGGTCATGTTAATGCAACAGAGACAAAGAAAATATCGATAATACCAGTAAAAAATAATAGTTTTTTGTCCAATGTGCATCGTAGCAGATCGGAACTGGGGGCTTCATTAGGGAGACCATTAGTAAAAGTTTTGATCTTGGACTTCTTCCTTTCTGAAAGTAAGTTCGGCCTCTTAGACACGAACTTGGACTATTTCAGACTGAACGAATGTAATAAACAGACCTACTTTTTGTGAGCGATGGCAAGGAGATGAAAGTTTGGATGGATGAAGAATATGGAGATGAGGGAGCGTGGGGTAATTGGGTGGAAGCTGGTGGAAAATGAGACCATAAAGACGAAACGACATCATGGAATGGAGAAAAACGTCTGGAGGGTGTTTGAGCGAGAAGATTAAATTGGTTAGCGAGTTAATATGGTGATTTAAACTAAACAAAATAAGGAATCAAAGAAAAATAATTGGAAGAAGAGGAGCCGAAGGACTGGGCAAGTCAGCCTTGAGTTTCTTTAACCTTTTTTTAAGTCAATAAAATAAACACTTCACTCCAAGCCAGTCATACTCAAACCCCAAGGAGTAACCCCCTCCCCGGCGCCTGCTGTACACCCGAAATCAGGGGTGCCGGTAATAAATTAGGCAATTCGTTTTTCCAAACGCTTCTAAACATGCTTATTTTAAAGTTCTAACATGTGACAACTGGTGGTGGCACCGGCCGGGCACCGGGCACCTTGTGTACACTAAGTGGACCCTCGACAAATTTTGGAGATAGTGCCCCACCGTCCAACGTGTGGGCATGGTGATAATACGGCGGGGCACCATGCCCTGCAGCAACGGCATGGTACCTCCATAAAAAATCTATTTGAAAAGGATTCAGTTCTCAGTTCAACAGATTTGTATGGGGGTACCGTAGCCTTGCTGCAAGGCATGGTTCCCCAAGGTATGAGCACCATTCCAACACGCTGGGGTATGCCCAGACGCTGGGGCACCATGCCAAAAAATTGAGGATTTGTTTATGACTGCTCGAATCTCCCCACCAGCTCTGCTTCACACAAATTCACCCTCTCACGCCGGTCATCGTCAAGGCGAGACAAGATCCCTGTCACAACAGACAAATATTTCGAAGACAGAAAACAAAAATGAAAGAAAACGTTCAAAATCTTCGCAAGGGTTAATCGTTGTTTGCAAGATGGTTTCTTAAAACTAACAACTATGCTAATTTTCACAAAATATTCTTTCTAGAAATGGGGAGAATTTAGGACCTTCTTATTTTGGGACCGTCTAAAGCCCACAAAAACAAAACGATCATTGAGCTATACTGTAGTACAGTGCCAACACAAGACAATTACGCCGACTGCGGGGGAGGGGGGCATCCAAAAGACTGTTGTCTCCGATAGATATTTTCTTTTCTTTACTAATATTTTACCAGTTCTGGGAGAGAGAAACGAAGGGCGAGATACGGGGGAGGTGTTATTTCTCTGTATGCAAGGAAATGAAAGATAAACATGTTCCTGGGGCGGGATTTTAGCTCACGTCCAGGCCCGTATCCAGGAATTTATTTCGGGGGGGGGGGGGGGGGGGGGTTGCCCTGGGGTTGGACAAAAAAGACATAGATCATACGTAAAAGCCTATAAAAAATTATTTTCTTATGTTCGAGGGGGTGGTGGTGAACCCCCTAACCCTCCCCCCCCTGGATACGGCCTTGCATTTACGAAGACCGACATTGGAATCTTGGAATACATTTTAAAAACAATTTCAGGTTTACTTGTCTCAGTTCGTGAGAGCCTTGTATGAGTTCAACATGCATGGAAAAAGTTGTATTTTCATAACAGTCAAAGTTCGCTTACTTTTATAATAGCATCTGCAACATATCTTCCCTGAAGCCCTGCTCCCGCTTCCAGAGTCACGTGACCCCACTGCCACGTGATTTTGATGGGCTTGGGGTCGGAACAGAAAACAGTCCGTAGGACAGCGTCTTCGCCCCTGATGACGGAAACGTGCTGGTCAGTGAACGGTACGAACTGAGGAGGACCTGTAAAGAATTTGCTAAATTAAGAAAATTCAACAAGCCTCTGTCTGCTCAAAGCTAACTCTACTCTCTTTTTCCGATGTTTCGAAGTTTTCCCTAGTATCATAAACTGTGACAAAACTGCAAATGCTATTTTTGGCCTGATTCTGCAACAACCGGAATCCTTAATTCACCTGTAAATAATCAGTTTCATCCTCTTATCCCTTACTTCAGTATTTTTGTCTTCTTTTTGTATTGTTTAACAGCACATCCTCGCAAGCAGTGCTTTTGCTGTGCTATTTATGGATCCTCGATTGTCTTGTTAATAAAACTATTCTACTACAACTGGCATTTTCTTTGAGTTTCAAATATCAATTTGTAACAGTCGGTAACAGATAACCTTGCGAATATTCTGAGCGTGTTCCACCTTACTTACTATAGTTACCTCGCTTGACGTCACGAGTTCGGGCTTTTCGGCGTCAAGGCTGGAACGCATTTCTATTCTCACCAAAATATCGTGCCACGGGCTATCATATTTTAAATTTTGTAAATTTCTACTTGGGTTCCCAATTTCTTTTAGTAATTCGCAGTTAGTTTCAGATTTTAAAATAAAGGACCCGGTTTTAATCTTGAAGAAAAAGATGACAAATTTTTACAAAAAAGCAGCGGAAGCCCTCCTAACCCACAACCTGTACCCATTTTTTAAGAAGTGATTAGTGCGATACGTAAGTAATTATAAGTTAGTTGTTGAAGTGTATTTTGTATATTATTTCACAGTATTTTATTGAAAGGAGTTTAGTTGATTTAGGAATGATTTTGTTTTACAATTTATAAGTTGTACTCCTCAATTTTGAGGGAAATAAATGAATAAATAAATAAATAAATAAATAATCTGGCGAATCACATCACATAAATTTATAGTTTTCACGCTTACTACTCTCCTGAGCGCGGTAAGCAAATAGTTACTTTTAGTTACTATTTTGAGAAGGTTGGAACGGTCAGCGTAGTAACTTTTCAAGAGGTCGGAATGAAAATAGTAACTAACAGTTACTATTCTTGGAAGGGTCCTCCTTCATTTTTGTTTCACGTCCTCACGAAGTGGTTCCCATTTCGAAATGGCTTCCCATTCGTACATAGTTGTAGATTTTGTATTTTTTTAGTGTTTGTCTTTTCTTTTCTTCTTATAAGACAGATTTCAGGGGGTGAATAAAATTATCATCATGATTGGGTTGATACATCGACAAGTAATTGAAAATAGTCAGTCCCGTCTAAATTGCACTAAAAATTATAGAACACTAATTAGGCATCAGTGGTCTCCCAATTTTTAAGAAAAAGGAAACAACCCTGTTTTTCTTTGCAACAAAACCATTGGCACAGGCTATTTACCGGGAAATTATAGATTATGTTCGAATGACTTTCTCTTTCATTATTATTTTACAAGAACCTGACTCCAGGCATCGTCGAGTCTATTCAGCTTTTCTGGAAATCGCATTTCGGAAATCAATCCGATCAATGGTAACCTAGAAATCTTGCAAAGCATACTCCATTCCACTGTCCGACGATGTCATTTCCATCCGGTGAAAACTAATCGCTACGAAAGATAGTTTTTGGAACCTTCTTGGAACAAACTGACCGTTCCCTCATAACGGATCTTTAATCATTCCAACAGACGGCACTGACAGCTGATTTAAATATCCCGCGGAAAGGAGCTTGCAAATCGTTTGAGCAGCAGGTGGTATTTATAGTTCTAGGCTAGGATTTGTACCACTATAGGCAGAAAAAGGAACGATCCAAGATAGCCGGCTGGTGGAGATTACCCTATAAATGTCTTTCGCAGAAAATGAGAAAACAGAGACAGGTTAAGCTGAGAGGCAGAGAAAAAACAACAATCTAGTTTCATCTGCAGCATACGGATTTCAGGAGGAAAAGATGGAAGCTTTCGGTGGAAACCCCAAACAAGAATATTTTCTGGACTTTCGGATCCAGACAACCGGGTCTTGCAGATTTCCGGTTTCGGCCAGATCCAGTGATCATATTATTCTTATCTCGAATCGACCATTTAACCAGATTCATTAGGTATTTCTCATAAACTTTTGGTCTAACATAGCTCACAATCAGATTATCAACACAAGTAAGGAAAAACTCACAAAGTACCCTGAATTCGAATGTTCTTTGTGTCTATATCATTTACCATGTCATGCCATCTCTTCTTATCATTGAATTTTGTTCTTTCCGAAATTCCGGCTTACAAATTTACGGTTTACAAGTTTGATTAAAATGCTACGAATCTTTCGCGAGACTATCTGGTATAGTTACCCGGTCATTTCGGTTTTCAGATTTAAAAAGAAAATGTTTGTGTCAATGTGATCCGTAGTAAAATACTACGGTCAAATTTCCAACTTTTAATGTCCTGTTGCCTTTTTGACTTTTTGACTGTGCACTCAACTCGGACCATAAAGAACTGTAGTTGCGTTTCTGCAGACACCATGGTATCTGATACCACGGTCTAAAGTCGTTTTTGCAGTTACCGTGGTATCTGATACCACGGTCAAAAGGCGTGTTTGCAGTTATCGTGGTATCTGGCCAGTTATCGTGGTATCTGATATTCAGATACCACGGTCCGACCGTGGTAACTGATAGTGGTATCTGAAACAGTCATCTCACTTTCATCAATTTTTTTCGAATTGGTGGGAAAGAATTTTGGCACTTAGTAATGTTACTGAATATTAGATTTTCTTTTGAGATGACTTCGAAAAGCGCAATTTCGGCAATTGTCGATTTTGCAGAGCAACCGTATATCAGATACGACGGTAACTGCAAAAACAACTAATTGCAGATCCAGTTACCGTGGTAACAGATACCATGGCATCTGCAAAAACGCAACTGATACCTTAACTCGATTCAAATTAGCTTGCTAAGCAAGATGAACGAATGTGTATCGAGCTCCACAATTGCTCAAAACAGAAAAAGGCAGAGTCGTCATTTTCCCAGACAGCGTCGTCAGTTTGCTGACGAACATGCTGCTGACTTTCCCGTTTTGACCGATTGTTTAATATATGCTTCCCAGTCAGCTTGTGTTATGTATCGAGTTAACTTTGTGTGGTTAATCAAGAAAAATAACCAGGCAATATTTCGGTAACCGCTACATTCGCAGCAGATGGTTTGCGAAAGGGTGTGGTCACTTTCCCAGTGGGATAATCCTCGCGGGAACACACCAAACGTTACAAATACAAATTATATTACAGAAATTGCAGACTGACCGAATCCCCCTTTGTCATATCCAAATTACCGACTTAAAGAAGTCAATTTAGAAGTATCCGCAATGTCTACACTGTAAAAAAAAATCTTGCAGTATTTGCTACTGGGATTAATCTTGTCTCTAAAAAGATAATCTTATCTCTAATTCGGATTAATCCTATCTGAGCAGAAATAAGATTAATCCCAGCAGCAAATATTGTAGTTAACTTTAATCCTTACTCGGAGAAACTTTTTACAGTGTAAATCATCACCATGTAGGTCGTGTCAAACACGAATCAAGAGCACCCTAGCTTATGGGCAGTCTCAAAATGGTATTCGAACAAGAAAATCAGACACAAAAAAGCACATTGCTGGTATGTGGATAAAAAGTAAAATTTCAGAAAGATAACTGACAGTACCTATTCTTTCATAATTTGTTTTGAGGTCATTTTTGCCAAGAACCAGACGCATTTTCACGAAGAAAAGACTCAGGCTATGCACTAAAAAACTCGTAAGCGGGTGATATTAAATGGCTAGTTTTTATGATAGTTTGGTTAATTTAGGTTGGTTGTAAATAAAGATTTTGCAGAGAAAAAAGTTACAGTCATGTTTACAATAATCATTCCTAACCACTGGTAGTTGTTTCTTCCCATTTTTTCGAGATTTTTTCGAAATTTTTGCTGGTCTATCTCGAAACACCAACAGCATTTCAGTCAATATAGTGACCTATATTTTGGTCACTGCGACATTTGAGGTTAATCATTTGCGAAAGGGTGTGGTCAGTTTCTGTAGTAAGGTTTCCTCGCGGGGACACAGAAGGTTACAAAGACGAATTAGATTAGATTATGTGATTAGTTGCGGAATGACCGAATCTCGATGTGTCAGATATGGATTGCTGCGTTCAACTCTGGACAATAACTTTTTAACAATGTGACATTTTGGTCAAATTTCCGTTTTGTTCTCCAGTTTAAAGGTGTTTTTTTTGTGTTTTTTTTTATTCATTAAGAAGTGCTATTTATGTCACTAAACTTCAGATGCGCGCCAAAACTGAGCACCAAAAGAAAAAAAAATCTACTCGAAGCACGAATGGTACGAAAAGCGATTCTTTTGTTATATGGCCTAAGGGCTTTTAGTGCGCAATATAATTATTATCTATTAAGCGCGCATGATACGAGAATCCATTTTTTTTGTGTTTTTTTCGTAATGGGGGCTCTATCTCTTAGAAACACCGAGTGCCCTAGCAATGGCATTAACGGATTTCCTCGAATACCATCAACAAACAGTGTGCAATAAGGATAAACGCAATGAAGAAAACAAAACTAAGAACAACATCGCGGAAACTGCGATCTGAGAGACACATAATTTTCTGTGTGGGCCAAATCGGAGGAACCTTCCAAGTGATTTTTATGAAAACTATCAGAATTCAACTTCTATCCAATTCGCCTATCCATTTCAGCCGAGTACACAATCGCTTTTCCATCCTGGTCAAAGTGTCTGCAACGTTCCCAAAGGAAGCTTCAGAAGAGTAAAAGATCTTTTCCGAGAAGCAATAAATCTTCTTAAATAGGCCTCATGGGCACAAGGAATTTCTTCGGGTTAAGACGCTAGGCTTTCTAAATGAATTCTGTGCCCAACCAGTGGAGAGATTCAATAGGCATTCTCCTCATTGCTCTCAGGTTCAGAGGAGAAGTAATTGAAAACTGAGATCGTTTAGTCATTTGGTGACAGCGGTGTCGCTTTTGAGGATTTTCTAGGAAATGCCTTTCGCCCACTATGTATTTTACTTATGATTGTGAACACGCATTCCACGCTGGAGCAGTAGTGTGTACAAGAAAGACAGTCTTAAACTGAGGTTGATGAAGGGATGTTTGAGGTAGAAAAAGGTTGATTTGACGAGAGATGGTAGTTGTTTGTTACCAACTTGTTTTGTGTATCAATTTTTTTCCTACGGGCGAACAAAAATAATAAAATAGTCGCTGCCAGTCGATCATATCCACATCGTAGGCACGATCCTACAAAGAGTTTGTGGCTCTGTACGTTTGTAGGGCCCACGAGTGTGTTTCCGCGAGCCAAAAGGTTTCCGTAGCTCCAATTTGACAAATAACTATCAAGGTGATTTTCGATTCTCTGGCTCGAACTTGGCGCGAAACTCATATTTAGCGGCAAATTGTGTTAACTCCAGATCATAAAACTGGATTAAAATTCTAAATAACAAAACTAACTACTTAGCAGATAGACATAAAATTAAAGATCCTTCTAGTACAGATTGGTACGTATAAAAGAACATCTCAACTTCAAGTAAAACTTCTTATAAAAAAAAATCCGGTTTCAACCAGATTCCGAACAAACTATATGCACGGTAAAAAAAAAAGGAGAAGATTGTCATATACAGATTCAGCGTGTCTTCTTACCCCTAAATCTGTCATCAATCAACTTCAAATAAAACTTTTGATATTAACAAATTTTCTTGTTTCGGACTGATTCCGGCGAACAAGTTGTCCGAGTAGAAAATACTTTTCAAATAAGTGCTCAGCATGTCTTCTTACCCCTAAATCGAACATCTAATCAACTTCAGATAAAACTTTTACTTTTAACGAACTTGCCGGTTTTGGCCAAATTCCAGGCGAACTTCTTGGCCTGCGACAAAATGGTTTTCACCATCGTGTTCAAGATGTCTTTCTACCCCTAAATCGAACATCTAATCAACTTCAAATAAAACTTTTCCTTTTAAAAGACTTTCCGGTTTTGGCCGGATTTCGGTCTACTCGTCTTGCGAAAACTGGTTTTCACCATCGTTTTCAGCATGTCTTCTTACCCCTAAATCGAACATCTAATCAACTTCAGATAAACTTTTACTTTTAACGAACTTGCCGGTTTTGGCCAAATTCCGGGCGAGCTTCTTGGCCTGCGAGAAAATGGTTTTCACCATCGTGTTCAAGATGTCTTTCTACCCCTAAATCGAACATCTAATCAACTTCAAATAAAACTTTTACTTTTAAAAGACTTTCCGGTTTTGGCCGGATTTCGGTCTAACTACTCGTCTGGCGAAAAAATTGGTTTTCACCATCGTTTTCAGCATGTCTTCTTACCCCTAAATCGAACATCTAATCAACTTCAAATAAAACTTACTTTTAAAAGACTTTGACTTTTTGTTTTGGCCGGATTCTGGGCTAACTACTTGTCCGGCGAAAAAATGGTTAAACCATCGTGTTCAGCATGTCTTCTTACTTCTATATCGAATATCTAATCAGCTTCAAATAAAACTTTTACTTTTAACAAATTTTCCGGTTTTGGCCGGATTCTGAGCGAACTACTTGTTCGATGACAAAATGGTTTTCACCATCGTGTTCAGCATGTATTCTTACCCCATAATCGACTATCACATCATCTGTTTAAAAATATTTCATTTGCCCCTTAATCTAAACCCCCACCCCTAAATCTAGGGCTACAGAGCCCATCTACGAACTCGACTTTACTCTTGACCCAAAGAGTCCTCATATAGTGCGCACAGACGGACAGACGGACGGACAGACGGACAACTTTTGCGATGTCATGGGTATCCCTCCACTTACGTTTTGGGATCGCAAAAACACACAGAAAAAAGGGTGTTTTCGCGAGTTGCAACTTGTGAGTCGACTGCACACACACTTCTCTTTCTGTGATAAACACTCAGAAATGTGTGGCACACAAATAGGCCTTGAAAAAACGCCCCACGTAAGGCCAAGACGCCAGATAGCCAAGAAGCATTGCAACTTACCAGTAACTTTCAGCGAAATGGACTGGCTGCTGACTGTTCTTTCCCTACTGCTGATCAAATTTGAAGCCGTGCAATAGTAATCGCCCTAGAATAAAAATAAATAGGTTAAAGAGTTCCTCAAAATACGCTGTTTCTGCTTAAAGTTTAACTGAAAGGGCCAGGATAGGACAATCTAATTACCCATCCCTTTTTCACTTCAATTTGGCTTGAAGACCCGCTGAAAATGCGTTACTTTGTTGTTCCGCTATTCACGAATAGTCCATTTCCAAATAGTGGAATATTCGTGTGATTTGTGGTACCTCTATGCGATTGCATCTGTGTTGTATGCCTTAAGAGACAGATTTATGATTTTTGTTCTGGTTCAGGCACTAAGCAGTATTCACCAAGCTCACTACTACCCACTGAAAAGCCGCTTTTGTTTTGAGATAAAAAATTCCCATATCATAGTAGAATTTACGTTGTGGGGACAGCCGCAAATATTCTGAACGTCATAACTAGAGCAGATAGTGGAAAATAAAAATCCCTTACCAGAGTCCAAATAATTCAGTGTATTCAATTAAATGACACACAAATAAGTTGGCTTTTCAGTTAAACTTTAAAACGGACCCCTTTTGGCACATGCTGATACCGGAAATCTTCGAGTGGTTACGCACTCTCCGGAGCCTGATGTACACCATTTCGCTGCACAGGTGGATACCAGCGGGGCTGGCCATAAATTAGGCGGTTCTATAAATTTTAGGCTGATTACAATGTTCTCACTCGTGGAAACTGAGAGTTGCCAGCCCTTGGCAATCTTTTCTTTCAAAGAATAAACATTAAAAATAAAGATGCAGACGCTCCTTAAAGCGTAATGAATCATAACTTAAGGATTCGCTGTGTAGTACAAACTGACCACGGTTGGAGTAATGACGACACAATTTCATGTCTTTTCAGATTCTAGGGTCTTAAGGTATTTAATTTAATTGACATTTTATTTTTATTTTTGATTATTACAGGTTTGTTTCCTTCCCCGAAGTTGAACCAGAGGATTGACAGCCTGACGAGGACCCTTGCCAAGAAGGGTCGAAATATCGCTAATGAAGAATCATAGCTGACGTATCCGTTGTAAACATTGTTTGAATAAATTTAATTGACCACACCCCCCAGTACATAGTTGCGGTCTCCTCCAGCCGAAAACCACAATAAAAGGAAGGAAGCTACTAGTACAAGTTTTTCTACGAAAAAATACTGAACTATCAGGGATTATAATATACAGACAATAAAATTAAATAAGAAGAAGGAAATATTCAAAATAAATATAATATTCCTAAAAAAAATCTTTTACAAACTAAAGCCAAAGAGGAGGCGGGGATCGAACAAATACCATGATTACAACAAGAGTGCGAAGGAGAAACCTAAGATACATTATCCGCTTCGTCTCCGGCCAACATCGACATGAGCCCCTACTTCTTCAATAACGGTAATCACCCCCAGTACTTCTTCACTGCGCTGTTGCTGGGCACTAATCCCTTGACCGACCGCCCTCCCCTTTTCTTTTTGATCTTTCAGAGTTTGTCTGATACGGGAAGGTCTGAAACAGATAAGTCAAAGCCCACCTGATGCCCTCTTACATATCCCTGAGAAAAATACACACACCGACAGGATAGAGAGACAAGGTTTGGCAAAGGGACCAAGGGTCCCACCATTTGTCCGAAAACAAAGTTACTAAAGCGGGAAATTCTGACAGCACTGTAAACAGAGGGACGGAAACAAAAGCGCAAGGCAGAAAATGAATGCTAATCAGCCGGATTCTTACAGCTGCTTAGCATCAGTGACCCGAGGCCCTTGCTTTCTCGCCAAGCAGGACTTTTCCTCGTGGTGCTCCTTAAAGTTTAACTGAAAAGGCAGCTTAGTTTTCTATCTGACATTTTGCCGGTTATGCGGAAAGATGGATGACGGTGTGGAGCACTTGGTTTGTTTTTGTAGGGAGTTGGGGGATCTAAGGAGATAAGTTTGTGGTAAGGAGGCTCTTCAAGGGGGGTCTATGAAAGATTTGGTGGTCAAGACTTCACGGCCGAGTTTCTGTACTTTCGTCATAAGGTTAAAAAAATGTCAATTTTTCCGTGTGGAACTGGTGATGGTGCCGAAACTCCAGACCGGCAGAACCCGACCCTGGTCGTTTATTCATGCTGAGCGATAGCTCAAAGTACTCACATGTTGAGATATGGTTTGTTGGGTAATTATTTTTGTGTGAATCGTTTAAACGACCCCTCTCACTATTTACTCTTCAACTTTCAGTATTTTAAAATATTTTAATACCTTAAAACTAGGATGTGCTTTCAACAAATAACCCACGGTTCTGGCTGTTTTAAGCTTTTTCCGAGACCTGTTGACTTATAGCGAAAACAGGAAAACAATTTACATAAAAGGTTTTTCTGATGGAAAATCTTCTCGCAGATAGCCTTCGACAGCGTGATACACATCGAAGGTAGCAAAACACGGCAGGTGAGAAAATAAGCGTGGTTTTGTTCGAAGGGTTAGAATGTACCGTACGAAATTTGGGTCTTCGGTTTTCGAAATATATCGAGTGATTATGTAAGTAGGTTGTGTTAGTATCATAGGTAAGACAGGTTCTTTAAGGCATTAATGATTGACAATTTAAATATTGTGCAAATTCTCCTCCAGCCACGATTTGTATTGTGTTTCCAAAACTAACTGAAATTAAAGGGAAACGGAGGCTGAATCCAGATCGATCCAATCTTCTCCCAGAAACTGTATTGCCTGTTAGTCTAACAAACAAATTATACAATCAATAAATAAGTTGTACGACTTAATTGTGTATAAACGTCGCTCATCTTTCTGAATGAATGAATCTTTTTATGTAGCAATTTCTATAAAATAGAAATAATAAAGTACACAAAGTAAAAAAAAAAGAATATAACTTAAACTGGAATACAAATTTACTCTTCGAACAGATTACACTTCAAACAAACGGACAAGACCTTGATGCGGAGAAAACGCCGCGACCGACAGATTCCTATGTAGCTCGTCAAGTCAAGTTCTAATCAACGGACTTGGTTCCCTACAACGACAAAACTATCGTGACATGCGTGCCGTTAAAGCACGTATGGCCACCTGACACGTTGCCTATGCATTCACTTGAACTGGAAATAAAATAATATACCGACGAGAAATTTTAAATTAGTTCTTCGTTATAGTAGTTATGAGTTTTCACTGCGTAGAGTAAAATACAAATTCTGCGGAATTCTGTGGAAGACGGATCATCTTGGTAAATCGTATAAGTTCTTGTTGGAATCCAATGATTCAGGGAAAAGCATGACCGGACGATTAGAAACATTAGAGCTGTAAGTACAGTCCTAGAAGTACAGTCGACGGTACTCAGGGACAGGCTGTGATACACCGGTCTGTTGCGAGAAACGATACAGCCTGAAAGAGAGTCACTAACCCCTGAAAAAACGTTTGAAACAACCCATGCCCTTTTCTTTCTTTCGGCTTTACTCAAGGACAAAAAGCAGAAAAAAGGAAAGGAGTTCAAGACCTTCGGGCTTCCGCTTCTAAAACACCCATTCGACTCAACTTAGTTGGACAAGCCCCAAATTTATCTCCAACATCACGCTTTTTCACCCCATATTTCTTTCCGAAATAGCCGGCGGAAGATGCATATCCCGGCTAGAAATGTAATTCCATTCCAGACAATAAGGCAACCCTCTTGGAGTGGTTCTAACTGTTACAATCCGGAGTATCCATTAGGCCATTTTCGACTTCGGTCGGATATCATGTTTCACGATACAATAAGACATCGGGTGGAACAAGAAGTTCCGCCTACTGTTTTATCTCTAGATCTCTTTGTAAGAAAGCGGAAATATCTACAAAGCGGATCTGAAAACCCAAACAACTGTATTAATCACAAGAGTCAAATGCGCCAATTATGCTCCGTCACGCGCGTTCTACAGAATCCCTGGTCCCTGGATGGAGACATTATGTAGCCTACCCATCATGAAAATAATGGCAACAGAAAATAAAAGAAAGAATGAATATTTTTTACGCGCTTAAGCAAAAGCAGTGCATTAAAGGACCCCTCTTGCTTGCTGTGCCTTTCATAATATCCCTAGTTCCCTTCTGGAATTGTAAGCTTTTTTTCATTTTTACATATGACTTTTTAGCCCTCTTTCGGCCGAGCCGAGTTCTGTCGATCATGGAACGCCAACTTGCAGCAAGCTTCAGGGTCGCCGAGAACTCTTTCCCTCACAAGGACACGAGAAGCTTCAAAGTATTGTTTTTAATTTTGAAAGTCATGTCAGACCATCAGGTCTATTTTCTCTCTTGGACTTATTTGATTTTGCTTAATTTTCTCATCTTTTTACAACGGCGCGTTCAGTTTTCAAATATTTAGCATCCTATCAAGAAAATCACTGATTTCATGTGGAAAGTAATGGTATTACCCGAAAACCATATTTCTGAGATAGGTCGTTGTGAAAGATCATTTCTAATAAGAGTTGTGCTTTAAGGAAAGAAAAAGTCACAGCAAGTATTCGATCGCGTTGAAAATGTACCATTTCACCACACGAAAGGCTAGTGGAAAGTTTTCTCTTTCGGCTTATTTTGGCGGTTTACAAAAAAAAGTATCATCATCAATATCTATGTTTCCCTACGCAATAAGGAGTCGAGAAAGAATATCTACCCCGCCTACTATTTACCTCCGAGCCTTTTCCCAAGAAAACTTCTAAAAATATCTTTTAACAGCCACCGGTATTACAAAGTGGCATTAGCTATACGTCGTTGCCGAGGGGGTGTTTTTGCCTAAATCCTTCCGAGAACCGAGATACGAATATAACGATAAAGACAACCGAGAGGTCAGAAAGTGACGGTTAGGCATGGGATCAAGAAACGTAGATTGTTTCGTCGTCCCTCTGATTCCTAAGGAAATGTCACTGCTACAATCTCTATGTTGTTCTGAATCCGGGATTCCTCTCCATCCCCCTCCAGTGCCTGCCTCCAGTCTAGATCTAAAAGTGGTAAAATCAGGGCTTATACTTGCCTTTTCCACTAAGCCTTATCCTGACTCCCACATTCTAACCGTGCCACATGATTTCTGGTACTCCTGTCTAACTCCCCCATAGTTGCCGGATCGAGAACCCGAGATTCTTGGCACGGGAATTTGCCAACTGTCAAGTTTCAACCAGACCGAATAGCTCGTTTGAAAGTTATACGTCCAGGATTTTCCTTCCACCCACTCCCCTTCGGATCCGCGAAGTGGCAATGTCTTGTCGGGTAACTGACAAGTCGTATCAGCTCATCAGCAAATACCCCCAACTCGTGTGCCACGAGATCTCCAGCACCCGTCTCAAACTCACCCACAGTAGCAGGATCTGAAATGGAAACATCTGGGACATGCGCTCTTGCCTAGCTCCGAATTTTACCCAGAGCGGTTCACCCGTTCGAAAGTTATAAATGCCGGAAGATTTCGGATCCCCCTCCTGCACTCCCCCTGGGTGTTCGCATTCGGTTTACAACAATGTTCAAGGCATGCAGCAGCCTGACCTTCTCAAGAGGGGCCAAAATATTGCTCCAAACATCGTGGCTGGCTTTCCGTTTTTAGCCATTGTTTAACAGATGTTTCGCAGTCAGCTTGGGTTCAAGGTTTACTTTCAAGTCAATCTCGTCCCCTAATTTGCCTGACAAGTTTCATGGCCCAACTGAAAAAGTCAGTCAATCCTGTCAATAAGATTAGACACCTCCTTTTTCAAAGCAAACACACAATTCAGTCATATCCCACCAGAGTTCAAGTGTTGACTCTGCCGACACAAATGAACGAAAGCCAACTTCACAATCGACACTTTCGCTTTGAAATGGAGGAAGAACAAACAAGGAGAAATCAAACAATCATTCGAACCCTACTGGCACTTGGAAGACCAAACCTTAGGAATAAGTTCGGGAGGAGGGAGGCCCTTCTCGGGAAACTAATAACGATCAAACTTAACAGAGTGGCGACCTAAGTGGATCGGGGGATATGGGCAAGCTAAGACTGTAAGAACCGATGAAAGCGACAACCTGGAAGCATGCAACGATGCAACCTAAAACATTTATACCCATATCCATATGTGAAAGGAAAATAAATTCGTGGACCTCGAAGAGATAATCCCGAAATAAAACAAGGGCTGAGTAGGCGTGTTCTAAAGGTGTGGTAATACGATAGCTCCGTTCCTTACTCTTTTCACTGGTTCGCATAGCTTCCAGATCTCATAATCGAACAATCGCAGTCAAAATCTATTGCCGGTCCTAATGCACTAAGCTCATCTCAATATTTGCATCCAATTCTCGCATCGCTATCGCACGGAAGCCAGGTTCAAGCATGTTTCTGGATGTCCAGATTGTTTCTCAAATCTTGCCAGGAAACCAACAAATGTGGTAGAATTTGGACAACAAAAAATCTGGCAAGAAACCGGGAGAGGATTAACTGGAGCAAACAATATATTCATGTTTTACCTGGTAATCATATGAAATTCCAGAGATCACCAGAAACCGCCCTTCCGCGCGAGGCATAAGGCTGTCGTCGGTCTTTTGCCACCATCGGAAAACTGGGGTTGGGCTTGCATCGGCTTGACATTCGAGTCGGGTCGATCCACCTACCGGGACAATAAGACTACCATCCATTGCTCCAACAATAGTTACTTCTGAAGGAGGATCTGAAATGGAAAAAAACACTGTAGCATGAAGAACAGATAATGATAAGAACCTTTGTATGTCTGCCACTGCGCCAAGCAAAAATCCGTCACCACGTTCCGTATTTAGGTTACTGCCAAACAACAAATTCTATAGGTGATCCACGGCTTTTCGCACATGAAACTCTATTATTTGAAACGCTTTGTGACAACTAAATGGAAACCGGATTGTATAGGAATCTACGTGGCTAAAACGTCAACCATTCCTTAACTATATTTACCGGTAGAAGGTGAGAGAAGTGCCTTGATAAAAAAAGAAAAAAATTCATTTACTCGGCTTTTTCAAAATAGCGGGTTATAAATAAACTACATACGTACTTACTAAGTCTCTATTCGGATGGACACGTGAGTGCAAAGTAACGGAAAAAAATACTCAAAGAAAGAAAATATTGACTTTTTGACGATTGGCATTTTGAGTGCATTTACGGAAAATGTCGGCCAAAGATTAGCGAATATTTTAAAATATGGATAAGAACACCCCCACACCCTGCACGAAACTCCACCTTGGTGAAATGGTTAATAATTCAGTCCTGTGGAAACTAGTACAATCGGGACAAAAGTAATGGTGAGAGGAGCTCCGCAGGAATTGAGTATGCTCCAAATAACCCCACAAAAATGGTATCATCATCGACAACGAGCAAAATTTGTGGGTGACATTAACGGGGGGCACTTAGGTGTCTCCCCTCGCTCTAACGCAGAGGTAGCCAATAAAAGATGGGGTCTGTCACATTCATCTACGAGAAGTTTAGAACTGGAGAGCGTTACAGGCGCGATCTTTCCCATTCCCCTATCCCAAGAGAGTCGGTCCAGAATTCTCAATCTAGTGGACTAATTATCCTCCCTATCGAATCCAGGGAACTGTTTTTACCGACAATTTGCAATATTCATCCACAAGAACATCGAAGTAATTATCGAACGCAGCGGGGATGGAGGTGGGGGTTGAAGGGGATAGGGATAAGCGCAGAAATTAAAGGTATGCCAGTAAATTTTGGTATTGGCGACGACAGGATAAGATAGTAGGTATAAAGCAGAAAAAGCCACGGCTTTCAAATTCTTTGATATTATGGCTGGTTCCCCCACTCTCTGCTCCCACCACACTCCGAGGAAATCTCGCCAAAATCGCGTATCATGAAGTTCGAACTGGTAAAATGCAACATGGAGGGTTACCGCTGCCCGGCACTTCCGTAGAAGGCAAGAACCATTTAGTGCCTATTTACGTTCGTTTTTGAACAACCCTTGTTGTTTTTTATGTCCAAAGATTGACGGTTGGGCGAGTCGATCTCTTTTTACAAGCAAGAAATCAAATTCTGCAAAAATTTGTCGGCCAAACACAGAAGAAATCGAAATATGTATGCTTTTGTCAGGCCTCGGGTGTTCTCTTTGGCACATCGGATTCTTTTTATACAGAAGAAACTAAATTTCGTCTGCTTTTGTCGGGTGTCGGTCGACTAGACGGCACATCGGGTCTGCAATCATTTTTTCGGGTGCACCCGGTAAGTTTAAGACTCGTCGGCACACCAATTTATTTTCAAACGTAAGAAATCTAGTTCTGTACAGTCTTGTTACCTATGCTTACACGTCCCACGTTTGCCAGTCGTGAATACACCAATAATATTATTTTACCCATTTGGGGTATGTGCAGTGCTTTTTTGAGATTAGTCAGTTCTGGCAAGACTCCGTTAACTCCGAATGAGTTCATTTTTTTTTCAAGCTCAACTTTTGCTTATTATTAATTTTTAATATATAAATATTCACTTACGCAAGACGAACAAAGTGGCGAATTAATGGAAAATAATAATAATAACTGTATTTAAAAAAAGTCCAAGGGCCATATATAGGGCCAAATTGCCAATAGATACAGGCGCAAATAGCCTATGTTTAACGGCAGAAAACTATCGTTTAGGCCTGCACACTGAACTTGGGCAAATTTACTCCTGATTCGGTCGATAGTGCCGAATTATCAATCAATCAATCGTTTGACTGACTGATTCATCTGAATCAAAGGAATTGATTGATTAATCTGAATTTTGGGTTGTCGTGCACGCAGAGCACACTGAGCCGTTATTACCGAGCCCCGGAGAAAAAAAATACAAAAACCCCGTAGATAAGTTAAACCGTTTCAGTGTATTTAAGTATCAAATGTAAAAATAAGCTGCCTTTTCAGTCAAACTGAACTTTTTTTTTTCTAACCTTACTCCTTTTAGAACACATGCACTTCGAAGTTCCTGGAACAAAACTTAATGATCCCGGTCCACGCAGCTGACATGGTCCGAAGACAAATCTCATTGCCTCCCTTTTGGCAGAAAAAGGGTTGAATCACTTCTGCGATAAAGGGACTTTCCAGAACCGGAAAAGAGTGAGATCATCCTCAACGTGCGAGCGTAATTGGGACGAGTGGTGGAAGACAAGTCGTGCAGAAAAGCATTTTTACAGTTCATTAGGACTTACTTTTATTAATGACCTGGAAATGGGGGGACTTCTTGGCCAACTTACTACTTACTTCCCCCAAGAGAAAGATGGAGAAAAGTGGTTTCGCTGGGATAAACACAGGGAAAGTTTTTGAGGGTTAAGAAAGTAGAAAGCAAGATCAGGGATCGATTTCCAAGAATAGATACTTAAAGGAACCCTCGCACTATTTACTCATCAACTTACAGTATTTTAAATTATTTGAATACTTTAAAACGGTGCTGTGCTTTTAACAAACCACCCACGGTTTTCGGCTGTTTTAAGCTTTTTCCGAGGACCGTTGACTTGTAGCGAAAACAGGGAAACAATTTACATAACCGGTTTTTCTGACGGAAAACTTGTCGGAGACAACCGTCGACAGCGTGATACACATCGAAGGTAGCAAAATACGGCAGGTGAGAAAATCACCGTGGTTTTGTTAGAGGGGTTGGAATGTATTGTACGAAATTGGGGTCTCCGGGTTTAGAAATTTATGGAGTGATTACGGAAGTAGGTTGCATTAGTATTATAGGTAAGACAGGTCATTTAAAACTTCGGAAAATATTAGGTGAGGATGGAATGTTATACAAGGGACCTTCACCATGACAAATAAAGGATCAGTGCTTTTCTTTGGTTGTCTTTACTTGGCCCGGCCATGTGGGCCCTGGACTGACTACGTGTGTGACTACGTGTACTGTCTATGTCTAGCCTGCCTATACTGGCTGGAAACTCTCCGACATTGGGGTATTCGACTTTCTAAATTTATTTTAAATCCACTTTTGGTTTGTTTGTCACGGTTAAAGCCGATATCTGAAATCCACGTCAGCAACATTGTGAAAATTGCGAAACTTGTTATTCACAATTGTAGTTTTGTCACCATTTTTTTGTATTATTAGTTAAGTACCGTGATATACGTTCTCCGGATTTTTCTTCGCAGACTAAGGTCGCAAAGGTCTGCTGCTGGACCTAACCTAAAGCAGCAACTAGTATTTATAGTATCTACATCCGTGCGAGATACGAACAAAGTTTTGTACTGGGGTTTGTCGGGATCGACTAAAAAGAGGCACGTCACGACAGGACGTGCTGCAGGTGGCACGAGCACTAACAAGATTAGCAAGTAGTAGAAGTAAGTGTATTAGTTAATTTGTTTCTTGTGTGTCTGTGTATTTTGTAAATTGTACTCCTTTTCTAGCTTTTAGCTATTCGGATTAAACTTGATTGATTGATTGATTGACTTGATTGAACTAGGTGTTCAATCAAGTACTATTTATTATCTATTTCCATTTCTTGACTATTTGTTTATTATGACGAAACAAAAACAAGAATCTGCTAGTGAAATAAAGAGATTGTCATTGGCAGAGCGAAAAGCTTCTAACTTACATTTTTGGAAAACAAAAAAAAAATGACTTAAACTAGATAAGTCAGCTAGAATATCCTTCAGTGAATTATCGGTCCTCATCTTTAGCTTGAGGGCCGAAGGTCATCCTTAGCTTGAGCCGAAGATGTATTTTATTTCCCTCTGATTTGGTCTGAAATAAACGATTGCAAATAACCAAAAACTGTCTCGAAAAGAAATACGAGTAATGCTTACATTTAACATCGATAGTGGTTTCCACAAGCTCTGACGAACCAATAGCGTTTCTTGCTTCGCAAGTGTACGAACCAGCATGACTTCTATCCACGGGCTCGAACTCCAGACTTTCCTGAAGACCCAAAATTTCGAGACTACCCACCTTCCTCCAGATGATAGTCGCAGGGGGATTGGCATCTGCCTCGCATAAGATGCTGGCACTATCAACACCCTCCTCCAAGTCGTTGGGAAGGCTGGTTTGTAGGGATACAACTGGGGCATCTGAAAAAAAAATGTAAACAAATTAAATGATACTACAAACTATTTGTGACTTGTAATAACACGACAAGGCCCTAGGGCCATAACAATTCGTGCAAAATACTACTACAACTCCAACATCCCCCAGCAACACCCAGTTGTAGTCGTGATTTGTTGATGGAAGCAAGTTCTACATGAGTAGTTGGATAAAAACGAATTTTTAATATATATCTATTTTAACTAATATTTATTTTAGTAATGTAACGCAATGTTTTGTTAGCGCTAGTTTTGAATCAGAAGCCTATATAGTTAAACAAGACACCTATTTAATTTCTTTCCTTTACTCCGCTTTTTCGAAAAGGCGGGTTACAAATGAATTACTTACTTACTTACTAGCATTATTGGACGCCTGTTTGCACACGATGGTAGTTATGACAAGTTTAATTTGCAACAAGAGCCTACATTGATACGTTTCCAAAATTATTCCAAGAAAGACGAGAAACCAACATTCGGCTGCGTCCGGGTTACGGTTCTAGTGATAAATGATTGACTGACGTCTGAGCTGTATCAGAACCTGGAGTTGCTACTCTTCTTTGTTGGTAACTTTCAGTAGCCGCCAGCCAGCCCAGATTTCAGACATGAAACAGTCGTGTCATAAACAGCAACGAATTTCGACCAAGAACAGAAACAAAATGAAAGGAAACATTATGAAATATTAGCAAGAATATGATGAATTCTGAAACTCGCTTATACTGCAGCTAATAAATGACAATTCACTATGCTCAAGGAAAGGAATTAAGAATCCAGGCGTTGCCGTACTGGCCATAACAATTCGTGCAAAATACTACTACAACTCCAACATCCCCCAGCAACACCCAGTTGTAGTCGTGATTTGTTGATGGAAGCAAGTTCTACATGAGTAGTTGGATAAAAACGAATTTTTAATATATATCTATTTTAACTAATATTTATTTTAGTAATGTAACGCAATGTTTTGTTAGCGCTAGTTTTGAATCAGAAGCCTATATAGTTAAACAAGACACCTATTTAATTTCTTTCCTTTACTCCGCTTTTTCGAAAAGGCGGGTTACAAATGAATTACTTACTTACTTACTAGCATTATTGGACGCCTGTTTGCACACGATGGTAGTTATGACAAGTTTAATTTGCAACAAGAGCCTACATTGATACGTTTCCAAAATTATTCCAAGAAAGACGAGAAACCAACATTCGGCTGCGTCCGGGTTACGGTTCTAGTGATAAATGATTGACTGACGTCTGAGCTGTATCAGAACCTGGAGTTGCTACTCTTCTTTGTTGGTAACTTTCAGTAGCCGCCAGCCAGCCCAGATTTCAGACATGAAACAGTCGTGTCATAAACAGCAACGAATTTCGACCAAGAACAGAAACAAAATGAAAGGAAACATTATGAAATATTAGCAAGAATATGATGAATTCTGAAACTCGCTTATACTGCAGCTAATAAATGACAATTCACTATGCTCAAGGAAAGGAATTAAGAATCCAGGCGTTGCCGTACTGCATCTAGTTGGTTAGCAACGGGATTAGCCACTTGCGACTAGCTACCTGAAGGAAGTCAATGTGAGTGAATGCATGTTATTTGATTTATCAAATGCCTTTATTTGAACATTGACGCATCCAAAGCTACTTTTCCGCATTATGATGGTTTAAATAATCATTTATGTTTTTTGTTCATAGATGTGCACACATATATCTTCATTGTATGCATTCGTTCTGAAAACTTCCTTTCGGGATCCATTCAGCTCTCTGCACTTACATATCATAGGTAGACACTCACATTAATCAATTTTCCGATCCGACCATCTGGGGGGGGGGGAGGTGGATGGAGTGGGAATCCGGAAAATTGAGTATTACGTAACTTTCGAACGGGTGATCGGATTGGAATAAAACTTAAGAAATGAATAGATGACATATCTCTGATGTCCCATTTGAAGTCCCGACCGGATTCGACAGCTGCGGACAAGTTGGGGAGGGGGGACCGGAAATCTCGAGAAACGGTTAGAATTGAGGGACCGGAGTGAAACTTGCTGGGAAGAACACGTATCTGATCTAGATTAATCGTTCACACAATTATACTGGATCCGGACACTTTGAGGGGGGGGGGTGGGGTGGAGAGGCGTTTCTCGGAATTCCGGTGATGGGGGATTTGGGGATTTTCACGACGAAACCTGGCAGGCATATCAGGGACCCGATGAAACTGACTTTGAGATAAAAAGGATCCGATCATCGTGGAGGGAGTAGCGGGAGGGGGAATCCGGAATAATGTCTCATGCGTAACTTTGGAACGGGCATCTCTAGCAAAAAACTGCATCTCTAGCACCCTTAAAGTGCGCATCTTAACCGAAAAGTGAAACAAAGATTTTTGATCAAACAATACATTCTCGTGATTTCCAAGGTCCGTGGTCATTCTTTTCTCAAGGGTTTTGCTTAGAAATGATCAGTCCAAACCCACAAAAAGGCAGATTCTATATTTCATCCTCTCAACCAACCTTGCAAGTGTCATATGAGCTTATATCTCTTGTTATTGAGCAAACACCTATCGTGGCTTACGTTGCACAACCCACTGCTCCAGCAGATACAGTTGTTCCCCCCCCCCCGCAGCAAACAACGTAATGATGATTATGCTATTATATTTCCTACTGGCTTCTAAATCTTATTATCTACCAAGCAGATTTAGGAAGGTATATATTTAGAAATTACAAATGCGCAAGATTATGTGGTGGAACAAGATACACTAGCTAATTTTTTTTTTTCAATCAAGTTCTTACCAAGACCAGGACTTTTCAATCCAGCCCAGTCTCCAGCTTTTACTTCAGACAACCCACACCTTTTCTTATGAGAAAAGATGAAGGTCAAATCAAGCTTTAACATATCAAACGTTTGCGAGGAGCTAAAAGAATTAAGGAGGGAGCTTTTTGAAGTGGAAACTGGGGAAAGTGGTTGATGCGATGGTTGAAAGAAAACCGTTTGCAGGAATCAATATTCGGGGAAGTTTCGTCTATTCGCGTAAGACGCATGCTAAAAACGTTTAAGACGTAAGACGCATGCTAGATTTTGCCCCGGGTTTCATTTCGTTTTGTTGCTTTTTAACAATGTGTAAATTTCTTCTGTTTTTTAATTTACCATCAAGACTTTAGAGTAAAAGACTTCAGCAAATTCATATTAGTATAGGAAGCAACATATTTAGCACGGAAGATTAGAAAAAAAACAAAAAAGACATTAATAAAAGAACAAAAAAGAACTTAAAGTTTGTTATTGCCAAGTTGTTGCTAAGGTATTAGCTGATGATTCATTATGTGCATGAAAGAAAATGATGAGTCGCAGCATCAAATTGACAAGCGAGGCCGCCTACCTATGGTAAGAGAATTCAGGGAAACTCTTTTGTAGCCTTTTTCGGCTTTTTTCATCTTTCAGTTCACATCTGTAATGTTATCCATAATCTCTTAGTACTGGCTGGTGAGCAAAAAAGAGGTTCAGCCGCCAACCCACTAAGGGAAACTCTTTTGTAGCTTTTTTCGGCGTTTTTCATTTTTCAGTTCACATCTGTAATGTTGTCCATGATCTCTTAGTACTGGTGGGTGAGCAAAAAAGAGGTTCAGCCGCCAACCCACTAGGCTACTACACGACGACCTAGAAAAAGTCGCGACGTCTTTTTCGGCAAAACTAAGATGAAACAATATCCTGAGATGGTTGATTTTCTTGTGTTTCCACTAGAGCAAGACTGAGAGTATCCAGGTCTTACAAGGCCCTTCTGGCTCGCCCTAATTGGTCTGGACGGGTCCTCAAGGGAGCAAGTAGCCTAGCGTATTCCAAGGGAAGACGACATCTCCAGACGTCTTAAATTTTTTAAGTTTAGGTCTCTGAAGGTCCGAGCGGGCGGAAAACCAGAAAGAAATAATAATAATAAAAAAAAGTCGAATGCCACATCCGGAAACAGTCTATGACACTTAAAGCACGAAGGCAATGTCGAAGATGCAGTTAATGTTGAACCGAATCAACAGCTTTCAATGTAGGAATAAATAGGATTTCAACTCAGTTCAGTAATGAATTAAACTTTTGTTTCGTGATGTGCCACTTTTTAATATTACTAATTCTTTTCCGGTTACTATTATACGAATGTGGAAGAGCAATGAAAAGTCAGTCAAAACTGTACTAGCCAAACGAATACACTCGCGGTAGCAGAGAAGTAATGAGATTTGATGTGATTCAACTGGCAAATTCGGAAGCAAATGTTGATACGAGTAGGAAACCAGGAGCGCTGTTAAGTCCAAAACACGCCAGTAACCTTCAGGAAGAAGGAGTAAGCGTGCCCGTACGACTCAAACTCAACGACTCAAATCCTGTGTCAATCAATTACCGCGATCTTTGGGCGCAGATTTGACACCACTTCTGCCTTTCTTCCGCTAGCTACCCGGAGAGGCCGGAGATTTTTCATCGGCAAGGAGAGATAGTCATCAAGAGTATAGCGACAAGCTTTTAACTTGCAGCTTTTTGGAAATACTCAGTAAATAAATTAAGAAATATGAGCTCAGGGGAATAACCGACTTATCCAACCCGACATTCAAAAATACTGAAACCATTTTCCGCGTCAAGTAGTGAACGTCGGCTCACTCTTGCTCACCCCTGTCACTGGCTGCACCAATAATCAATTTGTAAATAGAATTTTGAATTTGTGTTTTTGTTTGTTAAATTTGAGCAGTTAAAAGGGATTATAGATGAATAAATGGGAAAAAATGGGGAATAAAATCCTCTATCTATGTATGATTTATGATGTATTGTTCCATAGTTGTTTTGAAATATTGTTAAGATAGAGTATTTTATTTTTAGGGCATTTATTGGGTGGTTTGGGAGGTTGGAATGTTGTTCTGGTTAAGAAGAGCCGTAAAAAAAAAAGAAAAAAAAGTTTTTTATTTATTTTTGGTAATTTTGGTCACGGTGGAAGGGGTGCCCTATGCTGGAAGGGCACCCTGTGATACCGGCTGAGCCATTACTTTAATGTGAATGATATGGTTTTGATTGTAGGATACGGCTATTTTGAGTGTAATTGTTTTAACTGCTCAAATAAAATTAAAAGATTGATAATAATTTAAAGTAGGAAATAAATTATAATTAGAATTTAGTGTAAGAGTAAAAAGAGTAAAGTGTAGGTTACGTATAGAGATAAGAAATTTGAGTTGTGATGATAAAGAAAGTTGCGTCACTGAGTGGAGTGGAGGTGGAATTAAAAAAAATCTTCTTAAAAAAAAAAAAAAAAAAAAAAAAAAATAATCAATAAACTTTCACCTTTTCACCCTTTTTTCAGTTTCTGTTTTAACAGTCTGGTTCCGTGTGTATTCTCTTTACTCTCTCTTCTTATTAAGAATGTGTTTGCTATTGTTTATTTACGTATTATTACCCACTTGTGTGCACATTTCTTTGCGTTTTGTTGAATATTAATTGTCATCAAACCTTAAACTAAGCAAAAATATTTTAAACTCCAGTGTTAAAAAAAGGCCAAATCACAATCCTGTGGCTGCACCAAGCATCAAGTTAGGAGACACAAAAATCACAGAAACCTGCAACATGACACGGCTTGAGTGCAGCATACAGATGTCCAAAAGGACTGTTGTTGCCTAAGGTAGCAGAATGCTGCAATGTGTCATACATTATCATTTCTTCGACTAAGTGAGCAAGAATTCTGCGATCGGTTCTTTACCATTAAATAAAAAATGAAGCATAAAAGCTGAGGCGTATAATTATGGAGATGATAAAGCGAGATTTCTAGTTAATAGTTGGCGAAAAGGACCTAGTTTCATAGGCACCAGAATGCCACTGTTTTTTTTCAGCCAAAACACTGAAAAGGACATAACACTAAAAACCAGAGCAAAATAACCCTAGGGACTAACGCCAAGATTTGAAAAAACTGACACACACTCGAATAGAAGCGACACTAGCACCACTAGTGATAGAGAACGTCCCTGCTGTAACTCAATCAGTCGTGCACCAGCGTTGGCTACAATAACTTAAAACTTTGAACACTGCAAAAAAACATACAAGCTCCCCTGTTTATTTGATGTGCGTAGATCGTGTCTTAGCTTCACTATAAATTTCTGAACCCACAAGTTTGTCTCGCTTTAAATGCCACAAGCGTAGTGGGCGGCGCTACAAGTATGGCTCGATTGTGAAACATGGAAAGCAAAGGTCTTGGCGCTACTCCCTAGTGTTATTTTGCTCTGCTAAAAACTGGCCGACCAGTGGACCAACGGGTAGATCGGTTTTGTATTATCTCACAGCGTTGAGAGCGCACAATCCCCTCGTTTCTATCTTTCATAACCCACCCACAGACGCATAATGCATCTCTTTTTAGTGAGCACTCAAGGGTACATTACATATGTTAATATTTACTTGGATCTGAGTCAAAACATACATCCACTGCAAGAATTTCCATATGAATAAGAGTTTCAATCGCACAAATGAGCGGCCTTTTATGGAAAACGTGCCACTAGAAAAACAAGTGATGACAATCGAAGTAGAAAGGAGAGAGAGACTCAGGCCAATTTGTTGATGGAATCGGGAAAGCCCTTCATCTCACAACCAGAAGGTCGAACTACAAAGGGATTGTAGATGACAAACCTAAACCATTCTCAAGGCCCCAGCACACGACGCAAGGAAACGAAACTTCTTTTTCGGCTAGCAAAACCGTCGAGGCGGTATGTGAGACCATTTGTCCCTCAAGACGATCTGGTTGGGATGATATTTTTAAATGTTTCGAATATGTTCGAAATATGGTGTGGCGTAACCTTGACTAAACGGAAACTATTTTACTCTGTTATAAATTTCACGGTATAAGCTTCTGGACAAATCTTCACATTTTTCAGAGCTACCATAGTATACCATAGTTAATAGTATCGTCAAACATACTACCCATCTTTTCTTGATTTTTTAGTAATTTTTAGAGTTTGTTCTAGTTTTAATATTTTTATTTTTATTAATGTGAAAGAAGCAAATAAAAGAAAATAAAGACATTTACAGGCATTCTAACTCTTTTTAGTCTCTTACTTTCGTTCCGCATTCCTTATTTCTTTGAAATGTTCCTAAAATATTCGCCATGTGCATAGGTTGCAATAAATTGACTGGCGGAAATCCATAATGAGCTGATAAAATGTGTAAAAGACTGGTTGAGTAAGCTAGCACAATCGAGGAAAACGCCAACAATAAACGCGTTCTTAAATTTTCAGAAGACTAAGGGCAGAATTATTCTCCGAGACTCAGCCAGCAAAGTAATCCTGCAAAGACACCAATCACACAAGTTTTAGTTTTTTTTGTTTGTTTTTTTAGCTAATACTCTTTATTGTACAAATTTATTATTTGCACAAATTTATAATTTATTATTTATTTTCTTCATTTACTCCGCTTTTCCAAAATGGCGGGTTATAAATAAATTACTTACTTACTTACTTAAACCAATTTGACATGCTAAACTACATGAACACACCTTTTGTAACCCTCTTAACATCCTTTATACATGTAGCTGATACTTCTGACTGCAGGAAAGCTCGAATGGGCCTGTGGGGGCAGAAAAAAAAACTTCACTTTACATTAATTTTCACATACTTTTTGAAGAAAGAGAAGAAAACTGAAAGAGGAAGAACAAAAAGAAATGAAGGAAGAAACCGAATAAAAAAAACAGTAGCAACACACAGTATTCCTTTAGCCCAAGCTGACTGCGAACCATGTCTGGTACTGCTAAATGGATTAATCAGCTAAGGTGATGTTTCGACCCTTCTTGGCAAGACCCTTGCGTTAGGTACCTCTTAAGGTATGTAAAACTATGAACTTGTATAATCTGGAAGATGAACTTGGATAGAAAGTTCATAAGTTCAACCAAGGCCAAATAGAATCCCAGCCGACTAATATGATTAGATCCACCAAACACCGATGAGTAATTGCACTGGACCCCTCCCCCACTCAACGGAAATCATGCCAAGCAATGAAACACTGTCCAGCAATTACGTACATTATTAAGAAATTCTGATCTTGTAACCGAATATAGAACTGAGTCTTGAGCTGGACAGCTGCCACCAACATGATAAAGAGCCATTGAGCCAATCAATTGCGGAAATAAGAAATAATCGACCCTCCGGCAATATACAATGCTGGAGACCTCCCTCGGAGGGTGGATGATCAATTAACCTCAGGGAGAAATTTGTCACGGACTTAGGCTGCTACCGGCCACGAAGACTGGGCTTTATTATGTTGACGATCAGATGACCACTTTGAACGAAGATAATCGACATGGTCCAGAGACGATGGCAGCTGACGGGAATGAAAGATGGAGCGAGGATACCCCCCCCCCTTCCATTTTTATTAATACTTCTTTCAATTACGACCAACAAGGCAGTAGGTAGGGGGGAAGTACAGTAAGGTATGCTTATTTGGACGTCGCCTTAAGCTCGTAGAAGAAAGAACTAAAACCCATACCAGGAAAGGATGTTTATTCCATTAATGTTCCCGTCACGTTTCCTCCTTTTTTGGCACTTGCAGCTTCGCTCACGTGCAATATACGGATCACTTTTCGGTCGGTCTGTCAGGCCGCTCTTCTCGAGTTAGGGGACGATGGGACTTGGCAGGCATATTAGGGACTAGACACATTTAACTTAAGAACAGTTGTTTTTCAAGTTTGACCATCGTGGGGGGAGTGGAGGAAGGGGTAATCAGGAATCTTGAGATATGTCCAACTTTTAAACGGGTGATCGAATCTTAATGAAACTTGATATTCGGAAAGAAATCATATCTCAGATGTCCCATTTCAAGTATGGACAGGATTCGATCAATGTCGGGGAGTCGAGGGGGAGGGGGTAGGGGAATTTGGTGGCACGCTTAGGACGTAGCGATTGGGATGACACTGCATGGGAAGAACAAGCATAAGCCCTAGATACATCCGTGACAGAACCCGACCGGATTTGGTCACTCTGGGAACAGTTGGAGGGGGGTCCGGAAATCCGGTGATCGCGATTTAAGGTACTTCCAGATGTGCTAAGACGATGAAACTTGGCTTGATCATTATAGACTTGCCAAGATTGGCTTAAAAGTTGTCACTTTCCAGATCGGACCATCCCTTAGAGTACTGATTATAGCAGCAAAGTACAAAAAATACTTTAAGCTAAATCTACATTTTCTTGATCTCCATTAGCCCATGATCGTTTTTGTCGCAAGGAATTGTTTAGAGATGAATTTTAAGCACCCTTAAAGTGTGCGTCTTAACCAAAAAGTAAAAAAAAGGAATTTTGACCAAACTATATATATTCATCATCCTAAAGTACCCAGGATTATTTTTGCCTCAAAGCAGATTACAACTGAATTTCTAGCGCCCATAAAGTGCGCGCGCATCACAGCCAAGTGTAAAAATAAAATACTTTTTACCAAGCAATACATTCTCGTGATTTCCAAGGGTCCATCATCATTCTTATCTGAAGAGTTTGTTTACAAATGATCACAACAAACCCACGAATTGGCAAATTCCCTACTTTCATCCTCTTAGCCAGCCTTGCAAGGGTCATATGAGCTTCTAGCTCTTGTTTTAAATTTTGCTGTTGAGTCGGTTAACTGCCACCTGGTTTTCTTGCAGAATTTTAATCTTCTGCTAAGTGGAATGTAGCTAGGAAGATGGCGGGTCAAATCAACCGACATCTCAAAAAGAAGAAGCACATTTGTAAATCCGAAATAAAATCAAATTACAGTTTCAACTCAAATTTTTTGCCAGGACAACCCTGAAATAGTTGGCATTAGATGATATTAGGTTTGTTGTTTTTCCTTTCCATTTTTGTCTGTTTTCTAACCAGTATTGAACCAGTTAGGAAAGTGTTCAATTAATAAGCATACCTCTACTTCACAACAAAATCTTTTCGCAAAAAATTCCAGCAAGCAAGCTAGCCACATTTTCCTGTTGCATGACTATATCTCAGCTCCTCAGATCGCATTTCCCATCTCGTCCACTTTCCTAAGAAATGGTTCTCCAAACCTCCACAAAATGAGAAATTTCTTAAGTGGAAACAACTACCTCGCTTCTTGTTTCCAGCACTTTCAGGTCGAAAGTAGAAAATAATTTCATCCAGACAAGAGCGAAGCTGTTGCCCAGAGACGCCGGAGATTACGTGAGGATTTGAAGTCGGGGAAATTTTGAGTAATTGATACGATGCCGACGGGATCCTGTTGGATTATGAGTTCGACATTTACCTTGAAAGAAGTGGAAAGAGGGGAGTAATAAAATGAAACGTTCCGGGGGGAGGGGTTGCTAAGCTGCGAGGCGTGATGCGACAACAAATGTATTCCACGGCTCAAAGGATTCAAATATGAAAGCCTAGGGATGTAAGTACTATAATTGGGATAACCAGCAGAAGAAATGAGGATCAAGCCGTTTTCAAGGAAAGGGTTAGGGGGTTTGAACTCGTTGAGATATGTTGTTCATGAGTGTACATCTAACTGTCGCTCTACTCCCCCTGGTTCTATGTCAACGAAAGAAACTCCGAACCATTTCTGGGCTGTTTTCAAAAAACATTTTGACCGATTTTTCGACTAACTTTATTTCAAATCTTCCTGACGTCATCTATTTTCCGGAATTCATTCTTGCGCTCTAATTTCGAACTTCACTCTCAGAAATTTTAACAACAGATAGCATGATCTTTTTCTGATCTTTTTGAGTATTAAGATTCTCGCAAATATCGATAGTGTTATGATATGTTATGAATTATCTTTCGAGCCAAAACTTCTGTTATGATCTTTTTGAGTATTAAGTTTCTCATATCGATAGATAAAATGTGAGCAGTGATTTGCAGTCACCTATGGCTGGAGAAGTCTGCTACTACTGATTGTTTTGGAACGTCATATAATGGTCGTCATTAGTTACGTTATTAAACGTCTGGAGGAACCCACCTGTCTTACAAAAAGGAAATATAAGACATCAGTCAACTCAAAAGATTTCGCCAAAACTATGGGGATTCTAAAGGTTTGCAAACAGACTTTGATCTAAGCTTTCATCCTCTTGTCAAACAAGCATGTCGTTTGAAGCAGCTGAAACCGCACACAAAGGAAAACTGAAAAGTTGTAAAATAATTCTTTTCATTTCATATTTTGGCAAACAACACGTCTTTACTTTCGCTTGGAGGAAAATAAAATTAAATCTGCTCTGCGTTATCTTTTCCAAGAGCTTCAAATGACTGCTGCTGCATCCAGCGATGTCCTAAGAGCCCCCGTCGGAGTCTTAAGCGCCATATGCGACTCTGCCACAGCGGGATTATAAAGGATCTTTCTTACCTATAATACTAACTCAATCAACTTTCGTAATCGCTCCACTCATTCCTAAACCCTAATTTCGTAAAGTAGGCTACATTAAAATGTAGAGACCCCCCTAACAAAACCTCGCCGATTTTCCTTGTTTTGCTACCTTCGATGCATACACCGTCAGAAGTTTCATAACGGATAATACGAGGATGCGCGGTTTCAACAGATAATGCATTAACAGCTAACACTTCGGATGTTATCTCTTGTGTTTCAAAATGTTATGCATAATAAGCATTACCATCAGAAAGAACAAAAAAAACGCCAAAAATTGTCTGCTGAATTTTCCGACAACATCACGATGAGGAATAAAGTCAATAGATGCCTTTTTGGCTCTTACTAACAAAGCTTGTTATGCAGAACATTTGATGCAGAACATTTTCAAACATTACGCATTATCGACTGAAACCACGCATCCTCGTATTATCTGATATGAAACTTATTATCACGCTGTGGACGGCTGTTTGTAAGAAGCTTTTCCATCAGAAAAACGGTTATGTAAATTTCCCCTGACGTCAACTGGCCTGGAAATAGGATCGTTGACGTTAAAACAACCCAGGCCGTGGGTATTTTGTTGAAAGCAGAGAGTAGCTTATAGTAGTAAACATTTTAAAAATAATGGAACTTAAAGAGTAAATAATGCGAGGCGTTCTTCAAGATAACAGTTCCAAAGGCAGGGGAAGTATACGTATGCACATTTGCATAGGTTCAGCCGTATCAGGATTTTCAGCTCTGCTGAGGTAAACTTTTTTATATATATAAGTAGTATATAGTATGTTATATGTAGTATAATCAGCCGGTACTGGTTAGAAAGTTCCCAGGACATTTTCGACGAACATTTCTACTCAGTGTTTCCCACTGCCTGTATATTTTACGGAACGTGAAGTTAACGGCGACTAAGAAACGAAAAGACGCATCCCACACGCAGCTGTGTGTCGTGCTCTGTGTCATGTGGCGAACCTGGTCATTGGTGTCATATCTAGACGCGTGGAAAACGGCGTGCTCCTTCATCCATGTCGGAACACCAACTGCTAGAGCTATTATGATGCGTGGAGAATCCATATGGGTTTTGACAAGAATGGCTGCCACGGAAACGTAATACACCGTACGACGAAACATATTTGAACTACTCGACGATGCGACCATCGTCTGTGTCCCCTGGATTGTCGGTTGGATCAAGCAGACCATCTGACTGCTCATAGATCTTTAAGACCCAAAGACGAGGGCTTTCAATTCACTCGCACCACGCCAGATAAAGCCAGGTCAGAAATAGTAGCAAACTAAACCACTGGTGAGGTATTATCGGAAGTGGAACACCTGCGTTGTATCAGAATCTCGCTGGCGGTCCAAGACAGTTACCAAATGGCCAACTGACCTCTGCGGACAGAACCTCTGCCACGAGCATATGACACACCGTGCGACAAAAGCTATTCGAAGTACTAGACGACGTGACCAACGTCAGGGTCCCCTGGATTGTCAGTTAGATCGCGGAGACCATCTGACTGATCACAGATTTCTAGAACAAAAGAGAGCCTTCACTAAGAGCTTTAAAGTTCCCTCCAACCACTCCAGACCAAGCCAGGTGAGAAACAGAAGCAAGTTATACAACTAGTGAACCATCATTCGAGTCTGAACACAAACAGGAATTCGCTGGCGGCCGTAGATAGTTACCAAGTCGTTGGACAACTGACACCTGCGGACAGGATTTCACTCCTTTTGAAGAAAATTTGCCAACCGAAACCAACTTCCACCACGATACACTAATTATCACAAACACAAGGGAGCATACTTTTCCTCAGTCAACACACGTGACGGGACTACCAAAAGCTAATAGACTTCACTTCAACCCAAAGTACCCTCCAGTGTCCGATAACCCGCGACAGCAGATTATGACACAACCTCTTGCAAGAATCCAATTTCCTGAGTCGATCTCGACTTGATAAAACAAGACAAAGCGGAGACGGGAAAGAGCCAAATAAGCAAAGGCAATACATAAGAGAAACCAGAGCTGTCTGAAACAGGCAAGTTTTTGTGGGCCTACACGACAGCCGTGAAGTAGGTTGACAGTTTCCCTATTTACGTCCGCATGAAAGGTTGCAGACCTTCGAGGACCACACGAAAAAATAACCTAGATCCAAAAATGACGTAAGGAAGTGGAAAGACGTCTCATCATCTGATATCGAGAAATTGGCTGCTAGGTCACCGTGGGTTTTACGTTAGAACGATTTCAACGTTTTCGTTTGCGGAAAAACACAACGCAACAAACGCACTCAGTGAGAAATAAGGAAGATGGACTAAAAAAATTAAATAAACAACGGTGACGTAATAATCAAAATTAAAGAAAAACTTATGGTTTGTCGAGGTAAATCCCCATTTCAGTTTGGTGGTTTGAATTTGGAGCCTGGATGGATTATGGTTAATTTATCACTTATGTGTTGATGTTTTTATAGCCCGTAGCAGATGTAAGTGTCCGCCATTTGGCCTCGAGCTCTCTCTCTGCCAAATTGGCTCTTCATGTTGTATTTGGTTTGCAATAAACAAGAACTTGACTTTACTTGACGGGGATGCTTCTGCGATTAGGCCTACTCTCCTTCGTGCCTTCACCCATGTCAGAAGTTTCAAAATAGACAACACAAGGATGCGCGGTTTCAACAGACTACATGCAAAAGACAACACTTGGAATTATGTTGTCGCGACAAGCGTTATGCATGAAAATGTTATGCATAACAAGCATTGCCAGGATCAGCCGAACAAACACCAAAAAAGCATCTGCTTGCTTTTTTAATTATCGTCATGATATCGGGAAATTTAGCAGATGCTTTTTTGGCGGTTTGTCGGTTCCTGGCAATGCTTGTTATGCATAACGTTTCATCCACAATGTGTGTCGCGACAATAACATCCCAAGTGTTGTCTGTTGCGTGTTGTCTGTTGAAACCGCATCCTTGTGTTGTCTCTTATGAAAGTGCTGACAGTGGCAGATAGAAGACAAGCCAAGATAACGTTTATTCCATAACGCTAAAAAGGCCCTCGGAACAAAACAAAACAACAACATATCTTTATCATCTGTTTACAAAAAAAAAAGGTTTTCTGTGACTCATGTCTGCCTTAATGAATCTTCCCGAATTGCTTACATCCCTAAAAATTTTAAATCTTAATAACTGTTTAAACCATTCCCCCCAACACATTTCTTGGAAGTATCTCCCGAAATATTTCCTTTCTCAGATCTTTCGATTCCTGACATTCACTCATTAAAAGAAATAGACGTTCAATCAGACAAGGCGTAAAGGAAACTATTCTTGTCAAGAAGTAATCATATTAGCAAAATTATAAACTGCTGCACAAACTTACTTTGAAAGTGGTGGTTTTTAGCCATATTTCCTCTTTCCATCTGGGATGAAGATTATTTTAGACCTGATTAGTAATTTTTTCTGTAATTTGTTTGCTTTTTTATCCTGTGCATTCACTGCGGTATCCAAAGCTCAGTGGAATTTTTTCTTTTCTTTTTTGCACTGCTCTATTTTATTTTCTTGTCTAGTGCGTTAATAAAATTTCATCATTATCATCATAGTATCAATATTCCTTCAGCCCAAGCTGACTGCGAATCATATTTGACGTTTCCAGAATGAAATCACAACACCAGCTTTAACTCCAACCGATTTTCAGAGAAGAAGTTCACAAAATCAAATATTTAAGGAAGAATTTTTAATTGTTTTTCCACAAGTTCATTTTCCAGCTTGAGCGGCTTGAGCCTGAAGAGGACACTTGCCAAGAAGGGCCGAAATATAGCTCTAGTAAAATGTAGCTGACTTATCCGTTTTGCTCCGTCAAATATCATCATAGTAGTCTAACGGGAAGACCGACCCCACATAGTAAGTGGCCAGGGCTAACGAAAAGTCATAAGTAAGTAAGTAATTTATTTATGACCCACCATTTCGGAAAGGCGGAGTAAATGAAGAAAGTAAACAAAACACATACAAACACAGAAAAAGACACTTAATTTTTAATCTTCGGTCAGGAAACAGTGGACGACGTCGTGTGCGGGTTGGGCCCTGTCGTGCATGACTTTTGAAAGCGATGAGGAAACATACAAAAGGGTAGCACTTGCATCTTGAATTTTGAACTTCTCCGTCAATGTATGGTTATGGCATAATTTCGATAAGTGGAGCAGGTGCTTTACATATTTAAAATAACATGATCTCATCTTTTTAATCTCCTTCTTTCGCAGAACATGAGTGACGCCAGAACGAAATAGTATAGAAGGAGCGCAGAAGGTGCTGTACAAATTTCCCAAAGCTTTACGATTATAGCGCCCCCGCTTGGTGACGATGCATGGATTTCTACATTACCGATCTATCCACTAGAGAACGCTACGCGCGCTACAAACCGACAAGAACTCTATGACACTTTCCTGCGTTCAGTTATCTCCCAAAACACGATCACTATCACAAACCCTTTCCATTTAGGAATTCTTAAGCTGGGAATTCAGGCCATATGTAGGCTATTCGCATTCATCTTTCCCTAACGGAATTTCAGCCTTGAAGAAAACCAGTGACCAAAAACTTGGAAAACAGGAGTCTCTCCGCCAAAATCCGAATTAGGTCTGATTCAGACGGAAAGTTCGCTAATCGACCGACTGAATTCTCCAGAGCAAGTGCTTGTTGTGCCTAAGTCTTCTGAACGGGTGAATAATAAACTAGACAAAAAAAAATCATGAATCACGCTTTCGACTGTTGCAACTTCGACCAGTGTGCATTAAGTGTTTAGTTGCACCTTTCAACTTTTCCGATACCACGTAAATTGATTGCGAACTAGTAGTCGTTATTTGTTTTATGTTTATTCAAGGGAGAAAAAAGAATAAATAGTAGAAAAACTAGAACTAGACAAAGCCCTTCTGCGGACTTTCTAAGAATAAATAGTGATGCAACCCCCCCCCTCCCCTCTTTAAATCTCGGAGTGAAAGGTCACCAATTTTGGTGAAAACGGCAATATAAATTTGGCCGCTAGAAAAAGAAACAGTTGAGCTGGTTTTCGTGTTTTTGCTATCAAAGGACGTACTGCCTCCGCTGTTTAAGATAGCAAGAACTAAACGCTTGCGATAAGGATCCGGGATGATTTCATCCCTTCTCTCCACCCCCTCTAAGCTCCTAGGGTGCCTCACTATAGGCTTCCTGAGTGATTAAACGATTAAGAATTCATAGGATGGCTCTAAAATTCGAAAATTAAGGTACACCAGACATCAAACCCTACGCTGTTTAGTGTGAGAGGGGGAAGTTAAACATGATTATCCTGAGACTAATCAGCTGAGAACAGACTGCATGAGAAGAAACCGTCTTTTCTTCTCGGAGCCAAAATTAACAAGCGAAGAGAAAACCCATTTCGTATCCCCGAGGATGAATTGAGATATATTAGTTGCGGGAAAGCAAGATGAGAAATGAGCCAGAGCTCGTTTTGTTTCACAACTGTAAAGGCTAACTGAAAGGACCCGCCTTACCTATACTGCTCCAACCTACTTCCGAAATTGTATTCTTTAATTCTTAAACCAGGAGATCGTATCCAGGAATTTCTTTCAGGGGGGGGGGGGGGTTGCCTGCGGGTCGGAAAAAAAGTACAAAAAAGACATGGATCAGAGGGAAAAGCCTATCAAAATTATTATCTTTGAACGTTTCTGGGGAGGGGGATCAACCCCCTACCCCCTGGATACTGCCCTGCTGGAGACTCAAATGTCATATGTTACATTCTAAGCCGGCTAACGACACCTACTAATCTTTGCACTTGCCACGACTCACTATTCTCCGTGCGCATTATATGTTCCCGACGAGTGTCGCGTATCATGCTATTGATGCGTAAAACCGGTTATCTGAATTTGCCGAGTTTTTGCTAGAAGTCATTGGGCCCTGGAAAAGGCTTAAAACAGCCAAAGCCGTGGATAATTTGACAAAAGCAGAGCAATTTAGTTCTAAGTATTCAAACAGTTCTGTATACTGGAACGGAAACAGTAAACAGTGCGAGGTGTGCTTGAATGGATGCCACGGTGTTGATTTATTACAAAATTTGATGAATACGAACTTACAAATCTATTTCGTTAACCGTTGACATTTAGTAACTGTGGGAGATCGATGCGGAACTGGACGTGGATTTTGGGGGTAAAGCGGTGAGAAAAAATGTGTTCAGTTGATATTTTTTTTTCAATGTCCGAAGTGACTACATTACATTGGGGTATTCACAACTATGTAACGGGCCATGGAGGTTTGACGGGTTGTTATTTATTTGGTACATGTTTTTGTGTTTATTAAAACGAAATGCGAACTGCAAATATATAAAACGTACAACGACGAGTAACAACCGCTACAAGGCATGAACAGAAAAAGCTATGCATGTCACTGTTTAGAATGACTCACATGAGGGTAGTACCCTCCTCTACAATTAGTACACTCACTGAAACCAGTAGGTTTAGTTTTGATATTTTCTTGAAAAATCGCAAGAAAATTATTTTACAGTCAGAAAAAACCTCTGCTTGTGCAGGTGAAATTTGGAATGTAAAGAGATACTGATGTACGAGTTGTGTGCGAGTTATGGTATTGCTTGTAAACTTTTGTCAGCTTCAGAGCGACTGAAAACTCTGTCACTACCTACGCCAAGTCTCAAGTGCAGAAGTGAAAAGGAGACCAAATTCAAGCTTGAGAAGATTGAATTTAGTGAAAACTTCGTCCAATCTTCAAAAGACCGAACTGGAGGTCATAAGTACAAGCCGGAAAAGCCCATCGCCAACAGCAGAGCTCTAATAAACTTCTGAAATTCAAGTCAGTTGACGACTGGAATTCTCTGCCGGAGAAAGTTAATCGCATCACCGATTCTGAACGCCTTTAAAGCTGAACTAAATACGAAAGTTTGGACTGTTGCATCCTGCACTTTGAATATTAAAACATGTATACATGTTTTATAATTTTGCGTTTTCATTCGTGCCTTTTACTTTCTTCTGGATCACTCCATTATATCTAAAAAGCGGGTAAGTAAACAGATAAATTAATAAGATTTCACAGGAATCAGCGTCATTCAAAATGTTCTATCTTGTCGCGTTAGCCGTTAGCACAAGAAATCATGGGCAGGGGCTTGGACGTCTCGTCACGCGGTGTATGACCAAACAGAGAAAGATATAGAGAAAAATTGCGGGGGATAAAAGCGGAGACTGTTCGGACATGAGATTCTTCCCGTGCTTACATAAAAGGAACGGACAGATTGACTATTTCTTCTTGAGATTTACATTCGGAATTTACCTATGGAATAACGTCATATCTTAAAGGTTCTGCGAAGATAAATATTCTTTGAGCCCAAGCTGACTTTGAAACATTTATTCAAACAATGTTTACAACGGATACGTCAGCTATGATTTTTCATCAGCGATATTTCGGCCCTTCTTGGCAAGGGTCCTCGTCAGGCTGTCAATCTTCTGGTTCAACTTCGGGGAAGGAAACAAACCTGTAATTTTCTTTATTACATGTTTGTTTCCTTCCCCGAAGTTGAACGAGAAGATTGACAGCCTGACGAGGACCCTTGCCAAGAAGGGCCGAAATATCGCTGATGAAAAATCATAGCTGACATATCCGTTGTAAACATTGTTTGAATAAATGGTTCTGCGAATAGGGACGAATGACCAAAATCTAATCAATAATCTCTTATTAACTTAAACACACTTGAAATCCAGAGGAAAAAAGTCAATTTCCTCTATACCCGGATAACAATTTTTATCTTGTCTGAAATATTTTTCAAACTCGACAATAGCGTATCAACATAGCACCCTGCTGTCAATAAATAACTTGCTAAGCTGCGATTTTTGTAGCTCTCTTGAGAGCGTTTGCAGCCTTGCAACAGGATTTAATTTTGCAAGGATATCGGCCTATTATTTTAGAGAATGAAAAACCTTGTAAAATTCAAATCGCGCGGTCTATCTGCGACATTGGGTTTGTTGGAACGCAGTCCACAGATATTCTCTTTGCTGGTACGAGAAAATATTGTGAAAAATAAAATCCCTCAACGAATTCAAAATAATTGAGTGTTTCAGTTGGTGTTTCAGCTAAACTTTAATGTAACCTTTAAGGCAGTCATCGATCACCATTGAAAGCCGAAAGCCTAAAAGCTGTGAAGTTGGTCTTGTCGGAACGCCAACCAAATTCTAAACGTCGGTTTGTGAAAAAATAAAGATACTTCAAAAAATAAAAATACTTCAATGCATTAAAATGCAAAATGCAAAAATAAGCTGGGTTTTCAGTTAAAATTTAATATGACCTTTAAATTTTACGTGAAAAGTCAACTTATTTTTTATTATTTAACTGGATGCACTGCAGTATTTGGATTGTGTTAAGGGAATTTTTTTTTTCACTGTGTGCTCTAGTATGACGCTCAGAATTCCACGGCTCTTCTCACAATGCAAAATTCTACTATGAAGCGGAAAATTTTAGTCTCAATACAAACACGGCTTTTCAGTGGCCAGTGATCAGCTCACGGAAAGTAGCTCACTGCGTGAACTCTTATTTTTCGTAAATCGTTTTCGTCAAGCATACAACACAGGTACAAGTGCACAGAGGTAGCAACATCACATGGAAATCCACTATTCGAAAACTGATGATTCATGAATAGTGGAGCAACGAAGTAACGCATTTTTATCAGGTAGTAAGTGATGGGTAACTAGATGCTCCTATCAGCACTTTTCAGTTATACTTGAAGGCGGACAGCGATCACCAACTGAAGTGATTTGCAGGTACGACGCGACATTCAGCTTTCATCACTCTTGAGATGGAGACCCCAAATTCTTACTGACATGATACTGATTTCTCCATATTAAACCTGTAAGCTCTATACTTTCCGAGAAGGCTCCACCCCCTCCCCACCCCATGTCCCAGATCATAGCTGAATATTCACTTTCTGTTTTCGCCACATTTATTCTGGATCGCTTTCACGAAAGCTTCCAGAGGCTTTCAAAACCTTACGACAACAAAAAAAGACGGCGAATTCCCTCTAACTTTCCTTTCGCTCTTCTGAAACGATCTCTGAGAGTTCAAAGCGATACTTCCAGTGAATTACTATTCATTCCCACGGAGGTCAAACTTGAAGTCATTTGTCATGAAATTTGCAAGTCAAGAAAGACGGGAAGCCCACCAGACGGCAGGACTCTCCCCCTTAGGCGATGGCGGGAAGAAATAAACGGCACTGGGAGATTAACGATATGACATAGATATACGAGTCTCCTTACTGGACATTTTCCGTGTTTCTCGGTGCATTTGTCACTTCTGGCATTATCGTCATGTGAGAATTCATTCAGATGGCATTATCCGGGACCGATTTCTTGTGAGAACTCTTGGTTGGCGAGGATTAATTGAGAAAAAAAAAACCGGCTATTCTCAACAGTATTTTGATCTTTCGATACTGCCAAGGGCCCAGGATCAAGGATCAGATTCGTTTTAGTCCTAAACAGAACTACTAGTGGATAAAAGTACGATTGGGAACGCTACTCTGACCAGTTTCGCAAAAACTCCTGACCAAAATAACGTTACCAAATTCACAAGTAGGGTGCTTCCATTTCTATTCCTTTAAGTTTTAACTGAAAAGCCGACATTTTTTGTATCGTTTAACTGAATACCCTGCATTTTTGGACTGTGATAAGGGATATTTTTTATTTTTAACTATTTGCTCTAGTATGACGTTCAGAATAGCTACAGCCTTCCTCACAACGCAAAATTCTAGTATGAAGCCAAATATTTTGAATTTCAATACAATCGCAGTTTTTCAGTGGGCGGTGGCCAGCTCGCGAAAGGTAGCTCACTGCCTGAACACTTATTTTCATAAAGACTGTTCGTCAAGCATAAAGCACAGGTACAAGCGCACAGGGGTACCACAAATCACACGGAAATTCCACTATAGGAAAATCGATTATTCGTGAACAGCCGAAGCAACGAAGTAACGATTTTTCATCGGGTCTTCAAGCCTCTTTAAATGAATAAGTGATGGGTAACTAGATTGTCATGTTTCAGCCCATTTCGATTAACCTTTAAAGGACAACTCGCATTTCATAGCGTTTCTGCTAAGCTGCTCCGGGGTAGTTAACTACTTTAAAACTAGCTATGCTTACAGGAGATTACACAAGGTTTCGGCTGTTTTTAGCCTCTTTCCATGTCCCTTGCCTTGGATGGTAAACTTTTCAAATTTACATAGCCGGTCTGCTGACCAATAGGCTTCTCAGAAACAATGCTCGGAAGCCTGATACGTGGCAAGCAGTTCAGTTTCAATCAGGAGATTCAAGATCAGGAGATCTACATAAAGTGTAGAATCTCGGGAACAAGATTGTACGAAAATACTAATGAACAAAATCGAACACATCATGTGTCCTTTAAGATTCGATTAGGATTTTGGTTTTGAAAGTGGAAGCGGGTGCCCGGAGTGAGTCATGTCGAACTAGTTTATATCGAATATGTCGACTGTGAGTGTCCGATGCGAGGCCGGCGCCAGACCATTTTTACCAGAGTTTGGTTATATTGATTAACCAAGTGACCACGGACACAAAAAATTGAAGAAAACACTAAGCTGACTCATTCGTCCAGCAACATCTCCCCTTCTAATCTGAAAAACTACTATTCCTGTTGACTTTTCTAATTACTTCCTCTGATTGCACGCCATTTGCAACTCGGGAAGTAGGCTATATTAAAATGAAAAAAAAAAAGAAGGAAAGAGCCTGTCAATTTAGGACAGGTCTTTTTTGCTTTCCAAAGCAAACTTTCGGAAAGGAAAAGGCGGGCAGTATTCTCACCAATGCTTTCTACAAAAGCACGACATGCACTGCTTTCTGTTTTATCAACTTCACGCAAAAGAGTCGTTTGCGTGTCATGGCCCGACGCCCACTGTTATACATAAATAGAGACTGGTGGACAGTAATCTGCTTTATCGGATTTTAGCGTTACTTAGGGTTAGAGTTAGCCGGACAAAGCAATTACGAGTCACGTGTATTTAAGGAGGGGTTATAATCACAGTCGTTACTGGCCAAAATGTTTGGGGGGGGGGGGGGGGGAGGCAAGACATTTACCAACTGGCAAGTCATTTTTGCCGACTGTTTTTCGAAAAAAATCAAGTATTTTACAGAAAAATCGAACCGATTGTCACTGAGGAGAAATCGCGACGCTTCGCGTTGACTCCGTTCTTTTAGCAACTGCCGACTACTTCGGGGAGGGGTGTCCCCCCTCCCCGCCCCCCTGGTTATAGTCATGAAAGGTCAAGGGCTATATAAGGGTGACTTTTAGGGGATTTTACAAAGACTACTGCAATTCGAACTCTAGTTATCATCCGAACCCGCAAAAATGGGGTGAGGTCGTTTCCACGTGATCCGCCAGGAACGCACACTATCTTTTTTGACGGGGTTAGAATTATAAATTTATTAAAAATTTTAATAGCTTAGAGGTTTATAACTTGCACGGTATACTCCGCCATCTATGTTGACTATGATTTTATTTACCAATCCCGAAAGCCTTAAGAAGAAGAAAAGTAAAGTCTTTGAACCAAAAATATTAACAAACCCGGAGAGGTTACTTTCCTTTAAGTATTAACTACAAAGAGATAAGTCTGATTTGGGGCACTGGAGAATAAAGACGTTGTGAAGTTGTTTTTTATTGTTGTTGTATGTTTATTTTCTCATCAAGCATTTTACATTTGGTCGAACTCGTGTTAGCTTAAATAGTTGTTATGAATTTGCCTGTTGTCAACTATAGCGGCCGTATTTTCCAACAATCCTTCGTAAGGGCCATGCCTGAATTTCAGGAAAGAAATGAAGCGGAATTGCCTTCGAAAACGTAAAAAAACTATTCCATGACCGGAGTCCACAGCTAGAAACTCAATCAGAAAACGAAGCTGAATGATAGGCTATGCATACAGATTCCAAACGGCCTGGATTAGTTTCCAAGCTGTGTAGGAAGAGTCAATGCCTACCAAAGACACGGACTTCCTTCTAGGATTTCTAGGAAATATTCCAATTTTTCTTTCATTTGGTATTTCCAAAGAAAATCGGATCACGTATCGTCACAAAAAATGAAGTCCTCTTTCCTATTAATATTCGGTGACTGTGTTGCTGGCTCTAAAAAAAATAATCATCTGAGAATGACCGAAAAAGAGAGCCTAATATTATTAAAAAGTAAAGGGGGAATGAAATCTTCTTTCCGCTCACGAAAGAGACGACAGCTTTGAAAACTGAGAGGACACAAAATGTTGAAAAAGTAATAATCAGAAACCAGAAAGACTTATCAAAACTTACTAGGGAGAAGGCGAATTTAGGAAAACCTGAAGAAGCAGAAATTAGGAATCAAAATATCACGAGAAAAAGAAAATGTCCAAAGAGAATACACTTTTCTTAACTTGAGCATCAGGCCCAAACATTGGAATCTGAAGTGCAAGCGAATAACTTGTCCCTGCCTTTCAGGGCGCAGCTCTACGAATCTGAAGCTGATTAACTGTGTGTTTGTTTTATTTTTAGTTTTTTCCTTACTTTTCTTGTTTATAACTGTAGTTTCTTTTTTCCTCTCTATCGTACTCCGTCGCTATACCTATATGGGACAGAAATCAAATGTTATTTACTTTAATTTATTAGGAAATATTCGCAAGAATTAACTTCTTCTACGCTAGTACTGAAAACTTCACAAATACTACGCTGCTAAACATTTTCAAGGAAAGAAACTAAGAGTCCCGGCGTCGCTGAATCAAACACTAGTCTTCAGTCGATGTGCGGATAGCGTCAGGAAGAAAGTGAATGTATATTTTTTTTTTAATATTTGTAACTCGTGGAAGGAAGATGTTGCTGGTATCGTGATATGATATGATATGATATAGATTTATTACCTGCCACAACTGTACAAGTACAATAGGGGGCACAGTATGATATTTTATGCAGAAACTGTGTACTTTGAGCCCCTTTTTAATTCAATTATCTGCTATGAATCAACTCCGAATCGGATTGAGGCAACGGCTCGTATTGGTGATGACTAGCGACTTTGATGCTCTAAGCAACTCTGGAGCTGGAAGCTGGAAGAATAACTCAGCTCTAAGGTGGGGTTATGAAGATAAAGTAACTTACATTGTACATTCATCTTGATTGACGATTCGATCGTCTTTTCTGGCAATGCTTCATGCTCTGACACACATCGAAGTCTTCTCTTATGCTGATCCCTTCTAATCTGAAATTCCAGAGTCGAAGTTGCAATCCAGGACTTCAGACTTCCTTCCATGGTGGTATTTCGTTGCCTTGCATGCCGAGAGATTTCCTCGTCGCCTAGATAGGTTTATTTTTTGCATTAGTCACGCGGAAATCATTAGCTAGCTTAGCAAGTTACTGGGGCGGCATTTGGGACGGCGAACGTCCGATTCTCTGTAACAACTTTTGAAATGGGGCAAATCTTCAATTTGGCGTTGATAAAAAAAAACCACAGTCGATCATTATTGTTCAATGGTTGGTAGAGAACTCTCACTATTCAGTCACGAAGATGACGAAATCTCATTTGCGCACTATAAACGGGAAATAAAGCAGTACAAAAATAGAAAAGGACAGACTACGCTGAGCACTAAATAGTTGCGTTTTTGCAGATACAATGGTATCTGTTACCACGGTAACTGGATTGCAATTAGTCGTTTTTGCAGTTACCGTGGTATCTGATATACGGTTAATCTGCATAAACAAAAAATGCCGAAATTGCGCTTTTCGAAGTGACACCAAAAGAAAAACTGATATTCAAACTTTTTTCCCACCAATTTGACAAAATTTTAGGCTCTGTTGTTCGTGGTGATGAAAGTAAGATCAGATACTACTATCAGTCACCAGGGTCGGACCGTGGTATCTGAATATCAGTCTGGCCAGAAACCACGATAATTGCAAAAACGCCTTTTGACCATGATGTATCAGATACCACGTTAACTGCGAAAACGAGTTTAGACAGTGATATCTGCAAAAACGCAACTAATAACGGAGTAAATGCAAAAGAAACAAGACCAAAGGTTTCGATGGGATCCCAAAATCGAATATTTGATGTAGATAATTGGGTCTTGGCTTTACCAGGTTCAGTCTTCGCCAGAATCCTTGAACATTTTAATATCAAAATTCGGAAACAGATTAAGGACGAATAGCTAATCATCTGTGAAAAACCAAGTTCAGATATGGGTTCAGCATGTGTGTTAACCCCTTCAAGTTATATCTATTTTGACAAAAACTTCCTGCCTTACTTCTGCCAATTTTCCGGTTTCGACTGAATTCCGGAACTACTTGTCGGGTGGAAAAGAAAGCTACGAAACGAATTCAGCGTATCTTCTTTCCCCAATATCGAACATCTAATCAACTTCAAATGCAACTTCAAATACAGCTAAAAATGATTCTCATATACGGATTCAGCATCACTTCTTACCTCTAAATCGGATTTCTAATCAACTACAAAAACTTTTACTTTTAACAAATTTTCCGGTTTTGGCCGGATTCCGGACGAACTACTTTTCCGGATAGAAAACAATTTTCACACAAGTGTTCAACAAGTATTCTTACCCCTAAATCGAACATCTAATCAACATCAAATAAAAATTATACTTTTAACAAACTTTCCGGTTTTCGACGGATTCAATTTGTCCGGCAAGAAAATGCTTTTCATCATCGTGTTCAGCGTGCCCACAATCGTCTATCATATTAGCTGTTTCAAAATATTTTGTTTGCCCCTTAATGTGAACCCCACCCCTAAACGTAGGGCTACAAAGCCCATCGACGAACCTGACTTGTCCGATGACCCAAAGAATCCTCACACCAAATTTCATTAAAATATCTCATTCCCTTCGAGAGTTATCGTGCTTACAGACAGACGGACGGATAGCGGAAATTGATCAAGCACAAAAACGTGAGGTGAAAGGCAATGGAAGACAACTTTTGGCAAGGATCAGATGATAAAAGGTTGCAGTTACGACGGTCAATGGGTTAATGGATGGCGTATAGTGTTGCCAGAACCGACTTATGAATGAAGAACATTGCGCGGAGTTGAAGCCAGTTCGCAGGCCATGCTGACACGTGATTAAGGAATGTTACACGGGAATCGTTGACACGTGAGGGTTATAGGAAATATGAATAGGAAACTAATTTACAAAAAGATTTAGACCAGAACGCCCTCTCTGCACACTGAGACTTAGAGCGTGTTCCATCATACTTACAGTAGTGACTACGCATGACGTCACAAATTCTGCCTTTTTGTCGTCAAGGCTGGAACGAGACTCGGGCGAATCCGACCAATCACATGACAGATATCCTTAGTTACTACGCTTACTACGGTCTCGAGCGTGGTAAGCAAATAGTTACTGTTAGTTACTATTTTGAGAAGGCTGTAACGGTCAGCGTAGTAACCTTTTGTGAGGTTGGAACGGATTTAGTAACTAATAGTTACTATTGGTACGAGGATGGGACACGCTCTTACACTCATACATAATTCAGTAGTTAAAAAAAATCTACAAAATTGTGACGGTACAGTTTGGAAGCAATTCATGTCGCATTTCATCCAGTCAAAACCACGATCGAAGGCAAGCGAAACGACGGTGAAATGAGCGAAAGTTAAAACCGCGAGAACCAAAAGCGAAAAGACAATACCCACGACGGTCTAAGTCGCGAAGATCATCTCCTAGAAAATACTTTCTCTTTATTAGTCGCTTTTCAAACCCCTCAATAACACATTTTTGAAATGGACGTCGGTTCTGAGATTCAATGTCTGTTCCTTCAAGCGCTCCCATGTTTCTACTTTCGTATATACTACCCCCAGGAAAATCTTTTATTCCTAACAAAAAAGTGTTCCTGGTCGAAAATAATGATCTTGTAATGAGTTTTGCTCCTTTGCTTATGATGTCCTTGGTTCCAGTAATGAGTTTGCCTGGAAAAAGTGGAACGCGGCTTTCAGTCCAGCTCAAAAGGAAAAATATCCTTTTGTGATCATTGGGGAAAATAGAAAGTATCGTCATTTAAAAAAATATCGATTTTCAAATCCATTCCTCCTGACCCTCGTTTTTGTTGCAATAGCGCTGCCGCATCGCTGCTGCAGCACTTCTTTGCTTTTCGTTTTTGGATTTACTTTCTTCTTGGTTGAAGCGGCAGCGCTGCAGCATCTTGCAGGGAAGCACGGACTTGGTCGGGGAGCAAGTCCGTGATTCTCGAGAAGCGCTGCCGTCTTCCTCGGAAGCGCTGCAGTGCAAAAACGGATGTAGAAAGAATCAGTCCAGAATCGGCCGAGAAGTGGACCTGCAGCATGCAACAAAAACGAGGCTCTGGTCAAAGCAAGAATAACCGTTGATTAATTTCAGGCGGGGTGGTTACTGAAGAGTGTCTCGAGGATGCCAATCAGACTATTTTCACCGGAGACCTAATTGGGTCAACTATCAGTCCACAATAAGACACAATCGGATCGGACTTACTTGGAACAAGACTCCCAATCTACGCTGTAAAAATTAAAGTTAACTACAGTATTTGCTACTGGATTATTCTTATCTCTACGGAGACACTATTAATACGAAATAGAGATAGGATAAATCCCAGTAGCAACTACTGCAGTTAACCTTAATCCTTACTCGCAGATACCTTTTACAGTGTATGTAGAGACATAGATCCGAAACTCGACGATTTATTTTATTTATTTCGATACTTTAAGCATTAGTATCGGCATAACTCTGAGAGTGTCTTAACTAGGTCGTGTTTCTGAAGGAGATTGAGGACGATTAAACCTACATTTTCACCTGCCACAAAGAATGGTAAGGGTACATGAATCCTACCAAGAACAAAAAAAACAATAGAACCTCCGTCTTTGGTCCCATGCAACAACGGATAGCCCGCTTGAAGTGAGCTGAACTAGAGGAAATTGCTGAGCTACGTACTGAGTCCCGTCTACTTCCCTCTTCACCGCTGCGCATCTCAGAGCAAAAAGTGCAGGAGGCGCTCTGACCCACTGTGCAGCTCGTCACATGTGACGTCATTACAGGTTTGTTTCCTTCCCCGCGCTGACCCTGAAGATTGGCAGCCTGACGAGGACCCTTGCCAAGAAGGGCCGAAATATCGCTGATGAAGCATCGTAGCTGAAGTACCCATTGTATACATTATTTGAATATGTGACGTCACAATAATAGACAACCAATCGGCTTTACTGCGATACAGCTGGTTTGTACAGGTAATGAAATCGTGACGTTCCGCGTAGCTTCTACCCTCAACTCGTTTGCATCAGGCAGTGTATAAGGATCTATGATCTATTCGACTCCGCTTGGCCGTATTACAGAGATCCGGAGACGGAGGTTCTGGTGCTGATTTGTTGTTGACTCTACCAAATAGAGACACAGAAACTAAAGAATGAGCTAGTTGTCAGGCTGGAGGTGGGTGGATTAGTTACTCTGGCAAGAATGCCTCTCACCCCAAGAAGGCCTTGTTTGAAAAATTTGAGGTTTATTTCTATCTCATAACTGAAAGTCTACCACGCTATGAAATAATGGGAGTAGTCTAACCACACCTATAAAGCATAAACGCTCAAATTCTGCTAAGTGCTTCGTACTAGGAGAACTCGACACTCTTTGGAAATGGGGATGGGATTTTAGATGAAAAAAAAAACAGCTTCTTTGGCGACTCGGTTTTACGGACACATACCGCCGATTTTCTTGTTTGTGCTAATTAAAACAAATATTATCATCAGAGGTATTGCCTTACCACTAAACCATAGTACCCGATAAAAAAAAATGTGTAGCCTGTAGTTGGATGGTAGTTGTACGAAAAAGTTGTATGTGTTGATACGCAGTAGTCATTTAATTACTACTACGTAGTTAATGTAATGTGCCTCACACTTGGCTAACTTAAGCAGTAGTATTCAGTAGCATCCCGCCTTGCTCCAGTAATTTCAAGTCTTGCTATAGTAGCATGTAGTAGCATCAGCTGGCACTACATGCTACTTTTTCGAAAAACTTCATACTACTATTTTGAGATAAGTTTTCATTGGGCACACAAGGCCTTAAAGGTATTTTAAGTACTTGAACTCCATTCGACATTGTCCGGTCACAGGTAAAATAAAAGAAATTCAATTCTTTCCTCACTCAATTTGATTCTATTTATATTTTGTTGTATTTAAAAGTGATTAAAACAATCGCATGAGGATTGTGACTTGTCTTACCAATAAACCATCGTAGAATCGGTGGCGGGTTAGCACCAGCGCTTACGCATTGCACCATTCCTGCAGAATCACTCTGCACTGTAATGTTCCCTGGGTGCTCAACGTGTGATCCGTTGTGAATCATCGAGACCATCTGGGGCGGAACTAGAATGGAGGTAGGAATTATTATATCAATTAGTATTCCTTCAGCCCAAAATGAAGGTGAATCTTATTGGCTGGTCAAAAACGATTTAGTCAGCTGAACGGAAATATTCGCCCCTTATTGACAAGCAGGCCCGTACCCTGGAATTTTTTTCGGGGGGGGGGGGGGGGGGTTGCCTGCAGGTCGGACAAAAAAGTACAAGAAAGACATAGATCAGACGGAAAAACCGTTAAAAATGACTATTTTTGTGTGTTTCGGGGTGGGGGGTTTCAACCCCCTACCCCCCCCCCCCCCCCCTAGATACGGCCTTGTTGACAAGGGTCCTCTTCAGGTAGAGTACACTGTCAGAAGTTGATAACAGACAACAGAAGGATGCGCGGTTTTTCATGCGAAACAGACAACACTTCGAGTTGTCTCTTATGTTTGAAAAAGTGATGCATAATAAGCGTTGCCATCAGGACGAGTCGAAAAATCGCCGAAAAGCATCTGCTGAGTTTTCCGATACCATGACGACAAACCTAATAGTCAGTAGATGCTCTTTTGGCTGTTTTTGTGCTCTTCCTGGCAATGCTTGTTCTGCATAACATTTCACGTATATCGTTTTCCAACGCAACAGATGACATCCCTAGTTTTGTCTGTTACACACTGTCTGTTGAAACCGCGCATCCTTCTGTTGTCCGTTATGAAACTTCTGATAGTGTAGTGGCTTCAATTTCCGTTTTGGCGACGGCCTGAACAGGGACCAAGTAAAAGGGCGAAAATGTTGCAGAATGAGTTATTGATATGAAATTCTATTCCTATCGGCAGTTTTCTCGTTTCTTCTAGGGATATCAATACGAAATCAAACCAGTTTTAAATCTCTGGAACAATATGTTTGCAGATTGATATTTTAAAATGTTCGCCGATCACAAGTGTGCTGCCGAAATTGGTAGCACTGCTTTAAATGAAAAGGAAAAACAGTGAAAAAAACAATAAATTCCAAAAGCGTGAAAAAAGTATAGGGCCTACTTGGGCGATCTTAAAATTGAAATTAAGAAGATTACTTTTCGTTTAGTCTTTTATTATCTAATTTCGTTTGTTGTTTTCTATTTTCTTTTTATACTACTTGTCCATCGAATATTCAGTGGTTAAGAACAAATTAGTATACTGTTACAATCTGTTGCAATTAAGAAATTTTAATGGAACCTTGACTGCAAAATTGATGGTACAAAGTTATACAACTTCCATTGAAGTGTGGGCTACCTCTTGATCGGCATTATACGGATGAAACAGTTAGAATCAAAACCAAGAAACAATACTATGAATTTATATCTTGGTCTCCGAGCTCATGCCTTGCTACTACAACCAGGGACCCATACATTTCCTGTAATGACTCGCCATTCAGGGGGCTTGTCATTTCCTATGCTTCTATGTTGCTATGTTACCCGAGCCTCACCTAGTTTCCAAAAGTTCCGCGCTTGGATCGAATCAGCGTTCTTGTCTAGATAGACAAAATTGCCAGCATGCCACCAGGTACCTAAGCTAGGACAAGAGATCCAGGATACTCTTTCGTTTACAGAGAAATATTCCTAGTTCAGCACAACAGCTGCGAAAAATTTTGTCTATCTGGATAGTCGGGTATTTTATCCCCGTGGGTCGAACTATCTGACGCTCGGTCAGGAGCGCATCAGAAATCTCTTATTGACAAGCCCCCTGAATGGCGAGTCATTACAGGAAATTTCTGGGTCCCTGCTACAACTGAATACGCAACTAAGAAACAGCGAAAGATGCAGTTACGCCCGTAATTGCATCATAATAACATATGGACCACGGGACTGACAACTGAGAAACTAGCTTTTATAATTCTTTCTTAATCACACAAAGTAAAACCAGTCACCAAAGTCGAAGATATTGTCGTGAAACCAGCGGAAAAGCGATAAATGCGGGAAGCCGCTGAGAAACTGTATCTAAGCGGAAAAAAATGAGAGTTCTCTCACTCGACTTTTTTGGGTCTACGACTACATCCAGTTCCCACTCTGACCATCAAGGCAATTCATTTTTAATTTACTTATTTTGGAGATCGATCTTTCGACATCTATTGGTCCGGCTGGCAGCTTGGAAAACGGTGTTTGACGTCCAACCCATACCCTGGATGGAGCAATCGCTTGTTCTAGCAATAACGATATATTAGCGGAAACAGGTTCCAGTATGTCGCATACAAGCCAGGTAGATTAGTTTTTACGCAATTGCAATTTATATTGTCCCTTATTTGACGCAAAACTTTTCAACACTTTTCTTGTCGTATCCCCGATAAGCCGTTCGCAGATCCCTGTGACCTAATATTGTGTTCCCGTGTCAGCCAGTATTATCATCCAGATTATCAGCTAATAAATCCGATTTCTACATCATAAGCTTCGCTAGAAACTGCCTAAAAGATTAAGTTCTTCCAAAGCCCTGGCGTTTCATCGCGTTCTTCAAATCCTGCAGAATGTTTTTGTTTGAAGGATTTGCTTATACTATTCTAATTGGCTTTTAGTACATAGACGGGACTTTAGAGGGGGGACAAACACATGCAAATGCACATGGGACAAAAGTAAGTACCAAGTTCCTCTATAATACTACCCAAATAATTTCTTCTTTCTCCATGGGCCAGGTGTCTACCCTCAAATTCCAGATTAATTCTTCTCCTCCTTATTTAAACCCACTTAAATGTTACTGCACTTGCAAAACTAGAGTGCCGATCGCTCCCTAAATCTTCAGAGTTGAGAGACTGCACCATACCCGACGACTACCTTTATCGAAGATGGTGATCAAAATCGGTTTTCGTCAGGTAGGGTGCAACCTCTCTTCAGCAACCTACCTCAGCGAAAAGGTGATCGCTAGTCGAAGCCAAGTTCCTCACTACTGAATTTCAAGGAGGTCATGATACTTTAAATATGGTGGAACAAGGATTACAATTTTTTTTAAATTTTCAACACAAGTAGTGACTAAGTAGGGCCGGACGTATTCGAGTACCCTTGGGAGAAACGTACGTTGGCCGGCCAAGCAAGGCCAGGCTACTCCGTCTGGAAGTCGGCTTCCAGCCACTGCGAAGCGCTTTTTAGAAGCTATTCAAAACAGTTTGTGGTAACAAGAGCAGAGTATGCGAGTCAATTTTTAAACTGATAAGGGTTAGCCAAGAGGCACAAATCATAGCCTACTAGGAGGTAGACAGTATTTTGCTGCAGGTCTTTTTTTGAAGGTGAATGAATGAAAGAATTATTTATTACACACTGCCAGAGGGAATGAATGCAGTTAAAGAGTGGTGAACAGGTAAACGGTCAACTGGAGCAGATAACTTCAAGGACAGATTTTCTTTCAGTAGGCCTATTGGGTCCTGAATCGAAAAACGGTGGATCAAATACTGATTTGGCGTGCGGTGGGGCAGGTATGACAGAACACGGAGGTTTTTGCAATAAGTGGAATGTATGCGACGCAGATCTTTTCGCCTGAGTATACCACCTAGTCAAGCCAGAAAATTTACATATGGTGTGCGAAAGGTGTACTAGTACGGATACCCCGAACAGTTCGGAACAAATATTATTTACTATGTGTGCTTCATTTTCTCCAAAGCCATAGGTGGAATGAAAAAAAGATGGAATGAACGAACAAGTAAGCATACCTCGAACAACAAGCTGGGCGGGCTCAGACGTCAACGAGTCAAGGATATCGATCGCCGAATTCGTGACTTGACATTCCCACAATCCATCATCGAAGTCAAGTCGTGCGTTGGATATACGGAGACTACAGTCACCGGTGGCCGGATCTGCTGCCCATTCGTATTTTCCTGAGTACATTCCGATCGGCTAAAAGATAGGGAGTGGGTGACGCCCAAGTTCGCCACTTCTTACGTGAACGCTTTACGGAAGTCCTCTACGAGCTCACGAAACCTTCCACAGTTGTGAAGAAGACCTCATAACGTTTGAGGTATCGGCAACAGCTCTGTTGGTAATCTAGCAAACTTCCTACCGGGAAATCGGCAGTGTTTGTCGGTGCGGATTCCTATTCTTGTGACGACAAGAACTCTGCCGGTAAATCAGGCAACCTGTGAAATTGTCGGATAACTTGGAAAGCGCAATTTCGGCAATTGCCGTTTTTGCAGAGCGACCGCATATCAGATACCACGGTTACTGCAAAAACGACTAATTGCAGATCCACTTACCGTGGTAACAGATACCATGGTATCTGCAAAACGCAACTATCATATCACTGCTTCAATCTACGTTCCCATATTCGTTCGATCGATCAGCATTTGCGACATTTTGAACTTTCTGCGTTTCATTTATCGACCCTAAAGACAATACGGTGATCTTCGCGGTTGGCTGTTTCCGATGTAAAGGCTCCGGCCTATTGCTTCCTAGAAGCTCATTGGTAAGAAATACTACATTAAATGTTATGCATAACAAGCGTTGCCAGGAAGAGTCGAGTGTATCCACTGACTTTTTTGTTTGACGTCAGGATATGAGAAAAGTCAGCAGATGCTTTTCCGGATTTTGCTTTGCCTGCCAATGCTTATTATGCATAACATTTAATGTATAACGTTTCAAAATCACAACAGATTACATCCCAAAAAACTGCGAAATCCTTGAAAACTGCGCATCCTTGCGTTATTCTGTTATGAAACTTCCGACAGTTTGGTTAGGAATTTGTTCCATTTTTCACACCAAGAAGGCAAACGAGGCTGGACACCGCAAGGCTTCTAATCGTTGAGAAACCCAGCTGATCGCAAATCACAGATTGTCGCGCTAAACAGATACATTAGCTGATTGTATCATCTGATGTCTGAAGTATCGCTCGAATGAAATCAGCAGACATATCCGTTTAACATAGAACACATAATCCAATAGAACCTCCGTATTTGGTCCCATGCAGCGACTATGGATACCCCGACAAAACTGAGCGGAGCTAGAGGTACTTGCTGTGAGCTTTTAGTTGATACCCGTCTACTTCCCTATTCGCCGCTGCGCATACCAGATGAAAATCTGTAGCAGGCGTGGAGAAGCCGCTCTGAAGCGAGTCACTCGTGACGTCGCAATGGTAGACAACCAATCAGCTGTAAAGGACGGCTCGGAAGGCGTTTGTAAGGAAATCTCTTCTCCGAGGCTCTACTGCGATATAGCCATTTGTAGAGGTGACGAATTATGATGTTCCGCGTAGCACCTATCCTCCGCTCCTTTGCATCGGGCAGGGTATCGAGAATATTCGACTCTGCATGGTTATATTACAGAGATAGGGAGACGGAGGTCCTTGTGTTTAGCGTAGTCAACAATATACTAAATTATTCTTTAACTTCCCAGTAACAAACAGACACTCACGAAAAAAACTTCCCCTGTGAAAGTGGATACAACCACTTCAAAAAAGATAAGATATTTAAGAACAAAATGTAACTATTAACTTTTCTACCATTTACAATCAAACCAGACAACCCTTTTTCTCGAACTCCCAGACCAGACCAGAGCAGGATAACACTAAGCAGTAGCGCCAAGACCTATGCTGTCCATGCTTTGCAGACGGGCTATATTCGTAGCGCCGCCCACTACGCTTGCGGCATGTTCAGAACATGAAGTTATCGGAACCAGCGCTGGTGAACAGCTGAATGACTTTCAGTAGGGACGTTTCCTATCGCTAGTGATGCTTGTATCGCTGCTATTAGAGTGTGTGTCAAGTCTTGGCGCTACTCCCTAATGTTGTCTTGCTCTGAGCCAAGCTGACTAGAAAATACGATTGTGTCAAGCTTGGTGTCAACAGAATACCGAATAGTAAGGACGCTGAAAATAGTTTACGTCTGGGGGGGGGGGGGGCACTACTCACCCGTCGGTCTCTTTGCCAGATACATTGCCCCCCTTTGTTCTGGACTATGCACGACAGAACAGTGGATTTTCCAGGGTTTACTTCTGTGTACTGAGGTGGGCTGATGAACTGTTGGATTCCAACAGCAATCCCTATAAAATAAAAAAAATCTTCAATTCACCTTCAACGTCAAAACAGCATATAAACATTCGAAAAACACATCTTTTCCTCCTAAATACAACCAATTCAACAAGGCGACAATGTTTGAAAACAAATTAACTTGTAATCAGCACGTCATATTCAATTTCACTAAGTTATTACACCAAACGGCTTTCTTCTCCCAATATTCCTTCAGCCTAAGCTGCCTGCGAATTATGTTTGACACTGCAAAACGGATGCACCAGCTGTATTTTTTTTTAATTTGACGGTGCAAAACGGATAAGTCAGCTACTTTTATTAAAACAATGTTTACAACGGATACGTTATCTACTATTCTTCATCAGCCCCAATCGCGCAGAAAAAACAGCGTCCGTGTCAAAAATTAAATCTCAGGACTAGTTTTTTCATTACAGTGGTATTTGAAGGTAATTTACTTTAATAAGATATTTATAGTCGGTAGAAGTTTCAATTATTTATTACAGTTTTGTTTCCTTCCCCGACGTTGGCCAAGAGGATTGACAGCCTGACGAGGACCCTTGCCAAGAAGGGCCGAAATATCGCTGACGAAGAATAGTAGCTGACGTATCCGTTGTAAACACTGTTTGAATAAATGTTTCAAAGTCAGCCTGGGCTCAAAGAATATTTAAGTCAGCTACATTTTCTTAGAGCTATATTCCGGCCCTTCTTGGCAAGGGTTCTCTTGAGCCTCAAGCTGAAAAATGAACTTGTGGAAAAGCAATGAAGATTCTTGCTTAATCAGGCAATCTGATTCTGTTAATTTCTTCGTGAAAATTGCTTGGAGTTAAAGCTGGTGCTGCGACTTTGGACGTGGATGTTTTTTTTGCTGCTCGTTGGGTCGTTGATAGATTTTTCTTTTTGGTTTTGGAATGACCTGTCCCTTCTTCCCAGCTAAGATGGATACTTTATCTACAGCATGTCTGGACGATTTGAAGTTCCGTACTTCATTGATAAATACTCCCCCAGTCCAAGCTGACGGCGAATAATACTTGACACTGCAAAACCGAAGCGTCAGCTGAATTTCGGTCCTTCTTGGCAAGGATCCCTCTTCAGGCTCAAGCTGGAAACTGAATGGTGCTTGAGCGACTTGAGCCTGAAGAGGAACCTTGTCAAGAAGGGCCGAAATATTGCTCTAATAAAATTTATCTGACCTATCCGTTTTGCAGTATCAAACATCTTTCTTCTCCTTCACCAATAATTTTTTCTGAAGTGGAAACTCTCCTTTTTCCCTTTGTGATGTACACAGAAAAGCTTTTACATTTCTTCGGAGCCAATGCTGTGTAACCTTTGAGACTACTGGAAAGCGTGGTTCTAAGATTACACGGATCTCAAAACCAGCCTCCGTTGTCTTTCACCAATGAACGACCTACCCCCAACTACCATTTACTTTTGTTTTATGAGAAGACACTGAATTAAATTGAATTTTATTAATACCCAAGCTAGGTAGAGATGGAGTATGGTAAAAACTGAAAAAGAAAGAAACATAACAACAATAACCAAAACAATTGAAAGTCAATAAAAAACATCATGGATTTTATTTCCGGTCCGTGTCTTAGCAATTCAACTCTTTTCTTGTTTGTTTTTGTTGTCGGACTAGTCACCACACATCAACAGTAGTCTACAAAACCTATTCTTCTGGTTTTCTCACGGAGAAAATCCCGAGATACAGCTGCCAACAAATTATGCTATGAGACATGTATCACTTGTGGAAAAAGAGGTCCAGCAATTAATCAAGAGCTTATCTTCGTGCATAAAACACGGGAAAAGGATAATAAGAGGCAAGCTGTAATAAATATAAGCTGACTGATAAAAATGAAAGAAATACACAACCGTTTAAAGAAGAAACGACCTCTTTGGTTCTACCTAGACAGGGATCAGTCAAAACCTAACGTGAGCATAATAGGACGTCTAAGACAAATCTGCATCATCACCAGAGCATATCGAAATAGAGCGATCATGGCTATTCATCTTGTGAACGCAAGTAATAGTTCTTCTGGTGAGATGAGAAGGCCACTAATGTCTTCAAGATGATACAACATCACACCTTCCCTGGTGTGTGCTTTTGTGGAAAAATGGCACATAAGCACAAGTCATCTTACGGCAAAGAATTTAAATAATCGCCCTTTGTTAAGCTCAGTGTTAATTAAAAACGAAGGGCCATTTGCATCGTAATGTCTATCCGACGGCCAAACCCTTCGCGAATTAAGGAATCCGGGCCAGTATTTCCGGATAGCCTTTTCTTTACCACCCACCATGACGAAGTTCTGGAACATAATTGGGGACTAGAATGATGTACTGATGGTTCGAGATGAGGGCTCTTATGAGATGCGTTCAGCGATCTGTGACGTTCTAAGGATCGAAACAAACTGGGGTTAGGAACAAAGAAACATTCAGGCGAAGGTAGTAAACGACCCAGTGCTGGACCAGGGAATGTCGGACTATTTCGTGCATTTAATTTATCTCTGATTCGTTTCATCTAGCCAAAAGAATCAGAAAAGACTTATTGTAATGAAAATAATAAGATACAAAAAACCTGAGGAGTGCTAGACAGCGACTCCGCAACCCGCGACGCTCTAAGGATCGAAACAAACTGGGGTTAGGAGCAAAGGAATATTCAGGTGAAGGTTTTCGAAACGATCCAGTGCTAGATTTACCAGGGAACGTTGGATTATTTCGTGCATTTAATTTTGTCTCTGATTCGTTTCGTCTAGCCGAAAGAATCAGGAAAAAAGATTTATTGTAATAAAATAAAAGAAAAAGATAAAACAAAACTTCTGAACATTGGTAGACTACACTGCCAAACGTTTGATGACAACTAGCACCCAAATGTTATTCACCTTCTGTCATCTTTTCGTGTAACATAAAACTTGGAACCGACTTGGAACTTGTTTTGGCATTTTCCTCAAAATTTTCTGTCTGCGCTGAAGAAGGGAGGTGGTTGTCCTCCCAAAATACACCTTTTATCTCGGTATATTCGTTGGCCGTCACAAACCCCATTTTCGTTGTTCTTCGTTGATTTTTTTTCCTTTTTTTGACCAACTTTATTTTATGTTTTACCAGACAAAATTCCGACCACAAAATAAGTACTCTTTTCATTTTTCTTTTACAAGAATGCACACCTGTGTGCTAAATGTTATCCAACGTCTGACAGTGGTCTTCCAAATTAAGTCAAATGAAAAGCATGCTGAAAAACTACGTGTCCCAAGTTTTTTTCCATTTATTTTATTTATTTTTCATGTTCTGATCATTTTTGCCATGCCTCAGACTTCTTGATAAAGTAGTTCCTTTTTTTTACTTTGAATTTGCCCCAGTGTTTTTAATTTCCTGCCAAATACAAAATCGAAAACCGCAGCATAGAAAAATCATTTTTATTACTTCCCAACGTACCCTGTTCAACTTTATTACAAGTTTTAATCAAAACAGATTTTTTTTCAAACAGCAGGTTCCAAATCTTCAAGAAATCCAGGCCTTCCATCAGTACAACTTCCCAACTACTATACAGGTTGTTCTTAATACTCCTGATGACTAACTCTTCAAGTCGATGAAGAATCACCGCGTGCCTAGCAAAGAGCAGGAAACGTCACCACAGCTGTCCCAACAAACGCTGTTGATTGGTTGACACATGATTAAAATCCGTTCGGGTAACGTTTCTCCTTCTTCTGGAGGTTCTCTGGCATTCACCATGGCCTGTCAGACCCTACAGCTCTATAACGATAATTAAGGGACCATCACCCAGACCACCCCACTGCGGACCGCTTCAAATCGCCGACCACAGGGTCAGCCTAAAGAACATATTCCATCCTGACATCATTAATAGCATGCATTCCTTTTTCCAATTGTTTGGTCATTCCCAGTTGACACTACCCAGCCCAAAGGGTACAGATTTAAAGCTCCAAATCGACCCGGGTATTGCGTCTTGGGAGGTAATCTGTATTAACCATGCATGGGTTTCGCATGACTCTTTGATAGGTAGCACGAGCGTTGTATTCCAGGACCACACAGACACTGAAGGTTGATAGGTCTGTAACATCTTGATGTAGTGCAGACAGGTTACAGTTGTAACTCACTTGGTTGTTTTGTGCTAAGGTACGCCATGGGTATGGAAGGGGCCAAATGCGGCAATGCGAAATGAAAGAATGCTTTGTCGGTCTTCCTCGCCCATGAAGAGTGCGAGGAGTTGTTCACTCCCCGGAGCTTGGTGTCCACCCTTTCCCGGTCAGCCCGGTCATAAATTGAGTGATTCGTCTTTCGACGTTTCTGAATATGCTGATTGTAATATTATAACAAGTGACAACCGGCTGAACCTACCTTCGCGGTTAGAAACGACTATGGTAAAGTTTAGGGTTGCTAATTAACTTTTCATGCTTTTCTTTATTTGTCAAAAACCATCAATCTGAAGAGATTCCGTTTATTTAATAGTCTTTCTTGTCTTATGTTTCTGTCACGCACATTATTTGTTGCGTGTGATTCCTGAATCGACTTTTAAATGATTAAATGAAGAGGTAATGACAAAATATGATGTGTATACATACAACTGCGAAAAAAAATAGGGAATAGTGTGAACAAAGACTGAAAAGTAAAAATGTTACGTTTTTTTTTAAGTGAAGGTGACGTTAAAGGGCGATTTCAAAAGTCAGGGAACTAGCAAATGCCCTCCCTTTAATACTACTTGTCAATTCAGGAGCTTCTTATCACTCCTAATGCCTGTTAACCTTCCTCAATGATACAAATCTCATCAAATCCGATCTGATCACCAGCATTGTTGCCTTATAGGAATGCCCACAGTTGATGAATGACTACTATCATGAGAATACCCACTATATCAAACCGACAACAAATCTATCACACCCAGTCCTTGTATGATTCAAGAAACTCGTGAGGTGAGGCGTGTCTTCATCATAAGTGGCGTCACATTTTATTTCTGTCAAGGGCCCACAAAAATGTCATGCAAAACGAGCATTCCGTTTTGGGGTGGTGTCACAAAATTGTTTCTCAAGATTTCCCAGTACTTTAGTCTCGGCATAAGAGTCAACGCAGAAACTGCTAGCATAGGCTACATTATCTGATAACAATCACTCCACAAACCTTGAAGTAACCTTAAATAGCTTTCTAATATGATGCAAGCATTATGCAGCATTTCGAAATCGGCGTGGTACTACCATTGACTAGAGTTCTCTAGTGACATTTACAGGGATACTCCGTTCGTATGCTCGACAAATTTCATCTGTTTAATCGTGAAGCATTGTCGATGTCTGACAAATTTCGTTAATTCGCATCACAGTCATTGGTTTCCCGTCTTCCAGGGATAAGGGACATGAAGAAACCACCACATTAAGGCATTTTGAATATCCCACAGCACAAGTTGGTCCTCACAAATATAGCACAGCATATTTCTACCCGGGTTGGTTGATAAAGAAATCCTACTTCTACAAAGTTATTACTTTCCCGTGAAATTACCCAACCAGTGAAACTGTTCAACTTGCTTTCAGAAGTCCTTTAAGTCCCACTTAAGGGTCGTACTGCGTACGACTTCAGACGAGGGTCTGGGAAGCGGTTACTATTGGTACTTAGAACTATAGGGGATGGTTGGGATTTCGAACACACAAATCCAGCAACGCTAAAAAAAACCCAAAAAGAGGAATAGGACGACCCGGATGTTCATAGATTTCTGTATAGCTACAATACTATTGCTCATAAACGTACTCGGTCGCCTGCTCTTTCATGCATACTAGCAAGGTCGAAAAACTCCAAACATGACATTACAGATATGGCGATTATGGCGAAGTCTCGTCCTTTTTTCCGAAATCAACTTCGAGAGTATTCTATCTAGTGAAAGACAAGGGAAGAAAATCTATAACAAAGCCTCAACGGCAATTAGCAATTTGCGTGGTATACTGCATCTGATTCGGCCAAAGTACTGGCATTAAACATGAGAGGTTCTATGTGAGTAGGACAGCACCGTTTTTGACACTATGACACGCGCGCTAATTAGAAACAGGGAAATTTCGGAGAAACATTTCCAAAGACGAAACAGAACAAGCAGGAAATGCTAGAAATTTGTGATTGCTTGGCTCAGGATCGAATACGACACTTTTTGGGGCTAATCTTGTAAATAGTCCAATTTTGGGCCAAGAACAAGACGAGAAGCCGAAGTTGTTGTCATCACACGTCCATGACTTTTCTACTGAATAACGTGAAAGACGCCAGCTGTACATCAGCGTTTAAGAAACAAGACCAAAGGTTTCGATGGGATCCCAGAAATTCAAAATCTGATCCAGACAACTGGGTCTTGTCTTAGCCAGATACAGTCATCGCCAGACTCCTTGAACATTTTACAATTAAAATTCAGAAACAGATTAAGGCTGAATAGCTAGTCATCTGAGAAAACCAAGTTCAGATATGGATTCAGCATGTGTGTTTACCCCTATAAGTCATATCTGTTTTGACAAAAACTTCCTGCCACTTCTGCCAATTTCCTGGTTTCGGCCGAACTCCAGAACTACTTGTCCGGCGAAAAAGAAAGCTCAAAAACGAACTCTGGGTATCTTCTTTCCCAAATAGTGAACATCTAATCAACTTCAAATAAAAATTTAACTTATAACAAATTTTCTGACTCCAGCCGGATTCCGGTCGAACTAAATTTCCGGGTAAAATATGATTGTCAAACACGGATTCAGCATCTCTTCTTACCCTTAAGTCGGTTATCTAATCAACTAGAAATAAAACTTAAGCTTCTAACAATTTTCCGGTTTTGGCCGGATTCGGGGGGAACTATATACATATCCAGGTAGAATTTTTTTTCATAGAAGTGTTCAGCGTGTTTTCTTGCCCTAAATCGAACATATAATCAACTCCAAATAAAACTTTTAATTGTAACAAACTTTCCGGTTTCGGCCGGATTCCGGGCGAACTACTTGTCCGATGACAAAATGGTTTTCACCATCGTCTTCAGCATGTCTTCTTACTCCATAATCGACTATCAAATTAGCTGTTTCAAAATATTTTGTTTGCCCCTTAATTTGGACCCCCTCCCCCACCCCTAAATGTAGGGCTACAAAGCCCATCTACGAACCTGACTGGTCCGATGACCCAACAAATCCTCACACCAAGTTTCATCAAAATATCTCATTCCCTTCGAGAGTTATCCAAATATCTTGTGTTTAAGTAATAAACCCAAACTGAAACAAGTTACGTGACACAAATAGTTTACGTGTATCTGGTGTGTCTAATTTTTTGCTCTTCCTATTTTTCTTCTTTTCCCTTCTTCTTTTTTTTGTAGTGAATGAATACTTCCACCCATTACATACCGTGCTCTCTTAGCGTGGGTTCTTGTGTTGAAAAAAAAAGGTTCAGTTTCAGAATAACCCGATAGGTACTGGTAACGGATACGGAACCAAGGTATCGAGCGACTTTACCGGATATTTCGGAAGACTTCTTACTGGAAAGGAATGTATCAGGATGTTGGTGACTTCATCAACAACTGCCCTATTTGTCAAGCTATCGACCACCACAAAGAATAATCCAAAACGAGCTCCACATTTTCTGTATTCTACTCAATCTATTAATTTTATTATTCTAGAATTTCTTCTATTTATTTCTCTTTCACTTCTCCTTTTTTGTAGTAAAGTAATGAATACTTCCACCCACTGACAGTGTTTTTTAAAGCTTAGTTAGTCCCGAATTTCTATTGTTTAATATTAAAAACGAAAATATAAATGAACGTTCAAGTTTAGTGATTCAGTGTGTTTAAGACGACGACCACACTGATTACAATGAAAGTCACTACTTCAAGCCAAAACCTGTCACACAACAAATTTACACACTACGCAAAAACTACCTGAAGCATTTAAGATGCCTCCTGAGTTTTTGTCCAGTCATGACCAAATCTTCTTGAAGGTTCAGTTGACACGTTCGGTGTCGTGCTGATGTAAGAACTCACTATTCTTCCCATCACGGACTGATCATTCCTAATCCTCGCTCGTGAGCATTCACCAAAAAAATATGCGGCTTAAAATTTTGAAACGGCCGGCCTGACAGATGCAAAACAAGGGGTTTCGAACTTCTCATTAGTTTCATACAATGTTGCAATGTTCATGAAACAAACTGATCTAATTACTTTAAAATATAAGGTAAAAGGTTAAGTTCTTTGTTTATTCCAGCTATAAATAATGGACATAGGTAGCAAGATCCAAGGTTTCGATGGGATCCCAGAGGGGAATACTTGTCAATCTTTTTTACACAAACAATCAGGTCTTGCAGCTGTTCAGTCTTTGCCCAACCCGTATAAAGTCACATCATTGTAATAGACCACTAACAACTGCCACTACACTGTACAAAGTTTCTCCGAATAAGGATAAAGTATTTGCTACTGTGATTAATCTTATCTCTATAGGGATAAGATTAATCTGAATTTGGGGTAATGTTATCTCAATAAGATAAGATTAATCCCAGTAGTACATACTGCAAGATTTTTTTTACAGTGTAAGTCATACTTTCCAGCTAAAAGCATATCAAACTATCAGTTATATTCGAAAAAACACGTTTTGACTAGATTCCGACAGGATAAACAGTATACCCTGATTCGCCGGGTCTTTTTCGGGTAGACCTACCTTAGCAACCAAATTTTACCGATATCAGAAATTTATTTTACTTCTTCTAAATTTCCGGTTTTGACCGGACTCTGGTCAAACTATTTGTCCGGTCGGAAAATAAAGCTCATTTTTAGATTCAATACACACCGTTAGCCCTATATCGACTTTCCCATCGACTTAAATAATTTGTTTGCGTCTATCAAATTTCTGGTTTCTACAGGATTCCGGATGAACTAAATATGATATCCAGCGAGAAAATCCAGGTTCACAAACAGATTCAGCTTGTATTCTTGCTCTTATATCGATGCTACGATCGACATCAGAATAAACTTTACTCGTACCAAATTTCCGATTTTCACCAGATTCCGGTCAGTCTATATACTTGTTCGGCGGCAACGTTAAGTTCAAATATAGGTTCAGGATTTGATCTCAACTCTAAATATACGCTGTAGTTGACCAACGTTTAACCTCTGATCATCTCCAGATAAGACTTTCACTCTTACCAGTTTTCCGGTTTAGGTCAGATTCCGGGCAAAATACTTGTCCGATGGAAAAAGAAAATCCAAAAACAGATTCGGCGTGTGTCTGTTCCCCAGTATCGAACTTTTATTCAACTAAACATAGAACTTATACTTTTACGAAATTTCTGAAATCCGGGAGAACTATTGGTCCGATGAGAAAATGAAGTTCAGTTCTGCATGCAACATGTCTCATTACCCTTAAGTCGACTCTCACATCAGCTTGAAAAATATTTTTTCATCCCTTAACTTAGAAGCCCCAGGCTACGGGGCCCATCTAACAATATGACCTGTGATCCGACCCAATGGATCCTCACACCGAGTTTGAACAAAATATCTCAGTCCCTTCGAGAGTTATGGTGCTGACAGACGGACAACTTTATGAAGTTCATAGGTATCCCTCCACTTACGTTTCGGGATCCCAAAAACACACATTAGCTACTAAATATTATACAAACCCACTAGTATGAACAAATACAAAATCAACGAGCCACAAGTTCATTGGTTAATTTTTTCAACGTCGGCAATGAAAGTTGAAAAATTGAAGTGTAGAGAATAAGCGCCGCCCATTGCCAGGCCTTATGTTAGGCCTTATGGTGGGGCCATAAACAGTTAATGGTGTTTTTTATTTTTATGAATAAACTAAACTAAACTAAATCTGGGTTATGATCAGACCTCTAAGGGTGAACAGTAATATCGCCATACAAAGGGTCTAACTAAGTTGTATCGGAATTCCATACAAGCGTGACATAACACCCATTTGATCTATTTTACCTCAAAAAACGAGAAATTGTAGTTTATTCCCATCGGTGAATATATATGTTAATATATAGATAGAGCCGTGCGGCCAGCGAGGCGCCGGTCGTGTTAACATTTATAAAACGACCTAGGGACAATCAAATCCTATGTTCGATCCTCAATCATATGAAGTCACTACATACGTCACGGCTGTATGGAAATCCGATATAATTTAGCCATACAAAGCCAAAACAAGAGGGGTCAAGTCCGTGACAGAGAGTCGACTGATTGAAACACGACAAAATGAAAATAGCTATTTAGTATATAGCCGGTATCGAGAATAAAGTGAACTGACTTGATCAATACCAACAACTATTTTCTTCGATGAAAGTGCCACAAACACAAGACAAAATGCACACGCCCTGTAAGTATGTGTCTAAATTTGTATTTGTTGGTTGATTTCTGATGTCGCCTCCTGCATTTAGCGGGTGATGAAAAAAACTATTATAATTATAACATGATTACATGATTCTACACAAAGACTGAGAAAGTTAGCTTTACCGTAACTTCGGGTAAGTTTGTGGATAAGCTTCTGTTTCTTAGAAAACCTTTTTCTTTTCTATGACTTATTCAACCAACAAACTAATTCTTCAACAAAACCCCCCGTCAGGGATCCAAAATTCCCGTCTCGTGTGCTAAAGTTCAACGGAATATTTTAAATATTTTATTTCGTTCGCCTTGTGCAGATTATTTTCGCAATGCTGTAACTAGTTTTCTGAGTCATTAGTGACTTTTTTTTATTTTTGTTAGGAAGTAACAAAAAATAACATGAAACGTAATCAGGACTAGGCTCAAATCATTCAAATATTACGAAAAATGTTAATTTCATGTCAATCTAACAACGCTGTTAGCATTTGCGTATTCATCGCCACAAGGAGGGGAAAAGTAGCAACCCCCAACTATCTATCGACACTGCGAAACTATCTGCGTTAGGTTAAAAAAAATGAATAAGGTTTTAAGGCCGTAACTTTTAGTGAATACTGCGACGTTTTTTCAATTTTTTTTTTAAATCGAACCTGAATCAGAAGAACGAGTAGTCCAGTATAAGATAAGATTATTATACAAATGTCAACTTCATAACGCTGTTAGCTTTTGTACTCATCACGCCGCAAGGACTGGAAAAGTAGCAACCCCCTACCAACTATCGACGCTTCGAAACTATCTGCGTTGGATTAAAAAGATATAGGAAGAAGGCAACAAAAAAGCAAACACGTGATAAATGAGCACGGAGATCATCTGCAGATCGCGCATACCAGCTGGCCATACCCAATCTGATTATCCCAAGGAGCAAAGGCTCTAAACCGCTAAAATAGGAAGGATGTTTAATCATATCACAGCTGCAATGGTAATGGCGCGCACCCCTACATAAGTAAGTCTAATAAACTACCCACAGTTACAAAGATCAATTAGGTTCCGTCACGGGTCGTATTTCAGGGCATCGTTATAAGGATAATCTTCATAACAACATTTTTTTTTTCGTATTCCCCATTTTCCATACTTCCGAAATCATCAAAAATTAATGTCTGAAACCTCGAGGCAAAGGAAGGCATAAAGGAGCGTTTGACTGACTTGAACGAATCGGCGAAAGAATGATTCTATAAACGACCAGCTGGCAGTGCTTTAGAGTAACATCTCTGGCATTAACTACATATCAGTAGGACAAGCGTGAGCGCCCGTAGACATTCTGGGTGGGAAGCATTTGAACTCCCAGACGAGGAATTAAAGGGCTCATCTTACTCACTGAGCCTTTTATATTATCCCTTGCTTCCTTATGGAATCATGCAGCTTAAGAAATCCGCGCCCTTCTCAACTATTTCGTTTCACACCTACAAGTTTTTAACGCTGTTCCGGTCGAGCCGGATTTCCCAGTCACGAAGCGCTAACTTCACCGAAAGGTTCAAGATCCAACGACAACTCTTTGCTGTTTGATTTTGGAAGACTTGGTAGACCAATAGGTCTGCTCATGTTTAGGGCTCCTTTTCTTTAGCTTAGTTTTCCCAATTTTAAACCACGGTGCGTACAGTTTTCAAATATTTTGTGGCCAACCTCCGCTACGAAGCGGGATCGACTAAACAGAGATCGTGTTCCACCCTTCTAACAATAGTTACTATTAGTTACTATTTCCGTTCCATCCTCACGAAAAGTTAGTACGCTGACCGTTCCAGCCTTGTCGAAATAGTAACTAGTAGTTACTATTTGCTTACCATGCTGGGGAGCGTAGTAACTACACATCTCTGTGACCTGATTGGTCGGATTCGCCCGTGGCGTGAGATCCTGCTGGAAAATAGAAAAATCGTTCCAGCCTTGACGAAAAAGCCAGAATTTGTGACGTCATGCGTAGTAACTACGGTAAGTAGGATGGAACACGCTCAGAGGCACGGCTTGGCGCAGGAGGCACGAGTAATAAAAAAAGATTAGCAAGTAGTAGAAGTAGACAAGTACGTGAGGGTTCGTAACTCCAGAGCCTGATAGAAAACACGTTAGAACATAGTTCCTGCCCCTCACTATAAAGCCTAAAGGGCTTTTTTAGTTTTCGTGCCTCATTTTAGTAACTGTGCCTCCTATGTCGTGCCTCTTTTTAGTCGATCCCTTCGGAGAGAGTGAATTCTTAATAGAGCCAACAAGTGCAGAAAAATCGTGGTTTTCTGGGGACAAGTATTGGCATTTTCGGAAAAAGATATTTCTGAATCCCTTTATCGTGAAAAGATCATTTCTAGTACGAGCTGTGCTTTAAATTCATAGTTTTACTTCAGATCTTTTTTGTTCTATATAAACTCTTGTTTTCATGACGGAAGGAAGGTATTTTTCCCTGTTTCTTTATTCTTATGTTGCCGATGAAGAATTACAATTTCTATTTTATCTAAATAATTTATATTGTATGTTTTCATTACTGTGCTTCAACAGAATTTCCAATCTTGTTCCAGGTCTCATTGTATATCACGCTAGATCAAACAGACATGGTGTAATCCATGCTTCCTGACGAGATCCCTTTCTCACGCAATTCCGAATCAGCCTTCGTCCTTACAAATCCCTTCGTATCTTTACATTCATTCCATCAAATCCGAAGGTCCTGAAAAGGTGTCGGACGACTTTGAGCAAATTACGCATGATCAACTCCTAATACTTCCACGTAATCAACTGATCTGTCAATGGCGTCAATGCAAGTTTAAGTACCCGTAAAAGTATAATCCTTCCATCACGCTCGATCCAGAAGTAAAGAAAAGATGAGAAAAAAGCATCGAGCTGGGAGGGGATGATGAAGTTGAAAGAACGCCAATTGATTAAGAGAACGAGCTGTTTCTTTTGAAGAGTGGGGATGCTTCATCATGAGGATGAAGTCAAACAAGTATTACAAACAGTCGACTCAGAACCGTCAATGACAACTGACAATTCTGTCAAAGTTATTGGCATCATTCTGGATAATAACCTCCAATGGAAAACTCAAGTTGGAAAAATAGCTGTGCTAACCTTCGTTCATTTCCACGCCTGAAACGGTTTGGGGTTCAACGCCATGAACTACTAATACTTTTTAAAACTTATGTCAGTTCCATTTCAGAGTACGGCTGACAAATTAGGCATCCTGGGTTACATAAATCTCAGGATGCCGAACTCGAACGACTTCAGAAGAGAGCCTGCAGTATAATACATGGCCAAAATTACATATCCTACAAGAAACGTTTTGGCCAAACAATTTTGGATTCTCGACACCACAGGACCATCTCTCCGGGCTTCATTACACACCACACTCCCTCGGCCCTAACACGCGAAACAAGAACCCAAGCTTCTTCCCTTGCCAACGAAATCTTCAGAAAGATATCTGAAATCGTTCATTCCGTATTTCATTGAAAATTTTAACTGTACTTGATTTTATGTTCGTTTCGTTCTTATTGTTTATTAGTTTGTGTTTTATTTGTATTGTACGTCAGTGTTTATTTTTCCAATTTCCACCCGTGTTAGCCTACTGCTATTAGGGTTAAATAAAATTGATTGATTGATTGGAAATGACAGGTCAGCAAAGCCTACACTCCAAACTCACTCCGTGTTTTCTTTTCTTTCTTATTTCGAGTGGGATTTGAAGCAACAAACTTCAGCTTTGAGTTACCGACATTCTTACCATTGAGCTAACAATTGAAATCCTAGACCTCTAAATGCAAAATAAAATGCTTTCTGGTATCTTTGTCACGGTTAAAGCTCTCCTTGAAAAAGTTCCACCATCACCAATATATATTTTGTGGCATTGTCTTTTAAACATTAAACTTTGACTAGATTTAGGTGCATTGTGAAAGAATAAAAAATGTACGACCAGAATAGGGACTTGCCAAGAACTGGCGAAGGCTAAATGTAGCAAGCTGTGATGGCATGTCTTTGCACTATATATCGTTTAACTTCTCGCAAAAAGAAAATCTCGTAACAAAATCAATTTGAGCTTGGCGAAAAGGCTTCAGCTGACTGCGAATAATATTTGACAATATTTTGTGTTTGATATATTTGACCTTTCCTGGCAAGGATCCTCTTCGGGCTCATGCAAGTAAAGTAAAATGTAAAATTTTTAGGGGTAGCCGTCGGTCTAATTAGTGACAAAGTCTCAGTGTAGTTAGTCCAGGCTATCATAGCGTTTGGTTCGTCCCAGTCGTCTAACCTTGGAAATTGCTAGTTTAAATAGTCTGGCATCGCATCACTTGGCTTTTTTGGAAGAGTTATATATTTTCGTTTTCACTTTTCCTGCCAGAAAAAAATGAACTAGTGTAGATTCAAACACTTTTTTCTTCAAATAAGCCGAAACCTACCTATAACAGCAGCTAACACAAGAAGGACCTTCATCCTAAAATCCTTAGAAATTCTCACAAACTGCTAATCCCAAATACAAGAATATCAGCACTCCACCAGCCTTCTTCCACCGCTGCTTCTATCAGCTCTGTCTCTCTGTCATCGAGACCTTTCTCCGCTTCTTCAGCGGCGCCTGGGATTGCTCCGTTTTCGCTGGAAACAGCGTTCTGCGGCCGCACGGGGAGGAGCTTAAGGCTGCCTGCCGTCCTGATGAAGATATCATCTTGATCGACGACGATTTTTATGGCGCTGACTTTTTGCGCTTGAACAACAATTTGGGCAGCGGACCAGAAGTAATGACTGGGTTCACGATTCTTGGGTGGTTTGTTATCAGTAGTAAGGGCCCATTATAGCTTGTTGGTAACGCGGATATCCGCAAGGGACTTATTCTATAACAGAGCTATCGTCTTCCACTTTCATTTGAGGGAAGTGTTGTCAGCAGCCTGCTACGGCACTTCAGGCTGATTTTCGTCATGTAGAATCGAGGCTGTATTATTATTAACTCATTCGTTCAAAACTGAAGAGTGAAAAATCAAACTTTAAACAACATGTTAGTAAATTCACAAACAATTACATTAGTTATAAACAACTGACCATGCATATTAACATATTAGCCTATTTGGTAAAAAAAAAAAAAAAAAAAAAAAAATTAACATACTGGGGCATTTTGTATAAAAAGGCAAAAAGGTTGTGATGTACAAGAATATTGTCCGCCTTTTTATGAAAGTCTTATATTTTACTATTAGAGTGTTCCAAAGGATTCTTCACTTTCAAACTACTTAGACATTCCCCTGGTAAAACGTAAGCGTGAACGTGTAGAGGTGAATTCCGGGAGTTAAAAATCTCGAACATTGTTTTCGTTACTTTCCCGGGGGGGGGGGCGTGAGCGCTCGGGTTCTACTCTCAGTGGTGGAGTTTGATAACATGCATTGATAATCAGAGGATTTTTTAGTCTTCCGACATTTCGAAACAAACGTACGTGTACAAGAAGGGACTCAGGGCGAAAATACAAGATCTTGGTCATCGAAGAACCAGTCCACTAGTCACTTCGCCCAGAATTCAGATTGTTTATCTCACAACATTCTCGTTCTCAATGAACATGTAAAAGCAGCAAGATCTGTTCTGGGCCCTAATCCCAGGTGATTTACACAGACACAAAATTTAATACTTTGAATGGGGTAAATTTACAGTAAATTCTTAACGACCCTAAAATCAGTGCTTTCCATTTGGCCTTTCCAAACCTATTTAGCAGCAAAAAATAGCACGAACGAGGGAGATTTTAAATCTAGCAGGCTATGGTCCCTTGTCCCCCCCCCCTCTACAACGGCCCAGTCTATAACGGAAGGAGCAGGGGCAAACCAATCCACGCCATCACACCAAGGCAGGCTCGTATCCAGGAATTTATTTCGGGGGGAGGGGGGGGTTGCCTGCTGGTCGGACACAAAAGTACAAAAAACAGACAGATCAGAGGGAAAAGCCTATACAAATGATTATTTTTGTATGTTTCGGGGGTTTCAACCCCCGCCCCCCCCCCCCCCTGAATACGGCCTTGCATCAAGGCGACTATAATCATGCGAAGCCTCATATTGACATCCGATTGTCTCCCTGTTCATCTGAGTTATTAAACTTCCATTACAGTTTGAGCACCTGGTAATTTGGCGATCTGGTCTGATAATCAAATCGCAGCAACAATAGCTCCAAGCCTAAATATAAACCTCACTGAAGGGTCTAAACTGACAAATTAAGCCATCACCTCGGAATCCAGCTTACAAACCAGCAGCAATCCTTGCTAAGAAAACATTGCACACAAAACCCTGTAATTTCTGTAAAACCATTTATTGTTAATTTTCTGCATGATCAATCAAGGGGTCTGATCTGATCAAACCCCCTTTCCTCGGGGTCAAACCAGGGTATACTTTAATGAGATTATCAACGGTCTTGCAAGCAGCTCTGTTTGTGTGTAAGGGATTGACAACTTTAGTCAGTGGTGACTGAGGAGGAAGAATAGGAATTCGGGTGATAGCAGCTGCTCCATAGGCAACACGAAACTGGTTTATTACTTGTAATTGCAGTGTAAGGATCTGTCAGTTAACCATCTCTTAAATTGCAGCTTGGCGCAAGATAAGACTCAATCTGCAGAATTCGCTCCGAAATTAGGACTCGATTGCCATTCGCATGTCTAGGTCTTGGTAAGAATTGGTGTAAGGACTCCCCCTCCCCCCTACCCTCACAGAAGAGGGATAACGCCTATGAAGGCCCACTGATATTTCCGGCCATTGGTGATTCAAGCAGAAATCACACAACCAACTGCTTATTTTCCATTTCCGTCTTCCAAAGGTCCAGTGGAGTTAACGTGTACGAACTCCAGAGATATTTGTCGACCTTTAGTAGGGGTAGGTTAGGTACGTAATTTTCTCTGTCATATCAATGACCAAATCGGCAAGCAGAAACAGCAGCCGTGTCTAAAAGCAAAACGCAACATCAACTTTAACTCCAAGCAATTCTTACGATAAATTCACCAAGATCAGATATGTAAGGTAGATAGGTACTTTTATTTGTGAGTAAACCTTACTGCTCGCGAACGACCTGCAAGAGCGGCCACAGTGGTGATCCCAAAACTGTAACACGTAAAATGTGACCATGTACAGTATGAAAAGACGTTTGTACCGTCTTTCGTTAAAATTTTTTAATCTTATTTAGTGTTTACTTTTATATATCACGTTGCCATATTTATATATGAGTGTCCACATGTATATATGACGATTTCGACAAATTTGGATTTCACCACGATAGTTCGAAAAGAATAAAAGCGATATCTATTTATCTATCTACACGGCATTTCACAGCTACAACCTAAAACTAGACTAGAATCTCTACAATTTCATTTCCCAGCTTGGGCTGGCTTTAAGAGGACCCTTGCCAAGAAGGGCCGAAATATTGCTCTTAGTAATCAAGTTCAGCTGATGTATGCGTTTTTACTATCAACTATGACTCGCAGCTTGCTTGGGCTGAAAGAATGTTTATTGGGAACAAATTGCATAAGTTATGTCTAGATTTTTCAGTGAACTGTATTTACAATTCTGGAATAGGCTCCTCTGGCAAAAAAAATGGTAGGGGAGCGAGGATATGGAGAGACGGATGGAAACTAGGAAGAACACTGTGTTATGTCTGTGATGCTTCAAAGAATAAAACCCAATGAAAACCTATGATTAAGGTAATTTGCAAAAGAAATCTGAACAAATCGATCAGTCTCAGCAATGATATTTACCTTCCGTAAAAATATAATTAACCAAAATAAACCAACTACCATAAAAATCGACTTCGTAAAACTGCAAATTTGTAGATGCAACGGATTTTACTAGTTTCGTTGCAAGTTTAAATGCTTATTCCGCCCAGAAGAGGGCCCTTACCTAGCAGGGCCGAAATATTGCGGAATGAACGTATAAGGAAATCGGTTTAGCAAGACTGAACATGTTTTGCAGTCGGCTTGGGCGGAAGGAATACTTATTGGACATATAGAAGCTTGCAACTCCTGACAGAAACCTTCATAACATTCTAGGGGGTTGCTAGATGCGGGTAGTCGCCCGGTGTGGTCAATCGTAGTGATTAACGATATGTCTCTCTAGCCTTCAAATTAAGACGTGTACCCTGTCAGCGACGGTAGACCCACCTGGGTTGGCGCGTATGAATGTATGTAAAGCGGAACTGATAAGGGTAGAATCGTGGATATGTGTGGTGGGTTGATTAGTGATACCGAAAGACTGTAGACTGAAGCCGACGGAATTTTAAAAAGTATTTAAGGCATCAGAATCGTAAATGAGAGGAAAGTTAAGGACGGAGTGCTGGGAGCAGAACTGCTTCTTGTGTATCTTGCAACTTAATCCACTAAATTAGTTTGATTGCTCTGAGGGACTATTGATTTTTCAGAATGAGCTGTTGGATATGCGGCTTTGAATTTCACAACAAAACGCGGTTTCCACTCCATGAAATGGCTATAGGGAACAGTAGCGAGACAAATCAAAGATACCGCTTTTTGGAATCCCAAAACGTAAGTGGAGGGATACTTATTACATCGCTAAAGTTGTCCGTCTGTCCGTCCGTCCGTCCGTCTGTAAGCATGATAACTCTCTAAGGGAATGAGATATTTTGATGAAACTTGGTATGAGGATTCGTTGGGTCGTGGGACCAGTCAAGTTCGTAAATGGGCTTTGTAGCCCTACATTTATTGGTGGGGGAGGGGCTTCAAATTAAGGGGCAAACAAAATATTTTGAAACAGCTAATTTGATAGTCGATTATGCGGTAAGAAGACATGCTGAACACGATGGTGGAAACCATTTTGTCATCGGACAAGTAGTTCGCCCGGAATCCGGCCAAAACCGGAAAGTTTGTTAAAATTAAAAGTTTTATTTGGAGTTGATTAGATGTTCAATTTAGGGCAAGAAGAAATGCTGAACACTTATGTGAACACATTTTCTACCTGGACATGTAGTTCCCCACGAATCCGGCCAAAACCGCAAAGTTTGCTAAAATTAAAAGTTTTATTTGGAGTTGATTAGATGTTCAATTTAGGGCAAGAAGACATGCTGAACACTTATGTGAACACATTTTCTACCTGGACATGTAGTTCCCCACGAATCCGGCCAAAACCGGAATATTGTTAGAAGCTTAAGTTTTGTTTCTAGTTGATTAGATAACCAATTTAAGGGTGAGTGAGAATTTAACAATCATATTTTTCCCGGAAATACAGTTCGACCGGAATCCGGCTGGAGTCGGAAAATTTGTTATAAGTTAAATTTTTATTTGAAGTTGATTGGATGTTCATTATTGGGGAAAGAAGATACCCTGAGTTCGTTTTTGAGCTTTCTTTTTTGAAATTGGTAAAAGTGGCAGGAAGTTTGCGTCAACAGATATGACTTATGGGGGTAAACACACATGCTGAATCCATATCTGAACTTGGTTTTCTCAGATGACTAGCTATTTGGCCTTAATCTGTTTCTGAATTGTGTTGCGAGAGCAACACTTTGGTTTTGTCCTCGTTTTTTTTTGTTTTTTTTTTCCTATGACTCCGATTTCATTTTATTCCTGGTAACTGAGAAGGGTCTAACCTGTGCGGTTTTTACGGAAAGTGTGGACCTTAGGCCGGATTGATGAATAGGACATTACATTTTGGAAAGCTCCGTAGAACTCTTGCCTGGGGCCAATAAGGATGGTTTTTGCTTGTCCTCGAGCCAGAGCCTACGGTTTGCGAAGTGAAGCGGAGTTGTATAGCCTATGTCAGAGAGGACTATCTGAAGTTGTGTAGCGAACCTTTCGTTTCATCAAAAGATGTTTCTGCTTTCGAGTGGAAAGCTCCGTTCTAGCACGCAAGCAGGCAGGCACCAGTTTCAAATTGAAGATGGACTAAAATCTATAAGTGTTAAATATATGCGGCAGTTACCCGGCCCCATAGCCAACATATCTTCTTCGAGTGATAAATAGAAAAATCTACAGAGACAAAAAAGTGGCTTTTTCCCACGGGTCCGAAAGTGCTGCCATCTATTGTTTCTGTCCATGTCTGCGACGATTTCAGCTGAGTTTATAATTTTTTTTTTTTGCACTTTGGTTTGTGGTAGAGTAACGGTATCAGATGTGCCTCTTAAACTTTAAAAGTTCTCTCATTGCTAAAGCAACTAGAGCTTATCCTTTGCTCCTTTCTAAGTCGTGACGTTAGAAAGTTGGCCTACGGCAAAAAAGTCAACTTTTGAACTAAGACAGGTAGAATTTTTTTTTCGACGGCAATCGATAGCCATTGATGAGCTGATCAAAGTATATGTCATCCATTTTTTGGTACGAAAATTCCTTCATGAGATACACCAGTTTGAAAATTTCAAAGGGGTTGACAACTTCATAGTAAGGTACATTGAAACCAAAAATAGGCGATACCAGTTATGATACATATAGGGGACTTTTAAGCAACAGTCGACTGTTAGCCCATAATCATCTTCGGTAATGAGGGGTTTGCAGCTTTTGCTAGTTGGTATACCTGTTATTTGTTTCCGGTGTATTCGATGGTAAGAACAATTTGGTTCCCAATGGTAAGATATGCAAGGGACTTGTAAGTAATAATCGGCTGTTATGCTACAATCATCTTCTGCGATGATGGGTTTGCAGCTTTTGCTAGCTGGTGTACCCATTATTTGTTTCCGGTTAACTTAATGTATATCACGGGAGAGGGACTAGGTAAGTAGGAATCGGTTCACGAGGGGCTAGGAATTTTTGCAAATGGGTGCACATTGTATTCGATTTCTATAAATCTGACGGTAAGAAAGTTTGTGTCGATGGTCTATCAATGTAACCGAGGATTAACTGTTTACAAAACGGATACAGACGAAAATGTAAAGCAATGAGGTAGTTTCATAATAATTAATAGTGTCATCTATGGTATTTTAATCCTGAAAAGTTACGGATAGCTTTCTATTACCAACTAGATTATATAAGATATTGTTCCAAGTTTTCATCCGTCACGATGTCTACGATTGAAAAGGATAAAGTACAACTGACTGCAAAGTTAATTTAGTCCCTTCTTCCTATATTATTTTGTTGTTGTTTTTACAACGCTGAAGAATACCTTTTGATCATGTGATTAATTTTTTTAGAACATCCCGTTTAAAAAGTTTATGCTATAATCATCTTCAGCGATGAGGGGCTTGCAACTTTTGATAGCTGGTATATCCATTATTTGTTTCCGGTGAATTTGATGTCAATCACGGGAGAGGGACTTGTAAGTAAGAATTGGTTCACGAGGGGCTAGAAATTTTTTAAAAATTGGTGCACATTTGTATTCGATTTCTGTACATATGACAGTAAGAAAGTTTGTATCGATGGTCTATCGCTATAACCTAGGATTAACTGTTTACGCAACGGGTACAAACGATACGGTAATGTAAAACAATAAGGTAATTTTGTAATGATTAATAGTGTCATCTATGGTATTTTAATCCTGAAAAGTTACGGATAGCTTTATAATATCAACTAGATTATATAAGATATTGTTCCAAGTTTTCATCCGTCACGATATCTACGATTGAAAAGTATAAAGTTCAACTTCGACGGCAATCGATAGCCGCTAATGAGCTGATCAAAGTATATGACATCCATTTTTGGTAAAAAAAATTCCTTTATGAGATACACCAGTTTGAAAGTTTCAAGGGGTTGACAACTTCAGTAGTAAGGTACACACTGAAACCAAAAATAGGCGATACCAGTTGTGAGACATTTAGGGGACTTGTACGCGACAGGCGACTGTTAGCTCATAATCATCTTCGGCAATGAGGGGTTTGCAGCTCTCGCTAGTTGGCGTACCTGTCATTTGATGAACAATTTGGTTCCCAAATGTAAGACATGCAAGGGACTTGTAAGTAATAATCGGCTGTTATGCTACACAAATCTTCAGCGATGAGGGGTTTGCAACTTTTGCTAGTCGGTGTACCCATTATTTTTATCCGGTGAACTTGATGTCTATCACGGGAAAGGGACTTGTCAGTAGAATCGGTGCACGAGGGGCTAGAAATTTGTTCAAATTGTTGCACATTGTATTCGATTTATATAAATCTGACGGTAAGAAAGTTTGTATCGTTGGTCTATCGCTGTAACCTAGGATTTACTGTTAACGCAACGGGTACAAACGATACTGTAATGTAAAACAAAGTAGTTTCGTAATAATTAATAGTGTTATCTATGGTATTTTAATCCTAAAAAGTTACGGATAGCTTTATAATATCAACTAGATTATATAGGATATTATTCCAAGTTTTCATCCGTCACGATGTCTACGATTGAAAAGGATAAAGTTCAACTGACTGCAAAGTCAATTTAGTCCCTTTTTCCGATATGCTTTTGTTGTGGTTAGGGCAATCGATAGCCCTTGGAGAGCTGATCAAAATATATGCCATCCATTTTTTTGAACAAAAATCCTTCATGAGATAAACCAGTTTGAAAGTTTCAAGGGGTTGACAACTTCAGGAGTAAGGTACACACTGAAACCAAAAATAGGCGATACCAGTTATGAGACATGTAAGGGACTTGTAAGCAACAGTCGACTGTAAGCAACAGTCGACTGTTAGCTCATAATCATCTTCGGCAACGAGGAGTTTAAAGCTTTTGCTAGTTGGTATACCTGTTATTTGTCTCAGGTGTATTCGATGGTAAGAACAATTTTGTTCCCAATTGTAAGACATGCATGGGACTTGTAAGTAATAATCGGCTTTTATGCTATAATCATCTTCAGCGATGAGGGGTTTGCAACTTTTGATAGCTGGTGTATCCATTATTTGTTTCCAGTGAATTTGATGTCAATCACGGGAGACGGACTTGTAAGTAAGATCGGTTCACGAGGGGCTAGAAATTTTTGAAAATTGGTACACATTGTATTCGATTTCTGTAAATATGACAGTAAGAAAGTTTGTATCGATGGTCTATCGCTATAACCTAGGATTAACTGTTTACGCAACGGGTACAAACGATACGGTAATGTAAAACAATAAGGTAGTTGTGTAATAATTAATAGTGTCATCTATGGTATTTTAATCCTGAAACATTACGGATAGCCTTCTCCCGATATTGTTTTGTTGTTGGTTTTACAACGCTAAAGAACAGCTTTTGATTATGTGATTATTCTTTTTAGAACATACCGTTTTAAAAGCTTCGATAAGTTGACAATTTCAGCATTTAACCGACAGCGAAGAAACAAAACCAAAGTGTTGCTCTCGCAACACTTTAGTCGGCGAAGCCGGACAAAGGTTGCCGCAACACTTCACGTTGCCCGGGCAACGTAGGTCTAGTTTTAATTGTAAAAATGTTCGAGGAGTCTGGCGATGACTGGATCTGGCTGAGACAAGACCAAGTTGTCTGGATCAGATATTGAATTTTTGGGATCCCATCGAAACCTTTGGTATTGTTTAATAAGGGATACGCTAGAGGGATACACTTAGTTTGTCTGGGGAGTGTGTCTGGGCAAAATATTTCTCCCAAATTAGCGGTACTATTAGTCTGAAAGATTTATCACAGTGATGAAAGGTGCTTATCCTGGAACAGCAGAGTAATCGAGTAAAGCATTTATCAATTTTTTGAACCTATTGTATATTAGTGATTCAGAGGTAAATTTTCACATTCTGGCGTTTTATGGCACTTGCCTTCCAGCCAAGTGCCGTATACCGATCACTTTTCCGTCGGTCGGTCCGTCTGTCTGTCGGTCGGTCCGGTGATCGCAAGTTAGGGTACTACTAGATGTGCTAGGATGATGAGACTTGGCAGGCATGTCAGGGACACGACCAAACTGACATGGAAATAGTCATTCCCCTGATTCGACCTTCGTGGGGGGAGTGGAGGGAGGGGGGATACAGAATACTCCAGCATGCGTAACTTTCGAGCGGATGAATGGATCTGAATGAAACTTGACATGTGGAAAGAACATGTCCAATTTTGCGTCCGGACCGGATCCAACAACTGTGGGGGAAGTTGGGGGTAGGGGGTACCGCAACTATCGTGACACGCTTAGAGTGGAGCGATCGGGATGAAACTTAATGGGAAGAACAAGCATTTATCTTTGACACATCTTTGACATAACCGGATCGGAGCCGGGCATTGTGGGGTGTGTGTGGATGCTGGGTCCCGGATTCCAGGTTATTACGGGTTAAGGTACTTCCAGATGTGCTAGGACGATGAAACTTGGCAGCATTAACAGGGACCCGATCAGATTGAATTCCCCGATCTGACCACCAGGGGGGGGGGGGGGTCCGGGATCTCAAGGCAAGCACAACTTTCGAACGGCATCGAACACAAATGAAACTTGACAGTTGGAACCACTGATGTACCATTTCGTATCCGGACCGGATCCCATAACTCGGGGGGGGGGGGGGGAAATTGGAGTGGGATTGGAAATCTTGGAACAGGCTCAGAGTGGAGTGATCGGGATGGAGCTTGGTGAGAAGAACACGGACAAGTTGTAGAGGCTGAACGGCCTGCCATTCAATTTGCAATTATATTATATTATTATTATTATTATTAAGTTGTGAATACATTTTTGACAGACATGGACTGGATCGGCGCACTGTTGGGGTCTTGGAAGAGGTACTTATAGATGTACTTGGTCGATGAAACTCGGCTGGGTGTATTCTGCAAAGGTGTATTAGAGATCAGATTGGCTTGAAAGCAGTCATTTTCCCGCTTCTCCGTAGGAGTGCAGGGAATTGGGATCAGGACTACCAAAATTCCATGCATAACTTTTGAACGGTTGCTCGGATCCGAAGGAAACTCGACAGTTGGCAAAACGACGTATTTCTGATCTCACGAACACGTTTAAAACCCCGCAAGGGCCCAAGATCATTTGTACCTCAAGTATATGAATTTTAGCCCCCTTAAAGTTTGTATCTTGACTGCAAAGTGAAAAAATACTTTTGAAGATCCATTTCGTGATTTTCAAGGGACCGGGATAACTTTTGCCTCAACTTTGTTGCTTACAAATCAATTTCCAACATGCTTAAATCACCAATGTTACAGGAAATTTAAAAAAAAGATATTTTTAAGGAAATAAACGTTTTGAAGATTCTCAAGGTCCTATGATCATCTGTACCCCAAGTATTTGCTTCCAAATTCAGTAAAAAATTAAGACTTTCGAGCGAATGATATACTTCCGTTTGTTTACCAGTGCATTTGCTTAAAAATTGGATTCCTAGCCCCCTAAAATTGCGCATTGTAACCGCAAACTGGATTGCATATTTTTACTGAGCCATACATTTTCATGAATCCGAAAGGTCCGTAATCGTCTGTGCCTCAACACAGCAAGAATCTTAGCTGTTACCATTAGCTACTGCGTATGCTTGCAAGTGCCATATGAGCTTACAGCTCTTGTTTAAGTAAACCTGTAATTCGGAACTATTATCCCATTTGCAATGTCGTCGTCCACTCAAACCAGAATATAGTTCGTTCGCTATAACCGTGGAATGATCTAGTACAGTTGAGGTATGTTTATTTGAACAGTTAGCTTAATTAAATTTGAACAGTCCACTTTAGAGCCAATTGTAGAATGAAGATCCAAAACACTTATTCAGTTGTTCTCAGGGGTCCTCAGCTACTTGGCTAGCTGGTAGGTGACTTTTGTCACAGTAATGGCACTGTTCAAAGTTAACAAACGTTGAACTAAACATACCTCTCCTGTAAACGTCATCAAATGGCTCCTAGCAGAAACATCATAGAGAAGAAAATAAAGTGACTGGTGTGTGAATCAAAGCCGAGATCAAAGCTGAAAAAGCTAAATATTTGGGAATCTCTGTTTCTTTCAAAACAATTTGATGTGATTTATTCTACACATGTCTCTTGTACATAAATCACTGAAAAGCTCACTACAGTGCAGTGGGTTTTGTCAATTCTATTTTTTAGCCTTTCGTTGCACCTAACACCTGTAGCAGTGGGTAATTAATCATTCATTCATTCACTTCTGCTGAAAAATGCGCCATAGTGTCAAGAAAGCGAATATCAATGGACTCTTTTACTATAAAATTTTTATCATTTTTACTATATAGTATGATTTTAATACTACAAAATCCATTGAACAAACAATTACGAGCCGTCCAGAAAGAGGATCGAGTTTCCCGAAATGCATAATTCAGATCCCTTATGTTTTGAATAATGTTGGCCGGTGTTACTGTTTAGATACTGGTAGAATACTGTTTAGTTCGAAAAATCATTCCTACCAGCTTATAATGGTTCCTCCCATTTTTGCCATATTAGTCAGCTTTATTTTTAAGTACTTTTGGTTGGTGTTATGATTTTCTATAAACAAGGTACAGTTGTGTTAAAAAAATCGTTCCTACCAACTGGTAATGGTTCCTCTCCATTTTTTGCCGTACCGGTCAGCTTTTTTACTTTCTATTGATTGGGGAAGACCTTATATGCATATTGCTCTCATTCCTGTTTGGAAACCATCCAATACTGATGGGGTTGGTAAAAAACGAATCCAGTAATTTCGGAAATAGAATAAAACGTTAGTAGCAGATAAACGTATAAATAACAAACATACCAACTACCAAGCGTGCAGGGATTGTGCAGCAATTGCTATCAAACAATATCACAGAAACTCCTCGACATTCAGGGAAAAGTAGTAAATTATTCATTTCATATTGAATATTTAATTAGTGCCACATAATTTTATTTGCTGGCAGAGAACTTGGTTCCTTTGCCTGTTAACTAGATCAAAATAACATTGGAGAGTAGCGCCAAGACTTAAAAAAATGACACGCACTCGAATAGCAGCGACACTAGCGCCTCTAGCGATATATAACGTCCCTACTGACACTCAATTAGTTGTGCACCAGCGCTATTCTATAAAAGGTGAAACCTCCCCTGTTTCCTCGGTGTGTACAGACCGCACCTTTGCCGTACTAGAAATTTCTAAACCCGCAAGTTTGTCTCGCTTTGAATGTGGAGAGCGTAGTGGGCGGCGTTACGAGTACGGCCCGTTTCCGATGCATGAAAAGCATAGGTCTTGGCGCTACTCCCTGTTCTTATTGTTCTCTGCTGCTGACAGAGGCTGTTCTCAAAATTTAAACAGCAGCGAAATTCCGCAAGGTAGCCTTGAGAGATAGACTACTATTTCTGTACAAAAATAAAAAAATATTGTATTCAGCCAAAAGGCCATACAAGATTAAATACGTGTAAAACCGCGCAGATAGAATGTTAGAATTGTAAAATGCACTATATCAGCTAAAGTTTCGGTTCTAAATTAACGACATACTTACAGAATTGCGCGACGAGGTTGGGGTCGGGCGGAGGGGGCACGGGAGGAGGGGTTTCAAACGAAGGGGCGAACGCGTTTTTTAACAGATAATTAAAAAGTCTATTTAGACATGCTGAACACGAATATGAGAATCATTTTCTCGCCGGACAAGTAGTTCGCCCGGAATCTGGCCAAAACCAGAAAGTTTGTTGAAAGTCAAAGTTTTATTTAAAGTTGATGAGATGTTCGGTTTAGGGGTAAGAAGACATGCTGCGAAACCGGAAAATTTGTTAAAAGTAAAAGTTTTGTCTGAAGTTGATTAGCTGTCCGATTCAAAGGTAAGAAGACATGCTGAATCTGCTTCTGACAATGGTTTTCTACCCAGACATACAGTTCATCCAGAATCCATCTGAAAACGGAATTTTTTTTAAAAGTTAAAGTTTATATGAAGTTGATTAGTGCTAATAAGGAATGTATAAGGGACGAGTCGTCAGACTCTTGGACAAATAATATTAAGGACATATTAGATAACTGTGATTTTCCAATTTGGCGGGACGCAGGTGATGGACCGGGACAACCTGTTGGAGAGATTGCACGTGCGGTGGCAGGTAAACTTTTGGACCAGGAAATTCAAGCATGGCACCCGGCAAAAATTCTGTCACCTTCTTTAAGGTTTTATACTTCAGCCAAAGAGACATGGAAGAGGTTTATTTTAAGGCTGGGATTAAGAGGGTGGATCAAAGAATTTTAATTAGTTGCCAGGCTGATTTTTTGCCATTGAGAAAACGGAGGAAATATTTGGGGAATAAATTAGGACGTACTGGTCCCTACTTTTGCCTATGTGTGGTAGCGAGGATGAGAATTTGTTACATCTGATGTGTGAATGCCGTGAGCTAGATGACCTGCGGGTTGAGGTTTTTGGGAATGTAAGTAGAATAAATGATGAAGTATGGAGGATGGGGGTTATTGGAAGTAAGTGTTTTCAAGATTTGAAGAGGCTGGTAAGGTTCCTAAAAATAGCTTTTGCCCACAGAGAGAATTTCCTTTAATTTAGTTCTACTATTTCGTTCAAGTGTTCTCTTTTTTTGTAACCATTTTTACCATGGCCTCAGGCTTTTTGTGCAAAAAACTCTATTCTATTCTATAGGAGTAAGGAGATACGCTGAATTCGTTTTTGACATTTAGTTTTTGTGAGACAAGTAGTTTGCCCGGAATCCAGTCGAAACTGGAGGTTTGGCAGAAGTAAGGCAGAAAGATTTGATCAATTTCGTCCAAGTAGATATGACGTATAGCCTAGGGGTAAATACACACATGCTGAACCCATATCTGAAATGGGTTTTCTCAGATGATTGGTCACTGGCCTTCTCCTGTTTCTAAATATTAATAGTAAAAATGTTCAATGTTCAAGGACCGGAAGACAAGACACATTTGTCCGGATCAAATGTTAAATTTTGGGATCTCATCGAAACCATTCGTCTTGTTACTTGGCGGACACAAATAAATGAAATGAAACGTCAAGTCTTCTGCTAGATTATTTGCATTTGCTATTATTTTGCGATTATTTGCACTTGTTTTGTACGGCGGTCACTCCCAGAAAATGAGATTTTTTTAAGCTTCCTATTTTGCCTATTACCTGGCTTTGACGGGTACTACTGCATGAAATTCAAGCAATTTTCCAGAATGTTCAGTTTGCTCTTCTAAATGCCTGCTTCTTTGAAACTGCGATCGCCCCAGACAAAATTCGGTGAATTTTCTGAAAATTTCTACTTTGCATACTCCCGAACGTTGGAGGACAATTTCAAGTATTCTTCTAGAAGCTTCATGTTTGCTCTTTAAGAGAGACCCGTTTCTTACAAATTCGGTCTTCCCAGAAAATAAAAAGGAGCTCGCGAAATGCTGTGCAATTTCACGATGAATACAAATCGCGGATTTTCTGGGCTTTTCGCGGCTCTGCTAATCAAACTTAAACACAGATCAGACATGCGGAGCGTCGGTGGTGGTCTCTCTTGGGGAAAGACTTGTTGATTTAAAAACCTTTGTACGGAAAAATCGACTTTCGGCTAACAATACAGGCGCGGACATCCTAGGCCCATCACTAATCGTCTCGACATTATTCAGATCGTATTCATCGTGAAACCGTAGCAAATCGGCATCCACGCTACCCCCCATGCTTACACGGGACTACAAAATGCGATGCCATTCATGATAGGCCGACAGAGCGCCGTAATGTTCGGTCGTTAGGATTTTCAAAAGACAGCGTGACAGATGATGAGGATTTAAAAAAAAAACTCCGGCCAAAAATAGTATTCCCGTCAATTATTTGAACTCTGGTAGCTTAATTTGTGAGGTCAGCAAACTGTGAAAATAGATCACTCTTCGAAAAAGATCGAATTTCTTTATTTTTATAACCAGCTGAAAAGACAGAATAGCGGAGCACAAACGACGAAAAAGGACAAAAAACGGAACAAGGCACTAAAAAACACAAGAATTCACTAAAGAAGCAGGGACAGGCCGTGATATCCTGGGGAAGCTAAGATACAGTTCTGCAGGCGTTAATTTAACACCTTCAAATATTCGATTTGGTACTTCTTGTGACCGGCTGTATTTCCGCCCTGGAAAATCTTACGTTATGTTTCATGGCTTGTAAGTCGGCTATCACACTGTCCACTTTGACGTGTTGTACTTCGTTATTTCAAATGCTCCGTGTTTCAAAATTGCGGGTCACAAATAAGTAATTAATTACCGAACTCAATAAGATAAGACAAGATTTTGATTGCTCTACGAGCCAATGGGCATGGCAGAAACAAAGAAAAAAAAAATGAAAACAAATATTACAAAATAAATACAGTTATCCTTAGGAACCTCACCATAGTCACCAAGTGATTTATATTATCAAACAAATTTCCCCAATAAATAACATCCCATTATTTGTTCGCCACCCTTCCATTCACTCCAGCTACTTAAGATTCCTTCAAGCTTTCAAACTCACTCATCAAATTATTTCGGTTCTTCTTCATCCTAACCTAGCATCAGATATGAATCAGGGCAGACCTACCCTTAACCCTCCTAATAAACCACATTCTCTGCCCAAACGGCAAACTGTCTGCCCTACAACTAATCAAGATCCCTTGTTTCCTCCCTTGTTATTTTACAAGATAGCCCTAGACTTCCCCAGCAGAGGATCCACCAGGCAGGCACAATGCGAGTTCGTTGATGCAAAGTAAATAATATCTACCGAAACAATCAGCTAAATTGCCGACATTCAATTAATTGTCTTACGGCCAGGAAAGATCCGATAGAACAAAACAGATTTATTGTGAATGACCGGAAAAGAGGTAAAACACTTCTACTTAAAAGACACTCTCCTTATTTTATTATCTGCATATTTTATCTTTCGTTTCATCGCTAATTTAATGTGTTGTTTTTGTGACGGAATGCCCACACAGTAGGTTTCTACCGAGACGCATGATTCAGTTGAATTAAGGTTTAAGGTTTAATGGAAAAACTGCCACAATAGCAAAAGCTAAATAATAGACAAGAAAAAGAAAATAAATACACACATTAATAACTAACACATTTAAACAATATACCATCAATAACAAAACTTAAGACAAAATACAGAAACAAATCAAGAACCGAACAGGCACAAATAACAACAAACGTGAAATTTTATTGATTATTAAAATAATTAGTAACAAGGGGGGAGAATGAGTGGAGCCGACGTGCGGTACTTGATGCTGGAAACGGTTTGAGAAAATTTGAATGTCTCGTTGCGTAAGTCGGTTCAGGGAGTTGTTCGGGAAGGAGGTGGCGGAATCTGTCTTACAAAATTTTCTTACCAAAATCAGTTGTTAAATTTAGGCGTCTTTTCATTAATGGTTCAAGCCGGAGAGTTTTAAGCGCCTAGTCGTAATTAGTGTATTCGTCAGAAAGTATGATTTTAACCACCCACTTCTGGATTGTTTCAATTAAATCATGCAATTCGGACGTAAGTAATTAGACACACAGTACCCAAAGATCAAACAGATACGCTACACACACCGTACGTAACGCAAGGTAAACGCACACGCAACGGATCGCCACGACGCAAATCTACGCAACCTCTACGTCACGGTCATATTCATTGCAACAAATATCTTAACATCATTTTCCTACTTTCTACAGGCGTGACTTTAAGGAGCTTAGCATCTTCAACCCTGCAAATGCAGGCCATGGTTGAAATTCATTCAACTTCGTTGAAATTCGTCAACGCACAGCTTACGCAGACAAATAAAATGCAACGCAAGAACAGAACCAAGTTCTATTCTTGCGTGGCGTCAACGCGTTACAACGCATCAGATTTTTCAATTAAAAACGGAAGTTTTGAAGAGAAACTGGAGAATATCCTACTATAAACTACTTTGTTAAACCTCTTAACAAGTGTAAACTTCTGGAGGGTTTTGCAGTTCCTAGTATTTTTTTTCCGATCTAACTTAAATTGATGAAGAAAAACCTACTAATTGATAAAAGAAATGAAAATTTGGCAGAAGGAACCGAAAAAGGAAAACACAAATACGCACCCAGCATGACATATTCTCACTCAGGTTAAAAGATACGCTACGCAACCTGTACGCAACGCAAGATAAACGCATACGTGACGTATCGCAACGACGCGTCAATGTGAAAGGGGCTTTAACCCTTTTCCGATTATAGGTGGAAGGAGGGGTCTTTGCGAGGAAATAATGAAGAAAAATTCGTTCTTTTTTTGGTCCACAATATCTCTTTGTACAAGGAAATAACAAAGAAAATCAATAGCCTATTTCATAAATTTTAGCGTGATTGCGTTTTCAAGGGCTTACGCAGAGGGCTTAACAATACAGCGGAATCAACCGCAGGATAAGCTTGTTGGATTATACGTGCCGAAAAGACATAACAAGAAGTATACTTCACGGCTAATGGGTAAATGGCATAAAGATTGCAGCTTAGCCTACCCAACAAATTTCGAAAAGGAAAAAAATCGAATAACTCAACATTGTAAGCTGCAGGGTTTTTCGACTATGAGTACCAATCATCGGCGAACTTATAAGCTGTTTTTTAAATAAAAATACTAATGAATTGCAACTGCAATTTCGAAACAGAAATGACCAGAAATGAGATTCTGAAGCTTTCGAGCATTCACAACAAAGTCTCGAATTCTACTGGTCGGTTTTTGCGCATTCGAGTAAAATACCTGGCTTCCTGATTGGTCATCACTGCCTTGTTGAGTAAGATCTTTTTCCTTGGGTAGGCTAGGGTGCAATCCTTCTGTAGTGTGCAAGAAGTATAAATGAACCTTTTCCTGGCTATGATAATTTTGACCATACCTTTCCAGTCGTTGACTATGATAACTGTGACTAAGTGTCAAGATGCTTTTCCAAATTGCTGGTCCTAAAGAGTCAATTCGACCCTTTTTGCATGGTCGGGAAATGGTCCTAGCGAGGAAGCAAATTCTGCACGGGATAAGCAAGTAGTGAAAGAACAGGCTGTTGCCGGAAATAAAGGTCATATGGTGGTAATGAGACAGTCATTGTCTCCAGGGACGTCACGGCACCAGCTTTAACTCCAACCAATTCTCAGAGAAGAAGTTCATAAAATCGGATATTTAAGGAAGACTCCAGGAAGACTCTTTAATTGTTTTTCTGCAAGTTAATTTTCCAGCTTGAGCGCCTGAAGAGGACCCTTGCCAAAAAGGGTCGAAATATAGCTCTAATAAAATGTAGCTGACTTATCCGTTTTGCACCGCCAAAAAAGACAAAAAGACGTTACGTATGGGGGGAGGGGGAGCAGGACCCCCCCCCCCCCCATGTTGTCGGTAACAAAAAATAACCGTCGGCGCGAAGCGCCACTTTCTTTCGTAAGAAAAATTTGTAAACGTTCGTATTTTTCTCGAAAACACCCGTGATATCTGCAAAAACAGTCGGTAAAAATGACCAGCCGATTGGTAAATGCCCCCCCCCCCCCCTAAATATTTTGGCGAGTAACGCCTCTGATTGTCTCAAATGAATTCTATTTTGACCGCTGGAAAGCTCTTTGATGATAGCGATGACTTGATAAGTTGTAGAGCAGACCGTCTGCCACTTGTGTAGTCGCTAAGTAGAGGTACACTTTTTTGAACGTCACCTAGCTTAAAAAAAATATGACAAAATCAAACCTAATCAATATTTATGCAGACTACTGAGTCCAAACAATCGTCAACGGTAAAGTTCCATGTTTTTGTATGGCACTTGAGCTTACTCAAGTGCCATATCGCGATCGTAATGTCTGTCTGTCGGTCGGTCTGTCCGCATTTTGCTAGTTTGGGCACTTCCACATGACCTAGGACGACAAAACTTGGCACGCATATCACGGACCCAGCCGGATTAACTTGGAAATAATCACTTCCCCGATCCGACCATCAATGGGGGAGTGGCAAGATGGGGAATCCGGAAATCAGAAATATTAAACTTGACAGGTATCAAGAACAAGTGTCTTGGATGTCTATTGTCTAGGGGGACACCCGAAATCTCCTGAAATATTTTCTATTTTCTGTCAAACCCCTACCCCTTTCTTCACCATAGTCTAGCTCTGCGCCTGGATGAGTCATTCTTTCTTCACACTAGTATAGCTCTGCTCATGGATGAGTCATTCTTTGCTTAAATTCGTTCGGAGAGAGCTAGAGCAATCGAACGTCGAAGGGGTTTGGAATAATATGGCAAGTGGTAGCGGCTTCTCTGGCCAAACAGAACTATCAGAGTATATGCATTTATTAAACGCTAAATGGCCTCTATGCGATCTTACGCGCAGTTCTGACACGCCAGAAGTCTTCCCTATCGTTACAACGCAATTATTACGTTTTCTTGCGACGAAACACTGGTGTGGTGTACGTCTATTGTGTTATTTGTGTTTAATGGCAAAGGCTTTTTTCGAACAAGCAAGCAGTTAAAGCAAATGGTGGTAAATCAGATCATTGTAGAGAGATCTCTATCTGAACTTGGTTTTCTCAGATGATTAACCTGTTTTTAAATTTGAATCGGAAAAATATTCAAGGAGTCTATTTTTTACTTCCTAGTGTATAATAAAATAATATTCGACTCTGTACAAAGTTCCCAAACAAAAAACTCCTGCCAACATTTTGCCTATTCTTGCAAGTGCCATATGAGTTTTCAGCTCTTGTTTTTCAATCTTTCGCTTATTTTTGCTCAGTTACCTCTTCAGCTTCAATGGCAAAATTACGGCGATGTTAGAACTACAAAAGTTTTGCTTTACTTTCACTACAGTTCAAAGTACTCCAAAAGAAGAACAGAACATTCAAAATAATCAGCAGACGAAACAAAGCAAATACGATTTAGTTCTGTGTACCAAAATTAATCTGAAACAATTGCCTTTTACCAGATCTTAACTGCTTAATTTATTTTGTCTGTTTTAGATGTGAAAGGCAAAACCATAATAGTCCAAAATTTAGAGAAGTCACAAAAAATGCCTCGCTTACCATTTAGAATTGTTCAAAGAAGCAGAGCCTACCTCTACTCTACTGCATACTGGGAGGACCGAGGGTTTTTACTGAGGTCCGATGTGTGACAGTATGAATGAGAACGTAAATCGTTTGATGTGTGAGTGAGAAAACTTGAGTAAACCTGGGCAATATTACCGAACCAAGAATGAATGTCTGGGTGTTGTTCTTTGACATTACAGCTAGCAAAGTTCCTTAGAGTAGCCTCCTGTAGGTTATATTTTTGTCTGTTTGTGTTTATTGTGTTGCGGAGCAACACTTTGTTTTTGCTCCATTTTTGTCTCCAATAGACCCCGATTTCTGCTCAGTGCTAGAAGATAGCAATGATCTAACGTCTTTTTCAGGGAAAATTTGGACCACAGGCAGGACTCATGAATATGTTATTGAACTCTGGAATGATTCTTAGAACTCTTGTCTAGGTCCTAAAAGGTCCAGAGTCCAGAGCCTACATTGTGTGAAGTTGAGCGACCCTTTTTTTTTACCACGTCTCTGCTTTCCAGCGGAGAGCTCCGTTCTAATAGGAAACCAGGCAGGTACAATTTTAAAGTTGAAAGCAGATAAAGATCTAAATGTGCGACAAATACCTGGTACCCCAGCCAAGAGTAGTGCGATCAACTGTTAGTTGCCATTAATTACTATTCGTGATTTCTGTAAATTTGAGGATAAGCAAGTGTGTCACCGTGTCTATCACTTTCATCTAGAATTCAGTGTTTGTGCAACGATACAAATAGTAACTCGACGCAATGGCGTAGTTTCGCAGTTATCAATACAGGCTCGCTGCATTCGTATGATTCTGAAAATTTACGGATAGCTTAATGGTAATAATCTGGTCTTGTGAGATTATATTTTCATCGGTCACGATTTAACTAGCTTCAAAGTCATTATAGTTTTTAAACCGCTTATTGTTTCTTATGCCTTGGCATTGGCTGTTGGATCTCATAGCAAATAAGCCTCATATTATTGCAGAAAAATACGATACTGACCTGTATGCTTTCTGGCCTGCTTGCCGCCAAAGTAGTCACGAGAGCTGGCTACTTCAGCTGCGAACACCAAAATGATGGCCATTTAAACTTTCAGAAAAACGGTCTTAACGTCGAAATCGAGCGATGCATCTTATTCGGACACATCCCAGATTGGTAGGATGATTTATTCACGTCAGTTAAGAATTTAGTAATTTGTCAACTGATTGAGAAGGTTCACTGAGCATCATTTAAAGCGCGAGCTTACGCATAATTGTAGCAATAGCCGTCTCAGCACGTAATCATTCATCAAAATGGTGGTTGCATTAAACTTTTCTTGTAAGAGATTTTCACGCGCGTTAACGGCTAAAACCCTCATTATCGTCTGACACGATGACCGCAGAGTCTATAACAGCTCTATCATACAAGGCTTCTTTGCTGAATGACGGGTGAGTAGTTGAGCAACGTGTTTGCCTCCGGGAGACAAGTGGTTGCCCCAGATGGAAACCGAACTTTTTCTTTAAACCACGAAACACGCATTCGGCAAGTTTAAGCGGACCACAAAAAAAGGGTATTTCTACCGCAAACACAAAGATAACCATCCGTACTGTCACTATATTCAGAATCACAAAAAAAAGACCAAAGGTTTCAATCGGATCCCAAAAATCTAACATTTGATCAAAAAAAATTGGGTCATGTCTTCGCCGTTCAGTCTTCGTCAGATCCCTTGAATATTTTTACTGTTGAAATAAAGCTCAAAGGATTCAGCATGTCTCCTTGCCCTGATACCGAATCTCTAATCGATTTCAGAAACAACTTTGAGCTTCAACCAAATTTCCAGTTTCAGCCGAATTCTGATGAACCTTTTGTCCAGCATGAAAACTAAGTTCAGATATGGGTTCAGTGGACCGCCTTAACCCTCAGGCAATATCTCATTAGCTTATAAGTCATGCATGTTTTTTACCGTAAATTCGAAGCCCATCCTCTGCCTCTAAAGATAGGACTAAAGGACCCATCTACGAAGTTGACCTGTACTTTCCTCGTTTGAACATTATATATAAGTCCCTTCGACCTTCCATTACACTAGATTTTTCCGACGTCCATAGAATAAACAAATGAATGTCGTCTTCATCCATCGGCAGAGCTATACCGGTTGAGAATAAAGGGGTAGGGACTGCTATAGCCGAAAATTGGTCGACAATAATCTTTTTACTTTTAACAGACTTTCCGGTTTTGGCCGGATTCGGGCTAACTACTTGTCCGGCGAAATATGGTTTTCACCATCGAGTTAATCATGTCTTCTTACCCCTAAATCGAACATCTAATCAACTTCAAATAAGACTTTTACTTTTAACAAGCTTTCCAGTTTTGGCCGGATTCTGGGCGAACTACTTGTTCGATGACAAAATGGTTTTCACCGTCGTGTTCAGAATGTCTTCTTACCCCATAATCAACTATCACATTATCTGTTTAAAAATATTTCCTTTTCCCCTTTAATTTAAATCCCCCACCCCTAAATGTAGGGCTACAGAGCCCATCTACGAACTCGACTTTACTCTTGACCCAAAGAATCCTCACACCATGTTTCATCAACATATCTCATTCCCTTCGAAAGTTCTAGTGCGCACAGACGAACGGACGGACAGACGGACACCTTTGTGATGTCATAGGTATCCCGCCACTTACGTTTTGGGATCCCCAAAATACCACACCAAAAACACAAACAAATAAAAAATAAGAAATCCTAGGTTTGAAATAACTCGGTCTGGACTAAATCCCAGCCGATTATCCGGGACAGCCTTTATGGCAATAGGGAGCCAAGGATCAAAATAATAATTTCCATTTAATACTCCAACTGTTTATTACAAGTACAAATAAATAAACAAGAGCTGGAAGCTCATATGACACTTGCAAGGCTGGGTCAGAGGATGAAAGTAGGTATTCTTCAGTTCGTTGGTTTGTTGTGATTATTTGTAAGCAAAACCCTTGAGATAATGGGTCCTTGGAAATCACAAAAACGTATCATTTGGTAATGCATTTGGCTGTGATGATGCGCACTTTAGGGGCGCTAGAAATTCGTCTGTAATAAAAACTCTTGAAGCAAAAATGATGATGAGCTCATGGGGAGAATGAAATGTATATTTTGTCAAAAGTATCATTTGTACTTTAAGCAATTCAATTGTAAGCAAAACCCTTGAGGCTAAAATGATCTAATCATGTCAAGTCTCTAATGTTCAAGCCAAGTTTCATGGTCCTAGCACATCTGGATGTATCTTAACTCGTGATCACCTGAACTCCCCCCCCCCTCTATCTAACTCCCCCCACAGTGCTCGAATCCGATCCAGATCTGTCACTGATGAATCTAGGGCTTGTGCTTGTTCTTCCCACCAAGTTTCATCCCAATCGCTCCACTCTAAGCGCGTCACAAGATTCACGGCTCCCCCCTCTGACTCCCCCCAAAAAATAATCGGATCCGGTTCGGACTTCACATGGGATATCCGAATCACGAGGTTTTTCCAAATATCAAGTTTCATTAAGATCCGATCACCCGTTCCAAAGTTATACGTACCTCTAGATTTCGGATTCCCCTTCCCTCCACCCTCCCCCATGGTGGTCGGATCGGGGAAGGGACTATTTCCATGTTATTTTGGTTGGGCCCTGGTATGCTTGCCAAGTTTCACTGTCCTAGCCCACCTGGAAGTAACTTAGCTCCGTATCATCGGAATTCCGGACCCCCCCTCCAACTCCCCCCACAGTGCAAGAATCCCGTCCAGTTCTGTCAATGATGTACCTGAGCTAGTGCTTGTTCCTCTCACCAAGTTTCATCCCGATCCTTCCACTCTAAGCGTGTTACATGATTTCCAGTCCCCCATCCGCCCCCCCCCCACATACATCGGATTCGGTCCGGACTTCAAATGGGACACCTGAGACATGACGTCTTTCTATAAATCAAATTTCATTAAGATCCGATAACCCGTTTGAAAGTTATGCATGCCACTAAATTCCGAATTCCGGCTCCCCTCCCTCCCCCCACGATGTTCGGATCAGGCAAGTGACTATTTCCAACTTAGTTTGGTCGGGTTCCTCATACGCCTGCCAAGTTTCATCGTCCTAGCTTATCTGGAAGTACTCTAACTCGCAAACACCGGACTAACCGACCGACCGACAGACCGACAGAAAAGTGATCGGTATATGGCACTTGGCCGGAAGGCAAGTGCCATAAGACCAAGACCAGTGTGGTACTCCTGAAGACATAAAACACATAATCAATTAAGTCTTATAATTTCTAGCTAAACAAGAGCTGCAAGCTCATATGGCACTTGCAAGGCTGGGTCAGAGGATGAAAGTAGGAATTCTTCAGTTCGTGGGTTTGTTGTGATTATTTGTAAGCAAAACCCTTGAGATAATGGGTCCTTGGAAATCACGAGAACGTATCGTTTGGTAATACATTTGGCTGTGATGATGCGCACTTTAGGGGCGCTAGAAATTCATCTGTAATCAAAACTCTTATAGCAAAAATGATGATGAGCTCATCGGGAGAATGAAATGTATATTTTAATCAAAAGTATCATTTGTACTTTAAGAAATTCAGTTGTAAGCAAAACCCACGAGGCAAAAATATTCTAATCATGTCAAGTCTCTAATGTTCAAGTTTCATGGTCCTAGCACATCTGGAAGTACTTTAACTGGTGATCACCGGAATTCCGGACCCCCCTTCCTCCCCCCACAGTGCTCGAACCCGATCCAGTTCTGTCACTGATGAATCTAGGGCTTGTGCTTGTTCTTCCCACCAAGTGTCATCCCAATCGCTCCACTCTTAGCGTGTCACAAGATTTACGGCTCCCCCCCTGACTCCCCCCCCACAGTAATCGGATCCGGTTTGGACTTCACATGGGACATCCGAGACACGAGGTCTTTCCAAATATAAAGTTTCATTAAGATCTGATCACCCGTTCCAAAGTTATACGTACCTCTAGATTCCGGATTCCCCTTCCCTCCACTCCCACCACGGTGGTCGGATCGGGGAAGTGACTATTTCCAAGTTAGTTTGGTCGGGTCCTTGGTACGCTTGACAAGTTTCACTGTCCCAGCCCACCTAAAAGTAACTTAACTCTGTATCACCGGAATTCTAGCCCCCCCCCCCCTCCAACTCCCACCACAGTGCACGAATCCCGTCCGCGTCTGCCAATGATGTACCTGGGGCTTGTGCTTGTTCCTCTCACCAAGTTTCATCCCGATCCCTCCACTTTAAGCTTGTCATATGATTTCCGGTCCCCCCCTGCGCCCCCCCCCCACATTCATCGGATTCGGTTCGGACTTGAAATGGAACATCTGAGACATGACGCCTCTCCAAATATCAACTTTCATGAAGATCTGATAACCCGTTCGAAAGTTATGCATGCCACTAAATTCCGAATTCCGGCTCCCCTCCCTCCCCCACGATGGTCGGATCGGGCAAGTGACTGTTTTCAACTTAGTATGGTCGGGTCCCTAATATGCCTGCCAAGTTTCATCGTCCTAGCATATCTGGAAGTACCCTAACTCGCAAACAACGGACTAACCGACCGACCGACAGACCAACGGAAAAGTGATCGGTATATGGCACTTGGCCGGAAGGCAAGTGCCACAAAAACGTGGAAAACTTCGTCGTTTGGGAAAGAAGACTTTCTTCTTGGGTTTTTTTCTCGAGCCAGAACACCAACCCAGCAATCAAGTTCAAATCTAAATAAACTGGTGGCTTCCGATCAGTAAGAGGAGGTTAACACAATGTCTGGACTAGGTCTTTAAGTTGCAAGGCAAAGCATAGCCTTGAGCAAATAAAAAAGGCTTAGAATTTAACTGAAAAGCCAGCTTATGTTTATCCCATGGATTTGAAGACAAAGAATTATTTTGAAGCTGCTAAGGCTTATTTATTTTTTCATCTTGGGCTGTAGTAGTGGCGTTCAGAATATGCACTGGTGGTTTGATAAGACGAAGTTCATCCCGACGCGGAGAATTTGAATTCCAACGAAGCCGTTCATTTACATGGCTATCAACGCCTCAGCAAATGTCCCATTCCAGATTGCTAGAAGAAAGGCCGCTATTGCGTTGAACCCCAAATTTTTTTGCGGCGATCCTTTAATACTTTTATTAAAGGATTGCCGTATTATAAGTCTTTTAATACTTTTTCGGCTGAACCGTGTTTGTTGGTCAAGGAGCTTCAAGGCCCACCAAAACTTGTTCAAAATCAATTGCATGAGAGGTTTCGAAACTATATATTTTTTTCGTTTTAGAAGACTTGGTAGGCCGACAGGTCCATCTTGTGTTTTTCTACTTTCACTTTGTTTTCCCACCTCTGAATGCGGGCGCGTCTAACCTCCGACTATGAGAACCGGGAAGTCTGGATAGAGTCTGATCGTGATAAGAGCCAGCGTGAAAATTGCTAATTTCATAGGACAAGTATTTGTATTTTCGGAAACATTATTCTGAATCACTTTATCGTGAGAATATCATCTGTGGTAAGAGTTGTGCTTTAAGCTACAAGAAGATGAGTTGGGCTGGTCTATCCTCTGATCAGACCCGTATCCAGGAATTTTTTTTTTTGGGGGGGGGGGTGCCTTCGGGGGGGGGGGGGTTGTATGTTTCGGGGGGGGGGGGGGGAGATTCTTTCTACTCCAACTCTCACTGCCATTTGGAAAAGCGGCCGGTGATTAATTTTTCACTTTTCTCACTTCTACTGCCAAAGCAACCTACTTCCGTAACAGTATTCATTAGTTCTTAGACCCAGAGACCCCGTCCCATTTTCGTGTGTTACATTCTGAACCCGGTTACGTCACATCACTAGTCTTTGCACTTGTCTCGATTCACTAGTTTCCATCTGCATTATGCTCAAGACGAGTGTTCGCGTCTCTGGTTATTGATGCGTGAGACCCGTTATCTGAATTTTGCCGAACTTTTGCTAGAAGTCAATGGGCCTGGTAAAAGGCTTAAAACAGTCATGGCCGTGGATAATTTCGTGTAAGCAGAACCTTGCTTTACAGTATTCAGATATATTCATTTTTCCTTTTTGTATATTTTTCTTTTCTTATACTCCATCAGTGACATTTTTACGTAAAGGTGGATAATAAACATATTCATTCATTCATTCATATCTTAATACTGGAACATAACCAGTAAATACAAAGTGCGAGGTGTAATTTAACAATCTCTGTGTGTCTCCCATAGAAATAGATAGATATTTATTTAATGCATAAAAGCCAACATGGGCCATCGCACCAAAAACTAGAAAAAGAAACAATAAATAGTAGACGTGAACACTGTGCCAGTATTTAAAACTACAGGGATCTACAATTTTTCCTGTGTGCTAACCCCATCCGGAGGAACCTTCCAAACAGTTCAATAGCCTGGAAACTTTTCTCTTTTGTATTCCGAATACCCGATCACTCCCGCACGCTCTCACTCCAAACAACTCTTATCTCAACCCGTTCAATTCCTCACACTCTCCCACAGCATGAATCATGCTTTCTTTCTCGCATCCACACATAGGGCAAGAGTAAGGACCAGTTTCAACCCTAACTTTATCCAAATGTTTTCTTCTTTTACCAAGAGGTAAATCATTCCCTCTCATACCCTTATCACATTTATCACTTAAGATAAATTTCTCCACCCCAACATTCTTTTGCCTTGGCGTAGAAACGCAACGATTCTGCCTGGTCTGTATGTATATGGCTTGATAAATAATTTTTTTCTCAGTAACCATCACCATTGGTCTCGTTCGTTTTTAAAGGACTTTGTTCCGAAGTATTCTCACATTTTCTTTGTCTATAGACTACAGACCACTCAACGCCAAGACGCAAGTTCAAACTAGGACTAAGTGACGACCGTGGCATATTCTAATGGCACGAGTAAGAAGTCTAGGACTTTTGGAGTTCAACGTTGTTCTCAGCATAAAGATCAAAGACAAACAAGACCAAAGGTTTCGACGGGGTCCCAAAAATTTAATATTTGATCCAGACAATTGGGTCTCGTCTTCGCCAGATCCAGTCTTCGCAAAACTCATTGAACTTCCTGCCTTACTTCTGCCAATTTTCTGGTTTCGGCCGAATTCCGGAACTACTTCTCCGGCGAAAAAATAAAGCTAAAAAACGAATTCGGCGTATCTCCTTAGCCCTATATCGAACATCTAATCAACTTCGAACAAAAATGTATTTCCGGTTCCGGTAAAAAATTATTGTCATATACGGATTCAGCATCTCTTCTTACTCCGAAATCGGACATCTAATCAACTACAGTACAAACAAAACTTTTGCTTTTAACATATTTTCCGGTTTTGGCCGGATTCTAGACGAACTACTTGTCCGGGTAGAAAATGATTTTCACGTAAGTATTCAGCATGTAGTCTTACCCCAAAATCCAACATCTAATCAACATCAATTAAAACTTTTACTTTTAATATATCTTCCGTTTTAGCCGGAGAACTACTTGTTCGGCGGGAAAATGGTTTTGATAATCGTGTTCAGCATGTATTCTTACCCCTTTATCGACTATCTCATTAGCTGTTTCAAAATCTTTTGTTTGCCCCTTAATTTGAACCCCCACCCCTAAACGTAGGCCTACATAGACCATCTACGAACTCGACCTTTCCCTTGACCCAGAATCATCAAACCAAGTTTCATCAAAATATCCCTTCGAGAGTTATCGTGCTCACAGACGGACAGACAGACGGACGGACGGAAAGACGGACAGCTTTTGCGATGTCATAGGTATCCCTCCACTTACGTTTTGGGATCCCAATAAAAATACTTGGCTCGTGTGCGAACAACAAGTAAAAAAAAAAGTCTTCAGACGAATAAGCTTCTCCGAAACAATGACCGGAGCCTATAGAGAACTAACACGGCAAGGGTGATAATCAGTACAATGCCAATAGAGGAGGTGGACTAAAACTTATGAAGTGTAGAATCTCAGGAACGAGAAATGGATGGAAATACTACAGAATTAGAATGAATTACATTCACAAGTGCGACCTGTCCTTTAAGAATCCACCACGTGTTCACGAAGAAACGGCGTGTTCTTCACTGAAGAACGAGCTGGTGTTGGGGTGGATCGATTGTGCCAAAGGATAATTCGGTTTCTTACTTGTGAATGGCGCTGTCTGGTGTTTGAATTTTGCAGAAACAAAAGGTACAGCCGTGTTCTCATTAATTATTCCTGTCGACTGTCAATGGTTCCTCATCCCTAATTCAGTCATAGGCTTGTGCTTGGCACAAACCCAGCCTCTCTCGTGGTCAACATCAATAAAAGCCAAGATTTCAGGTATGTAAGTAAGGAAGTAAGTGTATTTATAACCCACAAAATGTTTTACAACATAAGAGTGTGGAGTAGAAGAGATAAATTGAAATAAAAAGAAAAGAACAAGAGACAACAAGAAAATAACATACAAACAGACAATACGCATCAACTATCAGCCAAAAAGTCTAATCAGTCGGTGATGCGGCAACAGACGTAGACAAGACTTCTGACGGAAATCAGAATGCAAATCTTGCAGCCGTGACAAAATGTCAGTAGCTCCGTAAGATTTAATAATCTTAGAATTACTGTGGGACCGGGGCAGATACAGAAGAAACTTACAGTAACGGAAATAATCTATCCTTATTCTGGATAGATCCCGTTTATCAAAAATGTCAAACAAGATGGAAGATTCTTGTCACATATAGGAACCAATTTCTAGCAAGAACATCATAACAACAGCTGGAACCTTTTATGACACTTGCCATATGACTTGCCCACTTGTTCAGAGGATGAAATACAGAATTTGACTTTTCGGGGGTTTATTCTGACCATCTGTAAGCAGAACCCTTGAGATAAGAATGATCATGGACTTGAAAATCATAAGAATGTATCGTTTATGTTGCGCACTTAAAAGGCGCTAGAAATTCATCTGTAAGCAAAATTGGAGGTAAAAATGATAACAGGCCCTTGGGGATCATTAATATATATCATTCGGTCAAAATTATTTTTTTACCTTTAGGTTAAGATGTGCACTCTAAGGGGGCTGATATGTATTGTTTGAACAAAACTGCTTTTCGACTTGGCGGTTAAGATGCGCACTTTAAGGGAGCTAGAACTTCATTTGCAAGCAAAACCCTTGAGGCAAAAACGGTAATGGGCTAGTGGGGGTGACGATTTCTAAGCCAATCTTGTTGAATCTCTAATATTGAAGCCAAAGTTCCATCCCGATCTCTCCAGTCTAAGCGGGCCACTTATTTCCCCCCCCCCCCCTAATAGTTGTTGGATCCGATCCGGATATGAAAAAGATCACCAGAGACATGTCCTCCGTTCAAATATAAAATTTCACTGGAGTCCGATCACCTGTACCATATGCCTGCCAAGTTTCATCGCCGGAATTCTGGAAAAAACCAGCCCCGCCCCCAGTGTCCGGACCCAGCCCAATTGTGTAGATGATTAATCTAGCGCAGATGCTTTTTCTTCCTAGCAAGTTTCACTCCGATCCCTCCATTCTAACCTTGTCTAGAGATTCCCGGTCTCCCCCCCCCCCCAAACTTCCCCATAGCTGTCATTGCTGTTAAATCCGGCCCGGACTTCAAATGAGATATTAAAGATATGTCATATATTCAGTTGTTAAGTTTCATTGCAATCCGATCACCCGTTCGAAAGTTATGCACTACTCAATTTTCCGGATAACCCCGCCCTCCAACCCCCAAGATGGTCGGATCGGAATAAACATAGAAAAATAAAAATAGAAGACATCAAACAAATAGTAAAGGTGAACTTATATTACATGCTTATGTTTACAATTCGCAGATATCACATTGCTAGTTGTTCAATGACGATTCATTGTGGTCGCGGAAGGAAGTTAAGAGTCCCAGCGTCGCCGAGCCGGGCACAGGTGGTGAGCAGCAGGGCGTTGCCACTTTCCAGTAGCACCCCGAAGAAAGTAAATAGTTATGCATTTTGTTCGTCTTTTGCCTTTCCCTTTTCGCCTTTGGTCTTTTAGAACATTTTCGCGATTTTGTAGACGCCGTTTCTACAAATGACTTCTTGCTTTTCTCAGATAAAAATGCAATTTTGATGAATGCCTTGTTACTTGTTTTACTGATAATTTTAAATTGTCTATCTTTGAAATCCGGGACAGTCAACAAATACTACAAATACTGCTCATTTTAATTAAAATCTATCTTTATTTGATTTCGAAGTGATCTGGTAAAAACTGGTGAGGCAAAGGCCAGAATGACCAAGTTTACCTTTGCGCAAGCAGGCAAGGCGAATGTCAGCTTTTGCCATTTGGACAAAAACGGAAAAGTATCAAACAGTGCTTAGGGCCATTTTACGAAAATGGAAAAAAAAAAAAGAAGGCGAACAAAAATGAAACTAACGTATTTACTGTTTTTCGGTGTTTATGGCACACTCACGGACGAAAGTTAGCTGGTGTCACAAGTACATAAACATGAGTTTGTCTCAAACACAGCGTATGTTGAGACCCCCTTTAACCTGGGAAATGTTCTCAGCAGGGCAACAATTACCAAACGTAACTAATCCTTATTAGTATGCACTATGCAAGATCAAACGCTGCGAAATGGGTTGAGCCCCTTGAAAACGGTAGTTGAGTTGTCTCAAGTGGACCCACCCCGCTATGTGGGGTAGCTCTCACGTTTGATAGAGAGTTTGACCCACGCCTTAACAACAATGTGTCGCCACACCGAAGAGCCCACTCGAGATTTTATCAAAAGACCGTCTTCTATTAAAATGTGTCGTCAGTACACTACGTTTCTTGGCTATTAAAATCAGTGACAAAGTTACTTTTTCATGTGGGAGCAATGTGCCTCCTTAGTCGCTTTTCGTATTAAAGAAGTGTGGGAAAAAGGATCCCCTGTTTTAGTTTTCTTTTTAAAAAATAGTTTTGCAAAAAAGAAACATGAAAGGAAAGCGGAAAGTAAAACAAAAAGTTGTTACTGTCTCAAGTTTCAAATTTCCTCGGAGACTAAGAAAACCACTTGTCATTTTGCACAAAAACGATATGGCAAAAAGTATGGTCTCAATCAGTCTAGCCATTTTAACCATATTTTGCCAGATTTTGATCAATATTACGCTATTACGCCAGAATATGAGCAATAATCAAACGAACTCGAAAAAGAAAATTGTAGAAACATTCACAAAATTAATAAACAAAATAGAGAATTGCCTACAGGTGCAGTGTCGTATGTTCCACACAAAATATGTATGTTCCATCAAAACGAGAAAAATATTTTTGAGCTTTTCGATGCAAAAAATTATTTCCGTCTCAAAAGTCCGTAACAAAACCTAGATATAACAATCATAGCCCAGTCTTCAGCTTCTACATCATACAAAATCAACCGAGATTATGCAAGATTTCAGGGACTAATATTTTAATCCGAAATAGCAACGACTTTCGAACAAGAAAGATGATACAAATACAAAGAGTCATTCGAAGATGAAGTATCTGCAGGTTGATATCCGAAACTCATAAACATAAGATTACTCATTATTCATTATGCCCGTGGAAAAATTCTCGGCATTTGTGGAACTGCGGAACAGAGAGGTAGGTGAAGAGCAAAGGGGGTAAATATTCTGCAATGAGCAAAATGAAAGAAGTGAATGTTTGCGCTATGTTGTCACCATTTATGACACTTTGGTGGAAGAAAGAGCTTGTATGTATCACCGAGCAAACAGAAGACCTGGTTTCTGGCAGAAACAGCACATTTTTAGACCGTAGGCTATTTAAAGTTTAACTGATAAGCCAGCATATCTTTAAATCTTGGATTTGTGTACACTGAATTACTTTGACTCTGACAAAGAATTTTAGTTTTTCATCTTTATTCTCTAGTAGTTGCGATCGGAATATGCATTAGTAGTGACAAGATAAAGTTCACAGCCCTTCACGGAGAATTTGAATCTCAACAAAAGCGTGCATTTCAATGGCTATTGAATCGAAGCTCAGAGAATGTTGAATGCCAGATTCTAAGGTCGCCTTTGAAGAAAGCCCACTATTGTGAGCGTGTTCCACCCAACTTACCGTAGTTACTACGCATGACGTCACGAATTCTGGTTTTTTGCCGTCAAGGCTGGAACGATTTTTCTATTTTCCAGCAGAATATCATGCCACGGGCGAATCCGACCAATAACGTTACATATATCTGTAGTTACTACGCTTACTATGCTCCCGAGCTTGGTAAGCAAGTAGTTACTATTTCGAGAAGGTTGGAACAGCCTAGTACCTTTTGGTGAGGTTGGAACGGAAATAGTAAGTAATACTCTATATGACTAAGTCCAAAACACGACAGTGATCCTCAGGAAGAAGGAGTAAGCGTGTCCGTACGACTCAAACCCAACGACTCAAATCCTGTGTCAATCAATCACCGCGATCTTTCGTTGCAGCTTTGACACCACTTCTACCTTTCTTCCGCTAGCTACCCGGAGAGGTCGGAAATTTTGCATCGGTAAGGAGAGATAGTCATCAAGAGTATAGTTACTATTTGTAGAAGGGTGGAACACGCTCTGTGTGTGACGCAAAAAGATTTATTTTTGGCAGTCGTTTACCGCTATAGTTACGAAATTTTTCGAGCATAGGGGTGCAAGCACAAAGAGGTACGACAAATCCGAAAGAAAAATTCATTCGTTGAAAATCGATTATATGAAAAGCAGGAGCAACAACGTATCGCATTTTCATCGGGTCTTCGAGCCTATTTAAGCGAATAAGGATGTTTAATTAGACTGTCGTCTCTCATCCATAGTTTCGTTTTTGCATAGAAACCATGGTATCAGATAAAAGGCGTTTTTTGCAGTTATCGTGGTATCTGGTATTCAGATTACCACGGTCCGACCGTGGTAACTGATCGTGGTATCAGAAAAAGTCATCTCACTTTCCTCAAATTTTGTCAAATTGGTGTGAAAGAAGTTTGGCACTTATTGATCTGACTGAATATCAATTTTTCTTTTGGGATGACTTCGAAAAGCGCAATTTCGGCAATTGTAGTTTTTGCAGAGCAACCGTTGCAGAGCGAAACGACTAATTGCAAATCTAGTTACCGTGGTAATAGATACCATGGTATCTGCAAAAACTCAACTCATGTTCGGTTAAACTGTAACCAACGTTTGCCTCGTTAGGTAGCCAAACCAATACAATTAATATGTAGGCCCCCAAAATAATCAATCTCTAATTGTTACAACACAAGGTCTATCTTATCAAGGCTGGAGTACACACACGGTCTTAATTGCAAGGACAAAGAAGGTTAAAAGAGGAGAGAACTTTCATAACGAATTGATCAAGCTTTTTGTTCGAGGACAATCGAAAGTATTGGTCTCCACCCACTCGCGAACAGATGTTTTTATTTTGGTTAACGGCAGGGGGTAAAAGAAGCATGAAAGATAGATTATTACAAATGTCTGTTAATGCTTGAAAGCCATTATGTACGGACTGCTGCTAAAACCTAAAAAGGCGTGAACATTAGAGCGTTTTCAACTCGTTGTCGTTGAGCAAAGTTGAGAACAACATTTTATGGCCCTTTGTGTATCTCCGGTTCTTTTTAGGATTGAGCGGTCTTGATACTCTTATGAGTTTACCTTCGTTACTGTCAAACAAGAGCGCAAGAGCTCAAACATAGAGTATAAAAGTAAAACATACGAACAGTCTAAGAACCAGTCGTCATTGAACCGGAAGTGTGCGGGGGGATGAGACGCCGAAATACGTATCCAGACCACAAAGCCACTGGAAGCTCAGGAGAGCAGTGGTTTGAGCCAATCCGCCATGCAGGAATCCTCAAGTTTTAGGCAGGCCATATCCTGTTGGTACACCATGTGCACAATTTGGGCCTACCTTGACAATGGAGCACCATGCCAAAAAATTCAGGATTTGCGTATGACTGAACGACGGTTGTTCGCGCTGCAGATACTGAGGTAAAAATTTACTCCTTGAGAGTTTTACACCCTACTTACCGTAGTTACTACGTATGACGTCACGAATTCTATCATTTTGCCGTCTAGGCTGGAACGATTTTTCTATTTTCCAGCAGAATATCATGCCACGGCTCCCGTATGACTGTAGTCAACAGCCTGGTTTCGGCGGCCGCGTTTTCAAATCCTTTTGGCTACCCTCTATCCTGGTCATCAGCAAGAGTAATAATAATCCTAGGAGAGCAACTTGGTCGCCCTGGTGACAAAGGACCTTTGGGAGCTAAGGTTTACCCGAAAGTCCCGATGGAAAGCTCGTTGCCAAAAAGTGAACTTCGAACATTTATGCTCGTCGATTTTTCTTTTTCAAAAGACGGTCAAAACAGAAAACAACCGACGGTTAAGAAAGAAAGCAGACCACTGAGAAGAACGCAATTAACTTTTCCCGAGTCATTGCATTCCGGGGAACAATATAAAGAATGTTTTCCGGCATCCATCCCGAATGGTTTTACTATCGACTATCAGACAAACGTTTAAGAACTCGGGATGCAACGAACGACTGAAATTCAAAAACAAGTAACAGCAAAAAACTAATAAAGATAGTTCATCCGATAGTAAGAAAATTCCTGTAAACTCTGTTATAAATAGACTACTACTTAATGCATTACATGAAAATAATCCAAAAAACTTCTAACATCTGGCCATATTCCCCTACAACTCAGAGAAAAGGAGAAAGTGCAATTGTATTTACCCTTGTCAGTTCATTTCCACCTTTCTTTTGTTCGTTTCTCATTCTTGTTCCGAAAGTTGAAGACAATAGGCTAGCTAGTCAAGGGAATAAGATCCTGAAATATCCTCAGATTTCAGAAACCCCTTCTAAGATCGATGAACAACCACGAGCGAAGAGACTGTGAATAGCTTTGAGATTGGCATTTTCAGAAACATCTTACCTCCCGGTCACAGGAACAAAGGATAGTTGACCAGAGGATGCGACGTTAAGCCGCTAGCGGTGCTAGAAGCTTCCAGTGGTAGGTCAACCAGCTAGAAGAGATGAACAAGAAATCATTAATTCGATAGACTTTTGACCTCCTGGTCATTAGAAGAATGATTAGAACGAGTTCCCAGAATTTTTCAATTGGAGGTTAACCCGCTAAGGGTGCTAGAAATTTCAGTGGGAGGTTGACTAGATAGAGGCTCTGAAAGTTTTCAGTGGGAGGTTAGCCCGCTAGAAGCGCCGAAGAAGAAATCGTGAGTTCCACAAACTATAATAACCTCTGATCACAGGAATAATGGGTATACAATTTTACCCGCTAGGGCGCTCGACATTTCCAGTGGTAGGTTAACCAGCCAGGGGCACGAGAAGTTCCAGTGGGAGGTTAATCAGCTAGAAGCGCTGAATAATGAGTGGTGAATTCCATACACTTATGACCTCCACGTCATCGGAATACTGAATGGAGGTTCCCCCCATTTCCAGTGGGATGTTATCCCGGTAGGAGCTACGAACTTGGAACTTCCGCAAAAAACTTGTGAATGAATGATAGTAATGTTCCTGACACCAAAACACAATAGTCGGCTTTGTTCACCGCATGTTTTTTGAACAAAGTGAAACTAAGGAGCCTGAAGAAGGAAATCGTCAATCAATCGACTAACTTAAAGGGAAAGTCCCAAAGCTTCGAGTGCGAGGTTAATCCACTGCGATCAAGGATCAAAGAGTCCAGGTTTTGACAAGGACTTTGGATTAAGTGAAACTTCAGCCATAAATTTCAACCGGAAAAGTCTGAGATAGGACAATCTAGTTATTGACTTAAAGAGGCTTGAAGACCCGATGAAACTGTGTTCACGCTATTCACGAATAATCCGTTTTCATACAGTAGAATTTCCCTGTCGGATTTGTGGCACCTTTTTGCGCTTGTACCTGTGTTGTATTCTTGAAAAAAAACGATTAACAAAAGAGAAGTGTTCACTGAAGAACCATGTCTGTATTCAGATTCAAATTGTTCGCGCCATAGTAGAATTTTCGGTTGTGAGGACGGCCGTAGATATTCTGAACGTCGGACTAGAGCAAATAGTGAAAAAAATCCCTTGACACAATCCAAATAATGCAGTGCATTCAGTTAAACGATACAAAAATAAGTTGGCTTTTCTGTTAAACGTTCACAAACGGTCCAGTTTTTGCAGTCGGATGTGAATTTGCTCCTTCGCTCCGAAATTTCGACTCGTTAGATCCAGGATGCCAAATGGTGATGCGAGAATCCCGCATGCGAACTCTTCTAGGGGCGTGTGTGCACGACTGCACGTAGCTCAACGCAATAGCAAAACGAGGGTTTCCGCCCTGTTTAATACTTAAAGTTCAACCGAAAAGGGCTAAGACACGACAGTCTAGTTACACATCACCTATTCACTTAATTAGACCTGAAAACCCGATAAAATGTGGTACTCCATTTCTCCGGTTTCCATAGATAATGGATTTCATTGAATGAACTTAAATTTTTCAGATTTGTGTTACCTAGCCTGTCCGTCTAACTTGAAATATTTACCAACTACAAAGGTAAGTAATTGCCTAAAAATAAGAAGCTCGTCTTCAAATTCAAAATCTCCAAGTCTGGATGAATTTTGGGTTGTCATCCAAGCGACTCACATTCCGAACGTTATTCTTAGATACTAGAGCATTGGATGAAAAATATAAAATCCCTTAGATGGGTCAAAATGTATCAGTGTATTCGAGTATGTAAAAATTAAGCTGCCTTTTCAGTTAAACTTTAATGATGAGGTGGCTTGGCTTACTTTCTCGTTTTTGGGACCCCAAAACGCAAGTGGGGGGATACCTATGACTGTCAGCACGTGTCTGTCAGCACGATAACTCTCCAAGGGAATGAGATATTTTGATGCAACTTGGTGTGAGGTTTCTTTGGGTCAAGGGAAAGGTCGGCTTCGTAGACGGGCCCCATAGCTGTATATTTAGTGGGGGGGGGGGGTCAAATTAAGGGGCGAAAGAAATATTTATCAAAACCTAATGACCTAGTCGATCAAGGGGTAAGAAGACATGCTGGACACGAATATGAAAATTGTTTTCTCGCCGGACAAGTCGTTTGCCCAGAATCCGGCAAAAACCGGAAAGTTTGTTAAAAGTAAAAGTTTTATCAAAAGTTGAGCAGATGTCCGATTTAGGGGTAGGCAGACATGTTGAATCCGAATATGAAAACTATTTCTCACCGGACAGGTAGTTCACCCGGAATCCAGCAAAAATCGGAAAATTTGTCAAAAATAAAAGTTTAATCTGAAGTTGATCAGAGGTTCGATTTCAGGATACGGACACACGCTGAATCAGAATATGAAAATTACTTTCTCGCCGGAGAAATAGATCGCCTGGAATCCCGCCAAAACCAGAAAAATTTGTTAAAACTAAAGGTTTTTCTTATGAATTTCATTAGGTGTTCGATTTACGGGTAAGAAGACATGCTGAACTCATGTATGACAATCATTTTCTACCTAGACACATAGTTCGCCACGAATCAGGGTGAAATCGGAAAATGTTAAAAGCTGAAGTTTTATCTGAAGTTGATTAGAGGTTCGACAGGGGTAAGGAGATATTCTGAATCCATTTTTTAACTTCAATTCTTTGAAAGACAAGTAGTTCGCTCCGAAGCCGTAAATTTGGTCTTCTCTGAGAGAGAGAGACCGACTTTTCGGTCGGTCGGTCGGTCCACTGTTCTCATGTTAGGGTACTTCCAGAAGGGGCTAGGACGATGAAACTTGGCAAGTATAGTAGGGACCCGACCAAACTAACTTGGAAATGGCACTTGCCAGATCCGACCATCGGGGGGGGGGAGGGGGAGTTGGCGGAAACTTTCCAATGGGTGATCGGATCTTAATGTAGCTTGATATCTGGAAAGGCCTCTTGTCTCACATGTCTCATTTGAAGGTCGGACAGGATCCGATGAATCTGGGGAGGGGGGGGGGAGGGCCGGAGGGGAGGAACCAAAAATCGTGTGAAACTCTCAGAGTGTCGGGATGAAACTTGGTGGGAAGACAGGCACAAGCTCTAGATACATAACTGGATCGGATTTGGACACTGTGGGGGGAGCTGGATGGGGGTTCCGGAATTCCGGCGATCCGTAGTTAATGGACGTCCAGATGGGCTAGGACGATATAACTTGGCAAGCATATCAGGGACCCGACCAGATTCACTTGGAAAGAGTCACTCGCCTGATCCGAGCATCGTGGCATGCATAACTTTCGAACAGGTTATCGGATCTTAATGAAACTTCATATCTTGAAAGACCTCATGTTTCAGATGTCCAACTTCAAGTCCGGGCGGATCCGATGAACTGGGGGGGGGGCGGCTCGGAAGGGAGAACCGGAAATCTTGTGACACGCATAGAGTGGAGCGATCCGGATAAAACTTGGTGGGAATACAGCCACAAATCCTAGGGGCGATAAAGCTTTGCTGGAGCATTAGAAACTTGACACCATTGGGTTAGACATCGCCACTTCTCTGATCCGACCATCCCTTAAAGAACTCATCTTAACCGCAAAATACAAAAAATACTTTTAAGCAAAATTTACTTTTCACGATCGCCATGAGCACATGATCCTTTTTGCCTCAAGGATTTTGCTTAGACATTATTTGTAAGCACCCTTAAAGTGCGCATCTTAACCGAAAAGTAAAAAAAAAAACTTTTGACCATCACCAGAATCCCCTGACCCAGCCTTGCAAGTTGGCGCATCTTAACTGTGAACAGATGCGCCAAATCTTAACCGTGAATGTATAAATAATATAGTGAATGGTATTCCAACTAACTATTAAGAATAGAAGCTAACTAAATTAGGAGATTTAAAGTAGTTAATGAAGTAAAGTCTAAGTAAAATGAAAGAGTAGGCTAGGTGCAACACTTGTGTCACTGAGAGGGGGAAAAATAAAAAAGGCTTAAAATATTTGACGGTGAAAAACGGATTAGATGACTTATCCGTTGTGCACCAGGCAGGCTTAAAACAACCAAAGCTCTGGGTAATTTTTTAGAAGCAGAGCCTTAACAGTTTTACAGTTTTTACTGTTACAAAATAGAAACATTAACCGGTGCGAGGGGTGCTTTAAGAAATTCCTTCCCCATTATGAAGCGCAAATAGAACCTAACGATCTGTGCACAGATGCTTTCATCGCAAAGAGACATTAAGCGGTACCATTGGATCTAAACAGATAAGTCGTTGATGTCCAGGCGGCTTTATTTCTTCACTTCCCCTCCCATATTAAGATTTACTTAATGGCGAGTGTGGAAGACAGATAAACTCAAATTAGTGAGAAGAACCATAGAGGGGAGAAACAAGTTGTCAAGATTTCCTTGGCAGGAGACGTAGGGAGAGAAACATATTTCTTTCAAGCCTCTCCCCGAGAATGTAGGACACTAAAGTGACGGTTGTCCGCACTGCAGATACTGAGGTACTCCTTGAGAGTGTTCCACCCTACTTACCGTAGTTATTACGCATGAGGTCATGAATTCTGTATTTTTGCCATCAAGGCTGGAACGATTTATCTATTTTCCAGCAGAATATCATGCCACCGTGAATCCGACAGATCACGTTACAGAGACACGTAGTTACCACGGTTACTATGCTCCCGAACATGTTCGGCAAATAGTTAATTAGTTGCTATTTCGAGAAGTCTGGAACGGTCAGCGTAGTAACTTTTCACGAGGTTGGAATGAAAATAATAACCAGTAGTTACTATTGTTAGAAGGGTGGAACACGCTCCTTGTCAGTACTGATTCCTGACTGGTCTTAAACTTTAAAGCACAAGTCAGAGTAGACAAGAAGAACTTAGGATGGTCTCAAGCTGAAGCTGTTGGCAATACGCAACGGTATGTAAATATGTTTATATACTTCGTTCAATTAAATGAATGCGGTAGCCTAATGTACAATAATAGAGGTATGCTTATTTGAACATTTGTTGACTTTGAACTTTGCTATTTTCATACACTTGCTGTGACTAAAGTTAACTACCAGTTAGCCAAAGTAGGTAATTAAGGGCCTCTGACAACACCTAAATGGGTATTTTGGATCTTCATTGTACCATTTTGACCAAAACTGTACTGTTCACATTTAAGTAAGTGTTCAAATAAGAAAACACGCAGATTCAGAAAAAAAATCACCTGCGGCGCTTATTGGAATTTTGTTGCTACACAGTCATCAGAAACTGCTGCGAGGGCTACGCTCTCCAGCAAGTTCCTGTTATTAGGAATTACTTTTAACCTTTTACAAACTGGTTTCTTGAAATTGGTTTGGTTTTCACGATGTGGTGCGGTACATTTTTTTTCTATTGTTTCTAAATTGTTTGAGTCTTCAGCCTCGCTGGATTTCCGACAAGTGTATTTTGCGGTATCCCCCCCCCCCCCCCTCCCAAGCACGTCAAACTTGCGGTGCCGCCGGTGCGCCCTCTTTAGGTTTCACGAAATGAGGCCTCTGTAAAAACTGCCAAGTATAGTCTTTTTTTTTTTTTTTTTTTTTTTTTTAACGCGTAGCATCTTTGTAAACGCGTAGGCATCTTTTTAAACGCGTATCCACTTAGTAGCTAATTAATGACTCTAGTCCAGGTCTTGTCTGGCCAGGATACAGTTATTCCAGTGCATGAGTGGGTGTGGTCAAGTGATAGAAGATAGGGTACAAAACAAATTGTGAAAACCCGTTCCCGTAGCCTATTGTTTTACCAGTTGAAGATTTGACTCTAATTGCCACCTACTATTCAGTTGTTCGTTTTTGTATTAAAATTACTGATCTGTATGGCACTTGAGCTTACTCAAGTGCCATATAGCGATCGTATAGTGTATCCGGCTTTAGGCGTAGGGTATTCCAAATGCTAGATATACACAGGGTATCCACGAATCAGGGGTTTGTGGTTGACTGTTCCCATTATTGTGGTTGACTGCACTCCATTTTTGAAAGGCACCACAGGCTAAGGTCAAGGAACAACGGCATCAAGAAGGCCTGTGGCCGTAGCCTGTGGATTTCGTTCTTTGGCTCTTTATCATATTTCTAATGACTGGTGGGCTGCACCAGGCTACACTGGTAGTTGAATTTTGTCATACCGTAGTGAGTGGATCAAATCCCACTGTTCAAAGTTAAGAAAAGCTGGAAGAAGCATACCATTACTGTTCTCCTGCGCTAAAGAACACAGCTAGTTATAACTTACTTAGCAAATAAACAACAAAACACGTCTCTTGAAAATCGCCATCAGTCTCCGTGTTTGAAATTTTTAATACTACGCCTCACTACCTGAACCTGGTGAGATTGGGGAATTGCTGTCGCCGCCTCGCGACAAGTCTCTCAGACAAAAAAGGACTCACAGATGACGCTTTAGTCCACTTAAAAATTAATCAACTGCGTCCTTAAGCAAAACGGATCTAAGTCAGTGTGTTTGGTCCACCAATGACGCCATGCGCATCGGAATTAAATTCAAACTGATCAAGAGATTGCACCCTACCCGCGAAAACGGGTATTGCTGCATCATCATCACGGGGATTATGACAATAAACTTTAACATTGGGAGGTATAGGACTTTCAAAGTTTGAACACAAAAACGGAGTCTCGAATCCTATTAGTCAGGGATGACGCGGATTTGACAAAATGTGTCATAATCGACTAATAGGACGAGAGTCGTCTTTGTTTACAAACTTTGACACCTTCAAACTCTTACTTCCATGGAAACTCTTTGCAAAAATAGAATTATATGTTTAAGGAATAGCCCAACTAACATTTCAGCAAGTCCCTGGCTCAGAATGGTGATAAATCGTCGATAATTTAATTTCAAAGTTGAAAGTCCTATACTAATGTTAATGTTTTTCGCTAGTTTTCGTCGGGTATGGTGCAATCCCTCTATGGCGCTCGAGATTTTTGTGACCGTTTTCGTTGACTTTCGTGCAGTTTCTTAATAAAGTAAACAAAACCAGTGGTAGGAGCGTGTATGAGCTGAAGCTCTATAAACGTCAACCTACAAACAACAAGTCAACAAAGCCAAATGCAAAGAAATCTCACTAATGAAGAGGCTAAATTTGTTGGTGTAGCCTGTTCAGCTAAGACAACGATAGAGCTGTAGTGCTAGGTTGTATGTTTTGTCTGATCTGATGTTCTTAGACTTGGGTATGTACAGTGTCAGTACGTACAATTGTTCCATTTTTAGGCTATTAGCTGCATTTTTGCATGCCTTACACTGTTACAGCACACCTGTAAGTAGGGGAGCTCGGGGTTGACCCGGACACTAATTTTCCTTTTCTTGCTAGGCCACCATTTCCAACCATTTCTTGGCAGATTAATATCATTTTTGTTGTCAAACATGTAGAATGTCTGGGAGAATAGTCGGTAATTTTTTCAGATTTTTGTCTGCATCAGATTTTTAAGTAAATATTTTTTTCTGTTTTTCAATTTGTCCGAACCTACTCCGTACCACTCTGTACCCATGGGGTTGATTCGTACAGGCCTCAGGTTGATTCGGACAGGCCTCGGGTTGGTTCGGACATTATTTGTAATGTATTATTTTTAATCGACTTTATTTAAATATGTTAAAAAGTAGAAATGATAACAGCTCAAAAGTAAAACACAAAACTAAAGGAAAAAAATGTTTCAAGAGCCGAGGTTGCATTAAAGTGGAAATCTTTCATCCATCTATCCTTTTAGTTAACCTAGCAATTCCAGAGGCTGGTAACTTCAAACTTATATCAGCAAAGTTCAGTCCATCTTTAGTTGGACCGATTACTTGAATCGATTCTTACAGGAAGATGATTTTAGACCCTACTACTGTGCAGAAAGGATATCTTCAAGCCCCTCAACGAACTTTCATTCAATGAACCTCCTTTTCTTTTGACTTTCTGACATAAGAAAAACATTTGGTTTCATCTTTTGTAAAATTTAACTTCATAAGGACGAATTCGTGTTTCTTTTACCTTCTTGAAAATATTGTAAGGAAAGTTAATTATATTAAAAAAAAATCTAATTTTTTACTTTATTGTAGACAATTCTACTGACTAGTTTTGCTTCGGTTGTGGTGGCCATTTTTTTTTTGCGCGCTCATTTTTCAAACTAATTCTGTTAACAAATAATACGACAAGGATTCTGATAGCATCTTTATGTATTTTTCTAAGTCGGTTTTGGTTCTGTATCGCATATCAGTAGGAAAAGATTGTCCAAACCTATCCCTTCAAAACTGTCCGAACCAACCCCACCCTGACTGAAAAAACAAAATGGCATACTACAAAAAAACTAACTGGTCTAGCTTGAAAATACTAAGCAGGCTACACCCCCCAATTACTAAGCTGTCTATTTTCATTTAATCGCCTTCCAATTATCGCTAATCTTATGCGTACAGCTTTTTAACTGACCATGAGCTAAAAACTTTTAGCTCAAGAAAACCAATTTTTTTATTTTTTGTCAGAACTAGAAAAGCAAGTACCATGAAACTTCGGTACAAAGTTAAGATCACTAGAAGGCAGATGTTATGTATTTGTTTCCGATTTTAGCGACAACTTTTAATGTTTGTTTTGTGGGTGTCCGATCCAACCCCGAGCTCCCCTACAGTAGAGGTATGCTTATGTGAACAGTTACTTTAATATGAACAGTGCAATTTTTGGCTACATGGTAGTACGAAGATCCAAAATACCTATACAGGTGTTTTCAGATGCCCTTAATTACCGACTTTGGCTAACTGGTAGTTTGCTTTAGACAGAGCAAGTGCATGAAAATGGCAAAGTCCACTGTCAACAAACATTCACATAAGCATACCTCTACTGTAGCAATTGTGCTTATTAGGTGTTTTGGCAAACCTTTCCCTGTAGCCTGTATGCTTATAAGGCGTTTTTACTTCTCAGTCCAACGGCCAAAGAACGAAATACACAGGTGGTTCCTTTCGAAAATGGAGGATGCTGAGTATCTGGGAATTCTGGGAACACAAAACTTAATTTTTCAAAGTTAAATGTAGGCTAAGTATTGTGAATAACTGCTGTTTGCTTGTCAACTCTCTGTAGGCCTATTCGGGGAATTTTTTTTTTTTCTTGACTTACTAGGGTCCAGAACTTTTTGTAGCTGTAGGTTGTGGCGTGTCCAGAAGAGCACACTGGGTTAGTTAGCACACTAGTTTAAAACCAGGAAGTAAGCTGGTTTTTAGATTGCCACAGTAGTCGCCAGACCGTTCAACAAAGTACTAATTCGCCATTTTTAGGTAGCCAGACGAAAATAGCCCGCTTCCTGTAATACAGTAGATGTATGTTATATTTGAAATGCTTGTTGACTTTGAACAGTGCAATTTTGGGCTAAACAGTAGAATGAAGCTCTAAAACACATATTCAGGTGTTCTCAGGGGCCCTTAATTAGCTACCCTGGCTAACTGGTAGTTGACTTTTTTCACAAGAAGTGCATGAAAATAGCACTGTTCAAAGTCAACAAACGTTCACATCAACATACTTCTACTGTACAGGAAGAGACAGACACTGGGAATCTTGTATGCACCATACCTCCCTGATCGTCAGCCGAAATTGAACAATTTTGCAAAACTCAAGTCTGCCTCCCTACCAAGTGAAGGGTTTTCACTTCTGATGTAGCAGCAAGGAGATACGGCCCAGACAAGATTCAAGGTATCTGTTCTCTTCCTGTAGACATTTTTGATGTAATCAGGGCAGTCATACACAAATCCTCAATTTTTGGGCAGGGTGCCCCAACGTCAGTGCATGGTGTTATATATGGCCATGGTGCTCATGCATTAGGGCACCATGCCCTGGAGCAAGGGCACAATACCCCCATAAAATCTGCTGAATTGAAAATATGATATGACAATTTGTTTTCCAAATAGATTTCAAGAAAATCTTCATCTTTTGCATAAATTTTCTGAGACTAACAGCTAATTCTAGTCTGCAGGAGAACAAAATATGAACCTTTGTCTAGTTTGATATCCCTAGGTTTTTCAGAAATATCATTTTTTTTGTTCTGTCGAAATACGATTCTGATAGGAGGGATTTGAGAGAAACAGTCTGGTGACTAGATCCGAAGGGATTTGAAGCTCCTGTAAAGATCTGAATGTGCAAAAAAAAAAAAAAATTTAATATTTTTTTCCATTTATTTTGGTAGCAAAAATTCCCCGCATCCTGTAGGATGAGTTTCTTTCTGCTGTCTTGCAAGTTATTTAATTTTTGGTCTTATTGCTCTTGTCTTTCTGGACAGCATGTTCCTTATTTCAAACTCCATGTCTGGGTCTTCAAACCCAGTTGACAAAAGATGTGCCATTGTGGCTGCAAGTAACTCTCCCTCTTCGTCATCAAAATCATCGTTGTCCATCTCCAGAAAATCAGGGTACTGACTAAAGAGTTCATGGCCAAGTTTGGATATAAGAATGTTCAACAAATCATCGTGATTGGTTGCCATGTTTCCAGAGTTTAAAATGTCCCGCCACTGTCCGTTTGAGCAGCTTATAAGGCGTTTTTGCTGTTCGAACCCATAGAGCAAAGTCTACGGCAAAGAGCATGTAAAAACGCCTTATTAGCACACAGGCCAACTGCTGCGGCTGCAGTCCACAGGAATGCAAAAACGTAGTCGCCAGAACGTCCAACAAAGTACTAATTTGCAATTTTTAGTTAGCCAGACGAAAATAGCCCGCTTCCTGTAATACAGTAGATGTATGTTATATTTGAAATGTTTGTTGACTTTGAACAGTGCAATTTTGGGCTAAACAGTAGAATGAAGCTCTAAAACACATATTCAGGTGTTCTCAGGGGCCCTTAATTAGCTACCCTGGCTATCTGGTAGTTGACTTTTTTCACAAGAAGTGCATGAAAATAGCACTGCTCAAAGTCAACAAACGTTCAAATCAACATACCTTTACTGTACAGGAAGAGACAGACACTGTGAATCTTGTATGCACCATACCTCCCTGATCCTCAGCCGAAATTGAACAATTTTGCAACACTCAAGTCTGCTTCCCTACTAAGTGAAGGGTTTTCACTTCTGATGTAGCAGCAAGGAGATACGGCCCAGACAAGATTCAAGGTATCTGTTCTCTTCCTGTAGACATTTTTGATGTAATCAGGGCAGTCATACACAAATCCTCAATTTTTGAGCAGGGTGCCCCAACGTCAGTGCATGGTGTTATATATGGCCATGGTGCTCATGCATTAGGGCACCATGCCCTGGAGCAAGGGCACAATACCCCCATAAAATCTGCTGAATTGAAAATGTGATATGACAATTTGTTTTCCAAACAGATTTCAAGAAAATCTTCATCTTTTGCATAAATTTTCTGAGACTAACAGCTAATTCTGGTTTGCAGGAGAACAAAATATGAACCTTTGTCTAGTTTGATATCTCTAGGTTTTTCAGAAATATCAATTTTTTGTTTGTTCTGTCGAAATGCGATTCTGATAGGAGGGATTTGAGAGAAACAGTCTGGTGACTAGATCCGAAGGGATTTGAAGCTCCTTCAAATAGCTGAATATGCAAAGAGTTAAAAATATTTTTTTTTTCCATTTATTTTGGTAGCAAAAATTCCCCGCATCCTGTAGGATGAGTTTCTTTCTGCTGTCTTGCAAGCTATTTAATTTTTGGTCATATTGCTCTTGTCTTTCTGGACAGCATGTTCCTTATTTCAACCTACATGTCTGGGTCTTCAAACCCAGTTAACAAAAGATGTGCTATTGTGGCTGCAAGTAACTCTTCCTCTCCGTCATCAAAATCATTGTTGTCCATCTCCAGAAAATCAGGGTACTGACTAAAGAGTTCATGGCCAAGTTTGGATATAAGAATGTTCAACAAAACATCGTGATTGGTTGCCATGTTTTCAGAGTTTAAAATTTCCCGCCACTGTCCGTTTGAGCAGCTTCTAAGGCGTTTTTGCTGTTCGAACCCACAGACCAAAGTCTACGGCAAAAAGCATGTAAAAACGCCTTATTAGCACACAGGCCAACTGCTGCGGCTGCAGTCCACAGGAATGCAAAAACGCAGCTATTGAGGATGGAACTGAGAGTCTGGAATATTCAAAAGTTTGCCCTACTTGGCCCTACTTGCCCTACTGCTTGGTTTAGTTTTCATCTCTTTAAGGGTCTAATGGGAACAGTCAACCACAAACCCGTGATTCGTGGATACCTTGTGTATATCTAGCATTTGGAATTCCCTACGCCTAAATCCGGATACAAAGCCCTTGCCAAATGTTGGATATGTACTCTGATCTACTGGGTCCATTCAGATACTTATTGATGATAGCCTATGAGATTATGAGTGAAGCTCGGGAATCAACCAGTCAGAATTCCCTATATTGAGGTATCCAGCATTATTAGTATTATCCAGCCTTTGTCATTGGTAATAAAAAATCAGGGGTTTGCGGTAGGTTACGGGAGAGTGGGGAGGGGGGGGGGGGTCAAGTTTTTCACATTTTTGACTTTTTGCATACCAAGATTTTGTTTTATGGTCTGTTATTTCCTTTTTGTTCTTATTGTCTAAAATCATGTCTTAGCTGTAATTTTTACTTGGTAAAATCTTTTTCCCTGTAACATTTTCTTATCAAATCTTATTTTCCTATTTATTTATTTATTTGTAACCCGCTTTTTGCGTAATAGCGGAGTATGAATAGAATACAAAAAGTAAAATATACATATTAAAACACCTAAACAAAATAATGTAAATAAACATGACAACATTCTTTTCGTATAGATAAAAACACACTAAATAGACTTAAAATTTGCACACTGTGACACGCATATTAATCGGGTTCAGGAACGAAAAACTGGCTAATAATTTCATGGGCTGAGAGGGCAGGATGATGAGAGGGCAGGATTTTCGTTCTATTAGCTACTTTTGTCTGGACCTGCCCCCAGACCGGGGCACGTTTGGACATGGCTGGGTCAGTTCCGAACATCATGTTCTGTTTAACCCAGGAAGGACTTTCATGAAGGTTTTATACAAATTTGTTCATTTGCCTCCGTTGCCTCAATTCAGTTTCGTTCATTTGCTTCCGTTTGGGAAAAAGGCACAAGTTTAGCATCACTTATCAATATCTGTTATTATCATCTGGATATGCTGTTACCGCTGTGTGTGAATATGACTAGTTTTCTTCCGGAATGGGTCTTACGGTTTTCTGCCCCTGTTTGCTGACTTTTTTCCTTCCCTCTTCCAGTTTTATCTTTTTTCATTATTTTTTTTTTTTCTATTCAGCTTTGCTGTTGGAACCTGCCTCAAGTGTTATTTTCCCTTCACAGAAATGAATTTGTAACTCCCAAACTTTTGTATCAAACATGGAAATTAGTATTTGACATGGTAGAGCCATCTTAAACTACCTAAATAAAAATCACCGACGATGTAAGTGGGTTTGGAACTACCAAAATGAGGTGCCAACCCCATGACATAGAATTTACTTTCACGCAAAAAAAGTGACACTCGTGTCATTTCGCTATGATAGCACGAAATTTTGGGAATTTTTCACAAAAGAAGCGAATAAGTGTAACAGCTATGAAAAACAGTTTCATGTAGTTTAAATGTCAGTAAAGAGGTTTGCAGAGCTGATGTCCGGACCTGCCCCTGTGACGGACCCGCTATGACGGACCCCTAGACTGAATGGGAATGATAAATTAAGAGCTTAGTCGGGTTTTTCAAAAAAAATTTGCCAAAAGTTTCTTGGCACAAAGAATTGAATCGGATGCTGACCTGATGTGCTTAGACGTTTATTTTCGTTTGCTATTTATTCTGTTGAGCTATTGCTTCTTCTGCTCAGATATTGCAACTTAGCCCTACTTATAACTGAAACTAAAATATCACGAAACTGTTGCAATACTTCTGAAAAGATAGCAAAAAGTAAAATTAGAGCGTGTCCAGAGTGTGTCATATGTGGCTTTAATCTAATTTTATCTCACTCAAGTTGTGACTTGCTCAATGACGATGACGTTCTTGCTATAGTAGTAGTAGTAGTAGATTTTTAATTCTAAAAAGTAACTTTCACAGCGTGAACGCCGAATTTGACTTCTACGTCCAAACATAACTAAACACTCGAATCAATTTGTCAGTCGAATAATAATTGCAACATAATTCGTAACAAATTCATCGGTCAATACAAAACTTAACTACCACAATTTACACGATAGGCTCATTCGGCGAACATTTTGCCAAAAACTTCTAAAACAAATAAAAGTCACTTTAAAGAAATGGTAAAATTTTTTTTTTTTTTCACTTAAAAATATATATAAAACAAAATAAAACATTCTAAAAGGGTCAAAAACTAAAACTAACAAATTCAACAAAAATAATGACTATGTTTACTGGCTGTTGTACAATTCAACAAAACTTGGAACAAAACTCCTTCGGTACCTTTCATGTTTTGTGGGGACTGGATTTAATTTGGGTACTTTCTGAGCCTTGTCGCGCTGGCCACATTCAGTAAGTGGGCGAGCCTACGGCTTTAAAATAAAATAGGAAATAGGGTATTGTCGTTGAACGTCAATGTCCATAACATAAGATTCACAATTCTTAGGGGGAGGGAGGGGTCGGTAAAAATTGGTTGATTTCTCGTCAGAACCGTCAGTTTTTCTTAAAAATAGTCGTTTTTTCTGAAAATCAGTAACTTTTTCGTCAAAATAGCCAGTACAAATGACCAGTCAGTCGGTAAATACCCCCCCCCCCCCAAACGTTTTGGCTAGTAATGCCTTTGCAAATGGTACATGGAATTTAGAAATAAAGGGACAAAGTATCTTTGTAACTAACAGTCACAAGTCAGATTTTTTTTTTTACTCTGGAATCGAACTATATAGCAGAGATCTGTTTTTTACATTGTTGTCATCCAAACTTATGTGCTACATTAATACAATCTTGTCTACAAAGCTCTCATAAAAGGTGCAGTTAAGGCTCTCTTCAGTCCAACATCGACTGTAAGATTTTGTTAAAGAAATGGTCCTGATGCCAATTTTCTTTTTTAACCCAACAGTATGAAACTGGAAATCTAGTGCTGTTAACAGATGATGTGTTTAGAGTGTCCTAATCAGGGGCGTTACGACCGGGGGGGGGATGCGCCCCCCCTCCCACTGTTGTCGGCCAGTCGGTACAAAAAAACGAGTCGTCGCGAAGTGCCTCGGTTTTTCGTCAAAACAGTTGATTTTTGTTCATGAAAACAGTCGATTTTTCGTCAAAACAGTCGTCTTTGTGCAAGAACAGTCGGTAAAAAGTACCAGCCAGTCGATAAATTCCTTGGCCTCACCCAAAAAAAAACATTTTTCTTCTAGATTTCAACAATACTTTTGTAACTGATCACTGCAGTAAGGAAAATGATACCAAAATGAAAATATTGGATAAGGCCTACAAAAATGCTCCTTTAGCTAGCTGACTGCAAATCGCATTACAAAAATGACGCTAAATGCTGTAAAATGTATAACTATACATTTTCTGCTGATTCATTATTTCTAGACACAGACGTACGAGGACCTTTGTCAAGGCACGAGAAGGGGCAAACTATTGCTGAGCAATAGAGCAATAGCCTATTTAGCTTACTTATCTAGTTACCGTTCTGTATTTCCCCTGAATTGCTTCTTGGGAATAATTATGTGATTTTCTTGTAGACTGACAGACTAATGGAAATGGAGGAAACGATTGAGCATGCAGCTGTCCCACCAACGTCTCTTTCCGTGGATTTGAATAGTGCAAACGCCCCAGCTGAATCAGGCTTCGTTGGAATCAAGCAGGAACCGAGAAGTCTCACAGTTTCAGCTGACCTTCTGCACATGAACACTGGTGACCATGCCAAAGATAGTAATCAGGATAAAAATTCTCATCTCTTCAGTGCTGCTCCTGATCATTTACCCAAAAGTGAAGCCAGCCATTTATCTGCTGCATTTCAGCCGATCGAGTTAGAAAACCCCCTGACTGGTTCGATTCCATCAGTTCCAGTGCCTATAAGGGAGCGTGCAAGATCTGAACTCCATAAGCGTGTAAGACCATCTGCAATCCAGCCAAGGACGATCCGGCCGAGGATTCTCCAGCGTGCGAATGTTCCAACATTCCATGTCCCAGTACGTAATAGCGAACCGTATGACAGAGAAGGAAACAAATCAGCATTGCGGGCTGTTCCCTTAGGTTTCCTAGCTGGACAACATGCAGATACACTACAGGGGACTAGCGGGTCAAATCAGCCTGTAATGCTTCGGCTGTTGGATCCGCAGATAGGCGGATCCCCCCTTGAAGATCCTCTAGGTTTGCCAAGCACGTCAGCTGAAGATTTTCCCGGTGTTACTGTCGTGAATGAGAATCGACCAAAAATCAAGGTCAGATCCACAGAAGAGCTGGCTGGTCCTAGGCAGAGGAACGGAGCTGTTCATGGGGCCTGTTTTGATGCAACTCCAGTTGTTTGTGAGTCAGTTCTTGGCCCTCAGTTTAAAACAGTGAAAGCCGAAAAAAAAGACAAAGTCCCTGATGATGTATTTCAGGCAATGGTTGCATGTCTTAAACCATTGGGAGCAAAGAAGCGGAACAATCAGAGGAAACACAGAGCCCCAACAGTGACACAGATTAAAAAAGTACCCCGCCCAGTAGTGAAGAGTAAACCAACTGGAAAGCCCCATCCATTATATCTGTATGATGAAGCACATTCGGCAGCTGGGGAGAGTGCGAACCATTGTCCAAAATCCCCTGATGCTTCGAATGTAAGTGAAATCAGTGAAAACATATTTACCTTCACAGACGAACCGGCAAGTGAAGATAGTGTGAATGCTGACGAATTCTTGTCAGTGGAGATTCATGACGAAGATCGTCTCTATGACACGGTAACATCAAGAAAGGTTACTGCGAAGGCGAAACCGAGAAAAAAGAAGCGGAAAAAGGAACTGAACTCACAAGCTTCGGATATCAAATCTCGGCCTACTAGAAGATCTAGCCAATACGCAGAGTGGGACTGTCGCCCGAGAGTCACAAATTATGCAGACTTTTTCGAATCGTCAGAGGAAGAGTGGGAAAAAGAGCCCACAGTTCCTCAGGAAAGCTCGGATAGCGATGGGTTTAAGCCAGATGAGGCGATTGTGAGCAGTTCGGAGGACGAGGAAGAAGAGTTAGCGGAAGAAACGCTTTCACAAGGAAAGCGGGATCTGCGGGAGTTAACGAAGAAAGAAAAAGCTCTTGGTCCGAAAGGTAAGAAAGTGCTATATTGTTCCGGGAGAACTTCAAAATAAGGAAGACATTGTCATTGTCTTTTATTATTTATGTAAACTTTTTTTTATCGCTTTACGCTTACAAGACCTTGGTCTTTGTCGGAGAATGAGTGGGTTGCCGTTTGCTTATTCAGTTTCGCACTTTTTTAGTTCATTTATGGACAACGTATCTTCTATGCCAGTGGTTCCCAAACTTTTCCGTGCCGCGTTCCCCTAGTCAAGATTCAAAAAGGTTGCGTAGGCTACCCCTAATCAGGGTTTAAAAAGGTTCTGTACCCCATTTTTGACGAATTGTTGTTTTACTATTTTGTAGCACGATCAGAACGTCATAAAAAGATATTTATTGTTTTCAATGAGGCATGTAAACCTGAAATTGCCTCCTATGGGGTATCTGGTTTTGAGGACAATACTGAAACTGACTTCAGAGTCACTGATTCAAAATCGACTGAAGCGAGGTATTAAAGCTATAGGCTTACTTGATTTTGGGACCTTTCATACCCCTTGCGAGGTCTCTCTCGTTTTTTTCATGAAAACGGTCGGTTTTCTTGAAATTCGGTCTATTTTTCGTCAAAACTGTCGTTTTCCCCGAAAATCAGTAGATTTTTTCAAAACTTTCGTTTTTTTTTTCTTGAAAACAGTCGGTAAATATTACCAGCCAGTCGGTAAATGCCTTGTCCCCCCCCCCAAAAAAAAAACATTTTGGCTAGTACGGCCTCTGACTCTTATCAATATCGAACCTGTGGATCTGTTTTACTATGTCTGTCTGATAACGAGGCATTGGGGGACTTTCAGAAATTAGTCCGCTTGAAACCGCTCAACAGGAATGTGGCGAATGTCTCAGGTTGCGATTAGCAGTTTCATCGAATGGAAAACGAACGTGCTTCACCTTCCAGATTGACAGATTTATGTGCCTTCGGTGCCATCTAGCCAGCATCTCTCGGATACCGGAATCAAGCGTCTTTTTCGTGTGTTACATGTGTTATTTATTTCCATTTACTCCGCTTTTCCAAAATGGCGGGTTATAAGTAAATTACTTACTTACCGTACTTACTTGCCATGAAAAGACGATGATGAATGTCGCTATTGCTCGAAACTTTCGCTTATCTCTCACCTCCTGATCGTAGCTCTCAGCCACTCTCCCTTTCCCTCTATCCCATCCATTTGCACATTTCATTCATCCCCAGAACGTGTTGCCTCCATGACACTCAACCGAAATCATATATTGAAGTAAAAAGTCGATATACGCCGAGGGTGTTTTTTTTTTTCCAATTCGGCTTCCCTAGACGATCAGGGATCCTACGGTATGGACAAACATCACGATGAACAAACTCAGGCTCAAAAGTGCCCCCCCCCCCCCAAGATGGATCCCCGCACAAGATAGTTTCAGGGGATCTTATCTCTTATCACATATTTGTACTGTGCAGTATGTGTCATACCGATGAAGGAATGCCTCAGAATATCCTGTTTCTTCCTAAACCAGTTCTGCCCTGCCTATCCTGAAACCAGCAACCTCTTCCTTCACTTCAGAATACTGAGAAAACTTCGCTTAGGTTACATTCACTTCCTTCAGGAATTGCTACTAACAAGTAGCTAACCCCTTTGCTCCTTACTTGAATGAAGTTCGGCTACGATGGTATTCTCATTTTCCTTCCATGAGCGTAATAAATAATCATTGAATAATAGTCATTGTTCTTTTTTATGGCACTTGAGCATACTCAAGTGCCATATAGCGACCGTAATGTCTGTCCGCATTTGCTAGTTTGGCCACTTCTAGGTAAGCTAGAACGATGAAACTTGGCAGGCTTATCAGGGAGCCGGCCAGATTAACTTGGAAATAATCAGATCCGGCCATCGCAGGAAGAGTGGAGGGATGGGGAATCCGGAAATTAGTAACATGCATAACTTCGGAACGGGTAATCAGACATGCATGAAACTTGACAAGTGCCAATAATGAGTGTCCCAGATGTTAAGTTTCAAATCCGGACCGGATCTGATTATTAGGGGGGGAGGGTGCTAGAGGGGTCATCGAAAATCTCGTGAAAGGCGTAGAGTCGAGGGATCTAGATGGAACTTGGTGGGAAGAACAAGCATAAATCCTAGATACATTATTGACAAAAGAGGACTGGATCATGTCACAGTGGGGGAGTTGGAGGGTACTTCCAGATGTGGTAGGACCATGAAACTTGGCAAGCATATTAGACTTGACTTGGAAATAGTCCCCTGTCTGATCCGATTATCGTGGCGGGAGTGGAGGGATGTCATTCAGGGGAGGGGAATCCGGAGTCTAGTAACATGCATAACTTTGGAAAGGGTGATCGGACATGCATGAAACTTGACAAGTGTCTCAGATGTGCAGTTTCAAGTCCGGACAGGATCTAATCCCGGGGGGGGGGGGGGGCTGGAGGGGGCACCGGAAATCTCTTGAAACGTTTAGAGTCGAGGGATCGGAGTGGAACTTGGTTGGAAGAACAAGCGTAAACCCTATACATTATCGACAAAGCAGGATCCGGTCTTGTCACTGTGGGAGAGTTTTAGGGGTTTCCCGGAATTCCGGTGATAGCTAGTTAAGGTACTTCTAGATGTGCGGAAACGACGAAACGTGGCATTCATATTAGGGACAAGACTAGACTGGCTTCGAAATAGTCTCCCTTCCGGAACCTAGCGACTTTCGCAACTTTGGAACGGGTGATCGTATTTGAATGATACTTAAAAAGACTCAAGAATGATTGTCTCAGATGTTCAATTTCAGGACTAGACCGTCTGGTCAACCCTAGATACATTATTGACAGAGCAGGGCCGGGCCGGGGCATTGTGGGTGGAGCTGCATTGGGTTTCCCGGAATGCCGGTGGTCACGAGTTATCTATAACGATGAAACTTGACAGTCGTATCAGGGACCGAAACAGATTGACTTTGAAATAGTGACTTCCCGGATTCGGTTATGGATATGAGAGGAATAACTTTTTTTTAAATCAGGAAAAATCCCCGAAAATCTCGTTTTTATACTCAAACCTTATATTCGTCAACCTCACAGGGAGCATGTGGCCAATTGTGTGACTTATTATATTCCATATCGAAACGACAGGCAAATGTGATCATGCCGGTTTGCCAGAAGTGCAACCGAAGTATCCGAAATTTTATTAATCCCCAACAAATCATCTTAGAGGGATAACTGGCTTTTATTTTCGTTTATTGTTTGCATCGATTTAGTCATACGCGGATCGGAACCAGATTACGACAAAACTTTCATTCTGGAACAGTTGTCAGCGAGTGGAGTAACCATTTCAGATTTACTAGATGAACACCGTCTTCTGATGAAAGGAATATCGGGAAAGAGATCCGACCTCGACAACTGCAAACCTTGTCTGAAAAACATGCTAACTGTTCTTACAAGTGCCATATGAGCTTTCAGCTCCTGTTATAATTCAAACTATGTAATAATTTGATCGTTGTGAATATTTTCAGCAACCCTTTAATTTTTTATTTCTGTTTTTGCTCGAAATCTAGTATCTAAGACAAGGATGTTTCATACCTGAAACTTTGGCTGATATTAGTTCCTCGCTCACATTAGAGGGTATGGTTGTGTCAAAGAAAAGGTAAAAACTAGGATCAGTAGCCTAGTATCCAGGTTTTGATAAGGACTTCGGTTAGTAAGATGATAGCTGATAACATCGTAATACATTAGCCTATAACCGAAAGAAAAACTTCCTAAAAAGTGCTCTTTTTTTCTGTTTTTCACATGTTGACCTATTAACTATTAAGGCTGTGCTGGCTTTGTTATCTTTTATTCAGTTAAGAACATTACCTTGACGTTGATTTATTTTTAGATGATTGCTGCATTTTCTTACTTGATGGTGTCTTGAAGGGTGATAAATAGACAATTCGAACAGAATCCATGGCGGTAGTCGTAATATGCTTACTGGAAACCTAATAATTTTTCCCTTTCTCAGAATCATCCGTCTTCTCGTTGGAGCTTATTTCCAAGATCTTGGAAATACCAGTAGAAGACTTGGATGCGGATAACTGGAACAAAAAGATTGAGCTATTCCCGGACTTGACCATTCTAAAGGTAGGCCTATGGCTGTATGGTCTAAGACTGGTGTGTCCAGCCATATTCCTTCCAGCACGACAGTAGGGGTACACAAAAATCCGTCAAGTACTTACTTATACTTGTACTTGTGTCAGGACGCAAGCTGTGCAGCTCTCCCTGGCGAAAGCAGCTGACGGACCAAGGTGTGCCATGAATCTCGGTCTTCTGTGAATGGCATCGAGATTTGAAGCCAGTAGGGATCCCATCTCCTCCCATGCCGGCGGAAGCCTCCGATGGGCTCGGGGTCTTCCTTGAGGGTGGGTTCAATTTGTTGTCAGTGTCTGTCCGTCAAGTCAATGTCTGTTGAAATTGCTCATTAATGTACACCTCGCACTATTTACTATTTATGTTCCAACATTCGAAACTGTCGGAATACGGTAAAGCTAGGATCTGCCTTCAACAAATTATCCATGGCCTTGGCTGTTTAAGCCTTTTTCTAGGCCCATTGACTTCTAGCGAAGTCTCGGCAAAATTTAGATAACTGGTATTGCGCATCAATAGCATGCGACGGCGAATACTAGCCGGGAGCATAATATGCATGGAAACTAGGGAATCACGGCAAGTGCCAATATTAGCGGGGCGTTGTTACCGGGTCCAGAATGTAGCATACGGAATTTGGGTCTCCGGTTTTAAGAACTAATGGATTCTGTTCGGAAGGTAGGTTGCGTTGGTTATAGGTACGACAGGTCCTTTAAAAGTCGAGAAGAGGGTTATAAACATTTCTGTACTCGAACCCATCGGTGCTACATTCCTGCCGAGATTGTCCCAGTAGGCTTTGACTCAGGGGATAATATTAGTCGGTTACTTCGGAGTTAATGTTTTTCTTTACGGATGGTCAAAGCATGTGTCTCTTATTTTCATCAAGAAATGCATTGCCGGCATCTCTCTTCTTAAAAATGCTGTTATTTTCCTGGTGGAAGGGTGGCCGCTCGGGAGCGATTTATCATCAGATGACACATTCGCGGTATCAGCTTTTTACCCGGACCCAGCGCTGATATAAAGCTGCGTTTCTTTCCGTTTTTCGTCAATACAGTGAGCATGTTCCGCGGGTTCCACCCTTCTAACGATAGTAACTATTAGTAACTATTTTTGTTCCAACCTCATGAAAAGTTACTACGCTGACCGTCGACTCCGACCTTCTCGAAATAATAACTATTTACTTCCCACGCCCGTGGCACATTTTGCCGAAAATAGAAAAAATCGTTCCAGCCTTGACGCCAAGAAGCAAAGTCCTTGACGTCAAGTGTAGCACAAGAAATTAGAAGAAAAACTTCGAAAATTGGGAGACGAAATTATCTTCGGTACGATATAAGTAGGTCATGCGTAGCACAAGAAAAACAGACGAAAATGAGGAGACAAAATTATCTTCGTTATACGTAGCAACTGCAGTAAACAGGCTGGAACATGCTCATTATCATATTCCTGTTTAAGATCCTCCCAGATGGCTGTCATCGTGATAAAGACTTTCCCCCTCTCCTCTCTTGAGATAGTAAGGCCAAGAATAAATAAGGGAAGAATTGAGAAGACTTGAATCATCCGACGGGTCTTTCTGCCCGATTCTCAAGTATCGCGGGTGGAGCCTACTCGGCGCCTCTCCTGACCACAGAGTAATTATTGGCTCTGGTTCTTCTGATCGCCGTTCTCCGTGTCAAGAAAGTGCGCCGAATTCAAATTATACAGAAAAAGGCGGACATTTTGCCGTATGCTCTACAATTAAATCGCAGCTACCACTAGTTTAAAAGACGAGATAAGGGGCTAAAGTACAGTGATATGATAGAAGTGATGTTTAGTCAGGCAGAAAAGACCGATTTGGACTGAATACTACAAGTTTAAAGAAGGAAGGGACATGCTTCCAAATGTTTTTACTCTAGGCTTAGAAAGTCAGGTAGAATATCCGTCTCTGGAGAAGTCGGAAGTAAGATTTACTTCTTCTTTTTTTCACACAAAAATATTCATGTAATCTCCATGGCTGGCAGATTCATGGTGATGAAAGAAAAGAGTTTTAATAGGATAGATAATGAAACATTTAGCCAACTACCCGAGATAATGATATACATTTGGACCAACAATAATAAGTTGTATCTCAAACGTAGACGTTTTGAATGATATCGAATAGTTGTCATTTCCATAATCAGTCATTAATTTAAAATTAGGAAATAACCCAACTGTTTTACGAACTGTTACCTATCCGAGAAATGCTATGAACTAAATTTTGTGTACAGTGTACAACTTAAAACAAAATATAACAATTCTTTGGGTATAGTTAGTCAGCTATGCCCAAAATTCGAATTTGAATCATGCAAAAACATGATAATGTAAAAAAACGATGATGAAAAAGCGGTCTGTTATTTGCATAGACAACGACAAATTTAGCCAGATGTAAAGTGCAACTATCCGAGATAGTGATACACATTTTTGACCAAGAATAATAAGTCCTTTCCACAAAATGAGACGTCTTAAAAGAAATCTTACAATCAACAATCGTTAATTTAAAATTAGGAAATAGTTTACAGCCTACTGTGTTTCGAAACTACACGAGAAAGTGATATGAAATTTTGTGCAGATAGTACAACTTAGAAACGAAACATAATAACTCATTGAGTACATTTCGACAACTAAATACCTTAAATTGTCCAAGTTTAATACCTGTTCTAGATGCGATTCTTTCCAGTCCTGAGAAGACCAAAATAAAAATTACAATGATCACACCGATCTTATTGAATCTGAACTAAATGCATGCCTGTTAGGTCTATACTTCAGCGTTCAAGTTGCTTAATTGCTCCCCTGAGTCATCAAACGCCGCATTCCCTTGGGCTTCACCGTCTTTGTGAAGGGTCGTGATAGCATAAGCTTCATAATGCAAATCTGACCCGAGATTGAAAAGTCGTTCCTCAGAATCAGCACCGTTTGAATTTCCCGCCATTTCTGACTGCTTCATCACTTTTCCTTGGAGGTAACAGTTAATACTGCAAGAGGCAACACGCGAAGCTCCACCCCCGGTAAATAATATCGGACCAAAAGATATTCAGGATGCTGACATCAAGGTTATGTGAGTTCTCAATTCTTCCCTTATTTATTCTTGGTAAGGCTGAGGGAACGCAACCTTTGCTCACGCAATTTTTTTTCAGCTTCTCGCTGATCTCGACCAGAAGCGGAGAAGGTATAAATGTCAAAAATGCCGAATCTAGTTTCATGGCCTCCGTCTTGTGATAGTAAAAAGGCTGAGGGAAGGGTGAGGGAACGCAACCTTTGCTCCTGCAATTTTTGTTCAGCTTATCGCTGATCTCGACCAGAAGCGGAGAAGGCATAAATGTCAAAAATGCCGAATCTAGTTTCATGGCCTCCGTCTTGTGATAGTAAAACAAAAAGGAACGCAACCTTTGCCAATATAATTTGTTTTTTTCAGCTTCTCCTTGATCTCGACCGAAATCGGAGAAGGTACAAATGCCATAAATGTGGAATCCAAGTTCATGGAGATGCATCGGCAATGGAGGAACACATGCGAAAGGTTCATGTGACCTCTCTATCTTTTGGATGCTTCTTTTGTCCTTTGGCCAGGCCCAGCGAGAAGGAGCTTATGCTGCACGAGAAATGTCACTGCTATCCAAACCCAAAGCTGATGTGAGTAGATAAAGTGGTTTGTTTCCTTAAAGCAGTCTTCGCACTATTTACTGTTTTACGATCCACTAAATAGTTGAGTACTTTAAAACCAGGGTCTGCTTTTAACTAAGTGTCCACCGTTATCCGTTTCCTACTTTTGACTTCTAGCAAATTGACCCCTTAGCAAAAACAGTGAAAAACTTACCAAAACTTTTTTTTCGACGTGCGAGCTTCTCCTAAGCAATTATCGAAAACGCAAAATCATTAGTCGCTTTTTTGCCAGAAGAGCTCAAGACCTCTCTCCCATGTCCTCTGTCCTTTCTGCTAATTTGACCGTTTTCGTCAGAGAGGAGCCAGGCGCCGTTCTCCTGAGGAAGGTCAACTCACCTCCGAGTTGCCTATCTCCTCTCTCCGCAGTTTGAGGCAGAAAGGGCAAAGGCCTTGGTCCAAAAAGGTCAAAAGAACAGTGAGGAAATCTTGCTGTACTTCCTAAAAACGGGAAAAATTAACCGAGGCCTTCGTCCAAAAAGGTCAAAAGAACAGAGAGGAAATCTTGCTAAACTTCCTAAAAACGGGAAAAATTAACCGAGGCCTTGGTCCAAAAAGGTCAAAAGAACAGTGAAGAAATCTTGCTAAACTTCCTAAAAACGGGAAAAATTAACCGAGGCCTTGGTCCAAAACGGTCAAAAGCACAGTGAGGAAATCTTGCTAACTTGCTAAAAACGGGAAAAATGAACCAAGGCCTTGGTAGATAGGTGACAAAAAAACGTGACTATTGAGTCGTCGTGAGGGGATGGGGGCGGATTCAGTTCTCCAGTTTAAGATTGGAAGGAGCGGTTGCGGAAGTAAGTTGCATTGGCATTACAGGTACGACAGGTCCTCGAAAGTCTTGTTGCGAATCACTAATTCGCTTAAAGACCGTATTCAAACCTGGACTTGTTAGTCTTAATCCAGCCTTCAGATTTTGCTTCAAATAAACTCGCCATCTATTGTCGATCACCTTCAAGGTGTGACAGCGTTTCAGGCATGACAAATTCCTATCCTTACGAAAAATGAAAGAAGGCATTCAAAAACATGGAAGGACGAGGTGCTGAACGAGTTTTGGACGAGTTGTCAAACGCAACTCAACAACAACAACACAACACAGTTGCCTGTGAACACATGGGGAAAATATCTGATGTTAGGTTTTGTTTCCTTAAAGTTTACTCCTTGACCCAACTTCTTGTTTATTTGCTGCGAGCTCTCGCATACTTTTGTGTTCTGTGACGTGACCCTTTTTAAAAAAAAAATATGTTTAGCTTACCTTGTTCACCTTGACCAGCAAAAGTCTCCCTGTCACTGTAATAGATTCTGGTTCCCTGTTCGATGCAAACGAGCGAGGGTAGGAGCTACGCGGGACATCACCAATTGGTTCACAATTACAATTCATTACCTCTACAAACAGCTATATCGCAGTAGAGGCTAGGAGAAGAAATGTTGCAAGTAACAGTCGATTGGTTTTGCCGACTGGCTTGAATATTAGACCAAGAACAAATAAGCAAAAGTTTCCCTGTCTCTGTAATAGATTCCGGTTCCCTATTCGCAGCAAACGAGTAGAGGGTAGGAGCTACGTGGGACATCATAATTCGTTCACATCACAATTCGTTACCTCTACAAACAGCTATATCGCAGTAGAGGCCCGGAGAAGAAATGTCGCAAGTAACAGCCGATTGGTTTTGCCGACTGGCTGTTCGTTTACCGAATGCAGTTTTTGCAGAAAAACCGACCGTTTGTAAGATTTTTTTTCCTTCGCGCTGACTCGGTTATTTTTTACCGACTGGCCGACGACATTGGGGGATAGCGTCCCCCCTCCCCCTATACGCGACGCCTCTGACAACACCTTTTGTTGTTTCAGTGCGTAAAAAACAATTATCATCCTTTCAGGTGTATCATTTGCGACCACAAGTGCAATGTTCAAACTGTTGAAGTTGATGCGCGGAAGGTACACGAAGCCGTTCATCCCCCTATCGAAGAAATAGCGCTGCTCAGTCCTAAGGAACAAGTGAACATTTGGCAAAGCTGCTGCTACCCGAACTGCAGGTAAACCCCGTGTTTGTGGATCGGTTGTTTGAAGAGTCGATCCATGGTGGATCGCAGGTATAACTTTAGACTTAAATAAATGTTTATTTAATTTTAAATTACCGACTTCCCTAAGGCTACTCCCTAACATCATATTAATACAACGCTTTCCTTTAGCAACACTATTCTCAAACTGCTTTCCAAACTTTCCGTTCCACTTAAGCCTACAACCTAGGTGATTAAATTCTTCTTTATAACTAATCGGCCCTCCTCTAAACGTTAACAACGGCTCCTGGTCTATTTTGCCTCCTTTCCGAAAAACCATTACAACTGTTTTTTCTATATTTATGTCTAGCTCCTTTGCTGCGAGATATTCATCCAAAATATCCAGCAGCTTCTGAAGATTATGCCTTGATTCTGCTATTAATGCAATGTCATCCGCGAATAAATTGTTACTATGTCTATATGTACTGTTGGCGCATTTTTTCCAATCATAAATTGTTCCAAATCATTACTATAAATAGAGAACAACTTCGGTGATAAGAGTACACCCTTGTTTAACTCCCTTTAACGATTCCATCGTCCGTGACACATTTAAAAAACTATTAACTACTATGTATATTTTAGCATATATTTCAACTACTAACAAAACTAACCGGTTATGACTACATGCTTCAGAAAGCAGTCAATTTTATCGTTTTGACATTATTTTTGCTGCTAAATGTGAATTTCCCGCCAGAAACGAGCCACAAGATCGACAATCACCTCGGCAGCTGTTTGTCGAATTTGAGCCACAAAGCGAGCCACACAAATCTTTTTGGTCGCGGAAGCACACTTCTGGGCTGCACAAAAGACCACGGAAACGCTCTTTTCGAGCCACAATCGACCCTCAAACTGTTGGAGCAGAGAAATACGCCTTATGGTAAAATGAGCAGAAATTAAAATACTTTCACTCATACGGTAGCTAAATTCTTCTTGTTCTTCTTCTGCGCGGGCATTTGACTTTCGTCCATGCTGGCTTTTTTCCTTGTGCATGTTTGCTTTTCTAGTTGTCTTCATCGGATTCAGCTGCTCTAGTGAGATTGAACATGGTTTCGTATAGTTGTATAGTTGATATAGATTCTCTTGTTAGTGAAGAACACTACTATTTCCTGCATATCCTGGATACTCTTTCCAGCTCCCAGTCTTGCGCAAAACCTCAGACAGAGTACTGAGGTTTTGTACTAAAGCATACCGTGAATTTATACTAAAGCATACCGTGCATTTGTACTAAAGCATACCGTGCGCTACTTACTGTGGAACTTCGCTGTTTTTTTTAACAAATTGTCCACGGCTTTGTCTGTTTGAAGCCTTTTCCCAAGCCCATTGACTTCTGCAAAAACTCGGCAAAATGCAGATAATTGGTTTTACGCATCAGTAGCATGATACGCGAACACTCGTCTGAAGCAGAATACGCCTGGAAAATAATGAATCGTGGCCAGAGGCGTTACTAGCCACATTTTGTTTGTTGGGGGGGGGGGGGGGGTCAAGACTCGTTGGTCGCTTTACCACTTTTTTTTTTTTTTTTAGAGAAAACCCAATGTTTTCAAGGAAAAACGATTGTTTTAACGAAAAATCCACCGATTTTTAGAAAAAAAGACTCCAAGTTTCCAAGAAGAAAATCGTCTTTTTTCATGAAAAATCTTAGCGCTTGGTGGCGACTCAGTTATTTTATACCAAGTGGCCAGCATTGGAGGGGGGCGTCCCCCCCCCCCCCCCCCCCCCTTACGTGACGCCCCTGTTGATGACAAGAACAAGGATTAGTGATGTATTCTTAGCGGGCTTAGAAAGTAACATATAAATAAATAATAAATAAATAAATAAACTCTTTATTTCCATAATAGCACGTGGCTAGCGGCGGACGTCATACGTTACAAAAATAAAACGATTTATACTATATACAATTAATTAACATTCCAGACGTCTAACGTTTTTCCCATCGATTCGTCATTGAAGTGGCCCACGAAGTAAGGGACGAAGGACGATAGGTATCTCTTTGAAGATTTTCAAAGAGATGGAATTTGGTCTCCGGGCTTCAAGCACAATGGGCACTAACTATGCTTTAATTTTTATAACATGCTTAACACATAAACATTTCTGACTTCCACTAGATAGCGCTTCAAAAATAAGCCGTTTTCTTGTTATTGCTTGTCATTGACTCTTCGGCCTATCGGCGAAGACGATTTAGAGCATGATATTGCAAGGCGCGGAAATTCAAAAACTCTCGGCCCTGTACGAAAATCAATCTTTTTGTAGAGCTGAGTGACGAGAGTGCCATGGCTGCTAAAATAAACCTTCCCTGTAGCTGGCAGATTGCTCTAGTGATATCTGACGAAACTTTCTGTTGTTTGTAGTACCGAGGAAAAGTTTTGTTTTCTGGATGTAAAGTTACAACACTGCCAAAAATGTACAAATATAATTGACCTACCTGCAGTTGATTCCAGATACAAGGAATTCTCAGTTAGCACCGTTAATGTAATATTTGTCAACAATACAAATAATCCGGAGTATAAAATAATAACGAATAGATGAGCAAAAAGAAACTCCGCTTATACTTGTCGAAACTAGTAAATCGGAGTATGGCAGTCAGCAAAAAGCGGCGTAACGATATATTAGGGAAAATAAGTTGTCGAGGAATCTGTTGATTTCTGATGTAACATTGTATTCTAGGGGGTGGTAATGTGGCATCATGATTGTTTGTTCCGCCCATTGGACTTTAAGAATCAATGCATGCAATCACTGAACTAGGTTGCATTGGCGTAATAGGCATGACCGGTCCTTTAAAGCACAACTCTTACTAGAAATGATCTTTTCACTATGAACTGGATCAGACAAAACGTCTTCGAAAATACCATTACTTTCCACCTAAATTTAGCGATCTTCTTGTTAGCGCTTGTTGACTCTATCCAGCCTTCCTGCTCTCCAACGCGGCAGCTGAGCGCAAAACATTTTAAAACTAAACACGCCGTGCTTAAAAAGTGAGAAAACTAAGAGAATCAAAGAAATCAAACAGAAGATTTGTGTTTGTGATGGACAAAACTCGGCACCGCCAGAAAAAGCGCTAAAAGTTCAGGGAAAAGACGAAACAATGGAGAAAGCTGGAGATTTTTGAAACCTATAATTCTATAAGATCTATCTATCACGGTTTATCTATCGGAAGAGCTCGAATTCGTACAGAAACGCGCAACGAAAATTATATTGGGTCCTGGCTATCAGTCTTACGAGCAAGCACTGTCTGTGTTGAGAATCCCGAACCTCTACAACCGAAGAACAGAACCGATACTAAACTTTGGAAAAAAACTGTTGGCAAATGAGAACAATCGATCATTACTCAATTCAGTTTAATTCAGTTTTATTTTCAAAACCGATACAACGGTCAAGCCGATTTGGTGGTTCTCGTCCATGTTAATACCAATTTTATACAAAAGATAACTCTGCACTAGTTTGGGTAACCCCTGATGCTCCGAAAAATAGCAGGACAAGACAGCAAAACAAACTAGTGCCTGTCAGAGGACGCACCCCAAGGTTCATGAACTCGTTTGTGCCCTTTTTTACATAGAATTTTAACAAAGCTAATAATTAGTGTAATTTATTTATTTTATCACTTTATGACCAGCGTAGTTTAGCATCTTCTAACGATGAAAGCTACGAAGTTGGTTTATCAATAAACGATTTGAAAACGATTTAAATGAGGGAGCTAGGTATGTCATAAAAGGCAGAATAAGCAAGAGGTGCCCTTTAAGTATGTTAAAATGCCGAAATCGCATTATAAAGGTACACAGGACTTGAAATAGACTCTCTTCAGAACTATATTTATTTATTTTCTTTCAGAAATACAAGTAAATTCTCGAACAAGTTCAAGTTCGTTCGTCACGTCTACCTTCGGCACGTTCCTGGGGATTCGGTATGTCACTTGTGTGGCTCTACGATGAACTTCTTCTCATTGACAGGGCACTTGAAAACGTGCCATAAGCCACAAGAACCACAAAAGTGCGAAGCCTGCGGAGAGATGTAAGTCTTTATACAGTCGTGGACACAATGAGCGTGTTCGACCCTTCTAACAATAGTAACTGTAAATTACTATTTTCTTTCCAACCCTGTGAAAAGCTATCACGCTGACCGTTTCAACCATCTCAAACTAGTAATTATTAGTAACTATTTGCTTACCTTGCTCTAGAGCATGGTAACTACGATCTCTGTGACGGGATTGGCCCGATTTGGCACGATATTTTGACGAAATTAGAAGAAGGCGTTCCAGCCAAGAAGCCAGGGTCCGTGACGTCATGCGTAGTAACTACGGTAAGTAGGGTGGAACACTCTCATAACACGCACATAACTACGATCTCTGTGACAGGATTGGCCCGATTTGGCACGATATTTTGACGAAATTAGAAGAAGGCGTTCCAGCCAAGAAGCCAGGGTCCGTGACGTCATGCGTAGTAACTACGGTAAGTAGGGTGGAACACGCTCATACTTACATCGTGAAAAAAGGATTTTCTCGTTAGTCTTGTTGACTCTGGTCGATCTTCGCGCAAAAATACTTGTTAAAATTTCAAACAAATGTGCTTCCGTCTGAACAGTGATACATCACGTTTGGTAACCCTGTTAAGTGATGTCTCAAGACAAAACACATGCGATTGTCTCACAACCCTAGAAAAGCTCGGCTATAACTGAAAAGCGAAGAATCCAAATGAAGTGATTTACACCTCTTTCTACCAATTCCTTGAAATCTCTGGTTAAGGAAACTGTGAAAGGTATAACTACGAAACTACGAAAGTTTAGCTTAATTAACATACTTTTGAAAAAATTAGTCCTTGATCGAAGATTACACTTCAAAGCACAACCCTTACTAGAAATAATCTTTCACTATGAAATGGATCAGTAAAAACGCTTTTCGACAATACTTTCCACCTGAATCGAGTGATTTTCTTGTTAGCACTTGTCGATTCTATCCAGCCTTCTTGCTCTCCGACGCGGTGGCTGGGCGCAAAACGTTTGAAAACTGAACGCGCCGTGGTTAAAAAGTGGGAAAACTAAGCGAATAAAAGAATAAAAAAATAGAAGGTTCTCATGTCTTTATGTGTGAAAGAGTTCATTGAAGACTTCGGCAAACTTTGCGTTTGTGACGGGCAAAACTCGGCACGGCCGCAAAAGCGCTAAAAATTCGTAGTGACAAAACGAAAAAATTGAGATTTTAGAAGCTTATACTTCTATATGGGACCTAGGTATGTTATAAAACGCAGAATAAACAAGAGGGGTCTTTTAAGCCTTTTGCGTCGTATCTGTCCGGATTCACTGGAGGCGTTTTTTGGCGGCCCGATTGCGTGCCAAATAACTTCGTCTTTCCTAAAACGGATTTTGCCAAACTGCCGAGCCACAAGTTGAAACTCCCTGTAACGCTCTTTTCTCTGATTTTTTTTTTGCAATTTCGAATGTCTTAAAAATAAGATCATAAAATAACCTCGATAATTGTAACTTCGGGCTTACGTACTTACTATTCCGTAATACAAGAATGTCAGTTTTAGGTCTATTTGCTTTACACAGTAGTTTAGTCGTTTATTTGAATATCCTGCCAAATTCGAGACCACAAAATCGAAAATTATCTTGACAGTTGTTTGTTGTTTGTCAAATTTAAGAAGAGAGCCACAAAAATATTGTTTGTGGCGGAGACAAACTTGTTTGGGACAAAATGACCGCGGACACTCTTTTCGAGACATGACCGAGCCATACACACTTTTTGGGCAGGGTTGCCACGTGTCACACGATAGTGTGAATTTTCGCTGTATTTCGTTTAAATCACGCTTTTCCAAGGAAGGACATAAAAATCACTCTGTTGCAAAAAATGTCTAGATATCTTCTTTTTGCAACAGGGATTCTGACCAAAACTGGCCATTTCACGCTTTTCATGAAAATCAAATTTCACCCCAATCCAGTCTCTGTTTTGATCCAAAATTCCCTCCCTAAATTTTCTGGATGTGGCAACCCTTGTTTGTAGGGACGCGGGAAAACGCCTTAGATAGAGTGGAGAAGGTGAAGAAAGGGATTGCCTTTCGGTGAACCTTCAGGTATTAGAACTGGTTAAAATCCGAGGTTATGCCCCCTCTTGTTTTTACGGGTTTATTACTTATCCTGGTTGAAGATTATCACTCATATTGGTAGACTACTACACTGATAGAAGTTACATAACAGATAACACGAGGATGCACAGTTTCAAAAGGCAACACTTGGGATGTAATCTGTTGGGATTTTGAAAGTGCTATGCATTAAACATCGTGCATAACAAGCATTGACACGAAGAGCCGAAAAAGCATAATTTTGCCCTTTTTATTTGTCGTCATGATGTTGGAAAAGATAGCAAATGTTTTTTTGGCGTTTTTGGCTCTTCCTGGCAATAGTCGCGTTTTTTACAGATCGACTGGCGATTGGGACTTGTTCCCGGGTTCATCCAGTTGACCGTTTTTTGTCGCTTGATAGGGGAGCGAGAACAAGCCTTCGAAAAACGGTCTAAATCAGTCAATAAATCAGTCCATCCCCACAACTCTTCCCTCGGCAGTCTCTGAAATTGCTGCAGTACTGGCGCTTCCTGAGGTGTAAATTGTACGTTTTTGGGTCCACATGTTTCAGTTTTCAAAATTTGGCACCATGTTTGACTGGACCTCCAAGAGAAAGGTGCATCGGATCGACTGTTGACTTTGTTCCCAGTCGATCTCCAGTCAAGCGACAAAAAACGGATCGACTGGACCTCCAGTCGACAGTCGATCGCAAAAAACGGCAACTTTCTTTCCAAGCGATTGCAAAAAACGCGACTAATGCTTGTTCTGCGCATTCAGTAAACTACATAATGTTTTAAAAATCCAGATCACATCCAAAGTGTTTTCTGTTAAAACTGCGCATCCGTGTGTTATCCGTTACCCAAACTTCTGACAGTGTACTAACAAGAACTAGACCTACGTTGCCCGGGCAACGTGAAGTGTTGCGGCAACCTTTGTCCGGCTTCGCCGGCTAAAGTGTTGCGAGAGCAACACTTTGGTTTTGTTTCTTCGCTGTCGGTTAAATGCTGAAATTGTCAACTTATCGAAGCTTTTAAAACGGTATGTTCTAAAAAGAATAATCACATAATCAAAAGCTGTTCTTTAGCGTTGTAAAACCAACAACAAAACAATATCGGAAGAAGGCTATTTGTAACGTTTCAGGATTAAAATACCATAGATGACACTATTAATTATTACAAAACTACCTTATTGTTTTACATTACCGTATCGTTTGTACCCGTTGCGTAAACAGTTAATCCTAGGTTATAGCGATAGACCATCGATACAAACTTTCTTACTGTCATATTTACAGAAATCGAATACAATGTGCACCAATTTTCAAAAATTTCTAGCCCCTCGTGAACCGATCTTACTTACAAGTCCGTCTCCCGTGATTGACAATAAATTCACCGGAAACAAATAATGGATGCACCAGCTATCAAGAGTTGCAAACCCCTCATCGCTGAAGATGATTATAGCATAAAAGCCGATTATTACTTACAAGTCCCATGCATGTCTTACAATTGGGAACAAAATTGTTCTTACCATCGAATACACCTGAGACAAATAACAGGTATACCAACTAGCAAAAGCTGCAAACTCCTCGTTGCCGAAGATGATTATGAGCTAACAGTCGACTGTTGCTTACAGTCGAATGTTGCTTACAAGTCCCTTACATGTCTCACAACTGGTACCGCCTATTTTTGGTTTCAGTGTGTACCTTACTCCTGAAGTTGTCAACCCCTTGAAACTTTCAAACTGGCTTATCTCATGAAGGATTTTTGTTCAGAAAATTTGATGGCATATATTTTGATCAGCTCTTCAAGGGCTATCGATTGCCCTAACCACAACAAAAGCATATCGGAAAAAGGGACTAAATTGACTTTGCAGTCAGTTGAACTTTATCCTTTTCAATCGTAGACATCGTGACGGATGAAAACTTGGAATAATATCCTATATAATCTAGTTGGTATTATAAAGCTATCCGTAACTTTTTAGGATTAAAATACCATAGATGACACTATTAATTATTACGAAACTACCTTGTTTTACATTACAGTATCGTTTGTACCCGTTGCGTTAACAGTAAATCCTAGGTTACAGCGATAGACCAACGATACAAACTTTCTTACCGTCAGATTTATATAAATCGAATACAATGTGCAACAATTTGCACTAATTTCTAGCCCCTCGTGCACCGATTCTACTGACAAGTCCCTTTCCCGTGATAGACATCAAGTTCACCGGATAAAAATAATGGGTATACCGACTAGCAAAAGTTGCAAACCCCTCATCGCTGAAGATTTGTGTAGCATAACAGCCGATTATTACTTACAAGTCCCTTGCATGTTTTACATTTGGGAACCAAATTGTTCATCAAATGACAGGTACGCCAACTAGCGAGAGCTGCAAACCCCTCATTGCCGAAGATGATTATGAGCTAACAGTTGCCTGTCGCGTACAAATCCCCTAAATGTCTCACAACTGGTATCGCCTATTTTTGGTTTCAGTGTGTACCTTACTACTGAAGTTGTCAACCCCTTGAAACTTTCAAACTGGTGTATCTCATAAAGGAATTTTTTTTACCAAAAATGGATGTCATATACTTTGATCAGCTCATCAGCGGCTATCGATTGCCGTCGAAGTTGAACTTTATCCTTTTCAATCGTAGATATCGTGACGGATGAAAACTTGAAACAATATCTTATATAATCTAGTTGATATTATAAAGTTATCCGTAACTTTTCAGGATTAAAATACCATAGATGACACTATTAATTATTACAAAATTACCTTATTGTTTTACATTACCGTATTGTTTGTACCCGTTGCGTAAACAGTTAATCCTCGGTTATAGCGATAGACCATCGATACAAACTTTCTTACTGTCATATTTACAGAAATCGAATACAATGTGCACCAATTTTCAAAAATTTCTAGCCTCTCGTGAACCGATTCTTGCTTACAAGTCCGTCTCCCGTGATTGACATCAAATTCACCGGAAACAAATAATGGATATACCAGCTATCAAAAGTTGCAAGCCCCTCATCGCTGAAGATGATTATAGCATAAGCTTTTTAAACGGGATGTTCTAAAAAAAATAATCATATGATCAAAAGGTATTCTTCAGCGTTGTAAAAACAACAACAAAATAATATAGGAAGAAGGGACTAAATTAACTTTGCAGTCAGTTGTACTTTATCCTTTTCAATCGTAGACATCGTGACGGATGAAAACTTGGAACAATATCTTATATAATCTAGTTGGTAATAGAAAGCTATCCGTAACTTTTCAGGATTAAAATACTATAGATGACCCTATTAATTATTATGAAACTACCTCATTGCTTTACATTTTCGTTTCTATCCGTTGTGTAAACAGTTAATCCTCGGTTACATTGATATACCATCGACACAAACTTTCTTACCGTTAGATTTATAGAAATCGAATACAATGTGCACCCATTTGCAAAAATTCCTAGCCCCTCGTGAACCGATTCCTACTTACAAGTCCCTCTCCCGTGATATACATTAAGTTAACCGGAAACAAATAATGGGTACACCAGGTAGCAAAAGCTGCAAACCCATCATCGCAGAAGATGATTGTAGCATAACAGCCGATTATTACTTACAAGTCCCTTGCATATCTTACCATTGGGAACCAAATTGTTCTTACCATCGAATACACCGGAAACAAATAACTGGTATACCAACAAGCAAAAGCTGCAAACCCCTCATTACCGAAGATGATTATGGGCTAACAGTCGACTGTTGCTTAAAAGTCCCCTATATGTATCATAACTGGTATCGCCTATTTTTGGTTTCAGTGTACCTTACTATGAAGTTGTCAACCCCTTTGAAATTTTCAAACTGGTGTATCTCATGAAGGAATTTTTGTACCAAAAAATGGATGGCATATACTTTGATCGGCTCATCAATGGCTATCGATTGCCGTCGAAAAAAAAATTCTACCTGTCTTAGTTCAAAAGTTGACTTTTTTGCCGTAGGCCAACTTTCTAACGTCACGACTTAGAAAGGAGCAAAGGATAAGCTCTAGTTTCTTTAGCAATGAGAGAACTTTTAAAGTTTAAGAGGCACATCTGATACCGTTACTCTACCACAAACCAAAGTGCAAAAAAAAAAATTTATAAACTCAGCTGAAATCGTCGCAGACATGGACAGAAACAATAGATGGCAGCACTTTCGGACCCGTGGGAAAAAGCCACTTTTTTGTCTCTGTAGATTTTTCTATTTATCACCCAAAGAAGATATGTTGGCTGTGGGGCCGGGTAACTGCCGCATATATTTAACACTTATAGATTTTAGTCCATCTTCAATTTGAAACTGGTGCCTGCCTGCTTGCGTGCTAGAACGGAGCTTTCCACTCGAAAGCAGAAACATCTTTTGATGAAACGAAAGGTTCGCTACACAACTTCAGATAGTCCTCTCTGACATAGGCTATACAACTCCACTTCACTTCGCAAACCGTAGGCTCTGGCTCGATGACAAGCAAAAACCATCCTTATTGGCCCCAGGCAAGAGTTCTACGGAGCTTTCCAAAATGTAATGTCATATTCATCAATCCGGCCTAAGGTCCACACTTTCCGTAAAAACCGCACAGGTTAGACCCTTCTCAGTTACCAGGAATAAAATGAAATCGGAGTCATAGGAAAAAAAAAAAAAAAAAAAAAAAAAAAACGAGGACAAAACCAAAGTGTTGCTCTAGCAACACAACAAATAAGCAACCTGCGTCTCCCGATCTCTGTAACCATGTGGAGTCGAATAAATACCCGATGCCTTGCTCAATACAAACATGCGGAGGTTAGGAGCAACGCGGAACATCACAATTCGTTAAAATGAAAAAGTAAAAAAAAAAGTCGGGAGTAAGCGACTATTGGTTTTTTAACAGTGTGACGTCACTATGCTACAGTCTTTTCCTCTCAATGCGCATGGGCTGAGAGGATAAGGTAAGGTAAGCATCAGCCTATACAGGCCTAACTGTCGGTGCTGATCTCCGATTCTCTGCCCTCAGCCAGGAAGTGCAATGGGCGGTTCGGGGCTAACCACATTCCCCACATATTCCCCAGATTTCTTCAGGTACCCATATGAAGCTGGGTGGACTTTGGCTTGTCGCCCAGGGTTGCGCACGAACCCCCGCCCTAAACCAAACAATAGGCACCACCGAGACTCGAACTCGCGACACCAACCCAAAGCTCTGAAAGTAGCTGTAACTCTGCTCAGTTGTGTCGGGCTATCCCTAGTCTGTGCACGTGATCGAAGACGGAGGTCCTATTGGAATATTTGTTCTTGATGACACACATGTATAACCAGAGACAAGATCCCTGAAACTATCTTGTTGGGGGACGATTCTCCTTCATAATGGTAGACTACTACTAAATAATAATAATAGTAATAGATTTATTGCCCATCATAATGCACAAATGTACAAAAAGACGGAGTAATTAAATAAAGAAGAAGAAAAAAAAACAAAAAAATAATTGAAAAAAAGAACATTACTGTCAACATCAATAATGGAAAGAACGCGAGAAACCTCAACAGAAAAACGACACACACTGACAGAATTTACACTGAGTAAAGCATCTGCTGAGCTACATTAGGGCTGCGCTTAAAGCGTTCTCGCCTTTCCCGAAAACAGGCAAAGGCCGTGCTACTCCGTACTTTGAAGACAATCTGCTATTATTTGTCCAAGGTGGAACCCTCAGCAGATACTTTACATAATAATAATAATAATAATAATACAAAGCAAGAGAAAAGGCTTTCGCCTCTAAATAACTCTAAGAAATTTTGAGTAGTCGAACTGATCAGAGTTAAAAATCTCATCAACAATGCACTCAAAACTATTGATCGATTCAGCATTAACCGCATCTTCGGTAAGGCTGTTCCAAGGATCAACAATTCGGTTGCCAAAACAATTGATTTTTTTTCATGAAAACAGTCGGTTTTTCTGAAAATTGGTCGATGTTTCGTCAAAATAGTTGTTTTTATGAAAACCAATGGATTTTTCGGAATATTTTTACATATTTGTAAAAAGATTCACAAATGTCATTCAAATCTGAGCAGGAAAACAGCTTCCAAAAAGGTGCCAAAGCAATAACGTGCGGAACTACAAAGGAATTATGTTTTCATTTCAGGTGCAAGGTGTATAACAAGCACGACTGTACTGGAAAATTTGACTGTGACATTTGCGGGGCCAAGTTCACGCATATCAGTGCGTCTGCGCGACACAAAAGAAACGTCCATGGGACAAAAATGCACTCATGTCATTATTGTGCCAGGACTTTCCCTACAGAAAAAACATTACAGGTAAGACGTGTTTTTGTTCGCCTCTGCATCGTTCAGTTGAGGAATATAGAGAACAAGGAATTAAAAGAAACTTCAAATTATTATATGAAAATAAGAATTATATGTAGAACAGACTAAAGAAAGTTCTGAATTGGTAACTGTAACTGTAAAGAATAGTGTAAAAATTGACAGTGAAACAATGGAGTTGATGGAATTAAGATTCCGTTTTTTTAGTTAAATACATCTGTAAAAGAATGAGCATAGTCTGTACTTGTTTCGGAAAGAGTAATTGAAAAGAGAAACCAAAAAAGAGGAGTTGTAGCTACAAAAAAAATATACGGTTGAAATTATAAAAGATGCCATGCAGAATGGTTTCTTAGAGAGTCTTAGGTCTTGAGCCTTGAGTTGATGCCTGTCTACCTCCCTCTTCGCCGCTACGCCTATCAGAGGAAAAAGTGCAAGAAGCGCGCTGACCCGCTCTGCAGCGTGTAGCATGTGATGTCACAGTGATATTTTGGAAATTTCTTCTCCGGGGCTTTACTGCGATATACCTGTTTGTAGAGGTAAAGAACTATGATGTTCCCGAGCTCCTACCTCCGTTCGTTTCCGTCGGGCAGGGCTTAGGGATCAATACGACTCCGCACGATCGTATTACAGAGATAGGGAGACAGACGTTCTGGTGCTTATTTTTTCTTGCTCAACGTACTTATGCTAAACAATTACTTTAACAATAATTAACTAGCATACCAAATTTGGTCTTTAAAAATGAAAAAACGGAAAAAGTAAACGCTCTTCCAATGGGTGGAAGTATGACATCATGAGTAGTAGTAGACATCATGAGTAGTATGACATCGCGTCCTATTCCGTCATTTTTGGTATTTTTTTCTTTATTTCCTTTTTCCTTCCTTTTTTCTACTTTGTTTATTATGGTGACCGTAACCGTGGATTATGAGTGGACATTAATCCTCACGTGGCCTAGACAATCATTGCCAGTGTTTATTGAACTGACGGCCAACTAGAGCCACCCATACCAACATACAAAGAAAAAAAAAAAATTAGATATGGCAACAACAGAATTTTTTTTTATTAACAAACGCCGAAAATGGTTTTCAGCTCTGGATCTGTTGGGCATAAACCTCACCTGCCCAAATCCGGCCCGAAAAGCACCAGGAGGAGTGGGTTGTCGGAAGCGAGCAGGCCCGTATCCAGGAATTTATTTTTTTGGGGGGGGGGGGGGGGTGGCCTGCTGGTCGGACAAAAAAGTACAAAAAAAACATAGATCAGAGGGAAAAGCCTATAAAAATGATTAACCCCCACCCCCACCCTGGATACGGCCTTGGAAGCAAGTATCCTTGTCTGGATCGCAAAGGAAGATTTTCTACGCAGTCTCGGAAAAAACATGTTGTTTGTTATTTTCTTTTTCTTTATGAGTAATTTTCTTTTTCTTTATGAATAAAGCATAAGCAGCAGTAATAGTTAGAGAATTTTTTTGTCATATTTGAGCAATTTTTCGTGATTTTCTCCTTTATGTTCTTCTTCCTTCCTCTTTTTCTAGTTTACCGTTTAACTTGTTTACTGTAAACACGGTTATGTGTGCAAGTTAAGTCTCACCTGTTGTCAGTCGGGCATTATGGTGGGCTTAGAAAATCATTTTATTTCTTATCGAACGAACGCCCAACTAGGTCCGCCCATACAAATTTAAAAAAAACAGACAGAGCAGTAACAAAAGAAAACATCAGCAATCACCAAACATGGTTCTCAGCTTCGGATCTGATGGGCATAAACCGAACCTGTCCATGTTTCCCAAAACGACAGAGACAGACGAAGGAGCGGCCCCCGAAAGCACCAGAATGAGCGGATTGTCAAAAGAAAGTGTCCTTGTCTGGACCGAAAGGGAGGACTTTACATTATTGTTCTTTTCTTTTCATTTATGAAAAAGTTGACCCCTCCCATAGAGAAGGAACCAGCTCATGCCACGGCTAATCCCACACTGTCAGAAGTTTCGTAATAGATAACACAAGGATGCTCAGTTTCAATAGACAGCACTTGGATGTAATCTGTTGTGATTTTGAAAACGTTATGCATGAAATGTTATGCAGAACAAATATTGCCGAAGACCTATAAAGATTGCCAGAAAATCATCTGCTCACTTTTTTGTTTGTCGTCATGATAGCGGAACTCAGCAGATGCTTTTCTGGGGACTTTTCGGCTCTTCCTGGCATGTGGTGTGTTGGAACTGTACATCCTTGTGTTACCTGTTATGAAGCTTCTTATAGTGCACTGCCTTGGAACTCGTGAGTTTGGACATTTTTTTCCAGCTGTTATGAAGCTTCTCATAGTGCACTGCCTTGGAACTCGCGAGTTTGGACATTTTTTTTCCAGCTGTTATGAAGCTTCTCATAGTGCACTGCCTTGGAACTCGTGAGTTTGGACATTTTTTTCCAGATATAATGAAGCTTCTTATAGTGCACTGCCTTGAAACTCGTGAGTCTGGACAATTTTTTCCAGAAACTCAGGTAGTTCCTAGGACCGGGCCGATGGGGTATGAGTGGGCTGTTTCTTCTGGGAGGAGTCTAGTAGTGACAAGTGATGAACTAATTAACATTTTTTTAGGATCACATTAACACTCATACCGGTGACAAGCCATACCAGTGTCTTGCCTGCGGGTCGTGGCACACATCACAAGCTGGCCTGGCCATGCACCTCCGCTCGAGACACAATCTAACAACGAAGCAGATGAAAGAAAAGTACAAAAACTGCGAGCCGGACCCGTATGAGGATTTTGATCCGAAGCCAGAACTTGAAGATAATGGGGAACCAGTGAATCAGTACACGGGGCGTAAAAAGGGAAGGCCGAAAGTGAAGAAAGCGAAAAAATCCGAATACTCGGAAGAAGAAGTTTGAATTAGCTTAGAAAAGATAAGACGAGAATAAAAGAAAACGGAATTCAGTGAAATCACGAAGTGTTGGAGAGCCCCCGAATGGGAAGGCCGAAAGTAAAAGAGAGTGGAAAAAGTGAAAAAGAGAATGTTCGACGAAGGAGTTTAAACAGCTGGAGACTATACTTTTGAAAAGGTAGAAAAATAAGAGGTGTATATAAAAGGCAACGGAATTCAAGTGAAGCAGAGTACAAACTGGAATGAATCAGAATGGCGTATTTTGGCAAAGAAATAACGGTGAAACTGCTGAAACAGCGAATCAATGCCCATGCCGGAAAAAGGGATGGCTGAAACAGTCAACCACAAACCCCTGATTTTTGGATACCCTAGCTGTGCTAAACGCTGGGTATATCTAGCGTTTGGCATAGGGTATGCCAAACGCTGGATAGCTGTTGGTACCCTAACCCTGACCTACCTCACTATAGGTGAACTCTGATTGGTTGATTTCTGAGCTTTACTTAAATCATCAGTATTCTATTGGGTCCCAGTGCAGTATCTAGTATTTGGCATAGCCTATCCAGCATTAGACATAGGGTATGCCAAAAGCTGATATGTTGATTTCTGAGCTACAACCAAATCATTAATACTTTATTGGGACCCAGTGTCGAGCATTTGACATAGTGTATCCAGCGTTAGGCATAGGATATACCAAACGCTAGGTATACCCAGGGTTTGGCATAGGCTCAGGGGTTTTGTGGTAGACTGGGCTGAAAGTAATAGCCAAAAAGGGAGACAAAAATAGAATCCGGCCGATAAAGTATGGCCATACTTTGGGAAAAGGAAAATATAAGAGGAGGATAAAAGTCTCCGGAATTGGTCAAGGCATGAGACAAAACGGGAAAGTACCGCGAGTAGAATGAAGTAGTCAGAAAAGTAAAGTGACTCTTGTTTGGCGAAGAATGTGTTTTAGCTGGATAAGGCCCGCAGACACGGTTTTTTATTTAATTTGTGACATTTTCGCCAGACTGTAACCCCATGCCTTGTAAATTTCTTCTTTCTATTTGAAGCTGTATATGTTGTCGTATTGTCAGGTGAATACCATCTTTAAACATATTCGTAAAAACTTTCGTCGTTTCTTATACTGATTAGCTACGTTGTCTGAATTTTCATGAGATAAGGAGCGTGTTCCACCCTTCTAACAGCAGTAACTATTAGTTACTATTTTCGTTCCAACCTGGTAAAAAGTTACTATGGTGACCGTTCCAACCTTCTCGAAATAGTAACTGTTTGCTTACCATGCTCGGGAGCGTAGTAAGCGTTGTAACTACGCATCTCTGTAACGTGATTGGTTAGATTCTCCTGCGGAATGATATTCTGATGGAAAATAGAAAAATCGTTCCGGCCTTGACGGCAAAAAGCTAGAATTCGTGACGTCAAGCGTAGTAAGTAGCCTACGGTAAGTAGGGTTGAACACGCTCAAGGATTCTCATTTTTAACAGATATGACATAACACACTATCTGTTAATGTTACAGGAAAACTGCAGTATCACCTTTTGGGTATAACGTTTCTAGAAACTGGTGATAAGATATGTCTTTTTTTTGTGATTTTTTTTGGCAATGGCTTTGCTGAATATTTCAAGCACAGAGGTAAAAACAAGCTAAAAGCTTAATGCCTAATGTAAAAATAAAGAAATAGATATAAATAAACAAGTACAAACCTGAAAGAATAAGTTCATTCGATGGAATCGATTATCGAACGAATTAACGCATTTTACCGTGTTTGTCGGATAGGCTATCAGCCCTATTCGGTGAAAGTTTAAGTGAATAGGGCTGAAACCGACAGTTACACATCACTTACTCGCGTACTCCCGAAATAGGCTGGAAAACCTGTGGTACCTCTATGTGTTTGTCCCTTTGTGCTTGAAATATTCATCAACTACAAAGGTAAGCCACTGCCGAAAAATAACACATTTAACAAAAAGACATATCTTGTCATCACTTTCCTGTCTCTTCAGAGGAGCTGCTTCCTCCAATTTTCCGAACTTAACATCCGTAAAGCGTAAAGTATGGATACGCAGGCTTTTGTTGAAATTCAAATTCTCCGTGTCTATGAATTGTGGGATGTTCTGCAAGCAGTATACATTATGAACGTTGTTACTAATGCCCCGGGTGAAAAACAAAAAAATCACTTAGATGAGTCAAAATAATTCAATGTTTTCGAATATCAGATGTTAAAGTAAGCTTCCTTTTCAGTTGGTCTTTAAATAATATCGCGGACATCTGCAACGGCGATACATAAGGGCGCATCCTTGTGTAAATGTTATTGAACTTCCAGCAGTGTATTTGAATTTGAGAGAACGCTGTTCCAAGAGCATATTACTATTTACATGGTTACTCACTCTCTAACAGTAGGTTAGTTTATTCTTGTTCCTTTAGTTCTATTGAAGACAACGAGGGAGGGAAGAGCAGGGGTTACTCACCTGTCAATAAGTCCCATTGATATCTTCATGTCGATAACATATCTACCAGATTTTACATAGCTGAAGTAAAGACATGACCGATTTTGTTAATTTATAGAAAACGCATCAGTTGCGTTTTTGCTGATACCATGGTATCTGTTACCATGTTAACTGGATCTGCAATTAGTCGTTTTTGCAGTTATCGTGGTATCTATATACGGTCCTCTGCAAAAACGACTATTGCCGAAATTGCACTTTTCGAAGTCATCCCAGAAGAAAAAACAGATATCCAGTTACATCAGTGCTAAACTTCTTTCTCACCAATCTGACAAAATTTGATGAAAGTGAGATGACTTCTCAGATACCACGACCAGTTACCACGGTCGGACCGTAGTATCTGAATATCTGATACCACGATAACTGGCCAGATACCACGATAACTGCAAAAACGACTTTAGACCGTGGTATCAGATACCATGGTATCAGCAAAAACGCAACTATTGTTGGTGATCATGCATTCTTTGGAAATCAGCAGTTAGATCCGCCCACCCTAGGGGACATGTTCACGTTAGTACTCTGTGAGCGTGTTTCACCCTTCTAACAATAGTAACTATTAGTTTCTCTTTCCGTTCCAGCACCATGCTGACCGCTGACCGTCTCAACCTTCTGGAAATAGTAATCAATAGTAACTATTGGCTACCGTGCTTGGGAGCGTGGTAACTATGATCTCTGTGACGGGATCGTTCCGATCAGCCCTCGGCACGATATTTGCCGAAAATGTATTATTGTGTTCCAGCCTTGACGCCAAGAAGCAAGGATCCGTGACGTCGTTCGGAGTAACTGGTAAGTAGGGAACGAAAACGAAGTCCGAAACGCCTGTGAACCTCGTGAAAAACAAGACACCTCACACGAAAGAATCCTTAGAGGACCCCTCTTGCTTATTCTGCCTTTTATATACACTTAGCTTCCATATGGAATTATACGCTTCTAAAATCCCCACCTTTCTCTATTGTTTCGTTTCGTAACTATGGATTTTTAGTGCTTTTTTGGCCTTGCCGACTTTTCTCGTCACCCAATGAAACGCTTGCCGGAATCTTCAAAGCCCGCTGACAGCTCTTTCACACATTAGGATGTGATAATCTTCTGTTCATCACTTCTTTTATTTGCTTAGTTTTCCCACTTTTTAACCATTGCACGTTCAATCTTCAAATGTTTTGCGCCCAGCCGCCGCGTCAGAGAGTAGGAAGGCTGGATATAGTCGACAAGCGCTAACAAGAGAATCGCTGGTTTTAGGTGGAAAGTAATGGTATTTTCAAAAACATTTTTCTGATTCATTTCATTGGGAAAATATCACTTCTAGTAAGAATTGTGCTTTAAAGTTGTTTTATACCCTATGTAAACATGCAATCAACATGTGGTCAGTTTTTGTGTCGGTTCTGGCTCTTCGCTATGCACACGGCGATTTTTCATCGGTACAAAGAGTTAAGGGCGATTCTGGCGGCTTGGAAAGCTCCGTGAGCTTATGCGCCAGCTGTTCTTGCGACTTCGGCTAAAACTGGCTTCGCTTTCCAGAGCTGTTCTCTTGCTCCGCTAGTTTCCGCCAATGACTTGGAAAGCGAATTCATTTCGCGAGTGGAAAGCAATTTCGCCAGGTCAGCGAGAAGTTGAAAGGTACAACTGAGGCGCAATGACTTTCCGTCTGATCTTGCGCTCGGCGGAATCTCGATTTGCTTTTCGGAAAGCGAATCTGTTGCCAGACGATGCCATTCACAGACAAGGGCTTGAGACTCGTCAGACAGAGGAAGATGCGATTTTACTCTACCAGTTCAACATAGCTAGAGGAGCGTCCTTAAACGGGAGACACCCATCCAGCTCAATGATGACGTCACCCGTCAGCTTTGCACGCGAAAATGGCCGTTGAGCTAGATGGAATTGACGCAAAAACGCCGAGTATGAAGATGGGACGAAGCTTCCAACGGAGCCATCCACGCGAAACCGTCCACCTAAAGGATTGATACCTCTCCGCCTCCCACCACTCGAGGTTTGTTTGATGGCGTGAACGTAAAGTTCAGCAGGGTTATTTCAGCGCTGTTTGGTTCTTTCTTCCATCCTAAAATCCTCTGCAGAAGATTCAACAGGTGGCCGCCAGTGGCCGGTTTTCGCACTGTCAAGAATTTTACGGCTTGCACCTGAGATCTACTAAGTAAAGCTGCACTACATCATGACGTATACTCCCTTCCTAAAATCAAATGACGAATTACCGTCAGATGCGGTAGAGAAAAAATCGCACGTACATAAAGGCAGTAGCAAACGTGAATATTGCTAGCAAATGTCATTCTCTAATCACGAAGAGCAGTATGTTTTGAGCTTGTCAGATTCACAGTTGTGTCATGTGTGTTCTGGGATTGATAGAACGATAGTCGTTTGTTTGAGCATGCCAGAATGACACCGAACAAGTGAAAGATGTCTTACCACTAGACTAGTTCTAAGTATGGAAAGCGTTAAAGCTGGCCAAGACATTCCCTGTTACCTCACCAAAAGGGGAAAGACTTTTTAGCAAGATGATTGTTGGTTAAAGCAACTTTGCGTTCAACTTTGGCTGACCAGCGTCTGTTACTAGTCGCGTTTGAAACCGATCTATGTGACGAACGTGAAATTGGATGTGTTGTGAACAAATGGAAAACGCTTAAAACGCGACGAAAAGAGGTGTAGGGTGGTTGAAGGTCGAAGACAACCCAATAGGTCCAAGGTCCAGTCCAGCACGTCTAGTAACATATCATTTATTCACTTAAATATTCCTTAAAATCCGATGGAATTGCGTTTCTTCATTTCTCGGTTACCCAGAATGAACCTACTCTTTCCGATTTGTGATACTTCTGTGTGCTTGTCCTTCTACGCTTGAAATATTCACCAACTAAAGATGTAAGTCATTGCCGGATTCATGGCAAGACAATCCTAATATCATTTCCCTACTTTTCTACAAGCGTAACCTCCGATGTCCCATCTTTAGCCCTGGAAATGCAGGCCTTTGTTCAAATTCAAATTCTCCGCGTCTGGATGAATTTTGGTTTGGTATGCAAGCACCCACGCTCTTATTACACAAAATAGAAAATCCCTCAGATATGTTCAAAATGAGAACACAAAAATAGGTCTATTCTAGAGTTTTTGCAAAGATGCAATCCCCCCCCCCCCCATCCCCTATCAAAAAGGTGTGGGGACGCCCATGTCTGGGATACATACGGAAGCGCCTTTTGGGGTATATTCTGAAGCGAAGTATGAGGTTTACATTGAAGCGTCTTATGCAATCACCTTATTCTGGCCCATCCGTGACGCAACAGGGTTTTTTCGGTCGATATTCTGGCTGTAGGTATGCGTTGTAATTTGAAAGTGGTCGCAGTAGCGGGTTCTTGACATGCTGTGCGCTCGCTAGGCCTTAAGGGTATAAACAGTGGCGATACGCGGGTTTTGAGTACGCTCTACGTTCGCTAGGCATGTTGAGTATAGACCAGGAGGGTGGTGAAGCAGTGGCGAAGCGCTGGTTTTTGAATACGCTCGCTAGGCCGAGCTGAAAACGGTTCGGACAATGCGGGGAAATTTTCAAAAGTGGATCAGGTTTTTAGTTCGATTGTAACGATAGATGAGCAAACTGATAGAAGTTTTTGTGAATTTCGGGAAAGTGAAGCAGGTCAAAACTATATTACACATGGGTACAGTACTTTGGACCAAATATTTAGTTTACAAGTAATAATTCGGAAATATACAGCGAAAAGAAGAGGAAGGTTATATGTTGCGTTTGTGGATCTGAAAGGAGCATTCGATCATGTTAAGCGCCATTTACTGATGGAAGCACTGGTGAGTATTGGCCTACCTAGCCGATTAGTTTTGTTAATAGTGGAAATATATGCTAAAATATACATAGTAGTTAGAGTTTTTAAAAATGTGTCACGGAGGATTAAATCGTTAAAGGGAGTTAAACAAGGGTGTACTCTATCCCCGAAGTTGTTCTCTATTTATATTAATGATTTGGAACAATTTATGATTGAAAAAAATGCGCCAACAATAAATATTGACATAGTAACAATTTGTTTGTTGTTATTCGCGGATGATATTGCATTGATAGCAGAATCAAGGCATAATCTTCAGAAGCTGTTGGATATTTTGGATGAATATCTCGCAGTAAAGGAGCTAGAGATAAACATAGAAAAAACAGTTGTAATGGTTTTTAGGAAAGGAGGTAAAATAGACCAGGAGCCGTTGTTAAAGTTTAGAGGAGAGCCGATTAGTTATAAAGAACAATTTAATTACCTAGGATGTACGCTTACGTGGAACGGAAAGTTTGGAAAGCAGTTTGAGAATAGTCTTGCTAAAGGAAAGCGTTGTATTAATATGATGTTACGGAGTAGCCTTAGGGAAATCGGTGATTTAAAATTACATAAACATTTATTTAAGTCTAAAGTTATACCTGCGGTCCATTATGGATCTGAAATATGGGGTTTTGGTAAGGGGGAAAAATTAGAACAATTACAGTTAAGTTATTTCAAAAGAATTTTAGGGGTTAGTGAAAAAATGAATTCATTAGTAGTTAAGGGGGATTTAGGTTTAGCAAGCATGCGTAGACATAGATGGGTAGCTATGATAGGTTTTTGGGAAAAGATTTTTGGGAAAAGATTTTGATGCTGCCGAGAGTAAGGATACTCAAGGCGGCTTATAAAGAGAGTATTTTAGATACTAGAATAGATTTGTGGTCTTCACAAATAAGATGTATTTTAGATGGTTGTGGATTGTCAATGTGGTGGAATGATGGCGTAGGTCCTGGTTTGCAATTGGGAAAAATAAAAAAAGAGGTGGAGGCTAGGCTTTTAGACCAAGAAATTCAGAGTTGGCAGGTTGCAAAGGATCTGTCACATTCATTGAGGTATTATGCTAAGGCTAAAGAGGTGTGGGGGGAGGAAATATTTTTCAAGGTGTTTTTAAAAAAGGAGGAAGTTAAGTTGGTGTGGTGTCTCAGGGCAGATTGTTTACCGCTTGGGAGAAGAAGAACATATATTGGAAGTTCTTCCGAACGTTCTGGTCAGTATTTCTCCTGTCCAATGTGTGGAGATGAGAATGAAAGTGTGGTGCATGTCATGTGTGAATGTGAAGAATTAAGAGAGTTAAGGAATGAAGTGTTTGGAGAATGCGTGAGGGTGTTCGATGAGGAATGGATGTGTAGTATGATTGGTAGCCGGCAGTTTGGTGATGTGAGGAGGCTGGCAAGATTCCTCAGGGTCGCTTTTCAACACCGAAAATTATGCCTAGAGTAAGTAGGTTACGGTATAGATCTTTGTTTTTTTTTTTTGTTTATATTGTTGCCATGGCCTTTTGGCTTTTTTGTGCAATTAAATCTTATCTTATCTTATCTATCTATGACAGACATTGTGAAATGGAACATGACAGTTCCTGGACAGCCCTCAAGAATACAGTTATTTAACAAACATCCTATGGCGGATTCTCGCTTCGCTTTATGATAGACCGTCTGAACTCACGGAAGACTGTGACCGGTTGCTGGAGCTCAAGAAAAGCGGATCCGCACTACGTCTCGTGTGAAGATCGCGAGGTAAGTTACACTCTCTGTTTAAAAGTATAATCGTTTTTAAATGCTTAAAGTAGTTATTATTCCAGATCCTTAAAGTTTAACCGAAAAGGCTGGAATAGGACAATCTAGTTACCCATCACTTATTCACTTAAATAGGCTTGAAGACCCCCTGAAAATGCGTTACTTCGGTTGTTCCGCTATTCACGAATAATCTATTTTCAAATAGCGGAATTTCCTTGTTATTTATGGTACCTCTATGAGGCTCAATGTGCTTGTATTTTTTTGTATCCCTAGGAGAAAGATTTATGATATTTTTGTGTTCGTGCACTAAGCAATCTTCACCAACCTCATCACTGCCCACTGAAAAGCCGCGTTTGTGTTGAGATTAAAATTTCCCGTGACATAGTAGAATTTTCGTTGTGGGGAAGGCTGTAGATATACTGAACGTCAGAACTGGACCAGATAGTGAAAAATAAGAAAATTTCTTTGCAGACCTTAATAATTCAGTCATTAAATGACACAAAAACACATTGTCTTTTCAGTTAAACTTAGGATTTATATCATAAGCATTCAAGTCTTGCAACGTCTGGACAGTCCCCCCCCCCCCCCCCGTACCCAAGACCCAAGGTGAAGCAACGACTCGATCCGACCGCTGGGTCATCTAGCGGTGCGGGTAGGAAGCGCCCGATATGGGGAGGATTGAATCGTAGTTTGACTTTGGATCTAACAAAATGTTTTTATTGTAGAATGCATATGGAAAATGTGTAGAAAAATTAAACTAATTATTCGCATTATCGATTTCTTTAAGTATTGGGTTTTCTGGCTTTTCTTGTTAATTCCAGTAAGTCTAAAGAATTAAGGATGTAAACTAGATCACAGTAAACAAACGCCGTAAATTATACTATATTAGTTATAGTGATTTCTTGAAGATCCTGCAATTGAGCTAAATAATATTCAGCTTCCGAGACCAAAAAATGTCAAACTGGCCGATGATTTCTTCTTCCGACATATCTAAACGTCCACAGGATGATATACTTAGTTGTTTTAATCCTCTTACTCGCCATCGATCTTCTCGAAGGTTGCGTTCGTAAAAATGCGGCACAGTGCGTTCGTAAAAATGCGAACCATCGAAAAAAGATGGTGTCTTCCAGCTTCTCAGCCCACATGAATCAAAGACTTTAAACTTTTTTCACTTATTTTTTCACCACTCTAAATCCTCAAAATAGCCTAGTACTTAGGACTATTCCAAATCCCTCAAGTAGTACTGAGCATATTCCTTAAAGTAGTACTAAGCGCTATTCCAAAATCCTTAAAGTATTACTAAGAACCATACACAATCCTTAAAGCAGTACTCAACACTAGCATTTTTAATCTTCAAATGGTCGCATCTACCATTTCTCTAACCCGTTGATTTCTTTTTTAGGATGATGGGTATTTTCTTCGAGCAACGAAGCTCATTCGAAGCAGAAGAAGTAGAGGCAAAGCGGTCAAAGATAAAATCAGCGACATGCAGCACGGCTATAGCCGAAAGATCTCAGCAGGAGGAGGATCTCGGAATTTCACCCACCATCTCAACGTCCTTTGAATGTTTCTGACTGGTCGAATTTCGAGTTTGACGAAGCCTGGACGGGATTGACGCCGATGGAAGAACAACCCTCAAACCAGATCGGGGTCTCCTTGTTAACGAGTCACGTGAAACCCCGATTGAAGCTCAGAGATTTTCTCCTCCAGTTTTACCAGAAGCTGCTGAACCAATCAGTCGTCTGGTAAGTTACAATTTATATTTTTATTTTCTCATAACAAACAGGAATTTTCTTGATTATAAGGCCTTACAACTTTTATTCCGGCCTATTTTTCCCCTTCACTAACTTTTTATTCTTCTTCTTTTATCAAAGCCCTCCTTGTATGTCTTCTTTATAGCTTGCCTGCCCCCCCTCTAACAGCCCCATATTGATTGATATCTAACTTTCTCTTCTTTCCAGCCATTCAGGGAGCTTGCAAATGCTTTTGGAAAGTTCCTCAGGTCGTATCGACTGCACCCCGGAGCAGCCTTTGAAGGAGCAAGAGCTTGTAGTGTCCCGAGAACAACAGAGTCGTTCTGGGAAACCAAACCGAAGGCTGATAGGCGTACCGAGGACCTATTCCGGAGGTCTCGCGTGCCCTAATCCGAATAGACAGAACAGGACCTTTTAGGAAAGTAAACTACTTTTATTATTGATGATTAGGTATTTTGATATCGCACGAAATCTACAGAAAGAAGTTAAAAAGCTATGTGCAAAACAGGTATTTTACATTAGAAAAAAAAAAATACAAGCAACTACACGGAAACCGAGATAACACCAGCAGCTCCAAATAAGCAAGACGCACTGAAGTCTGCGGTCATATGCCGGAGTTTATATATTGCTCCAGTACAATGATCCTGGGACCACATCTGGATATTATAGGAAGCAGGCGGCTTTCCAGACCGGTGGAGCTAGACAGTGATGGATTCGGCATTGGTAGAGGTGAATGTACTTTGTATTATTACAAGACAATATCACCTGTCATGATTCTTCCTTAGGCTCTAGGACACCGGTGACTTAGTTGCGATGAGCGCTCGGTAACGTAGCAGATGACTCGCATGCAGGAACAAATGGTTGGCTGTTACGCTATGTGATTGTTCACCGCGTTGGCTCCCTTCGCAGATGAATGCAGCTACAAATATTCACCATTGTTCGTAACATAGGCTACGCACGAAATGGCCTCCCAGGATTAACCTTTTTTTTTTCTTAAAAAAACAAACAAACAAGAAACATTGGAACTTGAACTTTATGTGGGCGTCGACGTTTTTAATCGAGGAGGTAATTAGGCGTCTCTTAGGGCTACACTCACGCACTGGAGAGAAAGAAAATAGCTCTGGGTTTTAACAGTACGTATCGACGCGTGATTTATGTAGTTTAGACCAAAAAAATTAAGATAAATCCTGCCTAATCCTACTAACTGTTATCGTGGCCCCTCTCACGTTTATAGTTTAACTGCTGTCAGCAAAAGAATTGCAGTGTCCCAAGAACAACCGAGTCGTTCTGGGAAACCGAACCGAAGGCTGATCGGCGTCCTTAGGACGTATTCCACAGGTATCGCGTGCCCTAATCCGAAAGACAGAAATAAGAGCGTCTAGGAAATAAAATACGTTTTACTATTGATGATTAGGTGTTTTGATATTGCACGGAACCTACAGAAAGAAGTTAAAAAGCTATGTGCAAAAACAGGCAACTTACATTGGATACAGAGTCGCAAGTAACTACACAGAATCCGAGGTGAGACAAGATAGCAAGACTGCTCCATCACAATGATCCTTGGAACACACCTGGATATAACAGGAAGCAGGCGGCTTTCCAGACCAGTGGAACGAGACAATGAACGAACTCTGAGTCACACCTGGATCCGGCACAGGTAGAGGCGAATGTACTTTGTATTGCTACAAGCTGGTGAATTGGTCAGTTGGCTGTGAGAAACGATAGGTGGTATATTGTATGGAAGTTCTTGTATGGTCCTATATTGAACGTTTCTGTTTGGTGCTGATGTGAATGGTGTTATTGACGCTTGTTTAAAATTAGCCAGTCTGCAGAAAATTTTTCGGAAATAGGTAGCGGTTTTTTTTCTCGACGTTGTTTCTTTCGATTTGCATGTTGGTGTTGCTGATGACGATTTTCCTCTGCCGGTTAGCAGTCTTGGTCCTCCGATCCCAGAAGACTCGAAGAAAATACAGGTGTTAATTCAGTTAAAATTTATCAGTATAACGCATGTTTCAAGTGGGTGGTTCTGGCTTCAGGTCATGAAGTTATGTACTTGGAAGCGAGTTGATCAGTTTTAGTTCATTTAAACCATTTAGGATTGTCGAATGGTGGAAATACTGTCACTTTCAACTGCTTTGAGAACTCAAGGCCAATTCAGATCAGAAATATTAAAAAATGGGAGAAAGAAACGAGGAGTGGCCACTTCGAGGTATGATGATTTTCATAAGTTGACACACTGAGTCAGTTTCCCTTCTATCCCAAACGTGAAATACCCCGTATATCTGATCTATGGAGAATACAAACAAACAGCACATTTTTGGCCCATTGTGTCACTCTCTTGTCTACTCAAAGACAAATACCACAATGAGCGTTACTATTGCCACTATTGTCTGTCTGCTCACAGAACAGCTGAACTCAGGGATGAGCACACACGCCTCTGCTCAACACTCGGCATGCAGAGCGTTTCTCTCCCCTCTAACGATACCAACACTTTAAACTTTACTAACCACCACCATAAATTCAGATTGAGCATCGTTTATTGCGGACATCGAGTCTGTTCAACCCTCTCTGATTTCTGAGCAAGTTCCTGCTGCTTTTGTTTTTGCTTTGGGTGGTCGGGATAAGAAACTTGTGACCTACCAGGAAGGACACGGTGCAGAGTGTCACGTCTGGGGTTTAAAGCTTCTCATGGCTGAAGGAGAGTCCTGTATTGACAAGCTTCGCCGCACTTCCAATGATATGGCTATTACTGCGCAAGATAAAATTGTACCTGATACATTTTGAATTTGTCAGAAGAAACTTAGTGATGACCCTTCACGCAAACTTGGTATATCTAAGCGCAAAACTATTCACATAGGTCACGATCATTACACAGAAGGTTCCAACTTCAGGGGTAACTCTCATGGGTATTGCAACCTACCTCTGTATCACAAGAAACAGCAGATTCCTGTCTGGTTTCACAATTTATCACTTGCTTTCTGCAGGGCTCTAGCGCCATTAGTTGCCATTTGTTGGTGTGTTTCAGGTCCCTTTTTTAGGGAAGGGTACTGTGGTACTTGCTGGTACTGTGTGGTCTCTTCGCGAGTTTTTGGCGCTGAAACAGATTACCCCATGTTGAGCTACCTGCTGGTACCTCTTAATCAGCTTCTGCTTCTCCGTTACTGATCCACAGGATGTCGACGTCCTCTTCACTACATCAGCGACATTTTATTCCTCGGGTTCTTAGTGTTGGTCGATTTTTGGTCGTGTGCTCCGTCTCATCTTAATGATGGTTTAATTTCTAATAGTCCTAGACGACGAAGGCTTTTTAAAACCTGCATATCATCTAAGGATTTAGATTCTAAGGATAGGGTTTTAGATTTCAAGATTCCTCTATCAAACATACTTGTATATGGACGCTTCATTGTCGAATGAGACTAGATATAAGGGTGTTCAGGCGAGCTGGAAAGCAACATTGGAATCGCTTTCCAATGTTTTTGCGCTGCTTGGGAACCGAAGCAATATCAGTCAAACCTTATATCCGAAGCAGCTTCCCAGACAATTATTGAGAAAGTTATTGGAAAGCTGCGCGGAAATTGAACGCTTCGGCGGGAATTTTGAAATTGTTGAAAAAGAGTGTCACTAACAAATGAAAAAAAAATGGTAACCGTCATTATGGATCATATGATAATTGAAGGAACGTCTAGTGAATCATATTTGTTCTGAAAGATTGAGAATTCAGCAATTTCCCGGTGATTTTGGCTCTCCAAGTGTTTTCGCAATCGGTGCAGCGGGCCACTGATTCCATGAATTGCTTTCTCATAGATATCAATATACGCTTCGCTCGCCGGAAGGTGAGTTCATTGATCGCGAGAAGACCCTCGATGATGTGCAAGTAAAGGGGTGGAAGAAAATCTACACATCCATTGCTTTGGACTGGACTGGAAGGGATAAGCTTTCTCAGCCTTTGACCAATGTGATGTTTGTTACCTGTGATTTGAGTTTTATTAATAATTGAGAGACAATGAGCAGCATTTAAAAGAATTATGCTTGATACGGTAGCATCCATTCGATAAATATAGTATGAGTTCCAAGGAAACTTCTTGTATGGTGTATTAATGTGAAAAATTTTATGTTGTACCTATCATCAACCTGTGGCAATATTCAAATCCAGCACAGAAATTTACCTTAAAAATCTGCACACAGTAGAAACACAAAAAAGCACACGGTAAGCTTTTAGAAAATCCAAAATACCAGCTGGAAAAACAATTTTATTTTTTAAACACTATAAAACACGAGGTTTTTCTCGAGATAGGTTTCCAACTATTGATAAATATTCTTTGAGCTCAAGTTGACTTTGAAACATTTATTCAAACAATGTTTACAACGGATACGGCTGTCCTTCATTAGGAGAGAACCCAAAATACTTTGCTGTCTTACGTGAACTCCGGAAAAGATAAAGTCCCAAATCATTACTGAAGAGGCATTTATTCAATACCTTGTGATTGCGGAACGTGTTACGTAGGAAGACGGAGAGAACTATCGGAAAACAACTTGCAGAGCATGACCAAGAAATTGATCACACCCTCTCCAACGAACACCGTCATAACTATAGTTTCAAATCGGCACTTGCAGAACATATTTTCAACAAGAGCTGTAAGCTTATATTGCACTTGCAAGCATGTGTAGTAAGAAATACCCCAGCAAGAAAAAATTAAGGGGGCTGAAAATTCAACCTATGGGTTCACTTTAAATATAAAAATAGGAGACAGAAAGCAAAAGGAATCAAGAAGGAAAACAAAAACCCAGAAGGCTGGGTCAGATGGGAGTATTCGGTTAAGATGCGCCAAACTTGCAAGGCTGGGTCTGAGATTGGAAGTGACGGTCAAAAGTTTTTTTCACTTTTCGGTTAAGATGCGTACTTTAAGGGTGCTAAAAATTAATTTTGCTTAGAAGTATTTTTTGTATTTTGCGGTTAAGATGAGTTTTTTGAGGAATGGTCAGATCGGAGAAGTGACGATGTCAAGGTTATAATGCTCCAGCAAAGTTTTATCGTCCTATCACATTTGGGAGTACATTGAATCACCGGAATTCCGGATACCCCCCTACAGCCCCCCCCCCTCGGTACCCGATTCCCATCCAATTATGTCACTGCACCTAGGACTTGTGCCTGTACATCCAAGTTTCATCCTGATCGTCCACTCATATGCGTATCACAAGATTTTGGCTCCACCCCCCCCCCCCAGTTCATTGGATTCGGTCCGAACTTGAAATGGGACATCTGAGACATGAGTTCTTTCAAGATATCAAGTTTCATTAAGATCCGATAACCCGTTCGAAAGTTATGCATACCACTAATTTTCGGTTTCCGCCGTCTCCCCCTCCCCCCACAACGGTCGGATCGGGCGAGTGACTGTTTCCAAGTTAATCTGGTCGGGTCTCTGATACGCCTGCCAAGTTTTATCGTCCTAGCCCACCTGGAAGTACATCAACTACGGATCACGGGAATTCCGGAACCCCCCTCCAACTCCCCCAACAGTGTCCGAATCTGGTCCAGTTCTGTCAGTTATTTATCTAAAGCTTGTGCTAGTTCTTCCCATCAAGTTTCATCCAGATCGCTCCACTCCGAGAGTTTCACATGATTTCCGGCCCCCCCTCCGACTCCCCCTAAGATTCATCGGATACGGTCCGGACTTGAGATGAGACATCTGAGACACGAGGTCTTACCAGGTATCAAGTTTCATTAAGATCCGATCACCCATTCGAAAGTTACGCATGTCCCTATTTTCTGGATTCTGCAACGTCCCCCTCCCCCCACGATGGTGGGATCGGGCAAGTGACTATTTGCAAGTTAGTTTGGTTGGATCCCTAATACGTCTGCCAAGTTTCATCGTCCTAGCATATCTGGAAGTACCCTAACTCGCAAACACCGGACTAACCGACCGACAGACCGACGGAAAAGTGATCGGTATATGGCACTTGGCCGGAAGGCAAGTGCCATAAAAATCCATCCTATTCAGTATATTTTGTAAATATAACGTGCACCGGACTCCGTCAAACCATTCGAGAAGCCGTTGAGATAAATAAAAACCGAGCAGGCGTTAACCGAGATACAGGCGAGTACTCCCTACCGGAAACGTGGAACGGGGTTATTAAGGGAAGAAAATTTAATCCTAAGTCACTTATTAACAACAAAACCGTAGTCGATCAAAATGCAGAAAAAAAATGTTTCCTGCCGTCGCCCCAATCGTGCAGTAAAAACAGCGTCCGTGTCAAAATTAAATCTCAGGACTAGTTTTTTTTATTATAGTGGTATTTGAAGATAATTTACTTTAATAAGATATTTATAGTCGGTAGAAGTTTCAGTTATTTATTACAGGTTTGTTTCCTTCCCCGAAGTTGAACCAGAGGATTGACACCCTGACGAGGACCCTTGCCAAGAAGGGCCGAAATATCGCTGATGAAGAATCGTAGCTGATGTATCTATCCGTTGTAAACATGTTTGAATAAATCCAACTACTGACTGATCAAACAGTTTAAAAATCATTTCTGTTGCGATTTGTTTGCGTTCAAACTACTGATCTACAATAAATCAAGAATTTCTTGTACGGTGACGAATGTGGAACACTTCCGGTTGACAATATCTTAAATCTGATATGATGTTTGAGTTCAACGTATAAAACTACATAGAAATATGTTTCCCATAAAGTAATCACTAAGCCTTAAGAAAATCGATAGTTACAGCTGAAAAAAATAAATAAAACATAAAACGCAATAAAACAAGTTTTGCACCCCGCTAGGTTTTTCAACTTTTCATGTGTTATACACGTTTGTTCCCATACTGTAAATAGCATTTTTGTTGCAAATTGTCTGCGATCATGTCATACTTTACGCTAAATTGACTATACTAATAAATGGATCGGAGGATTTCAGCGAAAAAAAAAAAAATTAGCGAATAAATGTACGAAAATTCAGGATTTCCTGTCTGGAAGAAAAACTTACACCATCCCACCAAAATTTGGAAGACTCGACGAGGGGAGTGCAAAGTGGCTCTTGTGAAAGCAAGTATCACGAGAATCCAAAAGATGCTTGGATGTTTCATTTCAAATTACCTTGACCCGATAGTTTTGGTCTCTTTTACATATTGATTCGAGTGAAAATTATCTGCTAGGTGGTGAAACACTTCTGCCAGCAACTGGATATTGACGAAAGATGGTCGCAAATGAATAATCGTGAATATTTGCGTTTTAACTACGACTATACAGATAACCGTTTCTTTGTCGCCGGGTTTTCCAAACGAATTCACGTCCTTTTGGTCAGTCTTCTCGGGTTAGGAAACTGAATTATGTGATGGAAGATGATTCGGGAACTAAGAGTCACCACCAATATACTTGAATGATTGGTGTTCAATGATGATATATTCAGATGTGGTTGTACCCTTTAGGTTTGGCATCACACATGGTCCTATTGTTTGAACTCTACCACGCAAGACATCCCCAGGTAGAACTCTAGACTATTCCTTTTGTGAACTAAACATCATTTGTCATTCAAACAATGTAAAATAGTCAGGTTTACTGTGCGCACGAAGCTTGGTGATTTGGTTCCCATAAAAGGCGGAGTCCTTCCCTAAAGAGGCTTCGATGAGCTACATTAGTTTGTCCATCCGTAGATACGCTAGTGCACGCGCTTGATCCTCAGAGAGGAACCGCGCTACCGTACTACATGGGAAGTTGGTAGTTTTGTTTGGGCCATTAAAAGCGCTCTTCATTGCTAGACCAAAAGACATGCCCAGAAGCGCTGTGTCACCACATCGACCCCTATACCTTTCGCTTGTGAGCCTGCGAACGCTGGCACGGCACTACTGAGCCTTGTGTAATAGCCGAGATCAAACAGTAGTAGGTTCTCTGAGGTCTTATATCTATAGAACTGAAGACACTAACACAACTGTTATGGCATGGTATCGACCCAGGCGGGTTCCGGCAAAAAAAAAACTCGGCGAAACCACCCCCCCAGAGACCCCCCCCCCCCCCCCGCCAAAACCCCCCCGTTACCAAAACCCCCCGGCGAAAAAAAACCCGACACCAAAACCCCCCGAACAAAAAAAAAACGAAACCTTTTATTTAAGACGAATCCAAAACATTTAGCTCGACTTTTGATATTTAGCTTAGCTTGACCTTTATATTTAAGATGAATCCGAAACATTTAGCTTGACTTTTGACATTTACCTTAGCTTGACCTTTATATTTAAGACGATTCCAAAACATTTAGCTTGACTTCCCGTGATCTTAGTCTAACTCAAGTGGAATCCTGGTACAACAAGAAAACGGAAGCTAAGTCAGTTTTCAGTTGTACTTCCACTGGAATTAGTCTGCCCCTTGCGACGAGGACGGGCTCACTGGGAAAATTGTAGGATTTGCAGCAATGAAAGTGCAAATCATACCATTCAGGGGCATTTTTTTTTTTTTTTTTTTTAGTTACCAGCTACATAGGCATTTAGTATAAAAAAAATTGGCTAGTTTCAAGTACACCAATTTTTGGTCAAGCTAAGGCTTCGGACGCAATTCAAATTCAGATAAGTTTTAATTAGCGATATAATAGCCTATCGATTTTAAATAGGAAAGCCGGTCGCGATTGGGGTAATCAGCAACGATGCTGAGCAATCTGGCATTACGGGCTGAGGTATCTCTTCTTGGAGGATCGGAGGAATGGCCGCCGTTCAGTTGGGCCATGACGAGGAGGTTGAAAGAATGCTCTTTCTTCAGCCTTTCAAGGAACCTCCAGATGTTGGGATGATGGCAAGCGACCGTAGATTGCATTCTGCGATGCCATCCCTCAACCGCGTTGTTCGTTCTGGTTAGTTCGTCGGTGCACCGCTCGAACATGTTCCACAGTTCAATTGGGAACAGCGGAACAGTTCGGCGGCTTCTCCTCAGACGGTCGATGTAGAAGTCCTCGTAAAACGATAGGTTTTAGGTCGTGGTGTTAGGGTTTACTGTTGTAGGCTTCTGCCTTAGCCTTAGCCGCTCAACCGAGTGGTCTGAAAGGAAGGGCTCTTCCTTTCAGCTCACTTAGTTGATCACTTAGTCTTTCGACACGGTAGCGTCTTATCGAAGGCGTAGATGTGTTCGTACGGTTCTAGCTATGTTCAGGTTCAGGACACGTTTATTGTTCTTTACTCACTCTTGTGTTGTCTCCTCCAAGCTTCACCACACTCTGTGCTAAAAGCCACTGAAGAAGCCTCGACCAAGACTTCTTCTGACGTCAATCCCGCCTTGCTCTCCTTTCACTGATCTCACTGTTGCCTCCTGTCTAACCGCAAACTCTCGCTCGAGTTCTAAACGTTACGTTAGGACTTGATCCGAATTCGGAAACAATATTTCCTTTTAAATCTTGGCTGAACTGAAACGGTTTGGGAGCGATGTTGATTTAAATCTGACTTGAGTTTACAAGGTAAACCAGGGAAAACTATAAATATAAAGATATGAAAACCCTTCGTAACACTCGAAGTAGTTTAGAAGGCCATCAAACTCGGCATCCATCTCTGCTTGTAGAGTCTCGAACGCCTCTACGACATCTGCCCTCGGCACAAACGCTAGTGCGGGGATCATCCGCGCTTTCACGCTGAAGTCAGTGCAATTCTGATACCTTTCCTGGCGGCCGAGATTCTGGATTTTCCGATAAAAACTCTGGCTCAGGTGGTAAAAGCAGCCCTTAACTTCAGCAGAAGGAAACACAGTCCGGATCGCACTAATAGCACTAGCTTCAAAATCCACCATCACAGAAGACGGGCTTAAGTTTTGACCCAACTGTTCCACTTGGTTAAACATCCGCACATATGTAGACTGGGATTTATTGGGCAACAAAACGAACAGGCATGTGACAGTTTTACCGTTGACAAGCACGTGTATGGTGTAGAGCTGGTAGAATATCTCTGGGGCTATCTTGAAAGTACCATCACAAAACCAGTGACGGTACAACCCAAGTAATTCCAGGCTACGCTCTCCCAAACACAAGAATGCGATTATCACCATCAACCCGCTGTCGTACAGTAAAAACTGCTGCCCATCTTGGTGTTTCTCGTATGAATCAGGGATAACTAAAGAGGAACGGGAATCAGGCAAGGGGAGAGGGCAATTGGCTGACTGTTTAAAGCGTCTGATGGTCCTTAGCATTGTACGAATGGGTGGCATCCTAACTGCAGCTTCCTCGCCAAGAAGGGGAAGGAATTGGGAAATGATTAATTGGGGGGGGGGGATCGTTACACTGAATGGCACGTGTTTTGATTTGATCTTTCACTTTTACACTTCACTGACAACAGCTTCAGGTGAATGCATGGGTGGCATCCTAACTGCAGCTTCCTCGCCAAGAAGGGGAAGGAATTGGGAAATGATTAATTGGGGGGGGGGGGGGTCGTTACACTGAATGGCACGTGTTTTGATTTGATCTTTCACTTTTACACTTCACTGACAACAGCTTCAGGTGAATGCGTGTGTTCGTTCACTTCAGCAATTATTCTGTCACCATCAACCTTCACCTTCGCTTTACACTCCCCTTGTTTATCTTTGTTCTGCCTGCGCTTAACGCATTCAAAACTAAGAATACCTCCAGCCAGCACTGTTTGCTTCACATACACATAACCTTTGTGCACAAGCTTATTCTTACACTTGTTACTGGATACCCACTGTACTTCAGACATTATTGTAGTCAAGTTTGCGAATGAAGCTGCGTCCAGTTATTCTACTCTTATATACCCGTCAGTATCTATATAAGTTAATCCGGTTACCCAGCTAATCCCTTGTACTATCCGTAGGGATTATTTGGGTCTAGGTGATTCTTTTAGGATTGTCTTTTTTATTGATGCCGGGGGGGGGGGAGGGGGTACCGGGGGGGTTCTCGCCTAGACCCACCCAGGCACCTTCGACTGATGAACCTGTGAACGCTGGCACTGCGCTATTGAAGCTTGTTGAGTAGCTGAGATCAAGCACCAGTAGGTACTACACACTACCTACCCATATTTATGTAAGTGATAAGAGGTAACAACTACATTTTCTCAATAGTGCCGGATTTGAGTCCACCACTAGCGTCTGAGTTTGTAATTAACTGCAGCTGGTATGCTACACTTTTTTTTAAACACAGTAGGGATATGAAAAGAGATTTATGAAAAACAATAAAACAAAACAAAATAAACACCCACACACACATTAAAAACATACAATTAATTTGAGGTAGAGAATTCAAAATTTTCAGAAGGATTAGTAATGTTTTATGTACATTGTCTTAGACATATTTAATTAATTCATCCATTTTGTAAGCTGACATTGTAATAGGTCATCTTTGCTATTCCAAATTTTCCTTTCCCCATAACCTTTATTTTCGCCTTAACATCCCCCTCAGAATAGCTTATTGCAGGAGTCTTGGTGCATTTCATTCGTGGTTATGTGTTTTACACTTTTACCTCATTCATGAAACTCTTCGGAGCAGGATAGTCTACCAGCTGAGTATATTTAGATAGATGTTTGCCTAGCCAGATTCCTGATGTGTCAATTGTAGTTCCATCCGTTTTGGGGAGGCAATTGACTTCATACATATTCGAAAAAATGTATATGTTATTTCAGTGTAAATAGATAAGATGTAAGAAAGACGGATTCTGAATAGTTGGTAACGACCACCTGGAGCCCGTTTGACCTGACTGGTTTAGTTTAGTGTACTGTTCGTTTCGAGTGTTTTTTTTTTTTTTTTTTTTATGGTTTTCAAAAACCGTTAAATAAAAGAAATTGAATTGAATTGAATTAATCTCTCTTGAATGAGTGCTTGAAGGGTCGCGAACTTGGTAAATTTTGTTGTCAAACTTGCGAATTGACGGGACTTACCAAACTGCCGCGATAGTTTGTTTTGGATTGCCTGAATTTAGATTGCCATTCGGACGGTATAGCATGACATGGTTTTCCCTAGCCTTTTCTATTCTCACGGTCAGATTTGTATGTAACAAATGTAACGTTCTACGATGTGTTCTTGGTATCTGGTAAAATCAGAGCGCGGTTTTGACGCCAAATCCAAAGGAAGTGTGCTTTTGCGACCGAAATCAATTTCATAAGGCTGGTAGCCCGTAGCAGACTGCACACTTGAATGATATGCTAATTGAACAGCTGGGAGCCATTGTTCCCAAGTTGTTCCTCGCCTCGCAAAATAATAACTGAGCAATTTTGACACTATTCTTACTCCTGTTTCTGCTACTTCTGGATTCGGTCTGTACCCCATAGAAACGGACTGTTTCACCCCTAACATCGAACATAGCTCTTTCATGAGCGAGCTTCGCCAAGTTGCGCGTTGATCCGAAAAAATAAATCGCGGCAAGGAGGAAATTTAAAAGACATCTTTCTATAAAACTTGAGCAAGGGTTGTTGCTTGTAAATTCTTTACTAACCTAGCAATAAGGAATTTTGAAAAGTTGCAAAATATGATGAGAGTATGGTTACAACCTTTTCGTGTTTATTCCAGTGGTCCGAACGATCCAATAAATTACTTCTAAACGCTTACTACCTTGGACATTCTTTCCCATTTCATATCTTAATCCTGGCCTGTGCTTCCTTCTTTCTGCACATTTAGGACAATTTGCACAAAACCGCTTTGTTATTTGGTAGGAGTTTTTAAATGGAAGTATGAACTAGCGCGGTGGGGCAGTTTCTCTAACGCTTGGTGTCCCGAAATTGGATCGTTAGGCAAATGTTTAAGCATAGGTACCCGTAAAGAAGATGGCAATACTACAACACAGTTACAGTCATCCTTGCCGGAAGAGCGCGCTTTGTGATTATTTAGCTTGTACAGGATTTCATTTTCTACAAACAAGTCAGAAACTGTTCTTATTCATTGGGCTAACTTGCTAATTTGCTTATTTATGGTACTATTTTTGTATTTCCTGGGACTTCCCGTAATTCTTCTTCATTTTCAGAACTCGTGTTTCGTCAAAGTTTTCTGAGACACTCCCAAATCCGGAAAGACCGGCTATCAAAACTCCATCATGGGGATACACATACTCATCTATAACGGGGGGACCTTTTTCCTCGTACGCGGCTATCAAAAATTCATCAGAAGGATACACACCCTTTCGTCTTTCTATCTTTACCTCGGGGGACCTTTAACCTCGCGCCCGGCTTTCAAAACTTCTTCAAGGGGATTTGCAACCACCCCAGCTACCAAATATGGGTTACTATTAATGTCAAATTTGGGGCATTTATGGACGTTCCTATCTCCACTTAGTTGTTCAGAGACATGGGTGATCGCTGCAAGGTTAGGTTCAGACAGTTAATCCATTTTTCCTATGAATTAGTTGCGCAAATTAATTCATGGGAAAGTTCTTGCATCTGTTGCAAAATTTTTATCGTTTAGGAAATTTCCGGTTCTTCCTTTTATTTCTCGTGGATGTTTTCAGGTGAGACTGTCGACAAGTCGGTTTGTGGTGAAGAATCAATGATTCTACTTGTATTTTCATGCCGGGATTTTAAGCCAGGACTAATTCTGATTTGATTAGCTTCTTGAACAATTTTCTGCATATTTGCAGATTCTTTAACGGGGATTTCTGACGGCTGGAGTCCATTTCACCTCAATATAGTTTATCCTAACGTCGTTGTTGGAAAGGAGTGCGCCCCATCTTTGAAGTTGGAAAGCTGCAGGGCCATGCTTAAGCGTCTGTGATCCGAATAGATTTGAAGTTTTGCACGGAAAAGGATATTGCTTTTTTTTACACTGTGTAAATAATTGCAAATAGCTCGGTTTCGGAGGCAGAATATTTTGCCATTACCTCGTTCGAAGTTTTTGAGCAACTTGCAACTAGTTTGAGGACTCCGTCTCTTACTTGGAAGATCAGCAATGCTACGCTGATACCGCAAGCGTCAGTAAAAATATGGAATACCGCTCAAATCTAGGGAAATGAAAACGCAAGGCTTTGTTGTTAGGAAAACTTTTATGTCATCTAGTGCTTTCTGACAATCTTCGCTCCAAATGAAAGGTACTGACTTTTTCGTAAGTTTACTCATGAGGGATATCGCTTTGGAGTAATTGGGGATGAATTTCTGGAGGAATCGTATGGTTCCTAGCAAGAAACGGATTGCCTTCCCGTTTTTGGTGGGGGCAAATTTTTAATCGTTTAAAGACAAGATGGCATAGGTCTTATTGTTTGCCCTGTTATCATGCTACCAAGAAATTCAATCGACTCGAGGAAAAGCTCTGTTTTAGATAGCTTTATAAGTAATTTCTGTGACTCGACTTTCTAAGCATTTTTTCCAAGGATTTTAGTGTTCCTTCTCGTGTTTTGTGATAACAAATGAGGTCATCAACGCAAACTACAATATCGGGATCCTTCCGAATAACTTTTGCATGAACCTAACCGGAATGAGTTGACTGTTTATGTAACCATAAGGCACGACTTTCCAGTGAAACATTGATCCATTAAATCTTAAAGCTGTGGTAATTTTGGCTTCCGTCGGTAACTCGGATGGAGTAGAAAGTATTTTGACAATGAAATTGTGAAAGTAAACTGATTGATATAGCTTCCTAATTACTTCTTCAAAGGACTGCAGTGGGTACTTGGATTTTCTCACTTTACTATTTGACTTTCTGAAATCAATACAAAGTCGTGTGTCGTTCAGGTTTAAATCTTTCGGTTTATGACTTTGTTGGTCTGGGTATTTCATAGTCACTAACAGTATAGGGCTACAATATTCCGAATCAGCCTCCTTAATAAGGTCTGCATTTAAAAGTTCTTTTACGTATCCCTGTATCAGTGAAAGTATGCTCATGGTAAGGGATATTGCTCAGTTATTACGACATCTGAAGGGTTTTCATTTCAAACTGCTATTTAACTTTCTAAAATCAATGCAAAGTCGTGTGTTCTTTACGTTAAATCTTTCGTTTTGTGACTTTGCTGGTCTGTATAGGACTACAGTATTCCGAATCAGCCTCCTTAATAAGGTCTTCATTTAAAAGTTCTTGTACGTGTCCCTGCATCAGTGGAAAGTATGCTTATGGTAAGGGATATTGCTCGGTTATTACGACTTCTGAAGGGTTTTCATTTCAAACTCGCATTCTAGGAGTGTGGCGTTGCCACATTTGTATTTTTCTCCTTTAGAAAATTAATGTTGGAATTTTACCAATAGGTCTTCTGGTTGGAACGGATTGGTCGAACGAATTAGGGCATCCAAGCCCGAATCACAAGAAATTTCGCCCGTTAAATTTCATATTATCTGACATGCATAAATTTTGCTCGTGGAGTATTTCTTTCGAACCTGACACTTTCACCTTTCTCGTTATATAAGCTAATAGGCACACAACCATCTGAAACTCTGACCACGTAGCTATCTAATAGCAAATTTTTAATTTCGTTTGAAGCAACACTTGTTCCCTCATTTCCGTCTATCGCATCTCCTATACACGGGCTAACAACGGTATACGTGTTGGGGGCAAGGATGCAATCCTTTTCATTACCGTTTGTCCTATCATCAATTTCAATCTTTACGAACAGTTCTTATCATGCTTCATCACGTTCATTTGGTTTCTTGAAAAATCAGTCATGGTTTGGAAGATATACAGGAAATCAAGCCCAAAAACTAATGAAAATTTCAATCCATTTGTGATTTGTGATTCTAGACTTAGTTTTCCTATTATTTCAAGGGTGTGTCCAGAAATAGACGAAACACTGCTATCGTTGGGTGTATTTTTAGATCTTTTTGCGAGGGAATTGGAATTAAGGACGCATTCACGAGGCTCACCTGTGACCCAGAATTTATGATTCCGCGAAGTCTTTGACCCAAGACTTTAGCCGGCAAAAATAAAGGAAAATTCCCGGTACTGCTTACTGTATAGCAAAAAGAGTCACTTATCTGTGGCTTGTCGGCACAAGTTTTAGGATTAGTCCGCCTGTTCATCTCCGTACCGTCAACCGAAAATCCTCTCTCTTCTGTAATTCATCTCCTCTCTGGTCCTCTCTCCGTCCTCCAGTCCTCCAAGTATCCCTCTGCTGGTCATTGCGTCCATAATTATCACAGAATGTTACTTGTCGGTTTCCACTCATGGTGTCTCTCCTTGCGAATGTTGGTTGGCGACCTTGCTGGTAGCTTACGTATACTCCTCTTCTGACAAAAGGTGATAAATAGCAGTTTTGTTGGTAGGTCGGTGTACTTGAATGGCTAAACTTTGCGATGTGTCTGTTGTCAGTGTTCTGGTACTCGTGTTGGTGGTCGTAATTACGGCGTGGTCCCTGTTCTCTGGAAACTCCTCTCGATGGCTTTGACGAAGATGTCGGTCTTGATGAAGTGCCGGCAAAATTGACAGTTGCGCTGCGCTTCCTAATTGCTTCTTTGGCCCTTTCCACGTTCATGGCCATGTCCACAGCCTCATTGAATGTCGACAAGGGCAGTATGACTACTTGGTTATAGAGGTCGGCCTTAAGCCTTTCAGGAGCATAGTCAGGAGTGCCAGTTCCTCGTATTGTTTTGCGCCGGCTGACGTGGCCCTCGGGTAGTGACACCTGATTGTTTGCTTCGTTCTTTGCGCGTATTTTGTAACTGGCTCGTCTTCCCCCGGCTGTTTTGTATGTTTCTGAGGTTCAGAGCGACATGACTCATGCCGAACCGGCCCAGAAGGTAATTTTCAAAGTCGTCGAAGTTCTCAAACTGATGACCATCTTCTAGTCCTTCGACGATTATTTGAAGCCGAAATTTATCAACTTCAAGTGTAGTGACGTCACGTTTAATTACTAGGAAGAAGGTTTGAAGAAACAGAAAGAATGGTTGATTGCGATTGGAACAGAAACAGGGTTCTCTGTTATGAAGGATGGGACCTATACTATATTCTGCTATGTCCAGAAGAAGCTTGATCATATATTGGACGGTGAGCCAAGAAGAATTTTCTTTGAACAGATCGAAGAAATCATTGACGTGCAAAATTATAAGGATCTTCTATGCACAAGTGGTGATATTTTTGGATGTTTTTGTTGTATGGAATATGGAAATTTCTCTGTGTTTGGCAACCTTTTTTGAACATGATATTAGTGTAATGGCTATAAAGAGAAACGTCATTTCCCTATGTCCGATCGTCCGTCTGCTACCAAGCCAAGGCGCTTCCATATCCCTGCGCAAACGCATCTTCCGGGCGGGACCGGTGACCTCCGGGTGAGGACGCCGCACGCGGAATCCGTCAGCCTCCGTCCGAGCGCGCGGTGGTCCGGATTTCCGCCGCGTTAGCCGCACGTGATTGGCTGTGATGAGTGCTTTAAGGAAACTCCCATGATGAGTGCTTTAAGTTTTTTTGTTTGTTCTTTTCATGATAAAATAGAAGTGATAAAAGGATGCTTTGTGGATTGATTAAATTTAGCTACAGTACTGCAATTTGTCGATGGAATAACACGCTTGTTAACTCCCCTTTGCAACTCCGAAGAGTGTTGACAGATGTTGTGCAAGGGTGTGGGATCAGATTACATTTGCGAATTCCATGATGCTCCGGGGACGTTAATGGGTGTAGGCAGTTTCGTATGACGCAACTTAACAGATGAGGGAAGGGTGGGAACAGAGTAAAGTACACCCGTCAGGGTGGCACAACCTCAGTCAGCAATCAAGAATGAATCAAGACAGTTATACATGTCGTTTTGGGAGGCTACAGTTTCAGCAAACCAATGCAATGTCTGCTTAATCAAACCAACCCTTGACAACTGTGTTCCATGTTTACAAACATTTTGCCCAAATCACAGTAAGATCCAGCCATCCTGTATCGACTATCTAACCACGAAATGTCAAAAGCATCCCGTGTCAACCATGGCCGTGTGTTAATTTTGCCACAGTTACGCCTTTTGGTCCGAGGACCGACAAAGAGATATAGAGTATATGATGAAGAAACTACGGTTTTATTTTTCAAAAGAATAAACTAGTTACATTTGTGTAAAACCACTATACCTGTTCAGTTTTCCTGAACAGGTGGAGAAAAAATTCACCGAAAAATTACACTAAATCGGTGAACATTCCTGCCTCACTTTCGTTCGAAAAGACAAAGCCAGTATTTTTCATCACGGTCTGAACGTTATACATAATTTTTTTTACACTGATGACACATGGAACTTATCGCACATTTCGTTTGCTGATCACCGCCCGGACAGTTTTTAATTTTCAAAGGAGTAGGACACTGGATCCCTAGCCGTGATCGGATCCTGCCCCACCTGGTGAATATAAGCATGTTCAAGAATGAGTCCTGTATGTCCACATAATCCACTTCCATGTTGACAAACACGGCACTTCGCATTGTGTTTAAATGATATTCACCATGAGGCAGGAACACGGCCTTGTATAGTGGTGCATGGGACCCGGCCTCACTCCTCGTTTGAACCGGGGTTCCTCTTCACTTCTCCAGAATAACTGTTGAGAATTCGGGTCCATCCAAATACCAGCCGTTTTGAAATCCGCGAACTGTTCAAAATTAGGGTCCTCAAAAACTTCGAACCAGAGACAAGTCTTTACATTGAACGCGGGGCGACTCGGAATATGGATACATGCGGAAGCCCAAATACACCGGAAGTTCCAGAGTTTCTCGATCCTTTACAATCCAACGTCACATAATGTTGTTTCCCCTGGAATGGGGGTGAAATACTCAATTGTCACTTTCACCGTTCCACACTCATAGTTTGTGGTCTGATATAAGATGAACCAACCGGACCGCAGCGTGTAGCCAGTCAGCTCACCACACGGTTCCCATAGGAAAAACTATTCCCATACACATTAATTACAAAGAAAATTATCAAACACCATGTACCGCAAGACAAACGAATCTATGACGCAACAATAATAGCAACTTCCAAGAAATGAGTACATCTTATCGTTTTTTAGTCAAAGGCATATGCCCTTGAGTTTTATGAAAAACAAATATATTTTAAAATGTATAAAAATGTTGACACAACGTACGCCTCAAAGGTCCATGGATACATCTTTTGTGAGCATGGGTGAAGAAAACACCGATGCCGAAGTGTCTCAAGAACAGTTCCGTGGTAGTGCAAAGAAACCAAGGACCTATAGATCTCATTACTCACCAGACAAAAGTCAAGACCTGTCGTATGTGAAAAGAAAATGGCGAACGTTCTTTTGAATAAAAAATACACCAATTTAGGCCAGCCGGGAGCGCTACCTTCGCCGAAACAATTAGCTTCTGTTGCTGGAACTTCCGTGGAAGAGACCACACGTTACCTGGAAGAAAAATAATCTTATACTTTACATAGGAGACGCCAGCGCCCCAGGCGGTTTCGTCAGTTTCTGGCCTTTTACCCCGGGGAGATTGGACAAGCAGACTTAATCAAAGATCGTCACAGTAGGAAAGATGGGAAACTCCGCCAAAAGCGTGTCGTAGAAAATCGAACGTCCCGCAGCCTAGCGATTGGTGCCCGAAGCTTTTTCGAGTCTTGGAGAGCTTAGTTTATTGACGCTAGCTAGATGGCAGTCTAGCTCATTCTAATGGAATGTGTAGGCGCGTTTCTTGCAAGGTTTTACGTGCGGTCTGATTCAACAAGAATATTACGAAGGACGAAAAGGAAGTGAGAGTATAAACAAGCCTGAATCGATCACGGCATGTAACCCATTTCCACCGTGATTATAAACACGATATTGCTAATATAAACAAACAGATACGAGCGCATTCTTTAAGGATTTTGGGTGTAAAGAAGAGTTGACTATCGTTCTTGAATTCTGGTCTACCCCAGTTTAGTATTCCCGGAAGGAACAGCTACTAGGAAGATCTCTCAGGCCACGAAATTACCGGGAGGCATGATGTGCGCTCGTTCACTGTTTCCAACCGAAGTTTTATCCGACCATTTAGTGTATGATAGTGATCCTTTCGCCGAACCGATATCAATTTGTATGCCAATACCGGTCATACTCCAGTAGGGTCTTCCTTCGGAGCTAGTCTTTATCTGACAGTCCACGTAATTCCCAATACGATAAAACGTTATAATGGAAAAGGACGATGGAAACAGATTTTCAACGTGGAGCAAAGCTTTTAATTAGAAAGACAAATTTTGATTCATGTGAGCTTTTCCGCTTCATATATACAAGACAAAACACAACAATAAACAAATTGCAGGTATTTCAACACTGTTTCCACAGCCTTAAAGTACGTATTGGCACCTGACAGGTTGCATATGTAATCCCTTTAATCTAGAAGTAATTCAACAAAAAGAGAAATTTATAAGATTTTACTTCGGTATAGTAGTTATGACTTTTCAACGAGTGTTCCATGCGATAAAGGCTGCGATTCATTTGAGGCTGATTTGATTTGATTCTTCATGCGTGACAAAGTCAAGAGACTTTGCCGGCTGAAATCGGTCTCAAATAAAGCGCAGCCTCATCGCATGGAAAGCTTGACTCTACGCTATTTTCAAACTAGCAAGATTGGTGCTAGGCGCAGATGAACGACGTAAGAGGGTAAGAAGCATAAGAAAAATATAAGCCGCAAGTGTCACTCCTAAAAACAATTCGAAAACCCTGCTTTGTATTACTTTTACACTGTTTCTCGTACACAGCGAAAATTGCCGAGCTTAAGTCGAGAGGTGAAAATAAATGAACTTTTCATATACTTCTGGCATCAGCCTTACGTCGCTCGTTTGGGCATAGCCCTATGGACTTGTACTACCCACAAGGCTAGAGCTACAGCGCTTTTTTTCTTATTGAAACTATGGCCAAAGGCTGCCAAAACTGTTTACATTATTAGTCTGATTTTTGATACCAATAAATGAATACTCATGAGTAGCTAAGCATTTTTGAAATCGTCACCGCGTTTCGGTTTCTTGGTCGGATTAGCAGTTCCTTCAACCAAGGTCCAAGAACTTATAACATATCCTTCGGACAGAATCTGTACTGGACTGGCTGGCCCACAAGGCCCATGGTCCACAGCGACCCAACCGTACAAATCTGCGTCGGCGCAAGGAGCTTGTCGGAATTTTCAGGATTTTTAAACCGAACGGAAATCTGGTAGGAACAAAGTGGAAGCAACCCCCCTTATCTAAATATGTAAGATTGTCAAAACATTTTGAATTTGAACCTGACTTCTCGTGACCTCCTGGTGTGCCAAGTAAATTCCGTCGAACTTAGACTACTGATATTATAGCCGATCGATTTCGACAGTATGATAATCTGTCGCTACATTCAAGTATGACAATCAATCACTATTGAGGTAGTCAGCTATGATGCTGAATCTTTCCCTTCACTTAGGGCTACGATACAGGACGATGACATACGATAAGTCTACGAGCGTACTTAACCCCTCTCCCTTCGAATTTCACAAATATCATTTCAAATTCGTACATCACAAGTCATATGGTTCAGACTGAGGCGTTCTACCATTTATTTACAGACTTATAAGAAGCGACCCCCCCCCCCTTCGATTATCGAATATCACAAATATCATTTCAAATTCGTACATCAGAAATCATATGGTTTAGACTGAGGCATACTACCACTTATTTACAGACTTATAGGAAGCAACCCCTCCCCCTTCGAGTATCACAAATCATATCACCAATATCATTTCAAATTCGTACATCACAAATCATATGAGTTGCGTTTTTGCGGATACCATGGTATCTGTTACCACGGTAACTGGATCTGCAATAAGTCGTTTCTGTTACCACGGTAACTGGATCTGCAATCAGTCGTTTTTCTCACCAATTTGACAAAATTTGATGAAAGTGAGGTGACTTCCCAGATACCACGACCCGATACCACGGTCGGACCGTGATATCTGAATATCTGTTACCACGGTAACTGGCCAGATACAACCACAACTGCAAAAACGCCTTTTGACCGTGGTATCAGATACCGCGATAACCGCAAAAACGACTTTAGACCGTATATCAGATACCATGGTATCAGCGAAAACGCAACTATGGTTTAGACTGAGACATACCACCACTTCTTTACAGACTTATAGGAAGCAACCCCTCCCCCTTCGAATATCACAAATCATATCACGAATATCATTTCAAATTCGTATATCACAAATCATATGGTTTAGATTGAGGCATACTACCACTTATTTACAGACTTGGAGGAAGCAACCCCTCCCCCTTCGAATATCACAAATCATATCACGAATATCATTTCAAATTCGTATATCACAAATCATATGGTTTAGACTGAGGCATACTACCACTTATTTACAGACTTATAGGAAGCAACCCCTCCCCCTTCGAATATCACAAATCATATTACGAATATCATTTCAAATTCGTATATCACAAATCATATGGTTTAGACTGAGGCATACTACCACTTATTTACAGACTTATAGGAAGCAACCCCTCCCCCTTCGAATATCACAAATCATATCACGAATATCATTTCAAGTTCGTATATCACAAATCATATGGTTTAGACTGAGGCATACTACCACTTATTTACAGACTTATAGGAAGCAACCCCTCCCCCTTCGAATATCACAAATCATATTACGAATATCATTTCAAATTCGTATATCACAAATCATATGGTTTAGACTGATGCATACTACCACTTATTTACAGACTTATAGGAAGCAACCCCTCCCCCTTCGAATATCACAAATCATATCACGAATATCATTTCAAATTCGTATATCACAAATCATATGGTTTAGACTGAGGCATACTACCACTTATTTACAAACTTATAGGAAGCAACCCCTCCCCCTTCGAATATCACAAATCATATCACGAATATCATTTCAAATTCGTATATCATAAATCATATGGTTTAGACTGAGGCATACTACCACTTATTTACAGACTTATAGGAAGCAACCCCTCCCCCTTTGAATATCACAAATGTCATTTCAAATTAGTGTATCACAAATCATATGGCTTAGAGAGCCACTGAGGCGTACTACCACTTATTACTGACTTATAGGAAGCAACCGTACTTCCGTTTAAAGCACAACTAGACAACCAAGCTGGAACTATTAGCTTGGTTGCAATTGCAACCGTACTTCGTTAAACCACAACTAGACAACCAACCGAGTTCTCTTCGAAGTTTGACATATTTACTGGGACTAAAGCTTAAAGGACCTGTCATACCAATAATGACAATGCAACCTACTTCCGTAATTGCATCTATTAACTCTTAATCCCGGAGACCCGAATTTCCTATGTTACATTCTAAACCCGCTAACGAAACCTCACTGATCTTCGCATTTGCCACATTTCACTATTTTCCATGCGTATTATGCTCCCGACGAGTGTTCGCGTATCGTGCTATGCATACGTAAAACCGGTTATCTGAATTCTGCCGAGTTTTTGCTAGAAGTCAATGGGCCGGGCGAAAGGCTTAAAAAAGCAGACGCGGTGGTTAATTCGTTAAGATCAGAGCCTAGTTTTACAGTATTTAGATAGTTTTGAACGTTAGAACATAAACAGTAAGTAGTGAGAGCTGTGCTTTAAACCCTTCAGAACTAGATACAGCAATGCCAACAGAGATGTCTAATCTAGATTAGAAGGAGATCAGAGAAGCCTTTCACAAGAATTCTGTAAGACAAAATTTCCTACGAATGCTTCAATATTTTCAACTTTCTCTGCTTCTCACTCTTTTGAGCCCGCACTTCTTCAACCGGATCAGCGACATGGGTTTGTTGTTTTTCAGAAACTCGATTTCTCTCAAGTTGGAGGGCGCTGTTCATTCGTTTAAGCTTCGCATAGATCACTATTCGCACACAAAACTTGAAAATAGCTTCAGAAACACCATCGCAAACGTCAAGGGTAATGAATCCAAACTCCATATCTACCTTTGACATGATGCTGTTGGTTACATTGGAAGCGAGCTTACAGTCATCAAAATGAACATCTACGGATCGAACACTGAACTGGACAAAACTGAGTAGCTGGTCCGTCGGAATAAACATGTTGGTGGTTTCGGTGTACTTCCTCATTTCGATGAAGACTGAGCTAGCAGTCTCGGCAGGGGATTTCAGGGTTTTCTCGCACCTAGGGCAGTTGTGCTTTCCCAGCATTTTCTTTCCGATATACCCGGCGAAGTACGCCTCTCCACTAGCGGAAACGATATCGGTATCCGAAGAAGTTATGTCCAAATCAAACATTGAATGCTCACTGTCAGTTGGTAAGGAGGATTCTGCCACTGATATTCCCTTCGAAATGTAGCTCAGCGGGTGTTTCACTCTGATCTTCCCCGAAGAGAAATCTTTCAGGGACGTGAAAAATAGGCTTCCATCTTTGATGCAGTTGGAACCCTTCGGAGGTTGTAAAAGGGTTTTGACCATCAAAGCCTTAGCCGAGCTCTCAAATTCGGGGACAGTCGGGTTATTGTTATGTCCTCTGCAGACTCTAATGGTGGCGAACCAGTTTTCAAGGGCATCCTGGGTAACATTCGCCATTCTGAGTACACTGATGGTGTGATGATCACGCACATATTCGGTCATCTGAATAGTACCTTCCACCCACAGCCTCCAACCATCAACACATCTGATCCTTGAGTTGTTCTTCGTTTCAAACTTGACCGTACTCAGCCACGACCTCATTTCGCTCAAAAATGGCAGATGTTGGGATTTCGCTGTAATAGGCCGTCGCAAGTTCACAGCTGTGTCAAAACTAGAGCAATTTGCACAGTCAAATAGGTCATTGAATTTCTTGAGAAACTCTGAAGTTTGCGTGGCTTCGGGTGGGAGAATCGAGAACATGGACAGCATTGACATCGAAACCGAAACTGTGTGGCTAAGAGCTTGGGCTGCGAGTGGCACCCTCATCTTCAAAAATGATGGTGGACTGACGTGATTGTAAGTCAGTTTAGGGGCCAGACGTATCGTTTTCTTTGAATCATGCTCATAAAGCTGACGAACATGATCCCAACTGGCTACTTTGCCACCTTCAAATTCCGCATCATAGGAGAGGAGGTTGTTCCTGACGTTCTTGAATAGATGTGGCGGATCGTAGAAGCAAAAGACTTTTTGGCCATTAAAAATGACGTATGGCTTCGATTCCAATGACGGATCCTCAGTTTTGTTCAAGTGAACGCCCAGCATGTTGTATAGGCCAACGTTTGCCCCGGCTTGATCATAAACAAGACTTATTACAGTGCCTCCAGCTTCTTGAACTTTTTGAACTGCTTTTGTGACCAGCATCACGAGCTTTTCCGTCTTGGTGGCGGCATTGACGAAGAAATAGCCGATAACCTGTTTCCAGGTACTACACAAGCCTTTTGCCATAAAGACCAAGGCATTTGTTGCAGGTTTGGCTGAACGACTGTAACCTTGGCCAAAATCTTCGAAACCTTTGATGTAGTCATTCTTGGCGAAGTACCCGGTTCTAAGAGCTACTTCATCGAATGCCAAGGATACTAACTTTGCCGGTTCGGACATTGCGATGAACTTCTTAGACAGTACGACAAAAGTTTCGTCGTGGAACCCAGGTCCAGAGGGAAGATCAGCAAGCCAGTTTCTTATCGTGCGCTCGTGGGGTAGCTTGGGCATCAACTGCCTGAAGATCCTATAGCCGGCTGCAGAGGCAATCTTCATTGATAATGCAGCCTCCTTTTCGACGTCGTTGTATCGAAAACCGCGGGATTTTTTTCCATGGCTCTGAACTTGGTTGGCAACCACCTCTCCTAGCATCCCTGGTACAACTTCGCGTATTTGCTTTGCCAGTACTTTCAGAGTGGCAAAGCCACCTTTAACGTCCTTTGAATTTGCTTTTTTCCTCAAAGACCTCATCGAGCGCTTCATCGTTTGAATCGTCGCCTTCATACGTTGTTTCCGTGGCGTAAGATTGGCTGCCGGTCGTCCTCTATGGCGCGGCGTGAGGATTATCTGAGGATAATCGCCAAAGTCGCCAGGTGCACCAAATAACGAAGACAGTTTTTGGCGAATCCGTGGAGTGCTTTGTGACTTGCGTGTCTGTGAGGATTTGTACGACGACGGTGTAACAGACTTAGCAACAGGGCGATTGGCTACCAGTTCCATGACACCCGGTAGAGAAGCTTCATCTACATCTGTGCTCTGAACAGATTTCGATCGTTTAAAGACAGCATCGGGACTAGCCGATCGAGAACGTGGTGGTTTTCTAGGCCCCTGGTAAGTACGACATCTGACGGAAGAGCCATTAGTTTCGAGTCTGGATGACCTGCCATTTTCACAGCAAAGATATCCAGTCAGAAATAAAATGCCTGTGTACGCCATCATCTCAGGGGATACAGCAATCCCTGCGATAGGATTCAGATCAGGAACAGGTGGGTCATCATCACCAGGGCTGGTGCTATTATGGATGGCTGGGTCGTAACCATGAGCGGTAAAGGTTTGGTTTGAATCGAATCCAGACGAGTCATTACCAACACCACCGGTGATTGGATTTAAATCAGGTACAGGTGGGATATCATCAACAATGCTGGCGACAGGATTCAAACCAAGGGCAGGTTGGTCGTCGTCAACCAGTGACCACTTGCTGTAATCGTGAAAACAACTGGAAGGCGGAAGGTATGAGGGTCGAATGGTCTGAGGTCTGAAGGTCTGAGCGGTAAAGTTGTGGTTTGAGTTAAATCCAGATGAGTCATTACCAACACCACCGGTGATGGGATTTAAATCAGGTACAGGTGGGATATCATCAACAATGCTGGCGACAGGATTTAAATCAAGGGAAGGTTGGTCGTCGTCAACCAGTGAACTCTTGCTGTAATCGAGACAAGAACTGGAAGGTGGAAGGTCTGAAGATCCAATCCGTTGCGACGCACTGACTGTGGCAACGTCAACTTACATATCTCTGTATTGATTACTATCGGAAGAGGGATAAGGAACTGAACCGTCGGCTGAAATATCATTGTCTCTGTTGACCATTCCCATGTCAACACTTCTTTCGAAATGGTTCGCTGGAGCTGGAACAGGGACTCGACCCTCCGTTCCTCGACGAATTTCACGAACTCTAACCACACTGGTTACAGGATTTTCAGCATGCCTTCTTATTGGCAGCGCATCTAGTCGAAGTCTCGAAGACTGAATACTGCTTGGGTCCATAAATGACTCCTTGTCGAAATGGTAAGAGCATACTCGATGGTAGTTTGATGATTTGTATTCGCCTCGGACTTCCAGTATGTCAAGCCAGTTCTTCAGCTTGACAGGGTCATGAACTGGTAGGCGGAAGAACCGTTGGACTGCTGTCGAACTTCTGCCGCGATCATTACATCGCGGGACAATGCAGTGAAGAACCATCCCTAAAAGAAAAAGAGCTTTAAGCTCATATGGCACTTGCGGGGATAGTAAGTATGTTGTCAAGGATTGATGTCTCATAAAGAAACGTAAGAATGTATCGTTTGTTCAAAATTAGTATTTGAACGCTTTGTGGATAAGATGCACACTTTAAAGGGGTCTTCAAGTTCCATCACAATCAGATCACTCGTTCCAAATTTGTGCATGTCACAAGATTTACGGGAACCCCCTCCAACTCCCCATGATACCCGGATCCAGTCCAGTTCTATAAATGATGTTCGAGGGCTTTTTCCCACCATGTTCCGGTCCCGACCCCTCCATTATAAGCATGGCACGAGATTTTTTGTGTCCTCCTCCTCCACCCTTATAGGTGTCGGATACTTTCCGGAGTGGAAATAGAACATCTTAGCCACGTACTCCTGCCACTTATAAAGTTTCATTCAGATCTGATCACCAGTTCGAAAGTTAAGCATGCCTGATGTATCCGGATTTTCCGTCCCTCCACTCACCCCAGGATAGTTTGATCCGGGAAGTGACAATTCGTAAGTCAATCTTGTCTGGTCCATAATATGCTTGCCAAGTTTCATCGAGCTAAAACATCTGGAAGTACGGGACCCCCCTCTAACTCCTCCCGCAGTGACCGGATCCAGTCCGGTTCTGTAAACGATGTATCTAGGGCTTATGCTTGATCTTCACACCAATTTCCATCCCGATCCCTCCATTCTAAGCTTGTCACGATATTTCCGGTGCCATCCCCCCAGGCAATCTGGTCGGGTCCCCGATATGCCTGTCAAGTTTCATCGTCCCAGCTCATATGGATGTGCCCGAACTAAGTTGGACAGAGGGACACACCGACAGACATTGTGATCGCTATATGACACATGAGCCAGAGGCTGCAAGTGCCATAAAAAAAACTATAAAACGCATGCCACGATGTCCAGCTGCAGATTCAGTATTCCAGTTCTGGGAGAGGGCTGTTGAGTTAGTGCTAGAGATGCATAAATAAAATACGAAAAATGTTAGGCCCTACGGCCGAATTGGGGGGTTCTCTAATTTCAGTAGATCCCAACAGGCGAGTCCCTCCATAATAAAAATCCTAAATACGCCACTGACCAGGGGTTTAGCATGCGGGGGGGAGGAGGGGGTAAAGTATAGTACAGACAGTGAAATGTATTCTAGCTCAGTAAAGATATGGGACCAGAGGCGCGCCCCGTTTTCGGCAGGAAGCACGAACAAATTTGAACAAAAAACGCATCTTTGGCTTGTCTTGTAATCATGTAGATTATGACTCAAAAGTGTTTCTGAGATCTATTACTGAACCGGCTATTTAACAAGTGAAAAGAATATCAACTGATCCTTTAAATTGTATTTTCGCGTACATTTTTCCTGTTAAAACCAACTTCTTGGAAAATTATGTGTGTAGGGGGGCGGAATCCAGTAGGATCCTGTACGGCGGAAGCCTGTAATCTCAAAACAAACATCTTCTTGTTGGGGAAGATCCACATACACAACTGAATACTCCTTATTTGAGCCACCCCCCCCCCCCCCCACCCGGGCAAAATCAACAAACCCACTTTTATAACAAGACCAAAGTTTTCGATGGGATCCCAAAAATTTAATATTTGACCAGACAACTAGGTCTTGCCTTCGCCAGGCTAATCATCTGAGAAAACCAAGTTCAGATATACCTTATAAGCCATATCTATTTTGACGATACTTCCTGGTTTACTTCTGCCAAATTTCCGGTTTCGGCCGAATTCCGAGCAAACTACTTGCCCAGCAAAAACAAAAGATAGTTCAGACACGAATTCAGCGTATCTCCTTATCCCTCCCTATAAAGAACATCTAATCAACTTAAAATAAAACTTTAACTTCTAAAAAAAAAAATCCGGTTTCAACCTGATTCCGGACGAACTATATGTCCGGTTAAAAAATGATTGTCATATACAGATTCATTGTCTTTTCTTACCCTTAAATCTATCATCTAATCTACTTCAATAAAAAAAAATTCTTTTAACAAATTCTCCGGTTTTGGCCGGATTCCGGGCGACTGGTCCGGCAAGAAAATGGTTTTCACCATCGTGTTCAGCATGTCTTCTTACCCCTAAATCAAACATCTAATCAACTTCAAATAAAACTTTTACTTTTAACAAACTTTCCGGTTTTAGCCGGATTCCGGAATACTTGTCCGGCGAGAAAATAACTTTCATACTCCGATTCAGCGTGTCTCCTTACCCCTAAATCAACGATCTAAATAGCTTTCAAAAAATAATTTTTTTGCCCCTTCATTTGAAACCCCTCCCCCACCCTCAAATATGGGGCTACAGAGCCCATCTTCGAACCTGACTTGTACTTTGACCCGAAGGATCCTCCCACCAAGTTTCATCAAAATATCTCAATGTATTCGAGAGTTATCGTGCTAACAGACGGACAACTTCTGCGATGTCATGGGTATCCCGTCACTTACGTTTTGGGATCCCAAAAAGGAAAACAAAAGTATCCAAGTCAAGCCTCAGATGAGGCCTTCGACGGGATCACATGCTTGGAATTTGGCCAGATTCGGCAAACCTCACAAGGCAGAATAAGAATATCATGAATGGAACGAGCACACTCAAAAACCCCGTTGCCGACACTTTCGCCCACCCAACCCCGACAACGTTTACATCCCAACCATCTCAATTGTCTATCAGTGGTCTATCTTTGTCTATCCAGTCTATCTATTCCTCTAGACAAATGTTTTGACTTACCTGAAGTTCAGATTTTCTTATTTGTTTGCAAGAGGAATTGCTATTCAGGGTCATTGCGACAGCGGTCGAGCAATCGTGTCTTTCTGGCTTCTCTTCTGTGATTCCGGACAAGGAAAACGCAACGTCCATTTTGCAGTCTGGAACAAAAGGTGAAAGTCAAACAGAAGCTAAAATATGAGTGGTGCCTGAGGTATCTACGCTATTCTGTGCATGCCTGCAAGAAACCTATTCCCCATTATGCCACCAAATTCCTATGAAATTGTATTTTCAACATGTATGTCTGATAAATTTCAAACAGATTGATCGATTTGCTTGCAACTTGAAACGTATTTAGTTTTGTACCATGTCTGGAACAACTTTAAACATGGGCCTCCTCCCCCTCCACATGCAAACGGGAGAGGGAGAATTGTTTCTGGAATGCTATGATTTTAAAGAAACTTGGAATACAAGGTTGTTCAGAACCATCCTTTATGTTTACCCCTAACTGTGAAAACAGACGAGAAACTGTTTCGTAAAAATGCTAATTTTCATAAGCAGGAAAGTTCTGATTTCAATGAAACATGATCTGCTTAATAAGAAGGTAAGTTAACAGAAATAGCATAGCTGAGCTCAGCCAAAACGTTTGCAAAGAACAAATGGAATACAAAGAGCTGAGCTGAGCTTAGCTAAAAAAACAAGACCAAAGGTTCCGATGGGATCCCAAAAATTCAATATCTGATCCAGACAATTAGGTTCTGTCTTCGCCAGATCCAGTCTTCGCCAGGCCAAACAGATAATCATTAAGAAATCCAAGCTCAGATATGGATTCAGCATGTCCGTTTACCTCTATAAGCCGATCAAAACGATCCTAGCTACTTCTGTGAATTTTGCGGCTTTGGCGAACTTCAAGAACTACTTGTCCGGCGTAAAACTAAAGCTCAAAAACGGATCCAGCGTGTCTCCTTACCCCTATATCCAACATCTAATCAACTTCAAATAAAAAATTTAACTTCTAACAAATTTTCCGGTTTCAGCCGGATTCCGGACGAACTATATGTCCGGCTAAAGAGTGATTGTCATATACGGATTCTGCATCTCTTCTTACCCCTAAATCTATCATCTAATCAACTTCAAATAAAACTTTTACTTTTAACAAATTTTCCGGTTTTGGCCGGATTCCGGGCAAACTACTTGTCCGGCGAGAAAATGGTTTTCGTATTCTTGTTCAGCATGTCTTCTTACCCCTACATCAAACATCTAATCAACTTCAGATAAAACTTTAACTTCTAACAAACTTTCTGGTTTTGGCCGGATTCCGGGCGAACTACTTGTCCGGCGACAAAATGGTTTTCGTATTCTTGTTCAGCATGTCTTCTTACCCCTACATCAAACATCTAATCAACTTCAGATAAAACTTTAACTTCTAACAAACTTTCTGGTTTTGGCCGGATTCCGGGCGAACTACTTGTCCGGCGAGAAAATGGTTTTCATATTCGTGTTCAGCATGGCTTCTTACCCCAAAATCAAACATCTAATCAACTTCAAAGAAAACTTTTACTTTTAACAAACTTTCCGGTTTTGGCCGGATTCCGGCCGAACTACTTGTCCGGCGTGAAAATAGTTTTCATATTCTTGTTCAGCATGTCTTCTTACCCCATAATCGACTATCACATTAGCTGTTTCAAAATATTTTGCTTGTCCCTTAATTTGAACCCCCACCCCTAAATGTAGGGCTACAGGGGCCCATCTACGAACTCGACCTTACTCTTGACCCAAAGAATGCTCACACCAAGTTTCATCAAAATATCTCATTCCCTTCGAGAGTTATCGTGCTCACAGACAGACGGCGGACGGACGGACAGACAGACATTTTTGTGATGTCATAGGTATCCGTCACAAACGTTTTGGGATCCCAAAAAGCAATGGAAAACAGCAGTAGGCAATGAGGAAAATAGATTGCCCAACATTACGGTAATTATACATAGTAGCACATTCTTTTATTCCATCCAAGAATCCATATTAGTGTTTTTAGCCCATCGAGATCCTTTTTTTGCCCTAGAAAACTACTCCAGCACTAGATTGCCAAACTTCCTCAAAAAGAGGGATATAATGCACTAATATGAATTCACCTCATCAAACTGTACAGGGGCCAGAATAGAATCATGTGCAAGATCGTTTCCATACTTAGCCTAAAACCCTGCAGAATGTTATGTATATGTTACACTTCAACCAAATTTGTACCTTTTTATCAAGTCTGGGTTATTAAATTTCAAGAAAAATCTTTTCTTGAAAAACAAGACCAAAGGTTTCAATGGGATCCCAAAAATGGAATATATGGACTTCTTGATACAGACAATCGGGTCTTGTAGATTACGCAAAAAATAGCTAATAGACACAACAAATAGGCTAGAGATGATCGAACTATGCAAGCCTCCAAACCAAATTCCAACCCACGACTACTATGCAAGAACACAAACAAAATATTTCGTCGATCGAACATTCCAATCTTCAGACAACCAACATTCGACAAGGTTACAGCTTGTATTGGACAAAGGGGTGTGGACTGTATTGCATGCAGCATGTCTCCTTTCCCCTAACTGGACCTCTTAATCAACTTCAGAAACAAGAAATGCAGAAAATAGATTCAACAAGACAAAGGCTTCTGCTCTTTTTAAGAGTTTTCAGCACTAAATTCAGCCTTTTACAACCCTCCTTCGGCCAAAGACCAGAACGTTTTAGCATTTTTAACTCTCTTTTCTTATCACTTTTCAGCAATCACTTTTATCACTTTTCACTACACGGTAGCTCAGATGGTTAGAGTGCCTGCCTTGTAAGCGGGAGGTCCTGGGCTCAAATCCCGGCTGAGGAGAATTTTTGTCTTTCAGTTCACTACTTCTACAATATTTCCATCTCAAGGGCGTATTCCGCATCAAAAAATTACATTTGGATTTGTTTGGTTTTCACCATGAGACCCCGCCAAGTGGGTCCTGGTTTGTCTGCAAGGCTCCGACATTGGAGTCCTAGACTTCTACACTAAATTCAAAAAGTTGCTCTTGGTTCATTAGTCACGGTAAAAGTCCCTTGTATAAAGTGCCATCTATGTATTAAAATGGAGAAACTGAAAAACTAGGTAGAGAATACAGAAAATATTAAATGTATGGGGGGGGCAAAGGATCCCCCCCCAAATCTTGGGCTTGTGTGGGACTTCAGCAGTTTGGTAAAAGAGAAGCCTTCAAGACAGAGTTCGGTAATGCTCCACTTGGAAAATAAAAGCGGTAGGAATTCAGGAATGAAAGCTTTCTGGAATCGGGTGAAAGGCGAAAGCGTTTGGGATTTGAAGCATTCCTGATTTTTCCAAGCAATATCGACTTCTGAATTTCTGAATGAGAATAATTATGATTTTTTAGAATTGCCTAAAAGACAGGTTTGGGAATTTAAGAACAAGACTAATCCAGGAATTTTGCAAATAAGACAAACTGTAGATTCTTTTCAATTAGGCTAGACTAATTTGGGATTTTCCAAATAGACTAGCCTAATTGGAGCTGTTTCCAGATGGCTACCCTATTTCAATACAAAAAAATCGCCAATTTTTGCCACTAGGCGTTTTGTGGCTACCCTAAATAAGGCTAATTTATTTTGGGATTTTCTACATAACCTATTAACCTATTTTGTTCTCAACATAAAATCGATCAACTTACACTGGGACATCCACACATTTTTTCTATAATGCAAGGTCACTTCCACCAAAGATCATCAAGATGATCTTTCCACTTCCAGATCACTCCTTTCTGACCACTTGCTTCCAATCCAGGTCACTCCTTTCACACAGGATTACAAGGTCCCACAATGTGATTCACCAGTTTACAAGCAATTCAGACAGGTTGATATTTCTAAAGTACACGCTGTTCATACAATAATTTTCGTCTTTTCATTTTTGACTTGATGAATGTGATGAGCTGCATCGGAGAATGTAAACAGAGCAAGAATTTAACGAATCACCAGTCGCCAGATAGCGCTTATTACCGCGACCTGTGGAGCTTATGGGAGTTTCCCATCTTCCTACTGTGAAAATCTTTGGACTTAATGACTCTGGATAGTCCCTATGCGAACCAAAACAAGCCTTTTACTTTTCTACTAGTCCTCATTGATGTGTTTAGCCGAAAACTATTTGTAAGACCCATTCGTAACAAAACTGGAGCTACAGTGGCTGCTGCATTGACGACATTCTTGCCCTTCACCCTCTTTCAAAGCTTCTGACGGATCGTGGGAGTGAATTTCTGAATCCGAAACACCTACAGTGCAACCCCCCAATCAGCATTAGGGGGAGTGGCTCCGGATCAGGTCACGCTGCAAAACACACCAGAATTGTTTGATTTCATGCACAGCAAGGAGAAAAAACGCAAACGAACACCCATTTTCGAACCTTGACAAGCAGTTCGCGTTGCACGCACAAAATATACATTTGAAAAGGGGGGATTTAATTTTAGTAAAGAGTTGTTTCGTATTCGTTCTGTCCAACAGACTGATCCCCTTACATATTCACTAGTCGATATGCAGGACTCACCCGTGTTGGGATCGTGGTATAAAGAAGAGCTGCAAAAAGTCCAAGAACCAACCGGATACACCATCGAACGCATTCTTAAAGAGCGAACCCGAGCAGGAAAACGTCAGCACTTGGTACGCTGACAATCGGATGGGTCAGAATTTGACAGTTGGGTCCATGCTGATCAAATAAAACATGTCTGATTCGTTTTACGCTACATTTAATTCAGATGTTTCTGATCCCGTCTATAATGGAACGAATAAAATTGATGATTTCTTACCCAAGCTGTCTCCACGTAGTAACTTGGAAAACGAAGGTTGGAAAGTAGCCTTGGTCTCTTTTCATTTGACAAACTCGTTCGACAGTCTTCGGCATGGTAACGAATATTCGATTCAAATAAGACGATCAACTAGAGCCACTGGCATTTTAGAACCAAATGGAAGAATGGTAATATCACATATCCGCTTACCCACTCAGAAAAAATATAATTCGGTCGAAGAGGTAGTAAAAGATATACACAATTTGCATTTACACCGGGTGGGGTTAAATTTGCCTACAACTCTAAATTTAAGAAAGTCTTAATCATGGGTCTTAAAGCAAATGAAACCGTGGAACGCAGTGATGCATTACGAGAAGTTCTTGGCTTTAAAAAAAATACGGTAAACATTGACATAACGAGGGCTCTTCAAAGAGATTTTGGGATAGAGGGAGCTCTAGTAGCTGGACTGCAATTTGCCTGGAATTCGATCTATGTTTACAGCGACTTTGTGCAACGCTCTCGTGTAGGCAACACGACAGCTCCTATCTTACGTGTCTTGCCATGGCAAACGACCAATGATGATGTTATGAGCTATTCGATACAGCACTAGGGGGAGTCTTATCTCCCTACATCTTCAAATCGGCCATCTCTTCTTGTCTCGATTCTTTACACTAATGTTTAATTTTATAAGTAAGCCGTACCCGATCCACACTCACCAAAAATGTATGTAAGCTGTCGTCTGAACTTCTCAGTATCGGACTTGAATTGTGTCTCAAATTTGTGAGTACCTGCATCTCAACCCTTCGTCAAATGGTTTGAATGCATCCAAAGCTTCTATCTCTCTTGGATCTTTCGTCGTCAAATCAGAAGAATCTCTACGATGGCTCGGCATAACCTTCCAATCTTCGTTGTCAGAATTTTGCTCTTCGGTTGTTCAAGAAGTTTGTAAATCAATCCGTACCGCCTATGGGCGCATTATTCTGGGGTTCACAGCAGGTGCAACTGGACGGTAAGCAATGGCCTTGGGCTGAACAATACATATAGAAAGGCGCGCTGGAGGACAGGCAATGGGGGAAAAGGTTTGTGGACGTATTGGGCGAGCTAAGAGAGCTGACACGGCGGGTGGACGCGGAGTCACCAGGGGAATAACGGGCATATGCATACGAGCAGGGGTGGAAGGAAGATTAGTTCAAGGTCCATGTTAACTTTCTTCCTCTTTGGCTGTTTTCTGTTGCGGTGGTAAGAGACGCACTATGATACACAGATGCCGCAGGCTTAGGTGTAACCTACAAAGTAAATTACTTAAAGAAATACTAAAACTTATGTTTACTCATAATTCCACACTCATAGCACCAGTCCTGCACCACATTTCTGTGAAGTTAAGACAATCTACCACATAGCACGTATCACGACCTGGAAGGAAAACTTGCTCCCTTTTTTCTAGATGGTTTGTATTCGATGGCCATGTACCTGTCCACTCGAACTTGTCCATCTGTTTTTAAGGCACAAGAAACTGAAGTTTGTATTTGTTTCAAAAGGAACATAAATAACTATGAACGGACATTACATAGGTGAAACTAATGATTTTCAATGAATGAATGAATGAAAACAATTATTTCCCATCAAAATTATCCCGAGGGAACCTAGATGGAGTAAACAAAATAGAAAAGAAGAGAAAAACAGCAACAACACGCAATACAACATTTTAACACAGCAGCAAGGTAAGAACATTAGCACGTAAATGAGTCGTATAAACCGTGGGATCTGTTTAATGAACTTTCAAAACTTCTTTATTCTTGCCTCAATCGCAGTCACCAGGATCGGCAAGATGGTATTTTGTACTGATTTTGTATTCTTTGCCCATGGTTGGAGATTCAACAGATACTTGGCATACCGATACTATGATCTAATATTTTGACGGAAAATAGGGTACCGTAACACTTCCGTACTAGACAAAGCCTTGTCGATTTTAGGTCTGAGTAGAAAGACAGACCAAAATATATGGGCCAGCCTGTAGGGACTATATACTGGCTACCAAGGTTAATATAAATATTATCAGGTTCTTTTTCCCCATTAAAAATAAGCACCTCGCCACTTTGATGAAAGTTAGACCTGTATTAGAATAAGACTCTGAAAGGGCAGGAAAATTTTCTTCAATATGCATAACGTACTGGCTCAGATTCAAAATATCATCCGCATAATTTACTAAAGAAATATTTAAACCACGAAAAGTACAACAAATACACACTACTTCTTGCGCCTCAATGATACTGTTACTGTAAACTGGCGGAGAAGTGATCGCCCCTTGACGGGTTCCCTTACGGACTGGCACACCAGCATCAGAAACAACAGGCCCAAAGACCAGTCCCAGCCCAACAATCCGAAGACCCATCTGAATTCACAAAAATTGGCAAATACTTGGCAGTCATGCACCTCATCAACACCCAAGCCCATTCCGAGCAGGCGAAAGCCATCTTAACCAGAAAAGCCATCACAACGCTACTTAGACAAGACATCTGGAAACTAGCATACGATGAGATGCAAACGATATCAAAAGACGTGATCTTCCCACCCACATCACCAACCGGCCAAAGCTCCAACACAAGGAAAACAGCGATACCCAACACATCAAACTCTAATGAAAACCAAGTGCATATGGAACTGAGCTTCCACTCCCCAGATGAAAACAAGACCAAAGGTGTCGATGGGATCCCAAAAATCCAAGATTTGATCCAGACAATTGGGTCTTGTCTTCGCCAGGCTAATCAATTTTGAGCTCACTGTACAAACTTCTGAGAGGTAAAATAATGGATTTCTCGAGTCCCCGTTTGAAGCCACACAACAGCAGATGGGCATGTATACCGGAGTCGAATGCCCTGCTGACATCATGGCTGGCTAGGTCTAGCTCCTCACCTAGTAGAGGCACGATCGATGTCATCAACTATTATAAGCTCAAAAAGCTTACATAAAACCAGAGCAACCCAGATCGGCCGGTAAGACGTACATTGACCAGGTTATTTTCCTTTCTTTAGGATTGGGGTGACAATTCCGGTTGAAAACATATCTGGAACTAGCCCACAATTAAAAATAATCTGCTAAGAAAGAGAAAGATATTCTAAGATTTTCACTACCGTGCAAAAGATTCATTCCAGTAACAAATCCGGGAGCCGTACTTGGAGCAGATAGCATACAGTTGAGTTCATTTTCATATTTAGCTTCAAGTGTAGCACTTGGGCTCGCGAATTCGGCAGCGCCAACGTGAGGGCGTGATCGACGACGAGCTTCTACCAACTCACTATTGGCAGACCACTTGGGGGTTTCAGTATCGATTTTGCCTTTTCGAACAAGAACTGCACTATTTTCAGCGCACCGCATCGAATGGATGATTTCAATGCAATAAATATTACGGTCGATTTGTTTCTCTGAAGTAGATACCTTGTTGGAGCAGATAGAAAGGGATCCTAATTTTCAATAAGATACTGTCGCAAACCGAGTGGTAAGTAGGTATACCAATTTTGTTCCAATCTCGTTTCCTAGTACATTTTTTGCCGGCACAGGGTGGAGAGCTCGGTCCCGATCCCATTTCAAAATCATTAGAAACGGGTAGATAGTCTGACCCAGATATTGACGAATCAACAAAGGAGGGGGTGATGGCTGTGATGGTCTTAACTGTCTTGAGGTGATACCAAATGACAAAGGCTTCACATACGTCCATAATTCTGGATCCACCTCTTCCTTTGACTTTTTCCTTAAAACGAAGAAGCGCCACGAGAAGCATTTGCGAGCGGGAGTTTTTTTTTCGGTCAAAAATGTTACAGTTCAGGTCACCAGCGAGTACTGTATGGAAACCGGACTTCCGCGTTCTCGCAACCGCACTCTCGAGTTTCTTACATACCATAGCAAACTTCCGTTCCGACGCACCTGATCGGTACTCGGTAGGTAGATAAACACAGAAAAACGCCGTTTTTCCGAGACTTATTGCAATGTACGACTCAGACGAACAGATCAGTGCTAGTGATAGGTCACGACTAGCAACGGTAGCCACACCACCAGGAGAACGACCTCTATTTTTTCTTAACAGCAGGTTCACCGAGGGATGGCTGTCCGATTCGCAGAGGGCACATTTCATTCCGTTTTGGCAGGGGGTCTCCTTGTTTCTGGTGTGTGGGCCACCACATATACGGCATCTGGCTGGGGCTGAGCATGCTTCTGCTGCGTGGCCGAACCACTGGCAGTTGTAGCACTTCATCGGGAGATACCTGGGAATTCGCTTGTAACCGACTGTAATCGGATTGCGTATAGCAAGCTCCAATTTTTCTCTACTCAGGAATTGCAAGCTAAAAGATCGAGTCTTCCCGATCTGTTCAGCCTTCACACACTCCTCAATCAACGAGCATATATCATCGGCCGTGACATTACCTGCGATGTGGTGGATGATCCCATGGAACGAGGGGACTTTATCATGGGTATCAAGGGAGTTATCACCATCAGATATCGCCTTAGCGACTGTACTTGCAGCCTCCTTAGTAGCCACAACAACTCGCCACGTATCTTTGTTGGGCTTCAATTCAACTATCTGCGAAGATGCACTGCCGCAGAGTGTGTCCCGAAAGTCTTTTCGATTCTGCGGGGAGACCAGATTTTTGGGTGGGTTCTTGAGGATCAGGGCATTACTCGGCTTTGGATCGGGCTACTTCGGGGTTTTCCGGCAGGTTAATAACCGAATTGCGCGTTTTTTCTTGTTGCACATGGCTGTCGAATTTCAAGCGAACCTCGTTAATTTTCCTGGCTAGGCTGGCCGAAGCTTCCCCAGGGACAGTCGGAACGTCATCGGGACTGTACATAGCAAATCGGGAAAGTGAAACGTTCTTCGCATCACGCTAACCGAGGACTTTAATACTGTCTAGGATGTCATCTAATATTTTTTTCGGCTTGGCAGGGTGCGTGCTTATAGCTGCGATCGTCCAAAGTGACTTATTTGCTTCAATTATCGCGTCACCTCCGAAAAAGTCACTCGCGAGCTTCGCAGTATCAGACGCGACATTACCGGCTAACTTCTCCCTTACTATAAAGTTCAACACTGGGTTTTTGACGCAAGACATCTGAGAGTTCGTGACCAGAATTTTAATAAGCCAGAACTCTTAATACAAAAACCAGGCTTTCCGAGTTCAGTTTTGTGTAGGTCGCAATATGACATACGGAATTCGCGGAATGTTCAAAAAGGCTCAGACACATGACTCAGGATTTGAACCGAAGGGCAGTCTATCGGTCTGCGCACTCGAGTTTTCAGAGGATCTACGTAAATATAGTAAATATTACACTCGCCTTTGAATTCACTATTGTGTGACAACCAAACGCTAGTACCATATGCTAGTTGTGATTGCTATGTTTTTGTTCAAGATGAATATGTAAAAGATTTTCTACTCGGCACACCTTCAGTCGCCCAAAATCAGCTTTGCCTTAGAACCTTTGCATTGACTCTCCTTACCTTCTTTTAATCTGCTCCAACTGGAACAATAAAATAAATATTTTTTGCTATCTCATTCTCCTGTTACTTGCTACGCAACGTAGGTGTGTGTTTGGTATTAGACGAATTCACTATAGTTCTACTGGTAAAATTACAAGGAGTAAATAAAAAAAAAGTTTCCACTTACTCGTCTTAGCTTTAAAAACACGCACCAGGTCTTGACTGGTGTCTTTCCTTTGTCCTGAAAATGAAATACTGAGGACTTAACGAGTCTAAAGAAGAAGCGCAGGATTCTAACCCAGTATCAGTCTTCCTAAGTCGAATAGATCAATGAAAATTATGCGCCAGTCGGGGGACGCCGGAAGAATATTTTCAGAACGAATGTACAAATAAGCCTATCATGCACCTCGAAGCAGGAACGATAAGTTAAAACGTGAAAACTAAGTTCGATTTCTAGTTTCGTGCTTTACCTCTGGAAGATTTTTTGTAATAAAATTAAAATCATCTTTAGGTCTTTTACGGCACGAAGTTGTTAAAAGAAAGATTCGCCTGCACAGTTCCTACTTCTTGCAATATTGCAGAATCGGGCAGAACTCGGTTCTAGGCAACTATCAGCAAAGATTTGTTTAGGTTTTGTTAAAAGTTCATTTTTTGGGCAAGAATTAACGCACTTTGGAATCGAGAATCGAGCCAACGCACTTTGGCAAGTGATCAAACTACATTTGAGAACGCGTCATCTTACGAAAGTTGGAAATCTGGAAAGGCTCTCATAGCTCTTGATGTATCTGGAGGTGGAAGCGGTATATTCGACAAGGGACACTGAGACTTGATTCATCTTTTTACACTGTTCTTCCAGAAGCAGCAACAAGTTCAAGTTCTTTTATTACTTAAACATACATATTTAACAACATTCACATAACGTCCCCAGCAGTGAGACTGGCTCAAAAGCCGGGCGACAAACGGGATAAACTAACAAACCCAGAAGAAAAGTATGCCATCACACTTCTCACTCTATATCTCACACCAAAAAAATATATACCAAAAATTTGTATTTTTATAATTATATTATTATTTATACGATAGCTGAAAGGCAGCTACTCACAAACTAATATTCATCAATAAGTACAGCTTTATTTTACGCTTATCATTATTGGATTATATGAAAATATTCTTGAAATAAATTTGAGTGAGATTCCTACCAGTTTACTTTAGAATGGATAGAAGCTTATGATAGGCTATAGCCTACAGAGGTCCATAGCTTCAGGACTTTCTATCTTTCTTCTTTATCCAGACTCACATACTTGGGTCATACATTAACTGGCGGGTTTATAGCCTTTAAAGTTATCTTCTCTCGATTATTATCATAAGCTAGTCTTTACTTTCTTTTTTGACCTTACAGCATGTTTTACCTCAGAAGCTCTTGTATAGTAATTTTTGCCTCAGATGATGTATACTGAACTCTTTCAAGCCGAGTGGCTTATAGCAGGGTCTGCCTGCTTGAAGAGCTATGTAGGATGCCACAAGGAATTTACATGAAGGGAAAGGTCGTGGGTTTAGTATGGAGTGTTCTAGTCAGTTCCAAAGAGTAGACATTAAAGGGTTGAAAGAAAACGAGAAACTTTAGATTTCGGATGACATGAAAGATATATTAGGTTTTAAAGATAACTCTATAAGGATTACGAATGAGTTTGAAAAACAGCGGGGGTATCATGGACAGGTGCAGCCAGGTTTTTTTGCTGACTGTTCTTCCACCCAAAAAGGTAGCCCTCCATGTCTACAATGACTCTTGTGATAATTCTTTTCACCAAAAAGCGCACCAAAATTTTGGCTGTAGACATGCGTTGGAATGTAAACGTGGGTTAAGTTGCAGGTTTTTTTTTGACAATACTGTGAGCTCGCTAGGCCTTTAGGGTATAAGTACTGGCGATGCAAGAGTTTTGGGTACGCTCTGCTCTCGGTGCCTGGGAGAAAAGACTAAGAGAATAGACTGAGAGAATAGGCACAATATTTATTTTTCTTCCTCATTTTCATATGCACTGGGTCTCTAGTATAAAAGCCTCACTCACTTTATCTTACCACAGGCCGCGCCAATTTTTAAGGGGCCGTCCTGCTCGTTTGGTTCTCACTGGATGGTGATCACAAGATAGTGTTTCTTTATTGTCTGCAGGTAACACACTGAATACTTACAATAAGTGAAGTATACATATATTGAACGCTCAATGACGGTTTTTACGAAAACACTTTTCCACGTATGGGTTAGGCCTTCATTATTACCACTTGTTCTTTTCTAGGCTACCAGGCTCATTGCTGCGGTGAATAAACAATTAGATGACGCAACATAGGCTAGGAAATCTAAAGCTGCAGTAAAAGGCTTGGTGCTACCCTAGTTTCTGATCAGCTCCAACAAAATTAACACTTTTAAAACTTCTGTTGAGCACCCATTTGCCACCTCTTTCGGCAAGGCTTTGGTCGGCACATGAGGGCATCACTGCTCACTTAAAACGTAGTTACACTAAAAATAATATTTACGTCATATGTTGGGGCTGTTCGGAAGCTGCATCCTTGGAATGTGTTCTGAGGTTGTCTAATTGGGCAGCATTTGACAAGTTTGGTGGTATGGCTGGTGTCCGTTTCGAGGAGAGGATAGTGGTGCGGTTGGATGGCTGAGATGAACAGGCGGCTGGACTAACGGTTCATTCTCCTTTGCTCAGTTCAAACTCTGCTCTAAAAAAGACGGAATCGCCAGTTCTAACAGCATTGTCTGATTGGTTCAGAGAAACTTCTAAATAGGACTAGGATAGTTTCGGGTGAAAGTCTTTAAATTTATCCAGTTACGATCTCGATCTAGCTTTCTGTTCTTCTGTGTAAACAAGTTGTATGTTAACAATTTCTTCTTCAACGCGGAAGATTTCAGGGAGTAAACTTTCAACTTAACCGCGATAACCGCGCTGCGGTTATCGGTGCTATTTCAAATGATGGCCTTGTTGGCGTCAGGTCTGCCTTGCAAGGTCAGTCTAGGAAGCTATTTGTCGCCCGTTTGGATGCTGGGACTGATGCCCAGGCTCTCGGAAACGCTCTTGCGAGAAAACTCAACCATAGAGGAAGTGCTTTAGTGTGTGAGCGGATTCCTAATACTCGCGGGTCTACCAGTGCTTCCTTTAAGGTGGTTATCCCTGCCAACTACTACGATACAGTAATGCGTCCAGACTTCTGGCCTAGCGGGGTTCTTGTGCGCAAATTCTATGAGCGACCTCAGGGATCTGGAAATGTGCAGCAGGCCGATTAGAGTATGTTCATATAATTGCCGATCCGTGCGCTCTAGTCGACACGAGATCAGTAATCTGTGTAGTACGTCCGATATTATATTCCTGCAAGAGATCTGGCTGTTGCAGTGTGATCTCCCCCTGTTACAAAGCATTGATTCCTCGTTCTACGGAGCAGGTGTCACCCCCGTAAATGACTCGGAGCTGCTTACCGGTAGGCCTTACGGTGGCGTTGCTGTATTGTGGAGAAAAGAGCTGGGGCCATGCTGCGATATCGTAGATCTCCATGACGACCGCATGATTGGATTTAAGATCGGTCCTCAAGGGGATGCCCTGCTTTATGTAAACGTATACTTACCTACGTGCTGCTCGGGAAATGTGTCTGAATTTGAAGATTGTCTCAGCAGGATTCACTCTATCGTTGAGTCTGAACAGTTTGATTACCTTTGTGTCCTCGGTGATTTTAATTCCAATGCTAGTCGCTGCTGTTCTCCTGACTTCTTTGGTGAGCTGCAATCTTTTGCTCAAAGCAATGACCTGTGTCTGATTGATGTGCAAAGGCTTCCAGCTAATTCATATACTTACGTGAGTGAAAGTCAACTAGGCTTGGTATCGTGGTTAGACCACGTCCTAGTGTCCAGTCCGCTTGTGCCCCTTATAAGCGAGATGTGGATAGAGTATGAGTTTGGTCCCGACCATTTACCGTTGAGGTTTGTAGTGAATATGCCGCCCAGTGGGCTGTATGATAATGTGGTATGTGCTCCGAAAGCAGTAATGCCAGCGACGAATTGGGATGTCTGCACAGAAGAAGATACCCTGAGCTACTTAGTGGCCACGCAAAATCAGCTCAATCAAATTGACCTTAGCCTGCCCTGTTTCTCTTGTGACGGTCAGAATTGTGACATAATCACACATCGGGCTGAAATTTCTAGCCTATATGCATTGTTTGTGAGTATTCTTATTTTTGCCGCTTCTAGTACTATCCCGTCGAAGGTAACAGCTCAAAATCGTAGAAAGTCCAACATTCCAGGTTGGAATCGTCACCTGAAGTCTCTTTATGGGAGTTCAAGAAGTGCTTTTTTACAATGGGTTCATATGGGTAGGCCTCTTCTTGGGCCTGTACTAGAAGCTATGAAGTTCGCACGACGTTGTTTTAAAACAAGGCTCAATCAATGTAGATCTCATTGCGAAAGTCTGAGATTTGATGCGATGGCAAAATCATTATTAATGGGTAAAGTAAAAGATTTTTGGTCTCGTGTTCGGTCAGTATTTAATGTGCCACAAGTCCTCCCTCAGACCATGGATGGGTATTCCGGGGATGAGGCCATTTGTGAGTTGTGGAGAAGCAAATTTGAGGCTCTTTTTTCTTCAGTAGGCAGAGATTGCTCTGAGTATCATGTACTGCCCTCGTCTGGCATGATCAGACCCGTAACTGAGATGGATGTTAGTACTATCATACGAAAGTTAGATACTGCTAAATCGGGGGGAGCAGACGGTGTGTCTGCTAAGCACCTCAAATTTGCTTCTGAAAGAAAGTGTGCAGTATTATGTGCCCTGTTCAATGCGTTTATTGTGCACGGGTTTGTTCCGGATTCCCTAATGTCAGTAAATTTGGTTCCAATTTTGAAAAATCGTGTTGGTCTTTTAACCAGTTCTGATAATTATCGTCCCATAGCTCTTGCTACTGTGATTTCAAAAATATTTGAGAGATGTTTGGCTGACATCCTGCGTGAATTTCTACAGACTTCATCGTTCCAGTGTGGGTTTAAACGTTATTGTGGTGTAGAATTTGCTATTTTTCTACTTCGTTTTATTGTGGAGTATTTCCTACAATATTCTTCACCCGTGTTTGCTTGTTTCATAGACTCGAGTAAAGCTTTTGATCGGGTAAACCATAAGACGATGCTTGATATACTCCGTGCTAGGAGTGTACCAGCATGCTACCTCAAACTTCTATCTTATTGGTTCCGGAACCAGAAGTTCAGAATAAGGTGGGGTACGACTGTAAGTAATGAGTTTGGCCTTCTGAACGGCCTTCGGCAGGGTGGGGTTCTGTCCCCATTGCTTTACTCAGTTTATATTGACGCTTTGTCTGCCCGTCTGTCTTCGTGTATGGTTGGATGCTACATTGCCGGAAGATGTATGAACCACCTGCTTTTTGCAGACGACCTAGTGGTACTGTCGCCTACGTGTTATGGATTGAATAAGCTTCTTAAAATTTGTGACAGTTTTGCGTCACAACATGACATTCTTTTTAATACAAAGAAAACTCATGTGATGTTGTTTCGCAAAGCTGGTATTCGTGTTGCTAAAAATGATGTGCACCTGTCAGGTCGAATACTATGTTATGTCGATGAGTTCCGTTATTTAGGATTCACGTTCAAGTCTAACCTGAATGATGACCTTCATGTTAAAGAGTTGATATCGGGGCTATGCAAACGTGCAAACGTTTTAATTCGTAAGTTCAGCAAGGCTGACCTTGATGTACGCGTTCAGCTGTTTAGAACGTACTGCTATCATCTTTTTGCTTTAGCATTGGTAACTAATGCTACCGCTAAAAGTCTTAGCAACGCTAAAATAAGTTATAACCGTGTGTTCCGGCGTTTGTTTAAGCTACCATATATCTGTAGTGTTTCTTCGGCGCTCGTTTCGAGAAGATGCCTCACTTTTGAGGAAATTCGCCGTAAGGCTAGAGCGGCACTTCTGTGCCGTCTTTTGGATTCAAAGATTGAGGTTATAAAATTTGCCACTGTGCCAATTTTTCATTGCCTGCCTGTATGGCAGTCTCTTCTTGCTGCAACGCAACAGCAGGAACAGACTGCATGATTTTGTTGTTGTTGTTGTTTTCTTTTCTGTGTGTTTTCTTTTTCGTTTATGGCTATTTGCTGAATTAAAAGTATTCATTCATTCATTTCAAGTGGGAAGGTGGAATCGTTTCTCTGCGGAGTTTCCCTTTTATCGGAAAATCTTTAGAAAAAATGTCGAAGTGAGGAGGAAAATAAATAATAAAAGTTCGAATATCAAAGTTGCTGATAGTTGATCTGAACTTTTGGTTGGAGACGCCATTATGAGGTGGGCAAGAAATAGTAAGTGAGTCACTCTTAGGGCTTGAAATTCCTATCTTGTCTTCTTCGAGCTGTTGTACAGTAAGTCTTTTTTGTATGCAAATTTTCCTGTCGCACAATTTATTCATTAATTAATCGTCAGACGTATAAGCTGCAAAGTTAAAGTTTTAGGAATCAGCAGTATAAATTGGGAAATAGCTTGGAACTATGATAGTATTATGCAATTTCAGTGTTTGGGTAAGGTGTCGGTCATTTAGGGAGGCAAACAGTCTATTATCGTTACTGACAGCAAAATATTGCGAGCTTGGTATGGAAACTGTGAAATTCTCTTTTCCTGTCTGAACAGGGTTGGAAAGCTTTTCACGTAGTAACATGAGAATGGTTGGGATCTATTCACGAGTGGCAATAAACAACTAATGACAACGTTCTTAGATTTGGGAGTTACTTGGCACTGAACAGCTTCATAATAAGCGTGAATATCAGATAATGGGATGGCTTGGTCACGGTCTGTTAGTTGGTTCTTAATAAAAGTCATGATTTCTAACAGTATCTTTGGAGGTAACAAGGTAGTAGGTAATTTTTGGGAAGAGAGCAGGATGAAATCATGCAATAAACTTTGAAAAAAAGAATTCAACTGGTAGATGTCGGATAAAGTTTCTGTTACATATCTATCAAGAATAGATGGAGCGATATCAACATTTAAAGTGGTATCCAGTTTTATATTGACAACAGTTTGGGAAATAGTTTGTTGAAACTACTGATTTTTCTTTTCAAGATCTTCCCAGATGTCATGTAAATAAGTAAGTAAATAATTTATTTATAACTCGCCATTTTGAAAAGGCGGAGTACATGACGAAAATAAAGAAAATCATCTTGGGTCAGGAAGCAGTGGACGACATCGTTCCGTGAAAACGATGTTCTGTGTTCACAGAACACATCGTGTTACACGATGTTCAGCTGTAGTCTGTAGAGACTACAGCATATATTTGATATATGCTGTAGTCTCTGATTGCTGTAGTCGACCGTCGAAGATCCTTTCGAATATACTGAATTTCTCTTAAGAGTAATGCTTCTTTTGTGTCGATGAGCTTCTTGATTTCTTTCCCAGACGCTCAAATTTTTTCCAGTTGTCCCATATCAGTTGTGCAGTTCTTTCCAGCTGGAGGTGTCCATATCTAAAAGCTCTGAGAGTTAAAGCTATACATAACTCTTTCTTCCAGTGATTTGGTTGTCTCTTCTATGGTTGAGATGCTAATTCTTGATGCCAAAACCCATTCTCCAGTTTGTATTTGCACTTTGCCCATAGGACGGTATAATAGTCCGTATTTAACGTTGGCTAGGGTCTCGGAGCTGGCTTGGCAAGTCAGAGATACGCCTAATAGTAGGGCTAGATACGCCTAATAGTAGGGCCACCATCTAGAAGGAGAAAAAGAAAACGACACGGTTCCAACGGACTAAATCTTTTTGGTGCTTTCCTGGTCCTGTCAGAACGTCTTAGCCCTAATCCTACGAATGGATTTAAGCTTATGTCTTGAATCTCGATTGCTGTTTGGTTTCTTAGTGTTGAGTTAGCGGATCTAAAAGCGCTGCTACTATCTGTACTAGGACTGTTCCATTCTTCTGTACTGACATTTTGAGGTTCTAAAGTTGGTCTAGATGCTGAAACTGGCTGTCCAAAATCTGATTCTCCGGGATGAGAATCTGTTGCTATTCTGCTCACGTTGCCTGTGCCGTTTTAGATTTTTTTTCGCCGAAGGTTTAAAATTAAACTAGATGAAATATCCATGTTTTAGTGAGTGCTTGAGGGGTCGTGAACTTGGTACATTTTGTTGTCAAACTTGCGAATTATTTGAAAAGGGCCGCGATAGTTTGTTTTGAATCGCCTGCATTTATTATAAACGTCATTCGGACCGTATAGCATGACATGGTCTCCTACTTTAAAGCTGACTTAACGTACTTTCTTGTCGTATTGGGCTTTGGATTTTTCCCTAACTTTTTCTATTCTCACTGTCACATTTGTATGTAGCAAATGTAACGATCGAAACAGTTCTACGCTGTATTCTTGGTATCCCGTAAAATCAGAACGCGGTTTTAACACCGAATCTATAGGAAGTGTGTTTTTGCGACCGAATACAGTTTCATAAGGCTGGTAGCTTGTGGCATACTGCACACTTGAATTATAGGCTAATTGAAGAGGCATCACCCCTCGCCAAGATCCGTGTTGATCCAAAAAAACAATTAACGGCAAGGAGAAAATTTAAAGGAAACCTTTCCATAAAATTTGAGCAAGGGTTGTTGCTTGTAAATCTTTTAGGAATTTGGAAAAGTTGCAAAAAATGATGAGAACATGGTTACAACCATTTCGTGTTTGTTCTACTGATCCGAACGAGTCAATAAAAATCACTTCAAAAGGCTTACTACCTTGGACATTCTTTCCCATTTCATATATTTTATCCCTGGCCTGTGCTTCCTTCTTTCTGGACAGCTAGGACAATTTGCACAAACTTTGTTATTTCCTACGAGTTCTTGAAATGGAAGTATGAACGAGCGCTGTGAGCAGTTTCTCTAACGCTAGGTGTCCCGAAATTGAGTCTTAATGTAAATGTTTAAGCATAGGTACCCGTAAAGAAGATGACAGGACTACAACAAAGTTACAGCCATCATTGTTGGAAGAGCGCGCTTTGTGACTATTTAACTTCTACACGATTCCATTTTCTACAAACCATTAGTCAACAACTGTTCTTATCCATGGGGCTAACTTGTAAATTTGCTTATTTACGGTACTATTTTTGTATTTCTGGGAACTGCTTTCCCGTAACTCTTCTTCATGTTCAGAACTCGTGGGCCCGGAAATATCAAAGTTTTGTTCCTTTGGAGACACTTCTAACTCCGAACGCCTGGAAGATCCAGCGCGTCGTATGCTTACTCATCGGGGGGGGGGGGGGGTATCTATAATATGGATACACATCCTCATCTACCTCGGGAGGGCCTTTGTCCTTGCACCCGGCTATCAGAATTTCATCAGAAGATACACATCCTTTCGTCTTCCTATCTTTACCTCGGAGGGACCTTTAACCTCCCGCCCGTCTTTCAAAAAGTTCTTCAAGGGGATTTCCAGCCACCCCAGCTACCAATTGTGGGTTACTATTAATTTCAATTTTGTGGCATATATTGACGATCCTATCTCCACTTAGTTATTTAGAGAAATGGCTAATCGATGAAAGGTCAGGTTTAGTCAGTTTATTCCCCTTTTCACATGAATTAGTATAGCATATTAATTCGTCGGAAACTTCTTGCATCTGTTGCAAAGTCTTTATCGTTTCGGTAATTCTCGGAACTAAGAACGTTTGCCGAGGGCACTCTCCTCGAAGACTACCATCGGGTCGGAATCTCTCCATAAAGACCTACCTTCCACCCACTGGCCGAGAGTGTCCAGCATAGTGCGTTTAGGCCAGTTCACCACCACGATAGCACAGCAGTACCCCAACTTACACGACCACCGATCTTCTTCAGTTCCCACATATATAGACTTTGAGCCCTCCACTCAAAGAGCCATCCAGTTGACATAGTTGTGGAGGTATGTACCTCAACCAGCGACCAACCTGATTGGCTCTTCTGCCCGTGATTATTTGTCCTTTAACCTTCGGAGTTCTCCGATCTTATGTTTGTAGTAGAGAATAGTAGGCTAATATGTTGAAATAGAAACTGATCAACACAGAAATTACCTATTCGCGCATAAATACACGGAACCATGTATATTTCCTACAGCTAAACTCCAACGGACAATTTCGGATTTTATGTTCTTCTTCTTGTCGTAAATGTAACAAAAAACGAGTAACATTTGGAGCCTGTTCCACCCTACTTACCATAGTAACTACGCATGACGTCACTAATTCTGGCTTTGCGACAAGGCTGGAACGATTCGTCTACTTTCGGCAAAATATTGGCGCATTATGACCAAAGCCACATACTCGTACTACAAAGATCGTAGTTACCACGCTGTACCACGCTTACTACGCTCCCGAGCGTGGCACGCAAATAGTTACTATTAGCTACTATTTCGAGAAGGTTGGACCGGTGGCGTAGTAACTTTTCACGAGGTTGGAACGGAAATAGTAACTGTAGTAAGAAGGGTGGAACACCCTCTTGGTGTGACATAAGAAGACCAGAGAGTTTTCGAGAAAAACCTGTGTTTTCGACAAAAAACCGTTGGATATTTGAAGAAAGTCGGTTGAATTTTCTCTTCACCTATGAGATTACCTTTGAGACCCAAAGGCTTTTAGAAAATTTACAATAAGAAGCAGCAAAATCCGAAATTATCCGTTGGAAGGTAAGATCCAGGATAGATACATGCTAACATTATGGCTCATTCCCATTTTCTGATCAGTTCCTAGTTGAAAGCAACACCAACTGTGCTTCATGTTTCGGACATCGTTTATGTGAAACACTGCTAAGATGTTACAACAGTAATCGATGCGAATGTGCTGTACTGTCTACGCTTACCATACGTTTTAACTCTATAGTTGAAAACTTGTTTTGCATTTCGTTTCGTTCGTTTTGTGATTACTGCATAATTTTGATGTTCCATCCTGTTGAGCGCTTTACCGTTTAAGTGCAAGCTGGTCAAGCCCAGAAATAGAGCACTAGCCTTTGGGTTCCAGACATTGGCCCTAGCCCGGGAGTGTGTGTTTTGGCGAACGCCAAATTGACTAACAACGACTTTGGACCGTTACCAAGGACTGCTATAGGCTACTTAGGACTAGTTTTGACGAAGAAATTGGGTAAAAACTTTGGAATTGTTCTCCCTAGCCTAGGACCTGGTGGATCGATTGAAATAGTGGTTAAGGATGAGTCGGCAGCCAAGCCCTGATGAACCTAAAAGGTGTGAAGATCAGTGATGCAGAGGTCACTTTACGAATGAGAATAAGAGACGGAACAGGAAAGACCAAAAACAGAAAAGGAATCTGTTTCATCCTGCGAAACCCAGATATAGACCCCAGCTCCATCATAAAGGAAATAGAATCTGTAGGAAAAGTGAAGAAAGCAGCTGTGCTAAACCCTGATGTTGTGTCAAGAAACGGGAAAGTTTTTGTCACGTATTCAGTCACTGTCGAATTTTCTGAAGATATCGAGTTCCCAACCAAAATCCCCATATGGAATGCTATCACGGTTGTTAAACAGTTTATCCCACAACCAATGAGATGCTTCAAATGCCAAAAGTTTGGGCACTCAGCAGCTAACTGCTGGGGATCGGAGAGATGTCTGTTATGCTCAGGCAAACACAACTATACGATGTGCCCCGAGAAGGATAAACCAAGACTTGGCCAAAATACAGTATGTGCTAACTGCAAGAAAGCTCACTCAGCGAATAGTAAAACTTGCAAGACCTACATCACGCATGCCAACTCCCTAAGGAAGTTCATAACAAAGGGAGCTACATACAGAGACGCCCTTGCAGGCACTGCTCCAATACTCCCCAGCGTGGCATCAGGATCCATGGGAAGCCAGCCCATTCCAGAGACGAACCAGTCCCGCATAATTTCATTGGTCTTACAACGATGCTGACAGAATGATGCTGGAAACCACAATGGTCTCCCCAACAAAACAAGACCAAAGGTGTCGATGGATCGCAAAAATCTAATATTTGATTCAGACTATTGAGTCACGATACTGACCGAGACTTTTCTTGCCCCTTAATCTGTCATCTAATCAAACTTTTTCTTTTAACAAATTTTCCGGGTTTGGCCGAACGTCTTGTATAAGATAAAATCTTCGTTTATTTTTACTAAAGGTAGAAAGCATACCATTATTACGTGATCAATGTCGTGAGTCAGATCACAATTCACATTTTTGTAAACATCCATGAGCTTTCCTGACTTATATTCCAGAGGGAATTTCAAATTTTCTGGGAGACTGGCCGCAAAAGATTGTAGATATTCTACCAATTTTTCTGGCTCGACCAATTGAGAGGGAAAACCGCCCAGCTGTGTCAACATTACCGAGTGTAACAACTCTTCGATTCGGCTCGCGTATTTTCGAATTTCAGATAAAATTTCGAAGGTGGACCTATCCAAGGCACTAGTGATAGCTGTAATTCCCAGTACCATATCCGAAACAAGCTGGATTTCTGTCTCAATTAGTCTGTCCTGAAATACATTTAAACTAGTTGTGATTCTGGTGATTGTTTCATTTCGCAACTCATGCATCTGTTGTTCTAGCTCACTAATGACTGTCGTTGCTGAAGATGCAAAATGTGAAATTTTAGCATTTTGTGAAGACAAAAGGTCCATTCTGGCTTTGACTTGGTTCAAAGACTCGTCTGTAGTTAAACCGAATATGTAGCTAGCTAGGTTACCAATGGGAATCAAAATGGCTCTTTTGTCTCGCGTTCCTGAAGTTTGAAGTAAAAATTTGAATCCAATAATTTTTCTCATCTAATTGTCCAAATCTGCATGGATGATCTTCTGCTTAGAAGCAATCCTAGTCTGTAATTCTCCTTCAAACGCAGCTAAACTCTTTTGGCGCTTTGGAATTTCAGTTTTTAAAAGCCCTGCCCAATATTTATCCGTTGCCCTGCCTGATGAGGACACATCAGCGTTATCGTTTTTTCTAATCCCATTTTCACTCGCCCATGCTACAAATTTATCAACCTCTGCCCTTATTGATAGTGCCCCTTCCGTTAGCTTCGTCACATTGGTAAAGAGAACTAACCGATGGTTACCAGCACTTGGCGCAAGATATCCCGAATGTAGAAATCCCAACCCATCTCGGATATATGAATCGGCTGATTTGGTCCTTACAACTTGTCCACTTGCTGTGGCTATCGCCCACACAACCGCAATGAAGCACTTCAATGTGAACATACTGCAAGTGAATAGATACTCAAGTAAATAAAAATCTGAAATCCAAAACAAAACTAAACCGACAAACAATAATAATAATCCGAATACAATAATAAAAGGAAGGCACTCCGTTTATTTCATGCTATAAAATCCGTCCGGTTTCCTAGCTCTTTTCCCAGGACCCCTTTCGAAGTCTGGACTTGTGACCGAATCTTTTACGTACGGCGAAGAAAGTGAAAAAAAAGGTGGAACTGAACCCTTTTCCCGCATTTTTCGGCGTTGATGTCTCAAAAACTGGAGGTTCCATCGTCGACCTATTTCTATGTTCGGAACTCCCGGCTGGAGTAGAGAAGACTGCGGTACTTTCTTTGATTGACTCATACCTCCCACTAGAATCGTTTCGTTCTTCACGTGACTGTTCTATCCACTCAATCACGGTATCTTGCTCGTGATTTACATAGCTAACTGATTCAGGTTCATCGGTAATTGATAACCGATCACCAATTGCCGGAAGGGAAACCTCCAACCCCTGCTCGTCAACATGTGTTTGACTATCTGCTCTTGCAAGGTCGCTTCGTTGATTAGCCCTTTCAGTATTGTTTGTAGTGAGTTGGCTTGTGGATGTACGAATATTTGTCCCTTTACTCCAGGAAATGGAAGGATTAGCTTGGATATTTTGATTACCCTGCAAGAAGGTAAGCATTATTTTTCCTGTTAGTGAGTTTTCCGCTGAGGTTGAGTTCGCGTCTCTCACAGGTACATCAGTTCTACTGACGTGCTTTTCCTTCACTTCTGAGTACTGTACTTGGATGTCGGGTTTTCGCTTTCGGAAGACTGCTGTATCTTTGACCGGCTTGATGAATCTGGCATGAACTGTCCGGCGAATCTGTTTTGCCCCAAGTTCCTGTAGCAAAAATACCGAGGGATACAGCACTTTAATAATCAGATAGGGACCCCTGAATTTCAAATCCAGCCCTCTTGACGTGAAATCCTGAACGTAAACTAAGTCTCCAGCGCTAAGTTCTGGCAAGTTGTGGGCCTTCTTGTTTTACTGCCTTGCTTGTTCTTTGCGTGACTTACTCATTTCTTCTGAACTTATCTGGTGCAAGACAAATAGTTCTTGAACCAGATCTACTACATACTCCCCGTAGTTACCATATGACTGATTCCGTGATCTGTGAAGTTGGATATCAAGAAACGTGGTTGGCTGTCTTCCGAAAATCAATTGGAAAGGCGAAAACTTAGTGGTAGCTGAAACCCCTGTATTAATCGCAAGCTGAATTTCCGGAATCTAACTAGCCCACGTTCTTGGATTACTGAAGCAGTATGCCTTCGCGATGCTTTTCACAGCTTTAACCGAATTTTCACAGGCCCCGTTTCCTCTCCCATTATATGGTGTCGTTCGTCTATGCTTTATTCTCATAGCACCTAAGAATTTCGTCATTAACTCCGATCTGTATGACTGATGCGAATCGCTTATCAGTATCTCAAATAATCCGAAATATGCAATAACTTTCTCTCGCAGAAAATTACAAATCGTCTATAAGGGTCCCGCAGTATCAATGCTGATTACCCTAAACGGATACGATGGTGTCTCAGTTTGGCCTAATGTAGGGTGCAAGGTTTTGGGGACCTTATTTCTGCGCAAACAAATTGCGCATTCTCGCAAACTACTTGGGTTTTACTTCTCATCCCCTCAAAAATACAAAATTGTTTCAGCCGATCCAGGGTCTTTTCCGTTGACCCATGCGCGCTCAAAAGCGGGTGGGAATGCACTAGCTCAGTAATACTATCCACGAGAATCTTAGGCAAGATTATTTTTGCTGTTGCAGGGTACCCTAATCTGCCTTCTAATTCTGGTGGGTAATAATAAAGGATTCCCCCCTGATCTGAAACATTTGGTATGAGATGACCCAGCCATTTTCCAGTCCTCATCGCGTTGAGGTTCCTCCCCGGAATCCTCCTTAGGCCCCAGCTCGGGTACCTTACCCAGTCGAAACCCTCTCCTAGGTGAATCGCTTTCCGAATGAGTTCCACAAGGCCTATTGATCCTCATCCCTTCGGAGCCCCTCTGATTCTCGCCCTTATCCCCGCAAGATTCCTCCGGCATACTTGAGTTTCTTTGAACCTTGCCCTTTACCACACAAGATTCCTCAAGCCAACTCAAATTTCCTCGACCTTCGACCTTGCCCGCGCAAGAGTCGTCGAGTAAAATTCTACTACCGCACCCTACCGTCTTTCTCCGTTTTTCCTGTTCTGCAATCAACGTGCCAAGAACCGAAAGTTCCGGGTCATTTCTCTGTAATTCCGCTATCCGACTTTCATCTAGCCCTAACACGTCTGTTAAGCCTAAAGCACAAGCTCCCGCGGCGACAAACTCTAGTTCTTCGTCGTTCATGTTTATTTCTCGGCTATCTTCAATCGTCTCTTTCGCAGGTCGCGAAAGTTTATCTGCTGGGTGAATTTTCCCGGGCAAATGGTGGAAACGAAATTTCGGGTTTTCCAATAGAATCAGCCTGATTCGGTACAATTTAGAAGATGCTTCTTTTACCTTCATTAAGTATGTGATTGGCTTACAGTCGATAAGGAAAATCACCTCCCTTCCCCAGATACAACATTCAAAATGTTTGACTGCTTGTGTCAATCCAAACAACTCCCGTGACATATTGTCCTGCTTCGCAAATTCCTTAGAAAAAACTTTGCTAAAGGTTGCCACTAAACGAAATTTCCCGTCATATTTTTCCATTAGCAACCCCCCCCCCCCCCCCCCCCCCCCCCCGTTGCCGTCATGGACGTGTCTACTGCGATATATGCTGGAACAGTGCCGGTTGTATCCGGGAAAGCTAGAAAGACAGGGTCTCTATTCAGAAGTTCGTTTTTAAGTTGTTCGAAACATCTTTCTTGTTCGACTCCCCATTCCCACGGAACGTCGTTACGCAAAAGTTTTGTGAGCGAGGTGGTCAGATGCCCATACTGAAGGTAGAAAGATCTGTACCTTCCAGTTAAACCTAAGAAGCTTCTTAATTCAGAAATATTCCTCGGTCTTTCAATGCTTTTTATCGCGTCCAGTTTGTTCTGCATTGGAGCTATCCCGTCCTTAGTTACCGTAGATCCCAGTAGTTCTAGTTCAGGTGCAAAAAATTACACCTTTCCTATTCCCAACTTAACATTGTGGCTTTTTAGACGCTCAAACACACGTCTGAGATCTGCAAGGTGATCCGTTTGTGATCCCTGCGATCCCACTACACAATCATTCATATACATGGAGATGATATCCCCAAAGAGAGCGCTGTCGAATAGCATCGAAGCCCATTGGCAGAAAGCACGCGGGAATATGTTTGCCCCTTGTGGTACTACTTGGTATTGGTACGAAATGCCGTTTGGAGAATTAAACGAGTAATATTTCCTGCTGTCTGGATGTAAAGGTACGTTGAGAAATGCATGTTTCAGATCAAGAACCGAAAAATGTTTTTTGTTTCTGAGTTGGTTTAAGACGTCTTGGATCTTACGAATAGGCCATGCTGAGTCCTTGACAATAGCGTTTATTGCCCGGCAATCGAAAACTATTCTTGACGTTTCTATCGGCCATTCATGTTTCGGTAATATTCGTCCCTTAGAACTTTTGCCAACCAGAAAAATAGGACAACAGTACTCGCTTCTTCCCGGCTTCACAGTACCAGCCTTTGCCATAGCTAGGATGTGCTCTTGGAGTAACTCTTGCATTCCCAAAGGTAAATTAAATGAACGCGGCGGAGGTGGTGGTTTCGATTCATCAATTTCAACTTTGTATTGCATCAAATCATTTTTGCCAATATCATAGCAGCTATTTGAGAAAATCACTCTGAATTCTTTCACTAACCGGATTAGTGCTGCTTTAATTTCTGGATATTTGTCTAAGTGCTGAAGCTTGAATTTCGAAATGAACTCCTCGTCCGATATATTCGGACTGGATTCCGCGTCCTCCGGATTCTGAATTTCAGTTGATTGTCTCAAATCTGCTTTACATGCTGTAATAAGTTCATCCTCAATTTCTGTAAAGGTACCAAGAATTGTGCGTCTGCTCAAACAGATTGCCTGTTCTGAGTCATTGAACATAGTAATCAGTGTCCGTTCGGACCGAACAATATTAGCTGTCACATGCATATACGATTCTGAACTTGACACAGGTTCAATAATCACCGAACTACCATGTGGAACCGGGTCGCCATCTACTGCTCGTAGACTAACTTCAACGATTTTCATAGTCCTAGGTAAAAGTGTAACTGACTTTGGGAGAACGACGCTCCTAAAGGACAAGGGTATCCTTGTGTCAGCCACACTACTATCCCCACTAAAGGTCAACTTGCTGTTTGTTAGGTCGAAGCTAGTTCCGAGTCTATGCAATAAGTCCCATCCAATAATAGCTTCAAATCCCAAATTTTCTACAACGTAGAAATGCCAGTCCAGATCGTACCGTCTTCGGCCGTCGGTAATGGAAACTCGTATCCTTGCCTTCCCCTGCGTGTTCAGTGTTCCAGGTCCAAGAGGTTTGATTTTCGCCATACTTGGTTCTAATTTGCTAACAAATTGAGCAGGAATGGAACGGAAGGTCCTTTCGTCAACAAAGATTTGTGACAACCTGGGTCAACAAATCCTTTACATGTAACTTCTCCAAAAATAATATCGTGCATCACTGGGAACGACCCAGAATTTTCGTCTCTACCTAAATAACACAAGAATTCCTTTTTATCTGCTGAGAAAGAAACACGCTTGTTGGACTTTTTATCTGCCGGAAAAGGGACAACTTTTTCTGGAGCTAATACGTTAACAAAAGGAACTGAATAAATATTCGGGAGAAAAGTGTTTTCGACTTCATTCACACTTTTACTATCCGTGTTAATTTTTACACTACTTATTATTCCCCCTCTTCCTGAACCTCCCTGTTCGCTCGTGTTGTTACGTGTGCCTTTGAGAGGGTCCTTACCTACTGAACCAAGATTAGCCTCCCTTGTTTCTTGGTTTAGAAGTTTCCCGAATGGCTGCTTGATTGTCTGCCATTGCTATACCAATCTTTACTCATGTGCCCGGCTTTCCCGCAATTGTAGCAATTAATTGCTCGGGTACTTTCTCGTCTCTTCGGGCATCTGTTGGCAAAGTGTCCTTCCCTTGAGCACATGTAACATACGATCTTAGAATTTTCCCGGTTAGGTTCAGTTCCCCGTGGGATCATAGACGATCTGAAATTCCTCTCTGTATTAAATGAAGAAGTGCCTCTGCCTCTTCCATTTCCTCGGCGGTTATCCTCCCCTTGCCTAGGACGATCTCTCCTCGCCCCAGTTAATTCCGAATTTACGTCCTGTCTCCACTCAGGACGGAGTCTGCCCGTTTGGACGTTCACTGCTGCCGATAAGAATTCCTCCGCTGGTCGTGTTGCCATTTCAATATTTTCGTATTTCCGTGCTATTTCGTATGCTTCCGCCAATTTGCTAATCCCGTCTCCATGCTCCATTAAAAATCTTTTAAAGCTACTTCGTATTCCTTCCCTGAATGCATTTAGCGCTATCGGCCCTACTCCTGCGTGATCAATTCCTCCGGCGAATCCCATTACTGCTGCGTATATTTTTGCCACCCGTTTAAAAAACTGGTAAACAGTTTCCTCCTGTTTTTGCTTTACGTTAACAAGCTCTTGCAAAACTTGACCTGGTGTGTGACCGGGTAAGAATGCTTCCATCAACTTCGCTTTTAACTTGTCAAGAGTATCAAGGCTTGTATCTAGGTCATCAAAAAAATTCGCGAACTCCCCCCTTGCTGAGAGACCTGCAGCAGAAATTGCCTGTCTTTCCGGCCAATTAAGGCTCGACTGTGCAAGTTTTATTTGTCTAATAAAATCGGGAATCTGATGTGCGGCTGTTAAAGGCGATATGAGTGACGAAAGATCTGTTGTTGCACTGATTGCTAGGATACTGCTAGGCGGTATTGAGTTAGAATTCTGGTCGTTATTTACACTACCCTGACTGACCGACCCTGTATTTTTGGCCAGTATGGCAGGGATGTTATTTGACCCCGTAACTTGATCTTGTAATCTCAGGTAGTTGGAAAGCGCTGTTACCTCCCACTCATTAATATCGATGAAAAACTGATCTACCTCTGTTTTTTCAAAATCTAAATCCGTGGAGTTGAAAGTCCCTGGTACCGTTATGCCTCTTTGCCTCTGAAGTGCAATAAATGGTATGGCAAGGTTCGGGTCGTATAAGGCGGAATTTGGGTCTAGGTTAATTGTAGCCATTTTCCTTTGAAAAGACAAATATCAGCGGGCGGCGACGTAAACAAATACCGTGTTGAAAAGAAGGAGGAATAACGAATCTATTGATCTAATTACGATACCCCCAAATCACCATTCTAAAAAACAACAATCTAATGGTCTATCGGTGTCCCTATTCGCACGTATAGGAAGTTCACTTACATTCGGTGGTGAGTTGCACTTATTCCTGATTCTTTCCAGGTCTATGACGACGCGTTAAAGATCCTCCTTGGACACGGTTTGTTGTGATGGTTTGATGGGAAAATTGAACGGTGGCACGCTTGACAATGGATGAACAGCAACAGTCAACGGCGGAGCAGCAAAGGTCAACGGCGTAACGCTGATTTGATGGTACAATTGAACGGTGGCACGCTTGACAATGGTTGAACAGCAACAGTCAACGGCGTAACGCTGATCTGATGGTAAAATTGAACGGTGGCACGCTTGACAATGGTTGAGAAGCAACAGTCAACGGCGGAGCAGCACAGGTCTACGGCGTAACAGCAAACGTAGTTGTTGAACCGGCAGCCAGTTTCTTGATAAAGGTTAGCGGCGAAACAGCACGATCTTCCTTGGTGAGTCAGCAGCAAGTTGGATGATGAGTATCAGCGGCTTGAAGATTTTTGATTGCTGATGTTGTAAGAAACTTCTTGTTGAGAATACACCTGGCATAAAGTGAAGATGTAAGTCTTCGGCCGTCTTTTGTATATGCAAGCTCTTGTCTTGGTCTCCAGCTTTCCTACCCACTAGATCTCTAGGTTCAATCCTCTTCCTTTGGATTTCGGATCGTGTAAGTTGGGGTACTGCTGTGCTATCCTGGTGGTGAACTGGCCTAAACGCACTATGCTGGACACTCTCGGCCAGTGGGTGGAAGATAGGTCTTGATGGTGAGATTCCGACCCGATGTTAGTCTTCGAGGAGAGTGCCCTTAGCAAACGTTCTTAGTTCTACATAGTGCTCCACTAACCTGGCAACTTCCTTTCAAGACAATGTACGTAGCACAAGGGTTTATTGATAAGATACAACACTAGTCATACTGTAGCTGACTGTACAGAATGGATCTACGGGACAGACTGACTCGTACAGACTGGTACGAAACACTTACAACTAAATTTCCTTCCTTTGTTCTGGAAACCTGTTACATATGTTATAGTTTTAGCCTTAACGGCCACCGTCGTAAACCCATACTTCATTCGGGTCAAGAAGCAGGAGGACGAGAAATGTAAAGGTGACCTGGGCAATAAAACTGAAAAGAAAAGGGACGCTGTGCATGACAACACAGAAATAATTAAAGAAAGTTTACAACTAGATTACGAGTTGAGTTGAACGGAATAGCACAAACAAACTGTGATTCTGTTCTACTAGCTTACCTTGTTAAAGCTGGTAATGAAACAGCACTAGAAGCTATATCACATTGCCAGAACATTGTATTTTCTTTCCGACTCTCAGACGCCAGGTGACGACTTTAACAATCACATATACTATAAGAAAGACAGGACATCTTCATGGACATTGGTCCAGTTATCAAGAAAAGCTCTTTAATTTGAAATTATAGCATCAGCTTTCCAGCGGTTGCCTCTCAAACCCAACGGTTTTCTTATACCAGAAAGTTTGAAGCTAGTTGAAGCCAAATATGTTTTTACTTTTAGTACAAGAGAAGTAAAGTGGTATACCGTTACATTGGCGAAGTTGGCCAACGGAAATGAAGCATGTTCCTGGCGTAAAAGTAAATTTTTGACGGTCGACTTTGTTTTTGTTTTGAGAAACACGCAATTATATATTTGCTTGAAATCGGCGACTTCAAAATGCCCGTTGGATCATGGAAGATAAGTAATAATAGCTCTATGGATGAAGCACACTATTAGCTGCCTGCATTGAAGGCACTCACACGAGGTGGCAGCTTAGATGAACCAACGTTTTGATGTTCCCGTTCTTACCAGTAGCTTACTCACCCAAATTAGCAGAATTACAAGAGAGGGCACCAATATTTACGAAATTCTGGCTACCTTTTTGATCACATACAATTACGGACAGTAGGGCAATACGATTTCTAAGGCACATCTACATTTCTAAGGAACATTAGTATCACTTTTTCTTCCTCGCGGACATTTTCCGATTGCTTTTTCCAGTTGGAAAGGCACTAATAGTAGTTTCTATGTTGCACCAAAGCTCAAAGCTTGCACAGAGCACATAATTCACTGCTATCTACTTCGACTCGATTCAATTTTATGCTTCTGTCTTTCCCGATCAGTTTTGAAAAGCCTTTCACTTTTCCGAGAAGAATCTGTTTTCGGTCTTCCGTGGCAAACAATGCAAACTCGCCTAACTGTAACTCTGCCGTGAAAGCAACACAGTTAACTTTTTCGTTCACCTTTTCCACTTGTTTTACGCCTTGAGTTACGCGGACTAAGCGGTCGCTACCATGTTTTGGTCGCTCATTTTGAAGATACTGCACAAGAGACGCCTTTCTTATTGTCAACCTTTCGCCATATGGGACGCTCAATACAAGGAAAGGAGATTCGGGCAGCACCTCAATGCTATTTTCGACTGCCTTCCACCGGACTTGGTGTAGCTTTGCCAGAACTCCATTATCAATTTCACATTCAGGATCGTGGTCGATACCGCTCGGTCCACTACCATTAGAAGACGGACTTTCTGTTTCGATTGTCACATGATGGACATCTTCGTCTTCGTCTGCGTCTCAAATAAACTCAGTCGCGAGTAAAGATACCTGCAATAAATGTAAGGGGTGAAAACAAATTATCTTACTCCTGTCATACGCCAGTTCATCTTATAAACAATCAGTGAAAAGGTGAAGTTAAAAATTATTGCTTCTGATCACTGGTTACTGTCCACGTTAATACCGGACGGGGATGACACCTTGAAAACCAAGTATCAAAATACATACAGCGTCATTTGATTCCGTCTACAAAGTTAAGTTGGTAAGTCGGCACTAGTGAGTCACGATCGTTTGAGCAATATTTATTTCACAGGCTTCTCCTTCGCTACACGCATCCTGGCACGCGTCATTTCAGAAGTTTCTCCCTGATTGTCTTCTTTGTTCTCTGGGGACAAGATGGTAACAGCATCATCATCATTTTCTTTCTCCTGATTGCCTAAACCCTTTTGAGTAGGTTTAAAATACAACCTGATATGGCTAGTATTTCCACTGTCTGCTTTTGATTTTACACAAGATGCTGACGTTATATGTCGCTTCAAGCTAATAAACAAGTTCCATCGCAATCCCCCAGTAGCAGCGACAGACACATTGCTCTGACAGTGGATACACTGAAATTCAGCTTGATTTACGTCAGGATTGTGGGTAAGGAACTTGAAATCTTTATCATATTCTGCCATTCGAACCTCCCTTAAGTACTCCACTGATGATGCTGACGTACAAGGGATTCCACTTTTTGGTCTGTTCTCTGTGGCTTTTTTGTCAAGCGATTTTCTGATGCCCTTAGAAAATCCTCTCACAAGTTTTCTGGTGCTTCCGTCTCTGTGCTGCAAACACACTTCTTTGATGGAAATAATGAGAATCTTCTCACCGGGCAAGATGCGAAATCTTTCGGTGCATTTCCAAAAAACTCCAAAATACAATGGCCTTTTCTCTGTACTTAAAATATCAATGAGGAACTCCTTAGCCATTTTTTCAATGTCAAGGCGACCTAGTCATGTTCTATAACATTTAGACAATTACTAAAATTGCCCTTTGCTTGTCTCCTTGATTATGCTGTACGAAGCAGCTTCAATTTGAGGGTCTCATGAAGAGACTTCTTACGTGCACCAATCTATAGTTCTTCCAGATACAAACAATAGTATGTCTGTAACATACAATAGTATGTTCCTATAACAAGAGCAACATCTGCAGAAGAGATAGTACTTCAACAATTAAAAAAAGAGTGAGAAGAATATTCATGGAGGACTAGTAAAGAACATATGGTATGGTATGTGAAAAAAGAATCACCAAAACCAACAAAACAAAAATTACCAGAGTGGGTGTTTTTGCGTTAGTTCATGTAGGTTAACTTGAACACTTTTAGCTAGGACTTCCATAGCCAGTGCAAAACATTAAGAATAAGCATTTTTTTATTTTTTTTTTACCATCATTGGGTAGGTAGCATACTCGGTAGCACCAGATTTGTTAGAACATGAAAAAATGTCGGCCTCATGGCCGCAATTTGAGATGACCAGTAAAAGGTGCCCGGTTGGTTGGATTCCGCAATCTTTTTCTCAACCTAAGCTTATATTTTCAGCTAACCACAGAATGAATGACCATTTGTTCTCAGTTGTCAAAAGTCAACTTTTAGTCAACAATCTCAGTCAACTGGATAAGTTGAATGCTCTCAGTCAACTGATAATAGCAAGTAAAACAGCAAAACGATGATATAATTCAACTGGAAATGCAAATCGAACCCAGCTCTGTTGAGCGATAATAAGTTCCATTGAGCATTACTTGACCGCTTACTGTAGCTTAACCGGTTAACCATGGAACAAATGACCATTTGTTCTCGGTTGTCAAAAGTCAACTTTTAGTCAACAATTTCAGTCGATTGGATAAATCGAACGCTGTCAGTCAACTGAGAATAGCAAATAAAACAGCAAAAAGATGATTTAAATCAACTGGAAATGCAAATCGAACCCATCTCTGGTGAGCGATAATAAGTTCCATTCAGCGTTACTTGACCGCTTACTGTAGCTTAACCGGTTAACCATGGAATAAATGACCATTTGTTCTTGTCAAAAGTCAACTTTTAATCGACAATTTCTGTCGACTGGATAAATCAAACGCTTTCGGTCAACTGAGAATAGCAAATAAAACGGCAAAATGATGATTTTTAGTCAACTGGAAATGCGAATCGAACGCAGCTCTGGTGACCGATAATAGGTTCCATTGAGTGTTACTTGACAGCTTACTGTAGGTTAACCGGTTAACCATGGACACTCGTTTGTCAAAAGTCAACTTTCAGTCGACAATCTGAGTCGACTGGATAAATTGAATGCTAACTGAGAATAGCAAATAAAACAGCAAAAAGATTATTTCAGTCGACTGGAAATGCAAATCAAACGCAGCTCTGGTGAGCGATAAAATGTTCCATTGAGCGATACTTGACCGCTTACTGTTGGTTAACCGGTTATCCATGGAATGAACGACCATTTGTTGTCGGTCGTCCAAAGTCAACTTTTAGTGGACAATCTCAATAGATTGGATACATCGCTATCAGTTAACTGAGGATAGCAAATAAAACGGCAAAATAATAGCTAAAGTCAACTGGAAATGAGAATCAAACGCAGCTCTGGTGAGCGATAATATGTTCCATTGAGTGTTACTTGACCGCTTACTGTAGTTGTGTAGAGACAGCCCCAAAATAGTATTTTAAGCATGGAAAATGCATGGAACGAACTAGTACCGGACCAGGCAGTCAGGTGAACTGAATAGTGAGACAACAAAAGATTCAACAGGGTCAAGCAGGTCAGTTAAAAAAAACACAACTAATTAGTTTACGAAAGGACACCAGCAAGAAACTGACTAAGCCAATACCAGAGATACACGTATCCGTGGAAATTCCATGCTTAAATCTACCAAAACTGGTTGTAAAGTTAGAAAATCCCAAGAAATCGCAAAGACAAACCAGAAATTACATTTGCTCACCAAAACAATTTTTCAGAGCAACCCAATATGACACTTGATAATCCAGTAACAGTGAATCATCTATCGTTTGAAAGCCCAGAGCTTCACTTTACCTGTTGTAGTTGGCAGAGTAGCAGAATTCTATTTAATAACACAGAAAACAAAAAAATAAATTTGTTTGCTTTTTCAGAGCCCTACTCGTACCAAACCAATAGCAGAGATAAATACAGGTATTGAGCCCAAGCTTCACTCTACCTGTTGTGCTGTCACAAGCGCGTAATTCAAGGGACTGACAGAGAAAAACAAAGAAAACACTTTTTTACTCTAAAAAAATTGGAAATTAGATGAGACTGTTGGTCTGAATTTGAGACTGTTGGTCTCGTTTCCGAGACTGCTGGTTCCCGGCCCCATTTTTATGAGACTGATGGTTCAAAACAGTGAGACTGGTGTGTTCCGCGAAAGAGACTGGTGGACCACATTCCCCACCCTGAAATAGCACCCTGGCGTATGCCTTTATCAACGGGCAAGGTCCGACTCGACAGAACGGGACCCCTGTACGTCGGTAATTTAATCTTTACCGTTAGCTTCCTATACATATTTCGATAAGTAACAATTACCGAGGCATTAACACCGCGCTTCAAACCACTTAGAAGCGGTTGTGCGTGGATCCCGGAATCAAAAGCTCGCCGAACATCGTGGCTAGCGATAGCCAGTTTTTCGCCTGAAATGTGGCAATCAATCATCACGTTAGCAAGTATATGATGCACATGCTCCCTGCTGAGATCTTTCTTGAACCCAAATTGGTTATCAGGAGTACTACATACATTCTTAAAATCTTCAATCACTAAAAGCTCCATCAATTTACAAAGTACAGGCGACACTGTTATAGGCCGATATGATGCGCATTCATTTTCCGATTTGCCTTTTTTTAAGACCGGGCTAACAATACCAATGCCGAAAACATCGGGCACTATGCCTGAATTAAAGATCATCTGGTATAGCAAAGATAGATGGTTAATCAGAAGTTCACTACCGGAAACAAGGTGCATACCACAAAGACTGTCAGTACCTCTTGAGTACTTTTTTTTCAACTTCTTAAGGGCGGCCAGGATTTTTTGACGTAGAAACAGAAACTATTACGCCCAAACCTGGCTCTACTGAATCTAAGAAAGCATCCAGTTCTTGCTCAAATTTATTTTCAAGGTCCTCGTCGGGGGGAGAGAACTCGGCACTAAAATGAAGGTTCCAATCTTCCCCTGTAGGCAGGTCTGTGCTAATCTCTAGGTTACGCCGCTTCCCTTTCACGAATCGCCATACCGTATTGGGATTATTTTTAACTGCCTCACTGTTGCGGTCGATCACATCAGCACGATGTCTTGATAGGCACTTACTAAACTGACGTTTACAATGAAGACGTATCGAATTAACAACACCTTGTCTAGGGTGCTCGCACTCCGTCCAGACTCTGAGCTAGAACTTAGACCGGTGACATGCTTTCACTAAGGCCGTATTTGCGGACCATTCCGGAACTTGAGTACCGTTTCGAACCCTACATGAGGGTACAGCGTTCTTTTCTGCACATCGCAATGCGTGGGAAATTTCAGAGCAGTAGATGTTTAGTAGTAGTTGCTTTTTTTCCTCCGGGACATCAGAGTTAGACTGTAGAAGCTGGTACGAGATTTTTATTTTTTGCATAGACTGTAGAAGCTGGTACGGGATTTTTATTTTTTGCAAAATTCCGTACCATACATGCCGGAAAAGCTGGACGTTCATTTTATCCCATTTTGTTTTCACAGACCACTTACGACTAGGGGAATGGCCTGCTCGGGAAGGTTGCTTTGCACTAAACTTGTTCATTATACGGAAGTGGTCGGAGACAGAAATCTCTATGGTGACATGACATCGGTCGTTTAGATTGATATTAGTTGCGTTTTTGATCGCCTGTCGTGACGCCTGTCACTCGCTGGTCTGCTTAATTGTCGTTTTTGATCACTTGTCAGTTTGCCTGGCACCTTAATTCCCGTTTTTGGTGAAACGGAGATCTTTTCCTGTCGCCGTTCCAGAAGTCCTGCGAGTGAAACGGCGAACTGCCTCGGCGAGGTAGTTTGCCTGTCCTGTCTTGAAAACTTGGCAGAAAATTCGAAAACTAAGATGGAGGGAGAAAATTTAGAACATGTACCGGAAGGCAGCTCAAACCCATGCAACTCAGAAGAAGTAGTTTTTGTTTGTGGTTACAAGGAAGGACACAGTCAAGTGTAAGTTGTTTTGTATTTGGACTTGTAGGACCAGAATACCAGATGGATAGGATACTACAAACTACAAAGACTTACCAGGCCTCTTTGTTCAAATGTACGCAAGGGGATAGAACCACTGTGCTTAAAAAGGACCAGTATTTATCAGATGAACTTGTTTTGTTTGAAATTTTGATTTCTATCCTACTCAAAAATGAGGTGGTTGTTCCTTTTTTTTCTTTTCTTTTTACGTAAGATACATTGCTACGTAATCATCCTATATTTGCGCAACCCTTAGTAAACTTGTGCAAAGACTAAACCACAAGGGTTGCATGTGGAACATCAGATACAATCCATTTACTGCTAACAACTACTAAAAATGCAACAGAAAAAGGCTGGTACCAATGGTCATGCTCAGGCTATATGGGTTAACCTGATAGCAGTATCCTATGAAAGGTGCAAAAGAAAATTGGAAACAGAAGCTGGTACAAAAGCAAGGTGACCATGGTCAGCAGGTGTCTAGAAGAAAGGCGTTATTTTGTAACATAGCAGCCTCATTTAACGAAAATGCTGGACAAAGTATTAAAATACAGGCATATATTTTATTCACATGGAGTGGCGCAGATAGCAAGGTATCCTGTAGGCTACTTACGGTGGAGTGGTAAATAATTTCAAGTTGGGGTATGCTTATTTAAACACAGTGTATTGCTGTTTTAGCTAAATGGTAGAGTGAAGTCCAAAATACTAAATCAGGTCTGTCCAGGAGACCTTAATTAGCTACTTTGGCTAACTGGTAACTCATATTTGCCACAGCAAGTGCCCAAAATAGCACTGTCCCATGTCATCAAATGTTCATATAAGCTTAGCCTAACAGACTGCACTGCTCCCAACAGTTGAAACTATACCTGACAGAAATAACACCAAAATCTTTGCTGTAGTGGCAGTGACACAGAAATCTAAACATGTCATGTTAATGGTATTTTCTTAAGGACAGCCAGAAACTGCCCCAAAAATGAACTCTAACTGGTTTGTTTAACTTTGGTATACTTGGTTTAAATAGGCAAGAAAGGAACAAAATTGTATCCAGAACCAGAAAACTGTTAGTGTTTCTTGCAGGACTTGGTTATCATTCTCAGTTTGCTGCTTAAATTGTACCTTACCTTACCTTACTGCAAATTCAACACATAATCAGAGTTAACCACATAATGTTTTAACTGTTGTGAAACGGACAAGCAAAAAGCTATGGCTACTCATAGCAGAAAGCAGAAAGGATTATTTTGTAAACGATAATGGGACAGAGGCTATTTGAAAGAAGCAAAGGGAAGAAATGTAGAATATTCAGTTGCACTGATTTTTAATGAAGCCCATTTCTGAAAGATACTGAAAATATGAATAAATAGTTACAAGTATAGTAAGGACACTGTTGGGACATTTGGAATCAGAAACCTTCTTGCTACACTTTGTTCTCTAGGTTTTCAGAACTTTAGTCCTTGGTAGTTTAGTTACATAGTTCTCCTTGTTCCCCCGACCGGGTAGTTTGCCCCAGACTCAACACTCACTGTTTTTGCCAGTAATTTATATATGATATATGAAAAATAGTTTTTCACTGAAGGAATTAATCAGAATTTGAACATTCATAGGTGCATTCCATGTGTGCTGGCTTTGTCACCTTTCGTGATTATATGATCAGCCGTATTTTTGCAGATTCTGGCTGGCCTATCATACTACCCTTGTCAATTTAGACCTTTTTATTTTAGATGGGGGAGTTTATCACTCATGGACACATGAGGATGTGGTTGCAAACAACTACAGTACTGAGGATATGTTTCTGTCCCTGAAACGTGGAGTCGACGAACCGCCAAGTGGCGAGTGGGTTGAAGCAATATGTACAGACGAATTATCTGCAACCCTTAATGGCTATAAACCAACAGGGGACATGGTTTGGGCAGCTGGTCGTGGCAAGAGCAAAATGACGAGAAAGCGACGGAGATGCTATTGGAGCTCCTGAAAGAGCCCAGTAATTTAAAGAAGTTCCAAGGTGGGAGCACCCGTGGATTATGGGTCAAAATAGCCGACCGTCTGATGGAGTCGGGCTTTGTTTTGGGAGAGAAAGTTAAAGCCAGAGACAAGGTGTGCAACAAATACCAGAGTCTACGTAAGGCGTACCGCACCTACAAGAGCGAGTCTTCGGCTACAGGAAACGATACAAAAGAAAAGCCGAAGTATTTCGACGACATTTTTGATATTGAGGGGGGGTATTATCATTCCAATGACCCACCTGTGGTCATTGACTCGATGAAAAAAGCCCACATACCTGCATTGTCCCCGCCTCAACTCAAGCGTCGATATACGTCTGATGATCAAGGTTCGACGTCTTCTAGTGTTAGTGTTGGCTGAACCCAACCCCAAGTAAGGACCCAGTCGAAATTAAAGTTCAAGATGCACCGAAACCAAGTAAAGGAATCAAGTCTTTGCCAGGGAAGTCTAGACGGACGGATCCGTCAGAGTCCAACTCTGAACAAGACTGCTCTGATGTCGAAGAAATTAAGACTACCCCCGTGAAAAAGGGAAGATTCAGTTCGAAAAAAGAAACCTCAAACTTTTTGGAGAGGTTCAGTAAGAAACAAGAAAAAAACAGTGAAGAGAATGCAGAATATAGGAAGTCCACTCTGTCCTATCTCAAATCGTTCCAGGAGAAGCGTGAGAAAGAAAGAGAAGAGGAGAAGGCACATAGAAGAGAACGGGATGCAAAGGTTCAGAAACAGACGGATCAGTTTCTTGGGCTGTTTGCACAGTATGTGAAAGGAAACAGCAAGAAAGCTAAAAAGCGTGACTCCTCTGATTCGTCCTCTTAAGTGATTTTGCCTAGCTAGCCATTTTTACATTTGTTGCCATTATTTTGCATATCATTGTTATCCTTTCCTGCTAGTACAAAGAATAGAACGTCTGATGCTGTGAAAATTGTACCTTAACTGAATTTTGTAGTGTTTTAGTCATAGAAGTCGATTTTAGTTGTTTTTTTTGACAATACTTAAAATAAACAAGAATATCGAGCTGGTCTTCCCATCAAATTCAATTTACAAGGACTGGGCGATCAGGTCCCTTTTGCTCCTGGCTGCGTTCGTGTTGCTCACGATTGCGCTGCTAGAGGTCTGAAAGTTTTGTGGCACATCGTGTTTCCTTTCGTCATTCCATCTAGCGAACCCATCTTCATGTATCTGATAGATGTTATGTAACACACAACCACTTGTAATAACATAAGGTGTAAAAGATAATTCTGTATCAACAGACTGAAGTTTCCGCCACCTTCCTTTGAGCAATCCAAACGCATGCTCGATGACGATGCGAGCAGACGAGAACTTCACGTTGAAATTGGTCTGAACTGTAGTAAGATTTCCCATGGTCTTGTATGGCGTCAGAATATGCTCTGTCAACGGATATGCTGAGTCGCCAATAATATGTCCATCAATTGGTAGCAAGGACTGTGGATTTGAAAAAAGGACTTTCCCTATTTCACTATTTCGAAGAACTCGAGCATCATGGCAGGAGCCATGATACCCGGTAAATATATTCAGGAATAGCTTATTCGAGTCACAAATCCCTTGCAGGATAAAGCTGTGAAACCCTTTCCGATTGCAGTAAGATTTCTGCTGGTCCTTATCTTTGCATACTATTGGTATGTGTGATCCATCAACAGCACCAACTACACCAGGGAAACCAGATTTTTGGAGGAATCCAGTCACTTTTCTGCTGACATCAGTTGCGTTTTTCGGCCAGAATATGAACTTAGGAGCTAGCTCTGTTAGCATGTAACATATTTTCCTGACACACATGTGAACTGTTGACTTTGCAACTCCAAATGTGTTGCCAACCTGTCTCATGGAGCTCATATTCCCCAAATACCAGAGGGTAATCTCGAGTGCTTTTCCAAGAGCTATAGGTTGGTTCTTGGGCTTATTCCCACTCTTAGACGGTTCTGAATGGAACAGCTCATGGGGGAAATATCTTTCACTCAGGTCACTTTCAGTAAGAATTTTCTTGAGTGCTGCAAACGTTGTTCTGGTAAGTCTGAAGTGCTGTTGGAACCTGTTGTCAGTTATCTGTGGGACGATGACCTCACTGTAATTTGTGATCTGTACATGTTCCTGAAAAAAAAAAGAATTCAGAATTTGCTCTTAAGCTGAGGCAGAAAAAATGAAGTTCTGAAAGCCAAAAGGAAACCAACGAGTAACAATTCAGATTTAACACAGCAACTGAGGCAAAACAAACCTTTTATTTGTCATATAAGGCCTCCCCAATAAAAGCATTTCTTGGAAGATTATACTTCATTTTGGTAATTATCTTCTACTAGTCAATTACAGTCGAAACCATTTCTTGGTTCTGATATCGACCACTGTGGCTGAATGTATTCCCAGTGCACCAATACAACTGGTAGGCCTATGTCTATGCCTTATGTCGGATCATAATTCTGATGCTGGATACCACCATGGTCATGTAGAAAGCTAGACACCTGTTATTAGCCTACTTTGAGCGATTCCAAAATAAAGGAATTCTGATTGGTTTGTTTGTGAGGGTCACTTGAATCTTCAGTATTTTAATGGGGCTGAGTACACAGCATTAGCACAGGGTAGATCAAACAGTTGATTTACCTAGCCTGTGGCATAGGGTACTCGAAAATCAGGGGTCTGTGCAGGGTCTGTGGTAGAGTGTTTGGCGCCACCTAGACCTAGAGAACTCAAATATGACTACAATTTTTCAGGAGGGACTGATGAAAAGTTCAAGACATTATCAACTGTAATGCACAGTACGTTGGATGAGTTGCAATTAAATTATTGCAAAAGGGTTCTAGGTGCAAATAGTAGGAGAATAGCATGTATGGTAAATTTCTGATTATGCATCAATCAAGACTAATAAAGGAGATTGTGTGATTGAAGGAAGGGGTCGTGGGCACACCATAATAAGTGTATTAATAGATAATACAGGTTTAAGTAATTAGTGGAATGAGGGGGATGGTCCAGGATTGGAGTTATGAGTGGTGTCTAGAGTAGTTGAACAGACAATCCAAGATCAGGAGATACAGACGTGGTTATGTGAGGTGGGAAAGTCTGAATCTCTGAGGTTATATGTTATATGCCTAGGCAAAAGAGATAAGGGGGAAGGAAATTTATTTTACGTTCTGGGTTTTTGTAATTAGTTGGGTTGGATAATAGATATGAGGGCTGATGAGTTACCACTTGATGCAAGAAGAAAGTATATTGGGAAAAAAGAGGAGGGATCAGGCTCTTACCTGCCCCATGTACGGTGAAATGAATGTGGATGCATGCAACCTTTTGTGTTACTGTAACTTACAACAAGGACTAAGAAATGTTGTGAAGTTCCTAAAACTAGCTTTTAACACCAGAAATATTTTTTTGATGGAACAGTTCCATGTATAGCGTACATAAATTACCGGTACTAAGTACTACCCTTACCCTTTTGTTGCAAGGTGGGTCTAATGTGCAACTACATCATTCATTCATATAGAAAAATATGGATAGCCTACCTCTCTTTTTGAATTCACTGACACATTTCTGTCCTTGCACATCTCTGTCCAAAGCATCTCCGCTTCATCTTCCAGTGAATCCTTTATCAGGCTGTCTAACAAATAAAGGACGAAGTCATCATCGTCATCTGAAGCCTCTGAATGATCGTTATTCAGCAATAACGTTCTACCTGTCTTCAGAATTGCAGGAAGTGGATCCATGTTTCTGAAGTTTCAAATGCTTCGCCAAAACGTGTTACCCGCAATAAATTCCGTTTTCGATCGCCTGGCAAGACATCAAGGCCAGGCGCCAGGCGAACGGAGAACGGCGTTAAAAAACGACATTTAAGGAAGAACGGAGAACTGACAGGTGAACTGCGACAGGCGATCAAAAACGCAGCTATTGTTCGAAGCCAGCATGAAGTCAAGTGATGAAGTTGAACCCGATTTATGGACATAGGTGAACTCTGAGTCGTTTATCGCAAGTCTCAGAGAGCTAAGATATGACAGAAGTGACTGAGTTCTCGGTAGGATGGGGTTCCGTAGGTCACAGTTCATACCGCCGACTACAATGCACAGTAAATTTTGAGTTTGACATGTAGACACACAACGGGACAGCTTGCCTCATGCTGTTGCAAACTTTTCATCTGATTGAGGTGTATTGTAGTTTGTGGGCATGTAAACAGAGAAAATAACATACTGGTTGATTTTCACGGCCAGGAAAAAGTCACATTTACTGTGTAAAGTTGGTTGCAAAAGTGACCTGGTCACCACCGCGACACCTCCTGACGGCCTGCCCCTATTTAATTGTTTAGCAGGTGTGCCGAACACTTTTCCTGAATCCGAGATATTTAGAAGTTCAAGGCCTTCGGCAGACAGAAAGTGTTCCTGCAAACATACAATTTCGTTTTCATTTAGCATTTGTTCGATTAGTGGTAGCTTAGAGATGACTCCCCCATTTATTTTCCACGAAACTATGCGTGTTACATTGTCTGTTAATGCGCCTGCAGTTCATTCTGGGCAACCGGGCATTTATAACTATAAAAGGGATGTTTCGTTGACCCATACAAAGCTCATTTAATGGCGTTTTGGCATCGATTGTCCTTGGTGCTAGAATGGTCACCAGCGCAGCGGGAGCATTTCGCCGGACTTGTGCAGGACCTAGCCGCGTGTCCATAGGACTGGCACTTCGTCGCCTGGAAGCGGAACTGGCGTAAGTGAAGAACACAAAATTTCGAGATAAACGCGGTTGAATGTTTGGAACCTTGCAGAACAGAAATGGTTGGAGTAAAAAACGCGAAAAAAATACATGCTGAAAAGCATGGCATTATAAAGAGATGGTGAGAATTTCCAAGCAAAATAACAAACAGTTTCGGCACAATAAATTGCCAAAATACTGTTACGTCAATTGGGTTTTAACAGTTGGTCAACTTGTCAGATACGTCAAAACCGGTTCAAGCGGGTTAAACAGCAGACATGCGACTTACGGTAAAACTGACCTGTAAGGTGTGAGTACAAACTGAGTAAAACTTTTAAAGTTTACTTTACTTGAAACATCTTTGGCAGTTTCACGACCCTGCTTCCTTGAAGCAAGCCCTGGCAAGTTCTTTTTGAAGAATTCTCGGTAGTAATTTGCATCGACAACCGGCATGAATCGCATGAGAGACTCAATGTCTTTTATCTTGTCTTCTGGCAAGTTCATGACCCAAATGATAGGCTTTGGAACCTCGAGATTCTCAACTACCCTTACCTCTGAGACGCCTTTCCCCTTCACTCCCTGAAACGTTATCTCTGGTGCAATTTGGACAACTTTACAATGCTCATCTGCAAAACACTCTTTGTACCATAATTTTTTACAGAAATTCTGGCGGAATTCGAGCCATTTGACCTTAGAGAAAGGCACTGCTGAATATGTTTTATAGGTTTTCGAGCATGCCTGGAAATTCAGAAAATGTGATGGTTGCAACTGAATGATCACGTAAGGATTTTGACGCTTTACTTTGACCAATTTTTTGACTAGGTCTAGAGGCGAGTACACTTCCTGGTTCTTAAGTGCCCTCTCAATAACACTGTGTATTGCATCTACTTCTTGAATAAGGGAGTGTCCTGGCTCACAATATTTCATAATAATTCTCTCAACCTGTGGATTTTTGAACAGGATGTTCTGCATATTGTAGCTCATGATGGAGTTTCTATTTTGCGGAACGTATGAGTCTGACCATGTTATTAACTCCCTAATGTCAGGAAATGTCTGAAACACTTTATCGAGAATAGCTGCCAAAGCACTTGCGATGTCATTTCCGCTCCTTCCACCTTGCATCTCGGACCAAATGGCACAGTAAACTTTGCTGATAGACTCCCCTGAGTTTCTGGTAAAATCTAGTTTAGCTGTGAGGTTGTAAACTGTAATCTTTCGCTTGTAAAAGAAACCGGAGACATTTCCCTTGGGTAGCGAAAAAACATTTTCTAGATCAAAACAGAGAACTGCCACTGAATGATTAGAACGGTCCTTATCACGCTCCTCTCTACTCTCTGATTTTCCTTTCACGTGCTTCTCGTGGTTCAACCGAACTGATTCTGGTAAATCAATGCCGTTCCTACCAGCAACCTTTACTTCCTCACATGTGTCACATCTATCACTTTTGGGTACATGAAAAGCCAAGTTAAATTCTGTATTGAACACTCTGCGATATACTGTCTCTCCCACAGGCTTTTCAGAATCAAAACGGCATTTTTCCTCATACAGTTCAAACATTTTTCGCAAATTTAAACTGCTGTCAAGATATTCACGAGAAGTTTTGGACCGACAGTAATGAGACTCCACTTTTGGAAAAGACATAATATGGTCGCGAACGCAATCTAAAGCATCAGAGCTTATTTTGTTTGCAGGTGGTGGAGTTTGTCTGGGACTAGGTACATCATCAGAAGTCTTGGTGTTATGTGCATAATAAATCCGTTTCTGGTCGATATCCAATGTTGACAGGTAAAAGTCTTTGCATACGCGGTGCGTTGTTTCTCTGGCTGTCACATAATAAAACAGTGTGTTCTTTCTCCTAGTTTCTTTCTTTTTGTTTCTCTTCTTTGGCAGGCATTTAGTAGTCTTAAGATAAAACATTTTTTTCATCTCTTTAGACAAAGCCCAGTACGCTTCAAAAATCTCTTGTCGCTCTTCTTGGCTAATTGTGTGACAGGAGTAGGGACATGTTGAACTGCACTTGCTCGCTTTTTTCTGACGTTCTTTTCCATGCTTCTTACTTTTAATAGGGTCAACATAAACTGTTCCGGAATTAACCGCTACTTTGATTTTATTCTTGACCCATTCACTTTCTCTCTTGACTCTTTTTCTGGTCCTTTTCATCTGCACAGTCGGACTGTTCGACAATGGCCCTACAAGTGGCTCAACTGTTACTGGGTCTTCTATAACTTGTAAGGGTGACACATCCTCTGGCAATTCTACTGAGCTGGACGGACTGGAATTGCTTTTGTCTAAGGGCATGTCTGCCACAATTTCATTAGTTTCATCTTGCGAATGGTCAGGCTGGACCAACATTTCACATACCACTGGCTGAAGAGTGGCATAAACAGGAACTGTAGAGATAGGGCTATCATCGGTCTTGCTTGCAAAGCTTGCAGGACCTTCATCGCTTCCAGACAAAGAAGACAAATCTTCACAGCTAAAAGAAATGTATATATTAAATTATTAATAAATCTGATGGGTAGGTATAGCTAGAAGGCAGGAAAATGGCATTGACACTTTTAGTTTATCTCTTGGTATCAAAACATAGAAACAGAATGTCGATTAATAAAACACAAGAAAACGGCCCAAAACAACGCCAGTACGTACCATATTAAGGTGCTATGGAGCGAAAATTTTGGGCTCCAATCGAAATTGGATTTACGATTCGCTACCCAGCTCTTGCGACCTTAAAAAGCTAAAGGGACCATGGAATAAACTAAACACAACACAAAAGTTAAATTGATAGCATATTTGAGCTGCCGAATAAACTGGAAAACACATGATTTTTGTCATCCCTTGGTAAAATCCCAAATTAAAGTGGGTATAGCTAATTCTTTTCCTTATTTTACCATATAACTTCCTTCAAACTAAGCTGTCCTATAACTTAAGGTCCATTCAGAAAAGTATTTCCTTAGCATCATAGATTTGTATCATAGGCTAAGCTGAGAGGTGACTCAGTTGGAAGTTCTTCAGCCTATTTAGCCCAAACTTGAAACTTCCGATATCATACGTACCTTCCAGCATCTTCCAGAAGTTTCTCCACATTTGCAACAGTTAAAGTAGCAAACAATTTCCTATTTATTTTTCTCATTGTTTGCTTACATTTTCTAAATCTTTTCTTCTAAAAAGTACAGGCGAATGCGCAGATACGTCAAAAAGTCCTTTGTTAAACGCGCATAACAGATACGTCAATTACGCTTCCAACAGAATGAAAATAATGCAAGTTACGTCAAAACGGTTTCGACTCGCAGCATTGCATGGGAGTGCGATACGCTAAAACGGATTCCAGATTCAGAAAGAGCACAAAATTTCACACTAGATGGCACTAATAACTCAATTTCGCTTAGAAGTGCCTAATACGCCAATTCCGCTTCCAGGCGACGACTTGTAACACTGCATAGGTGTAACACTGCATAGGTTGTAACACTGCATAGGAATGGAACCTGTCTTCAGAACTCATGCTATCGAACTGACATTTCATGTACACTTCTTATCAACCTCATCAACACCTGCATTACAAACATCATAGAATGGCAAAACAAACAAATTGTGTGAGATGGAGTGTGAAAAGGGCACTTAGATGAAACACAATTGCGACATTGACTATTAAACATTTCGTGATCAGTGCAACTTACAGTCATGCAACACATGCAAGACTCACATAAGGGATCTTCTCGAATTGGGTTACAAATATCGCATTCCTGAGTAGTCACAGTGCGAAAAAAATATCAACACGTAAACATTGCAATTGTATTAAATCCTCTACCACAGTTATTGTACTAACTTAAGCCACTGCAAAACTCTTGTTATAACCTCCCAGTTCGAACTTGAATATCTATTATCTTTCTCGTGAAAGTAGACAATGTTGTATCTTGATCGTTTCGATTCGTCTCGAAATAACTACCAATCATGGCCTCTGAGTTTTGTCTTCATTCTCGTAAAGTCTTTGTTGTAAATACAACTTAAACACATCACCATCCTCGCCAATCAAGGTTAATAGAGTAATTTTTCCAATTTTATTCTCCTCACGATTGTAACACAAGACTTTATATTACTGTCCTTGCTCAAGTGAAGTAATCGAGCGAAACTTCACATTTCCCTGATTGTTTAAAATATCCAAACACTATTTTTTCATGCTCTCCTTTTTTCGACTTGTTTTCTTTCTCGACACATTTTGCAAATCAGGAAGATCCGTTCCCGCTTCAGAAACCGTTGCAAGCGAATTCCTTTGACTTTGTGGATATAAATCACTATAAAAATTCATTGTTGGCTCAGCCAGACAATCTTAAGAATATCATAAGATTCCAGCTTTTATAATGTTCAAAAATGTGACTTCACAATGCCCCTCTTTCAGAGAACAACATTTTCCAATGACGCAGAAATTCGGTCCATTTAAGTTTAAGTTTAACTGATGCGGAAAACTACATCTGCTGCTACTATCGATATTGTTCAATGCCAGTGTCTATCGTTCCCGGACCTGGGACTGATACCTATAAAGCTAAAAGTACTCGACCGGTCGAGTATACTGCCACACAGGAGCTAATGGCACTCGACCAGTCGAGGAATCAAGCCTCCAGTCGCTTTCAGTATGACTGGTCGAGAACTTGTGTCTTGCAATGGGAAGCTAAAAGTATGTGACCGTATGGAACTTGGAGTCAGTTGAAAGGAACAGTAGAGTAATTCCTACTATAGGAGCTATCTTTCCTCGACCATACAAATGAAATCCGGAACGTTGTAAGTTCGGTTAACCAACCCCTCAGGGACTAATAGCACTCGACTATGTAATTGGTTAAGTAGGTCGAGGATTCACGGCAGTGGCAGCTATTAGTACTCGATCTAAAAAGTAGGATAGATGGGTCGAGTATTTGACATCACAGGAGCTGTTCGTACTCAACCTAATATTACTAATAAGAGGTCAAGTATTCAGGGCGATGACGGCTAAAAATACACTACCTATTAAAGGAGGATTGCTAGGTCGAGTACTTGATGCCCTAGCAGCTGTTCGTCCTCTACCTAAATACCAATAAGTACTAGACTGGTCGAGTACTTGTGTCTTGGGAAGCTAAATTACTCGACCTGTTCCTTCCTGATGGTTCCACGCGGTCAGGTAGACTACTTTCAGCTTCCGAAGACACAATTACTCGACCATTATAGTACCAGTACCAGTATAGCAGCTTGATTCCTGGAGTGGTCGAGTACTAATAGCTCCTATAACCCTTATTACTCGACTGGTCGAGTATTATTAGCTCCTGTTTGGCAGCATACTCGCCCGGTCGAGTACTTTTACCTTTTGAGGTATAACTTCCGGGTCCGGGAACGATAGACACTGCTGACCAGACAGATGAACAGACAGAATATTCAGCACGCTTGAGAGACTTTACCTGAATGGTCAAAACGCAGGATAGACTTTACCTGAATGGCTACATTCAGCTTTTCCTCGGTGGCTTATCCCTATCTACTTAGGTGAAAGGATTGTATGGCACTTGCTTTTAATTGTCCCATTTTGCCGCTTCGTAAAGCATTGTCCAAATAGGCGTAGTAAGCTGAATAGCGCTATACGCGATGTTTACGTCTTAATGCACACGCCTGTTCAGATAGGAACCCGAGAGGTTCTTATGAATGCAGCGTACGGTGTTGCCACGCTTCTACAGTTTATCGAGTTTCTAAAGATCAGAAAAAGTGTTCTTCGTACTGCGTGGAGTACACCAGTACAATTTGACGCCCAATGTGTTGTAAAAAGCTTTTAAATTTACGGATGGACAGCATTGGTCCTTGAACTAGCAGTAAGCAGTCGTAACAGAACAAAACGTGTTCTTTTGAAGAAGAATTGTTTCTTCAGCTTCCACCAAAGTAGAACTTTAGTGCTTCCCGTGGCAACCCTGACGACGCTGTTCCTTTCCTCGGCCCGCTGGCGGAACCAACCAAGCGATCTGATAGGCTCTACATAAGACAGAATAGAGCCGAGCTCCATTTTCCTTATTCGCCTTATTACAGCGCGCCCCGAGGAAAAGAGGAATCTTTAATAAGCATTATACGCCGTAATACACCTTACAACACCTATTTGGACAGGGTTCCGGCTAAAAAAAAACCGACGAACCCCCCCCCCCCCCGGACAAAACCCCCCTGGCTAAAACTCCCCCGTTACCAAAAACCCCCCGGCGAAAAACCCCCCGATATCAAAACCCCCGAACAAACCCCCCCCCCCCCCGGTACCAAAACCCCCCGAAACCTTTCATTTAAGACGAATCCAAAACATTTAGCTTGACTTTTGATATTTAGCTTAGCTTGACCTTTATATTTAAGACGAATCCGAAACATTTAGCTTGACTTTTGACATTTACCTTAGCTTGACCTTTACATTTAAGACGATTCCAAAACATTTAGCTTGACTTCCCGTGATCTTAGTCAAACTCAAGTTGAATCCTGGTACAACAAGAAAACGTCAGTCTTCAGTTGTACTTCCACTGGAATTAGTCCGTCCCTTGCGACGAGGACGCGCTCACTGGGAAAATTGTACGATACCATTAAGGGGCATTTTTTTTTATTTTTTTTTTATTTTTATTTTTAGTTGCCAGCTTCATAGGCATTTAGTTAAAAACAAGATTAGCTAGTTTCAAGTACAACAATTTCTGGTCAAGCTAAGGATTCGGTCAAGAACGCAAGTCAAATTCAGAAAAGTTCAAATTAGCGATATTATAGCCTACCGATTTTAAATAGGAAAGCCGGTCGCGATTGGGGTAATCAGCAACGATGCTGAGAAATCTGGCATTAAGGGCTGAGGTATCTCTTCTTGGAGGATCGGAGGAATGGCCGCCGTTCAGTTGGGCCATGACGAGGGGGTTGAACCAGAAGTTGGGATGATGGCAAGCGACCGTAGATTGCATTCTGCGATGCCATCCCTCAACCGCGTTGTTCGTTCTGGGTAGTTCGTCGGTGCACCGGTGCACCCGTTTTGGCGGGGGGGGTTTGTCCGGGGGGGGGGGTCGCCGGGGGGATTCTCGCCTAGACCCATTTGGACAATACTCTCAGCCTCTGACTCAATAGTACAGACAAATTGAGGTTTGACCTGAAACAAATTGTAAGAGAAATGATTTTTACTTCATCTTGTAGAGAAATGAAGCTGAAAACCATATCCAAAGTTGTATATCTGTGGATCGACGCAAAATAAGCGTTTTTTGGCTTTTAATGCCATTTTTTTACGTATTTAGAAAAAAAATATAAGATTGTCGTGGTTGTCCGTTATTCTTGAACTGAAGTAAGATTATGATGCTAAATGACTAGGTGAAACCGAAAATGAAGTCAGATTGTGCGTAGCACCTGAAAAAAAGTTAATGTAATTTTTTCAACCTATTTTGCACAAAAGTAAAAATTTTCGTACTGGTCCGATTTTCTTGAACGAAAGTGCGATCCTGACATAGAATCCCGAGCTGAAACTGAAAATGGAATCAAACTGGGTGTCTAGTGTACCAGAAAGAAGTTTCAAAATCATCAACATAATGATCTGTACGAATTTTAGTAAAACAAGAAAATTATTAAGAAAAGTCAATTATGAACCAAACTGGTTTTCAAGGTCAATGTTCCAAATCTTGCTTGGCACCCTTCTTGTTTTCAAAAGAGGTAATTTTGTACAATGCTCCCCTTGCAGGTCCTGTATGCTGGAGTAGAAACTAAATCAATTTGTAAGGCGGCTACATCTCTCTGAATTACACTACTGCAGTCGACATGAGCACTTAACGGTTTTTAAGAGTATGCGCGGAGCTTGTGGAAGGTCCATTGCTAACGAGTACAAGAACGTTGTCACTTTTTTGGAGAACTTCCCTGAGGAGCTGATTCGGGTCTCCTCCTTTCGACGCACCATAGATCATGAGCAGGGCGTCTTCAACAAAAGTCTTGACTTTCCATGTATCGTTCACTTTTTATGAAGTTTCGAAGTATCGAAGTATCTCCAAATACTGAACCACGGCTTTGACATCCGATACTGGAGCAGTCCTGATCAATTCCTGTATTTTTTCTAAAGAATGATAACCTTCTACATCTCAACATTTACTTCTTTGTTCATGAGCTTCGTGTACAAGCTTTTAAGCTCCATGATTTCTACAGATTGTAGTCTTGAAAAGCGGAATAGCGCGTAGCGCAGCGTCAATAAGTACATGGCCATGTGGCTACGGTTCCAGCGCTCGCTTTTCTGCTCATAGGTGAGGGACATTATCTAGTCCTGACTCCATCTCCGAGTATCTCCGAGTCCAGACATCTCCGGACTGGCTCCATCTCCCAACACCTTCGAGTCCTAACGCCTCCAGGATGTAGCCCAATGCTCCAAATAAGCTCATCATGGTGTGGAACTTTGGTTTTGTTTCTTCGCTGTCGGTTAATGCTGAAGTTGTCAAGTTATTGAAGCTTTTAAAACGGGACGTTCTGAAAAGAATAATCACATGATCAAAAGCTATTCTATAGCTTTGTAAAAACAACAACAAAAGAATATCGGAAGAAGGGACTAAATTGACTTTGCAGTCAGTTGAACTTTATCTTATTCAATCGTAGACATCGTGACGGATGAAAACTTGGAACTATATCTTATATAATCTAGTTGGTATTATAAAGCTACCGGTAACTTTTCAGGATTAAAATACCATAGTGACACTAATAATTATTTTGAAAGTACCTAATTGTTTTACATTACCGTTTGTACCCGTTGCGTAAACAGTTAATCCTATATTACAGCGATAGACCATCGGCACAAAGTTTCTTACCGTCAGATTCATAGAAATCGAATAAAATGTGCACCAATTTGCAAAGATTTCTAGCCCCTCGTGAACCGATTCCTACTTACAAGCCCTCTCCCGTGATAGACATCAAGTTCACCGAAAACAGATAATGGGTACACCAGCTAGCAGAAGTTGCAAGCCCCTCATCGCTGAAGGTGATTGTAGCATAACAGCCGATTATTACTTACAAGTCCATTGTATCCCATTGGGAATCAAATTGTGCTTAACATAAAATACACCGAAAACAAATAACAGTTACACCAACTAGCAAAAGCTATGAACCCCTCATGGCTGAAGATGATTATGAGCTAACAGTCGACTGTTGCTTACAAGTCCCCTACATGTCTCACGACTGGTATCGTCTATTTTTGGTCTAACATAAGAACGCTGAAAATATGCGAAATGTAAAATATTCGAGTAACAAGGCTGCAAGTTGCTGCGGGATCCCGAAACATGATCATTGTTGGATTTGTTGATTCAGACTATCACTTTTCTTTGCCAGACTGACCTAATAATTTGACTAAACAATAAAATGTTTACTTTTCAGTATATAGGCCTACCTATAAACTTTAATTTAGCAGCAAAAACAACAGCATTGTCGAATACGAAATGACAGCAAACTTTTTAACTCCAAGCAATTAACAAAGTCAACTATTTAACGCTAAGCTAAAATCTTTCGTTTGCTTTTCCAGAAATTCGTTTTTCCAACTTGTGCGGCTTTGAGTCTGAAGAGGAGCCTTGCCAAGAAGGGCCGAAATATAGCTGTAATAAAATTCAGCTGACGTATCTGTTTTACACTATCAAATACTCTAGTTTAGATAAATAAAAACCAACCTCACTCTTTTTTTTTATCTACATTTTTGTTCCACCTCCGCTACTCGACCTTTACCACTGCCCACAACCTATCTATGCTCAACTAGTAGAAACATGGAAACAGAAAAAAAGACAATCCCACCTTGTATCTGCCTTTCAGGGTCTGCTAGTTCAGGCACCCCGACACAAGCTAGGACGATGAAACTTGACACGCGTATAAGTTCCCTTAGTAAATGCATGTCGAACCATTGCAAGTCTCATATGAGCATTCAGTTCCTGTTCTCGAGAAAAAAGAATTTAGGAGCAAAGAACTGTCACAGCGCGGTCATCACAAAAGGAAATCAGGGATTCACGATCACGAATGCATCAAAACGATTACACAAGTCAACCTTCGGTCTGGAAAGGCTCTCTAATATATATTCCACGAGGAATTCTCGGGTCCACCAATTCTGGAAGCAGAGCATTCAGATATAAAGATTCAAGCTTAGGAATCATTTTCTCCTTTTAGAACTGGTGATCACGCGCAATCGTCTGAATGAAGGTATCTCGCCCAGTGAACACAACGAAATAGGCTTCTTCCAAGTCAGTACATTCCAGTTGCATCTGCACTTGGTAGAAATAGTTATGGTTTCTTTTCACGAAAACCTTGTTGTCAACTCTTTGCAGGCAGATGTCCCGTTTTTTATCACTGATCCGTTGTTCGACTGTCAGGCTGTTCGCAGACGCAGGGAATTTTACTTCCAATACTGCCTCTGCACTAGGCGATATGTGGACGATACCGTCCGGGCTAGCCCCCAAGAACCCATGTACTGGATGCACGGAAAGCCCGGCTCTTCTTGTGCTGAGACCTGTGCTCTTCTCAAACTTGGAAATCGCTATGGGCTCAAACGAGTGTCCGTGCTTCATTGCCTTGGTCATCTTTCTCTGTGAATAAAGTAGAGACTTCACGAGGTTGGCGACAGTCTTCACTCTTCTTTTGCAGATACTGCCGGAAACTGAGGCAGTTAATCTCTTTTCTTGCCGGAAGCCAGCTTCCTTCCGAGCAGCTTCCTTGGTTTACTTCTACTAAATTTACTGCGACCAAATTTCCGTCTTCTTACCCGAAAGACGAACATTCAATCAACTTTATATAAAACTTTTACTTTTAACAAATTTTCAGCTTTTGGCCAGATTCCGGGCGAACTACTTGTCCGGCGAGAAAATGGTTTTCATATTCCAGCATGTCTTCTTACCCTTAAATCGGCCCATTAGCTGTAAAAAAAAAATTGTTCGCTCATTAATCTGAAACCCCTCCTCCACCCCTAAATGTTGTGATACAGAGCCCATCTACGAATTCGACCTCTCACTTGACCCAAAGAAGACTCCTCACACCAAGTTTCATCAAAATATCTCATTCCTTTCGCCAGTTATCGTGCTTACAGACAGTTAGACGGACAACTTTTGGGATGTCATAGGTATCCCTTCATTTACGTTTGGGGATCCCAAAAAGTAAAGAAAAGCCACAGATTAGAAATTAAATTCTATAAAAAAGATTATTTTTGTATGTTTCAGAAGGGATGCAAACCCCCTACCCTCCCCCCCCCCCCAGGTTTTGGGCATTCGGTCAACTTTTCTCCGAAGGCGAAAAATTCGCTCAAAACGGGCATCGCGGTGCAGCCATGATGCCCTTTTCATAAAAATCGTTTGTCCTCCCATTTCGAGATTGGGTGATTTAACCTGTTTGTTGGTTCGCCTTTCTTTATCGAATTGCTAACTCATCCAACTTTTGTTCACTCCGCATCGATGTCATCGAATTCGGCCTGTCCCTTCGTAAATTCGGTGATTTAACCTGTTTGTTTGGTCTCAGCTGTTAGCGAATTCGGTAATTCGCCGGACTTTTCTCAAGTCCGTATCTGTTCTATCACATTCGGTTAGTCCATTCAGATTCATGTGGTTCTAATTCGTGACCGAATACGATAATTCATCCAACTTCTGTTCAGTCTGCATCGATTTCGCCCCATCCGTTCCGACCCTGCGTAAATTCGGTGATTTAACCTGTTTATTTGGTCTCATTCTCTACCGAATTCGGGAATTCGGTCACATTCAGTCACTCCATTTAATAATTAAATTTGGTGAGATAAATTTGGTTCTAATTCGTTACCGAAGTCCGTTTCTACTACTAGACTTGCCGAATTCGGTGATTTTAGGTGGTTCTAACAAGACTTTTATTTCATTGCGAAATTCGAAAATTTCGCCTGCGGCGCATTTCGCAGTCTTCACTACTTAGACAAAGGTTGCCTCATATAAGGCATATTCTCGCCCAGCGAGATTAGAGGGAGTCACTCCGCGCGGACTCCACGTACAGAAACAGCGAGAATACGGGGAATGCTTCAAAAATGGATTTTGTTCGAAACAAAAATGTGCAGCTGACGAAATTAGTCTGGATCCACTTTAATTTTGGTTTCCTTTATTCTGATTGTTTTTAATCAATTTTACATTGCACCAACGCTAGCAAAAATTGGTTCCCTTCCGAATCTGAATTTTTGATGATGGTGATTATAAATGATAATCGGAACATTCCCCGTCCGTGGGTACTCGCGAGAATACGGGGAGTCCTCGGGGAACGGCGAGAATGCGCCTATAGTTGGCGTTTCAGGCTTGACATTCTGGGTGGCTTTAACTATCTTAAAAGCTAGAATTTGCATGGGAAGTAGGTAAATGTTGCCAGAAAAAAAGGTAGATTAAAATTATTTCGACTGCGGCGCCTTAATTAATCATGGGCAAAGCCGTTAGCAACCTTGTCGCAGCAACCCCGTTTTGCGATTATTTCCGTGGAAACCGCTATAATGTATTGTTCATAAAAACTATTTTATTTGTGCATGTGACCGTGATGATGCACACTTTAAGGGCGCTAGAGATTCATCTGTAATGAACACAAATGATGATAAGCTCAATGGAATCATGAAAATGTATATTTTTCTCAAAATATCTGTTTGTATTTTAAGAAATTTAGTTGTAAGCAGAACCCTAAGGCAGAAATGATCATGGGCTCTTGAGGAACATCAATATATTCCGTTTGTTTTAAATATTTTTTTTACCTTTCGGATAAGAAACGGGTGCTAAAACTTCGTTTTTTAGCAAAACCCTTGAGTTCAAATGTACACTTACTTTAAAAGTATTTTTTGTACTTTGTGGTTAGGATTAGTACTTTAAGGTTAGGATTAGTACTGTAAGGGATGGTCGGATCTGAGAAGTGACAATTTCTAAGCCGATTTTGTCAAGCTTCCAATGTTCAAGCCAAGTTTCATCGCCCTAGCTCATCTGCAAGTATCTTAATTCGCACTCACCGAAATTCCAGGCCCAAAAATTCCCCTCACTTGCCCGAACCAGGTCCAGTTTTGTCACTGAAGTATCTAGTTTGTGTCCTTGTTCTTCCCACCAAGTTTCATCCCAATCACTCCACTCTAAGCGTGTCACAAGATCCCCCCCCCCCCCCCACATTCATTGAATCCGGTCCGCAATTAAAAGGAGAGTCTTTCCAAATATCAAGTTTCGTTCAGATCCGACCACTCGTTCAAAAGTTATACATACCTCAAGATTCCAGTTTCCCCTACCTCCACTCCCCCACGATGGTTGGGTCGTAGAACCGACTATTTCTAAGCCAATCCTGTCAAGTCTCTAATGTTCAAGCCAAGTTTCATCGTCTTAGCACCTCTGGAATTACCTTAATTCGCCATAGCCGGAATTCCGGGATCCCCACTCTGACTCCCCCCACAGTGCCCAAATCCAGATCCGGCTCTATCACTGGCGTATCCAGTTCTTGTGCTTGTCCTTCACACCAAGTTTCATCCCAATCGCTCGATTCTAAGCCTGTCACAAGATCCCCCCTCCCTCACATTCATCGGATCCGCGTCCGGATTCTAAATGGGTCATCAGAGACACGAGGTCTTTCCAAATATCAAGTTTCGTTAAGATCCGGTCTACCATTCCAGTGTTATACATTCCCCAAGATTCCGGTTTTCACCTCCCCAACTCCCCAGTCGCCCCACGGTGTTCGGATCCGGAAGTTGACTTTTTTCAGGTTAATCTGGTCGGGTCCCTGATCACCCGTTCGAAAGTTATGCATGTCACTAAATTCCGGATTCCGGCCCCCCCCCCCCCACGATGGTCGGAACTAGCTAGTGACTATTTCAAAGTTAGTTTGGTCGGGTCTCTAATATGCCTGCCAAGTTTCATCGTCCTAGCACATCTGGAAGTACCCTAATTCGCAAACACCGGACTGACTGACCGACCGACCGACAGGCAGACCGACGGAAAAGTGATCGGTATGAAAGGCAACTTGGATGAAAGCACTTGGATGAAAGGCAAGTGCCGTAAAGACAGAAGCGGAAAAGCGTGAAAACACGCCAATTTTTTCTCTTTAGACTTGTTTGCAAATATTCTACAACTGTTTACGTTGTAGCTTCATGAGGGCAACTCGCTGAGGTTTGAATTTTTTTTTTTTTTAATAAGTTCAGTAAAAATCAGGAACCAGTTCGGTCAATTTTAACAAGTGCCCCCCCCCCCCAATGTGGCCCGATTGATTGGAAGACGGAGTGCAATAAATACTCTTTTGCGGGATCCCATCGAATCTTTGGTTTTTTACGGGACTGCCCTTCGACCAAGTGCCATATAGCGATCGCAATTTCTGTCCGCTCATCGGTCTGTCTGTCCAGGTTTTGCCAGTTCGGGGACTAACACAAAAGCTAGGACGACGAAACTTCGCACACGTATCAAGGACCCGATGAACTCGGAAAAAGTCACTCCCTCGATCGACCATCTGGGGGGTGGAGAGGGATCAGGAAACTTGAGGTATGTATACATTTAAGATGGGTGATCAGATCTTAATGAAACTTGATATTTGGAAAGACCTCGTGTCTCAGAGGATTCAAATCTGGAGTGGACCCAGTGACTTTGGGGGGAGTTGGAGGGGCCGGAACCGGAAATCTTGGGAAACGCTCAGGCAAGAGGGAATGGGGTGAAACTTCGACGGAAGAACAAGCACAATGCCTAGATATATCTGTCTGCTTTTTACAACAACGCCGGCGTCAAATTAAACTCGTCTAGTAGTAGTACTAAGAACATTTTTTGTGATCTTCTTCTTCTTTTCAGTGTTGCATCGGATCGAAATTGTCCACTTTGCCTATTCACGTCTGGGCGATATCGCCTAGCCTACTTATACAGACTCAAATAGGTCCGCTGTCTTCAAAAGGATATGGTTATCTTGAAGAATCGTGGGATCTGGCAAGTTAACGTGGTATCTGATATTCAGTACTACGGTCCGACCGTGGTAACTGGTCGTGGTATATGAAAAGTCGTCACTTTCAACAATTTTTTTTAGATTGGTGAGAAAGAAGTTTGCCACTTAGTGCTGTGACTGAATATGTGTTTTTCTTTTGGGACGACTTCGAAAAGCGCAATTTCGGCAATTGTCACTTTTGAAGAGCAACCGTATATCAGATACCGCTATAACTACTAAAAAAAGACTGATTGCAGATCCAGTTACCATGATAACAGATACCATGGTATCTGAAAACGCAACTATTGTACAGATTGATAAGCACCTTTTCACTGTGTATTTGGACAAGAATGTGTATTAAAACATAAACATCACGTGAAGCGCAATTCGGCTTATTGCACCTATTTGAACAATGCTCAACGGTTTTCTATCCCAGATCTCGTGTGTATTTGGACTGTTGCTCGTCTGGTTGCTCGTGATTTTGTGAATTTCCAAGTGGCGACACTGTGGTCCATGAAGCAGAAAATTTGAACTGTCCCCGAAATGTGATTTTTCTTATCTCTGATCAAGATCTAATATGGGAAATATCAGACGATGTTCTATCCCCGACTGTAAAACAGGTTCAGATGACTGTGCACTGACAAGGGTGACAAGGAAAAGACTTGGCTTGTGGAATGATTGTGTCAGCAAAGAGTATGGCCCTGGTTCAACGAAGTTGATCAGTAAGTTTGAGCTGACTACTAGCCATTTTCTTTGTTGTCTCCACTTCAGGACAAATGATGTTTCTATGTCAGCTGGCAGGGTATGCATTGCAAAAAATGCTGTTCCTGTGTTCTTGAACAGGACTGCAGTGAATGCAGCAGTTTTAACAAGATCATGTGGTCCCCTCGGAATGTTGGACTACCAGAATCTATACAGGTTTGTAGAATATTTTATAGGCCTACTCATTTACCTAGCACAAACCAGCCACCAGGGTCATTGCTAGCCAAAACTGGAGAGGGGGTGGTAGGTCGCTTACCCGTAGGGGCGTCACTATGGTCTACCACAAATCCCTCATTTTGGGATACCCTATGCCTAACGCCAGATATGCCCAAAGTTTAGCATAGCCTATGCCAAAAGCTGGAGACCCTATGCCAAATGCTGGATAGGCTTACCCTTGAAAAATTATTAATATTTAATTAAAATCGCGGAAAGCTTCGTACTTCAAATTAAGACTGCCAAAATAAGCCTTATTTATCTACATAACAAAAGCAAAATCTTCCAAAACAAAATCTGTATTCAAATCGAAGAGTTTTCGATTTCAGTAGAAGCCACTCTTCGAGTTTCATGGAACGCAGCGCCGAAACGGCTCTAAATACATTACGACGGGCCAGCCAATCACGTCAGAGTCACCTATCGGTAATTCTTAAGTGTCAAGTCATTCGAAGTGCTTCTCGTCAAAAAGGATTGAATTGTTGGCGGGAAATTGAAAAAGTAGTGTTATTATATCAACGTCGAAAGGGTTCCGAAGGGTCGTAACCCAAGAGTTAGAAGTTTTGGGATTGGATCTAGTTTTATTTGGTTGCTGTGTGAGAAATATGCTTATTATAACTACAAAACCAAATACCTGTATATATATTTTATGGACGTGTTTCAGGGGATTTAGGACACTTTTAGCCCTAGTATATGGCTTACCTTTCTAAGTTTTTGAGTGACAGAGAAGTGGGACGCATAGTGACTTCATCTTGACGAACAGGGGCGTTGCAAGGGGGTGAGGGGGTGCAGTATCTCTGCAGCAACCCCCCCACTTTTTGAGATTCTGTAAAATGTTGGGCCATTTTACTTAAATTGTTCGGTATTTTTTCGATATAAGAACTATTTGTTAAACTTACGATGATTTGGTAGTTATACAGAATCCCAAATAGGCTATCGGAAATAAGCCTATTCGGTATAATGATCGGGATTCTGTATAATTGCCAGGATTTGGTAGTTATCACGAATATTGTGAGCGAATTTACGATTACGATTAAGCAAAACTAGATAATATCACCTCATTAAAGAAAGAGAGATAATGAGAGCCAAAAAAGGTCCGGGAACATCAAATACTAAAAGTGAGAATACCGATATCTTAAAAATTCGACTATCGTCCAATACTAGTCTGTGCATGACACATTTCGCATTGAATTTATCACTCATTCCAAGTGATGCTAATAACTAGCTATAGTGCATGTAATAGGGAGCATGGAACAGTCAGTCGAAAGTAATTTTGATTGGACTGAATGCGAGTATTTTATTTTTCCCTTTTTGTGTACACCAATATACACTGAATTTGGGGCTCAATGAGGAGAAGAAGGGAAAAAAAAAAATCAAGAACGAAAGCGAGAAAAAATAGCAAGGCATTTATTTAAGGAGTGTGTCCGAGTAGAACTTTTGAACAGAAAAGACTACACTAAATCAGCAGTTTGTAAATTTTTGGTCTCGGACTAGAATTATCGTGACGTTACGCACGCAATTAATACCGCAAAAACTGTCACAAGAAATGCTACAGAAACGTAGTATTTTCTGTGTAACTTTCAGGAAAATTGGGAAGGTATGCGGAAAGAACGGTAAGAAAGGCATAGTAGAAGCTTTTTAAACAAAAAAATTGCACGAAGTACTAAAATAAACAGTCATAGTTGAATAACTCCGCCAGACAGTCTTTAAACTATACTGGCCTGAAACTCATCAAGTTTGACCTAAATTCTCCAATACTAACGTTTTGTATTGTCCACAGAGCCATCGATCACATTCCAAAGGATTAATAAATCCCAGAGATATTCACCGTGAAAATACACACAGATTTTCAATCGGTAATGAGGCCAGTAAACCCGGCGCTGATCGATAATCGGCTGATTTTCCATCCCCGTGCAAACGGCGAAGTGCCGTTGCTCTAGATTGTTGCTATTTTGCTGCTGAAATCCGAAATCCCCACTTTACGTAAAATCAATAACTATCGAATTCAAACACTTTCAGTTTCGCACATTAATTGAAAAATCTTGTGTGAAATTTTCAAGTGTGTCTGGATTTGGCAACGCTAAAGGCAGACAAAGCTAGCAGCTGCGAAATAGCTTTTCCCGCATTCTATTCCACGGAATATCACTGACATTTTACGAATATTCGAACAGCTTATAATTCTGTCATTTTCGCCAATTTATTTCAATTTAGCACGACCTGGCTCTGAAAAGTCAAGATAAAATGGAGAAAAGGAATCCCCATTTCTTTGTGCTTCGAGTTTAAATAAGAACACTACTTTTTCAATTTCCCGCCAACAATTCAATCCTTTTTGGCGAGAAGCGCTTCGAACGACTTGACACTTAAGAATTGCCGATAGGTGACTCTAACGTGATTGGCTGGCCCGTTGTAATGTATTTAGAGCCGGTTCGGCGCTGCGTTAAATGAAACTCGAAGAGTGGCTTCTACTGAAATCGAAAACTCTTCGATTTGAATACAGATTTTGTTTTGGAAGATTTTTCTTTTGTTAAGTAGATAAATAAGGCATTATTTTGGCAGTCTTAATTTGAAGTGCGAAGCTTTACGCGATTTTTTATTAAATGCTAATCATTTTTCAAGGGTAAGCCTATCCAGCTTTTGGCATAGGCTATGCTAAACCTTGGGCATATCCGGCGTTTGGCATAGGGTATCCAAAAATCACGGATTTGTGGTAGACTGATAGGGTGGGGGACTCCCCCCCTAAAGGTCTTGAGAAAGTACTTTCGTCGGCGCGAAGCAACGGCGAACACAAAAGAAATACAATTGTGTATGCTTTTGTCAGGCGTCGGTCGACTCGTCGGCACATCGGGTTCTTTTTATACGCAAGAAATGAAATCCTCCAAACATTTGTCGGGCAAAACACTGAAGAAATCGAATTCTGCATGCTTTTGTCGTGCCTTGGTATTCTTTCCGGCACATCGTTTTTGTTTATACATATGGAATCCAGAAGAAATACATTTCTTGTGTTTTTGTCGGACGTCGGATGACTCGTTGGCACATCGGGTTCTTTTACGCAAGAAAGAAATCCTGCAAAAAATTTTCGGGCAAAACACTGACGAAATTGAATTCTGCATGCTTTTGTCCCGCCTCGGTATTTTCGTCGGCACATTGGGTTCTTTTTATACATAAGGAAATCCAGAAGAAATAAACTTTGTATGCTTTTGTCGGGCGTCTATCGACTCATTGGCACATCAGGTTCTACTTATACTTAAGAAATTAAATTTTGCGAACCCTGTCGGGCGCACTCGGGAAGTTCAAATCTCATCAACACAAGGAGTTATCTTTACACCTAAGAAATCAAGGTCTGTACAGTCTAGTCGAGCAGAAATCAAATGGTCGATGGTTTTGTCGGGTGTCGGTATTCTCGTCGGCGCATCGGGTTCTTTTTACAAAAAAAAAAAAAAAAAATCAAATTCTGTGAATTTTTATCAGGCGCATGCCGAAGTTCAAGTCTCGTCGGTACATCGGCTTCTGTTTACACGTAAAAAATATAATTCTTTATAGTATTGTCGGGCAAAAGAATTCTGAATGCTTTTGTCGGGCGTCGGTATTCTTGTCGGCACATCGGTTCTTTTTATACGTAAGAAATCAAATTCTGCAAAAATTTGTCGGGCGCAAATTTTTCGGAAAAAATACAGATTTAAAATTTTTTCGCCGGCATTGCTTAGTTCAACTGGGGTAGCCTACAGTTATTGGAAGCTTCGCTTTTTAGCGAAAGCTGGATCGAAAAGCCGAATATGTGAATTTAAATATAAACTAGACCTACGTTGCCCGGGCAACGTGAAGTGTTGCGGCAACCTTTGTCCGGCTTCGCCGGCTAAAGTGTTGCGAGAGCAACACTTTGGTTTTGTTTCTTCGCTGTTGGTTAAATGCTGAAATTGTCAACTTATCGAAGCTTTTAAAACTTTATGTTCTAAAAAGAATAATCATATAATCAAAAGCTGTTCTTTAGCGGTGTAAAACCAACAACAAAACAATATCGGAAGAAGGCTATCCGTAACGTTTCAGGATTAAAATACCATAGATGACACTATTAATTATTACAAAACTACATTATTGTTTTACATTACCGTATCGTTTGTACCCGTTGCGTAAACAGTTAATCCTAGGTTATAGCGATAGACCATCGATACAAACTTTCTTACTGTCATATTTACAGAAATCGAATACAATGTGCACCAATTTTCAAAAATTTCTAGCCCCTCGTGAACCGATTCTTACTTACAAGTCCGTCTCCCGTGATTGACATCAAATTCACCGGAAATAAATAATGGATACACCAGCTATCAAAAGTTGCAAACCCCTCATCGCTGAAGATGACTATAGCATAAAAACCGATTATTACTTACAAGTCCCATGCATGTCTTACAATTGGGAACAAAATTGTTCTTACCAACGATACAAACTTTCTTACCGTCAGATTTATATAAATCGAATACAATGTGCAACAATTTGCAGAAATTTCTAGCCCCTCGTGCACCGATTCTACTGACAAGTCCCTTTCCCGTGATAGACATCAAGTTCACCGGATAAAAATAATGGGTACACCGACTAGCAAAAGTTGCAAACCCCTCATCGCTGAAGATTTGTGTAGCATAACAGCCGATTATTACTTACAAGTCCCTTGCTTACAAGTCCTTTTACATTTGGGAACCAAATTGTTCATCAAATGACAGGTACGCCAACTAGCGAGAGCTGCAAACCCCTCATTGCCGAAGATGATTATGAGCTAACAGTCGCCTGTCGCGTACAAGTCCCCTAAATGTCTCACAACTGGTATCGCCTATTTTTGGTTTCAGTGTGTACCTTACTACTGAAGTTGTCAACCCTTTGAAACTTTCAAACTGGTGTATCTCATAAAGGAATTTTTTTTAACAAAAAATGGATGTCATATACTTTGATCAGCTCAGCAGCGGCTATCGATTGCCGTCGAAGTTGAACTTTATCCTTTTCAGTCGTAGATATCGTGACGGATAAAACTTGGAACATTATCTTATATAATCTAGTTGATATTATAAAGCTATCCGTGACTTTTCAGGATTAAAATACCATAGATGACACTATTAATTATTACAAAATTACCTTATTGTTTTACATTACCGTATCGTTTGTACCCGTTGCGTAAACAGTTAATCCTAGGTTATAGCGATAGACCATCGATACAAACTTTTTTACTGTCATATTTACAGAAATTGAATACAATGTGCACCAATTTTCAAAAATTTCTAGCCCCTCGTGAACCGATTCTTACTTACAAGTCCGTCTCCCGTGATTGACATCAAATTCACCGGAAACAAATAATGGATATACCAGCTATCAAAAGTTGCAAGCCCCTCGTCGCTGAAGATGATTATAGCATAAGCTTTTTAAACGGGATGTTCTAAAAAAATTAATCATATGATCAAAATGTATTCTTCAGCGTTGTAAAAACAACAACAAAATAATATAGGAAGAAGGGACTAAATTAACTTTGCAGTCAGTTGTACTTTATCCTTTTCAATCGTAGACATCGTGACGGATGAAAACTTGGAACAATATCTTATATAATCTAGTTGGTAATAGAAAGCTATCCGTAACTTTTCAGGATTAAAATACCATAGATGACACTATTAGTTATTATGAAACTACCTCATTGCTTTACATTTTCGTTTGTATCCGTTGTGTAAACAGTTAATCTTCGGTTACATTGATAGACCATCGACACAAACTTTCTTACCGTCAGATTTATAGAAATCGAATACAATGTGCACCCATTTGCAAAAATTCCTAGCCCCTCGTGAACCGATTCCTACTTACAAGTCCCTCTCCCGTGATATACATTAAGTTAACCGGAAACAAATAATGGGTACACCAGCTAGCAAAAGCTGCAAACCCATCATCGCAGAAGATGATTAGTCGCGTTTTTTGCAGATTGACTGGCGATTGGGACTTGTTCCCGGGTTCATGCAGTTGACCGTTTTTTGTCGCTTGATAGGGGAGCGAGAACAACCCTTCGAAAAACGGTCTAAATCAGTCAATAATCAGTCCATCCCCACAACTCTTCCCTCGGCAGTCTCTGAAACTACTGCAGTACTGGCGCTTCCTGAGGTGTAAATTTTACGTTTTTGGGTCCACATGTTTCAGTTTTCAAAATTTGGCACCAAGTTTGACTGGACCTCCAAGAGAAAGGTGCATCGGATCGACTGTTGACTTTGTTCCCAGTCGATGTCCAGTCAAGCGACAAAAAACGGATCGACTGGACCTCCAGTCGACAGTCGATCGCAAAAAACGGCAACTTTCGTTCCAAGCGATTGCAAAAAACGCGACTATTGTAACATAACAGCCGATTATTACTTACAAGTCCCTTGCATATTTTACCATTGGGAACCAGATTGTTCTTACCATCGAATACACCGGAAACAAATAACAGGTATACCAACTAGCAAAAGCTGCAAACCCCTCATTACCGAAGATGATTATGGGCTAACAGTCGACTGTTGCTTAAAAGTCCCCTATATGTATCATAACTGGTATCGCCTATGTTTGGTTTCAATGTACCTTACTATGAAGTTGTCAACCCCTTTGAAATTTTCAAACTGGTGTATCTCATGAAGGAATTTTTGTACCAAAAAATGGATGACATATACTTTGATCAGCTCATCAATGGCTATCGATTGCCGTCGAAAAAAAAATTCTACCTGTCTTAGTTCAAAAGTTGACTTTTTTGCCGTAGGCCAACTTTCTAACGTCGCGACTTAGAAAGGAGCAAAGGATAAGCTCTAGTTTCTTTAGCAATGAGAAAACTTTTAAAGTTTAAGAGGCACATCTGATACCGTTACTCTACCACAAACCAAAGTGCAAAAAAAAAAAATTATACACTCAGCTGAAATCGTCGCAGACATGGACAGAAACAATAGATGGCAGCACTTTCGGACCCGTGGGAAAAAGCCACTTTTTTGTCTCTGTAGATTTTTCTATTTATCACTCAAAGAAGATATGTTGGCTGTGGGGCCGGGTAACTGCCGCATATATTTAACACTTATAGATTTTAGTCCATCTTCAATTTGAAACTGGTGCCTGCCTGCTTGCGTGCTAGAACGGAGCTTTCCACTCGAAAGCAGAAACATCTTTTGATGAAACGAAAGGTTCGCTACACAACTTCAGATAGTCCTCTCTGACATAGGCTATACAACTCCACTTCACTTCGCAAACCGTAGGCTCTGGCTCGATGACAAGCAAAAACCATCCTTATTGGCCCCAGGCAAGAGTTCTACGGAGCTTTCCAAAATGTAATGTCATATTCATCAATCCGGCCTAAGGTCCACACTTTCCGTAAAAACCGCACAGGTTAGACCCTTCTCAGTTACCAGGAATAAAATGAAATCGGAGTCATAGGAAAAAAAAAAAAAAAAAAAAAAAAAAAAAGAGGACAAAACCAAAGTGTTGCTCTCGCAACACAATTACATCAAAGGAACAACCTCAACTGATGCATTACAGTTAGCGCATTTTGTAGTATTTACTCTTTGGAAGAACGGCGTATCATTTAGTTTTCGTTTTAGGATACAAATTCTTGGGGTTTGAAACACGTTAAAGGACACCTGAACAATGAAACCATACTTGACCTTACATACTTACACCATGGAGGCGTTTACAGACATGGACACGGAGAGCATTCTTCTCCTGAGAGTGACGTTTTCAAAATAGGGATGATTGTTTCCGGAGGTTTGCACATGCAGACTCCAAGACAAAAAGCGCAATTCATTCAAATCTTGTACAGCGCTGGCCGGATCGTATTGGAATTTCTTCTAGATATACGTTTGGGCTTATCTGGCTAAAAAATATTCCAGAAGAAGGTTTGATTGGAGACATTTGTTCATTTCTAAAATTGCTCGGTACTGAAATAAGGACAGATGCAAAATGGAGCAAAAATCATAGCTTGAAAACGGTATTTCGTATTTGGATTGGGTTTTCTGCAGGCAATGTTAAAGTACTTCATACAGATAGGGATGATACTTTTTTCATTCAGGCGTCCTTTAAAAGCCGGAAATTGTATAGCACTATAGCTAATTTTTTTCAGAAAAAAGCAGATTAAAAAAATTTCGCCTGCGGCGCTTGGTTTATCTTTTCTTGGTATAGTCGTTAGAAGCACCGCTTTTTACGAAAGCTAAAATTAACAGCATGAGAACTTTAAAACACGAAATTATATCAAACGAATAATCTCAAGTGATGCATTATAGTTAACTTACACAAAATTTCGCCTGCGGCGCATTTTGTATCAATCTTCGATTGGAAGAACGGTGTTTCATATAATTGGCGTTTTAGGATTGAAATGCGTGGGGGGCAGACACACGTTTAAAGCTAGAACTTGTATGGCATGTGTAGCTATATCTTCCGGAAAGAGGCAGATATAAAAAATTTTATTCTGCGGCGCTTAGTTTAACTTGTTCTTGGTACAGTCGTTGGAAGCTTCGCTTTTTAGCGAAAGCTAAAATGAAAAGCCAAGTGTGTGAACTTTAATATACGAAATTACATCAAAGGAATAATCTCTACGGATGCATTATAGTTAGTTTTACCCTGGTTCTATTGTGCTGGCAGGAATGTGCGCCGTTGCTGCGAAGCGGCAACGGCACATTTTCTAGTCCGTCGGCACAAACTGGACGTCCCCCCCCAAAGGTAAAAGGCTAGTGACGCCCCTGCTTACCGGTGGCCTGTCACCCCTTTGAACTTTTTGTCTCATAAGGACATAAGTGATGATAAAACTCTGGCAAGCTGCAAGCATTGAAGACTGGAGATTAGAAGCCTAGTACTGTCACTTAGGTCAAAAGCCATTTGAAGGGCTTGGGCATAGGATCTTAAAATATTCGACTGACAGATGTCAGGAAGTTCCAAGGAAACACAGCACCATATCCACAAAAGTTTATATCAGACAGAATGAAAAGGAGTGGTGCAGGCGAAATTTTGAAGTCGGCCATGACATTTTGTAGGCAAAATGCTACTTCCCCGCAACAAAACCTATATAGCTTTGAGTGCGGCCAACAAGGGGGTCACAACTGGGGGGGGGGGGGAGTGGGTATGCCCCCCCCCCCAATGCTGTCGGTAAAACATAACCGAGGCCGCGCGAAGCGCCGCGATTTTTCGTCAAAATAGTTTAATTTTTTCAGGAAAATAGTAATATTTTCTGTTAAAATAGTCGGTTTTTCTTAAAACCAGTCGATTTTTTTCGATGTCATTTTTGTTGTTTACTGTAATTTTTCTGCAGAAAAAGTCGGTAAAAATTTCCAGCCAGTCTGTAAATTCCTTGTCCCCCCGGCCAAACATTTTGGCTAGTAACGCCTCTGGCGGCCAATGCCCCAAGATTCTAAGCCTAAAACCCGAATGAAATGACGCGAATTTCCAGTAAATAGAGCCTAAGGTGACGCAGGCAAATTCTGTGGAATCCCGTGTAACCAGGACGCCTTTTCGCACCCCAGATGAAGGTAAGGGCCACTTAGTAGGTTCTGCAGAAAAATGTGAGACATTTAGCTGGAAGTTGGATAATGTGCTTCAGTCGAGCCTTTCCAAAAAAAGAAGTACCGGTCATCTAGACAAAAACTTGAAATGGAGTAGACTTGTTCTGAATTTAGAGTTAAACACAAAATCAAAATCCAATGTGGCTCCCAGCGACTCGACAGGAGCATTGGCACCTTTGTCACTGAACAATGCGATTTAAGGTAATTATAAGGTGTTACAATAATCAGACCCATCATTAAATCTTCTCTCATTGCTCACAAAGCCGATTTTTTTTTAAATGTCTGAATGGAGGAAATTTTTTATCATTAAATGCTTTTCTACTAAAATACAACGGATCTTTGCATGAAATTAAAAAATTATTGGAAATGTATGTCACAAGTAAAATCAGCCTGATTTTTACTTGAATTGAGATATTAGTACACAAGAGATCTTTTTAAAACTTGGGTTAAAACTGTGTGCTGCAGGGTGAAATTCATGATTTAACAACTGTCTTTTGACGGTTCTGGAAGCTTAGATCTAACAATCATACTTCTCATTCTTACAAAATATTATTAAAAAACCTCGTCGTATCTGAATGACTAGAAATAGCCTGCCTCTTGAGACAAGTGACTGAGAATGCAACTCAGTTTCGAACACTCGAGAACCCGGAACAGCTGATGCCTTAGTAACTAGCCTTACTGACTTTCTCGGGCGTACTGCCAGCCCCCCATTTAGCTTTTCTGGGTGAGCGCCCAGTTCAGCTGAATTTTCGTGGTCGGGCGCTCCGCCAGCACCCATCCTAGCTAAATTTGTTGTGGTCGGGCGCTCTTCGAGCACGCATTTTTGATTTTTTCTTCTTTCCCCCCCCCATAGCGACGCCCCTGCCAGCCACAGACCTAGCAGGCCTTTCCTAACATATATTTAGGCCTACCTAATGGGTCTAGGCAACCCCTGGACATAACCCTCTGTCCACTTCCCTGGAGTCAAACCCCTTCTGGCCAAAAAAAAACTGGCCCCAGTACCAAAACTCTCCTGTCTGCCCCCCCCCCCCAAATTTTTTTTTTTCTTCAAATAACCTATATATAGAGAAAAGTCTTATCATAGCTGAAGTTTGACCACAAACACTTAAGAATTTTCTATAGACATGGAAGTTAACTGTAAACAGGTGGTGGCGGGTCTGTGCCAGATTGCTGTCCACTAGCTTCAGATACAGAAGGGGTAGCTGACTTTGTTTTTTACACGACCTTGAATGTTGTCGCGAAAATGCTAAAATGAAATTTCCATGCTGTCTTGACAGTCAAAAAGCAAAATCTGATTTTTCCAACAGTCTTGTGTCCAAAAATAGTCAAATTATATGCCTTTTCTTTGTTCTGAAGCAGCTTTTAAAAGGGATTTTCTGGTTATTAACTTGGATAGCTCTACCTTTTTCATCACCTTATAAACTGCGGCAAGGAGTACGAGCTCAGGTAACATAAGGAGCTCTTATAAAAGTGTCTTTAACTAGAAACAGAAAAGCAAAATTTTCCTAGTATGTTTGTCATATTAGTTGAATCCTTTTTAAGCCAGATAGATTTTTCTGAAGAAAAGACTTCTCTGGAAATTTGAAATTTTGTTTGAGGTTGGGTACCTCTCCTGAACTTTTCATGAAAACATATTTCATTTCATTTCCAAAATTTTATCAGCACAACTAGACATGTCTGGAGATTAAGACAAAAATACACACTTTGTTTAAGACTGGCCAGCTTGGACAAGGCAAATGGAAGCATGCCACTTCTCAGCTACATTTATTGGAGCTATATTTCAGCCGTTCTTGGCAAGTGTCCTGTTCTGGCTTAAGCTGGACAATGAACTTGAGGAAAACGACTAAAGATTCTTCCTCAAATATCTGATTTTGTGAATTTGTTTCTGAAATTGCTTCTGATTTTGTGAATCTGTTTCTGAAATTGCTTGGAGCTAGTGCTGCAGTTTCATTTTGGACGCGGCTGCTGTTTTTACTGCTCGATTGGGAAGCGTGAAAAAGGCTTACAAACAAAATATTGTAAACTTTTTTTATCGTTTTAATTGCTCTCAAAATTCAATCCATTTTGTTAGTGTAAGGCCTAATTTCTGTCAAGTATTTCCTAAGTTCTTTCAACAGTATGTTGATTTGTTCAAGAATTAACACTTTCAGTTTGCTTTAAGATCTAAAGTAATGAACACCTTTATCAGTTTGTAATTTCTTAGGTGAATTTCTTATCCCAATAGGCCTACTAATTTAATCTTCCAGCAGCTTACATAGATGCCTAGCCTAGGCTATAGCCTATACTGAAATAATTAATAACAGTTGACATTTAACTTTTTCTTTATTTATACTGTTGCATACTGTGTTGTTTATCATCCTAGCTTATGTGGTAATGCCCAAAACTGGCAAAACCAGGGCAGACCGACAGACAGAAATTGCGATCGCTATTTGCAACATGTACTGCACTATTTTCCTTTTCTTGTCTAGTGCATAGATAAAATTCATTGTTATCATATGGCATCATATGTAGCCGAAGGCTATAAAAATCCCTTACAATAGGTCTAATGCTGAAAATTTCAGAATGCTAATAGACCTGTGTCGACTGGGGCTGGGTGGTGCTGTCTGATGGCGCTTAGGTGTAGGGATGCCGCGACAAATTTCCTGGATGGCGGGAGGGGCATCATAGCAAGTTTCCCTTTCCATCCACATCGGCAGAAATTCTGGAATTATTTATAATGAATGAATGAATTTGATTGACCCACTGCACTACAATGAGGACTAGTGGAGTATAATAAAATAAACTGGAAGAGGAAAAAACAAAAACACAAAGTACATGAACAATAACAATAAGACTTAAAGGACGGTAACTAATCATACTCGATATAAATTTTCCAGAAGGGGGTGAGGTAGAGGACATGAGGAAGGGCTACAGTATAGTACAAAATAGCAAGATATTTCCGACAGAATCGACGCTTATTTGCCACTATGGATGCGTCCGCCGTTCGGAGTTTTTTCCCCAAATAAGCAAACGATGGGTTTCGCGGAGACTCCTCCCGATTGGGACACCAAGGTAAATGACCTGATCAGACGGTTCAAGAACGGTGCTCCCCCGTTTAACAGGTTGGCTAATAGATAACCGATCATTAAAGAATAAAATATTTGATTTCGAGGGGTTAAACGTCAAACCAACTTTTTTGTACTCCTTTTTGAGAATATCATAATTTTCAGTAAGTGTAGGGACGAGTCTGCACAGGTTAAGTAGATCATCTGCATACGTTAGCAAGGACAAAGTCCAACCCTTTCAAAATTCACGAAGTACGGATTTTAGACTGTGCTTCTAGTACACTATTGTTGAAGAGGTCAGGGGAAATAACTGATCCTTGGCGGACACCTTTCTCAACGGGAACATCAACAATCTGATGAGGATCATTTGGGACCTTGATACAAGCCTTAAGCCGACGGTACATATAATACAGAACCTTCACAATATCCATTGGCACACCTCGTCTGTACGCTTCCAGAATCACTTGTGGATGAATAGACGAATCGAAGGCCCGGCTTACGTCATGGAACCCAAGAATTAGAGTTTCCCCAGTCTAGCATCAATGAGCACTTCAGAAATCACGAGCAGGGCGTGCAAGCAACCTAAACCCTTCCTGAATCCGAACTGGAATTCAGGCATCCAACAAAACTTACGAATACTGGCAGATACAAGACGCTCAAAAATCTTACAAAACGTTGATGAAACAGTACTGGGGCGATAAGACGAGCAAGAATTCTCAGGTTTGCCCTTCTTTAGCACGGGTGTGATCATACCGACACAACATGAATCTGGGACAATACCTGTGCGCAAAATCATTTGATACAGAAGAGTAGGCTAAGGTAATAGAACAGTAGTAAAGTTCCGTAAATAAGTTGGATAGCAGAAATACCATCTGAACCAGTAGATCGTTTCTTACTTAATTTTAAAATACAATCAATGACTGCATCCCGCGACACAACAAAATTTGACGGGGGAGGATCTACAAGAATATTATCCAATTCGACCGCAAATGGTGAAGACAACGTCACGTCAGGTGATGAAAATTCATTAGTAAAATAAAGTAATAGGCTCGGCAAGTGGTTAGATAGTTAGCCTCATCTAAATCTATATCTTTATAGATGTACCTCTATACCTCATCTATATCTTTTGCTAAGTAATTTGGGGATGACTTACCCAGCTTGAGCGCTTTCTATACTAGTAGCAAGAGGGACTTCGAATATGTGTTCAAACTTCT